>CM017913.1:3186295-3873708 GCA_008369825.1 Triplophysa tibetana | reverse complement strand
GATCCACTGCCACACTGAATAAAAGAAAACAGATCAACGTGAGTCTTATTACAGTCAAGTCACCTTAAATTGTTATGAAAAATTACATTCCTGTCAACTTTTAACCGCAGAAAACATGAGATTTTTTGAAGAACTTTGGTAACCAAACCACACCGGACCCCAATAACGTCCATTTTATGAACACAAAATCACGTTTACCAATATATCTTCTTTGGTGTTTAAGTGAAGGTTGTGAACGACAAGAGAGCGCAGTAACGAAAAGACAGAACTATCCCCCTTTAAAGTTGTCTAAAATATTAGGTGGACAGACCAAAAGCAGGTAACTCACCTGTGTGAGGAATATAGGGGGTGGCGCCTGAATAAAAAAACACAAATTAAAATGAAAACATGACAATATAAAGACATTTAAAGATACTTTGAATTTGGCATTTGGAATATCCTGCGTAAAATGTCCATACTAGCGGACACGTGTTACTCACTATATTAAATTTCTCATGATATTTAACACACCAAAGAGATGATCTGACCTATATTTTGGCTCTTTTGTTTCCACATAAGCCACTTTTGGGGAATGTTCTCCTAAACAAACAAAGAAATAAAGACAAATAAATACATTTGTTGTTACAATGAAGCAGCGCATGCACTGAATCAACATGGGACTTCAGTTTATTTTTGCTGAACCTTGTTAAGTTCTTTGTTGAAGAGAGCCCAGAACACCAGCTCCATGGCCGACTGAAGAGTAGCCGAGTGTCCTCTTCTCCAGTGATTCTGAAAATCATCCAAAGCCACCACCACCTTCTCTCCAGGCCACACACTTTGCTATAAAGTGAGAGTGAACACATGACTGTCTACACCGATACATCTACAGTACACAAGCACCTACCCTTAGATTATAAAAAGGCTGTTGATGTAAGATAAGTGTTTGTGTACCTCAGGTTGAGCTCTCAGGTCTTTGGTCCAGGTGAGAATGACTCTCTTGGCACTCTCAACGTCCTGCTCACTGGTCAAAGCCAGATCTTTCCAGTCACTTCTCTCCGGCCATCCGTCTGTCTGCATTGGTCTCTTCTGTTACAACAATACAGCAAGAGATTCTAGCTCTGTATTTTTTTGTCTGATTTCAAAAAGTGCAATCCCAGAATGCACTGCAATGAGAAGCACCTTCTCCCTTCCCTCATGATAGGGCTTTAGTCCTAACCAGTGCAAACTGGCATTGTTCATTCTGTCAATCACTTTCGACATTATGGGTTGCCCCGCCCACAGTTAAATCTCATTGGTACATAACTGATGTTTCAAGAATGATGCGAGTTGGTAACTATACGTACAACTCTCTTCGATATATGATAATCTCTTAAATAGACATCATATTACAGTTTCTTCTCAGAAGATCTCGAAAGGAGTATTAAATGATGAATACATTTGAAAAGACGTAATTACACATTCATTCATCAAATACATTATAATTGTTTGATGGCATCACACTTCAGAAAAATGAATTGATGTTTATAACTCAGTTGGGAGGAAGTTTAACATTCAGTACCTTGCTCTCTAACACAGAAGCACACTCCAGAATGACCGCCCTACAGGTGAGGATGGGCCAAACATCTTCACATCTGGAGATATAATCCAACACCTCCGACCTCTACAACCATCAAAACATCATCCATGAGTTCATGTCTCAGTGAATATCTGCATGTTCATCATCATATCTGATGTTAAATGGTAGACCTGTTTGCGTACCTGACAAACTCTGCGCAGGTCCTGGGCTAGATTCACAATGAACTGCTGGCTCTCATCCAGAGGTTCTCGCTTCTCATTCTTCGACTTCTTACGAAACTCCTGGCCATTAAAAAATCGGTGATTATTTTCATAAGGGTGGAAAAGAGCTGATGTTCTGTCTCTTGCATTTGACGGAAGCGTTTTAAAATGAGTGTAAATGAGTAAATGATGTTTATTTTTTGCTAAAATGTTGCTTTAAGGTTGTTCATGGAGGCAATGTACAAACTACAAGAGCGCTTTAATTGAAATGCGGCTCATGCGTGTTCTACTTTCATGACTCCAGTTAAAGGGATACTTCTGTCATCATTTACTCACCTTCGAGTTGTTACAAATTCCAATGTTTTGATGAACAGAGAAAGATATTTGGAATAATGTGCATAACCAGACAGATTTTGCCAACCATTGACTCCCACTCTAGGAAAAAATACAATGCTAGTCAAAAGTGCCCAAGAACTGTTTGCTATTCTTCATTCTTCAAAATATCTTCTGTTGTGTGCTTTCCTGTAGCTCAGTGGTAAGGGCATTGCATCAAGGTTGTGGGTTCGAACCCAGGGAATTGCAAATACATATGTATAGGGTAAAAGCAATGTAAGTCGCTTTGGATAAAAGCGTCTGCCAAATGCCTAAAATGTAATGTAATGTAAATGTTGTGTTCAACAGAACAAAAACAATTATAAAGTATTATTTTCTACTATGGGAGTCAATGAGGGACACAATCTGTTTTATAACAACAATTCTTCCAAATATCGCTTTTCACAGATCGAAGGTGAGTAAATGATGACAGAATTTTGGGTGAAGTATCCCTTTAAGCAGAGAATATCTACTGACATCTTTCTTTTGTGCTTAAGGAAACAAAAGAGGGACAAAACTCCATTATGCCAGTAATGACGTCAAACGTGTTGAATCAATTTATATTCCTACAAACGCTATTTTATCATTTTGTTCTTCGAAAAAAGCTTATTGAATAAGAAGGTACCTTAAACTTGATGGTGACGTTCTTAGTTGGTTCAACCAGAAACTGAAGACACTGCATCATCTTTGCTGGCACTTGAACAATTCCTTGAAGAGAAAAATAACCGCATCATTTTGGCCTAAAAACGTCTTGACCTTTCAAGGTTCGTGGTTACTAGAAAGTCATACAGAACAATCCCAAAATATTGGTCTCGTCACGTTCTTTTGCTGGAAAATAAATGTCAACCCAACACTTTCACAACATATAAATGATAAACACTAAGCAGAAATACAAGTCACGCCTTACCCTTGACCTCAATACCTGTAAGATTTAAGTGTTGATACGACACAAAATCACATGGTCAATAGAATGATAAACAACAGTCAGCATGTGATCAGTCTTGTGGAGGATTATCCAAACAGATGATCTAACACAGTTTAACATGTCATGTAACATGTAACATGTAATGACAAGACATGAACAAAGAATCAAAGTAAGTCTATCAACTCAAACAATGACTACACATACCTAAAATATTACACTATTGTTTAATTCTGAAGGCATTTTGAATCATTTTTTACATGCCATAATTTTATGCGCATCTGTTAAAAATGACAAGGCATGCTGCAGCTCTTAACACCGTGTACAAATGTATCATCACGCATTTATTACATAAGGAATACACATTTTTGACTGAGGCAGTAAAAGCATTTCAGACACATGACTTTGGTGCACTGCACAAGATCTGTCATCATGTATAATGATGAGGCAGTGCCCTTGAAGGAAATTATAAGTCAACACGATAAAACACATTTTGCATTATGATCTTCAAGCATATGTAAACAATGTCCTGCTTCCTCTTTCACGCCGTATATAAGAAACATGTTCGCAAGAATAGTCTCTTAAAGATAAACCAGCGTGCATTGCAACATATTTGTCTAAGCAACGATCGTCCTACCTGTCTATGTGCTGTATCTGTGTTGGATGGATTGTTTTCAAGAGATAAACTCGTCCAGTATGTGTGGAGAGTGAGTACTGCAGTGAACGCTTGACCTTGTTTACAATGAATTCACTGAGCCGAACACGAGCGAACAGGCTTCGGGTATTTCCGGAAGCTAGTGTGGAGTGAAGGCGGGGCCATGTTTGTTGTGGCCAGAGACTTTTGTCTTTTCTTTAATGATTTACATAGCTAGATGACAAATACAGTATGGAAAAATACCAGCATTTTTAATAAATTAAAAATAGTTGATTAAGGATATCAGTGACAAATAAAATTTGGCTTTTTATTTCTACTTTTGAAATTGGCTAACCAATAAGATAATTTTGTATTTCTTTAAGAAAATGTACAACTGACCTTCACAATACATGTTTTTGTCTGGTGGGAATCAAATGACAGAAATCTATGCCACATATATAGCCTATTTGCAAATAATAAAATATTGCAAAACTAAATAAAACATTTAAAAAAGAAACTATTAAGCAAAATACTTTTTAAAAACGTTTTGCTCAAGCAATTAGGGTTTTTCGAAAAATATTTTTTAGTTTTGAAATCCTTTTAAAACTTTTATGAAAGTTTTAAAGTGAGGTAAAAAAGGCCAGCCAGCACACTCACACAGCAAAACCTTTTCCCAAAGTTAATAGTTTTTTGCAAACATTAATAATGTAATATTTTTTTAGTTTATAGTTTATAGTTCATTAAAACAATATTGTCAGATAATTTATTACAATTTATATGCAAATAAACTGATAAAATCAGATTAGTTGTATTGCTGTTGGAATAATGAATGGTATCTACAAAAATAAAAAACTGTGTTAACTTTAGGATTACAGACATCAAGGATAAATTTGTTGTTGCCTCTCAAAATTAATAAAAAAGATTACAGAAAATCAAATGCTTGCCAAAAAACAAAGCAAGTATTTCCTGTTTAAATCCTCCTTATAAGCACTCATTTACAGGACCAATGACCTAATGTCTAATGGAAAGAAGAAGGTGAATAGATTAGTCAAAAGACACATTGAGCGTGTACTCATCTGATTGACACATGCCACTCAGTCTGTATTGTGTGTCTGCTGAGATTCAGACCCCAGCTGTGCTGCTTAATGAACAGAAGACACGTCTCTGTTGTCTTTGAGACATCTGTCAACACAATGAAGAACACACTATAAGCCGAAGACCTACACTTCAAACCACTTTCAGTAGTTATTTTTCTGTGTTTCCATTAACCAGTATTAGTGAAAACCTGCTGTTTAAGGTGTCAGTTCATAAAATGACCGCTAAAGGTCACAATTTCACTATAACGTTCCCTTTGGTCAGGCAAAAAAACATTATCTTTGTTTTTAATGAATTCAATCGTGACCATATCATTAGATACGTATTACTTCAATAAATAACTTTAATACAAAATATTATCCCTTTAGGTTAAGAAAACCCTTACTGACAATTCCCTTACATTTACAACTAAGGTTTGTGTCAACAGGGCCTGGTTATCAAAGGACATTTTTCACAACTGCTTGTTGAGGACATTGAGAACACATGTGAAGTCAAACTCGATATACATAAAAGTATTTTGAGTTTAGTTTGTGTATGCAAACCTTTAACTTCTCTGGCTATGAGTACTGTATTTATAATAATGGAAAAAATCCCAAACTAATGTGAAACAAACTTTGGTGTGACTCAACCACACAAGCACATGTAGTAACTTAATAAGAAAGCATTTCAACAGTCTCAGTGTTTGACATATTTATTTACAAGGAAATATTGAGCACATGCATATAGGATCATTAGAAAAAGAGAGATTTGACAAACATAATTTATGATTCATGTCGTGTGGAAAACAACACACACACGCACGCACGCACACACACCTACACACACACACACACACAAACCAAAGTTTGGCTTTGGGTCACAGTTTGGCTAAAAATGATTCATGCTTAAAATTTGTTCTAGCTACACAGAAACCAATTTAGAAAACACGTTAAAGATGAGAGAACAGAAAGATCTTCCCTGTTATATCAAAACATGGCTTGTTTTTCCCTATTAGTGCAAACAGAACATCAAAAGCTACTTTGGTATGAGAAGAACATGCAGCCTGTATAACTTAATGATAACATGAAACTGAACCCTACATACTTTATAATCTGTTCCTGATCTCATTGTGAAGATAAAAAAGTCCATAATCGAAATGTTATGAGTTTTTACACTGAAAATAATATTACGTAAGTTCCCATAATACAAAAGCATGCTACATCTTTAAAAGTTTTAATGATAAAATGTATAATCAAATATAAATCCTGTGTGCTCTGCTCTGGGATAAAGATCAAATTTGCTCTTTGTGAATGTGTTTGCACAGTGTGTTCTATCGAACAGTTATTATAATTTACCCCTCCAGTTATCATACATGTCTTTTTTTTAAGTGTTAAACAATAACATCACAGCCCATCATTTTGTTGTGCATTGTGGGTTTCATATTGTTTCCCTTTTTCAAGTAGTGGTCTGTCTCATCTGGTAGTGTTAGTGCAAGGTATTCCATGAGCAAGTCACGTCCTACTTGTGCAGTTTTCTGTAAACACAGCGACTTGATGTCCACGTTTTTGCTACAGTGTTGGTCTGGCAATCTGTTGTGCGATCGGACGTCAGAACGATGATGACTGTGTTCATTAACACTGAGAGCCGATTGCAGTCTTTCTCTTTACATTCCCATGAGTCCTGTGTTAATGAACAGTGTCGCTGGGGTTTTGCGAGTCTGTGATGTGAGGTAGAGCTTCATATGCAGGCAAATCTGTACAGGGTTCAGAGGCTGGAGGTGGAGCGTGGGAAGGCTCTTCAGGTGTCAGGATGTCAGAGGGGATGTCGATGGACTGGACGGACTGACCAATGCTCTCTTCATATGTGGGAGGTGGCTAAAGCAGAGATAAAGCTTGACTTAAACCAAATGAATGACCATTGAACAGTTTCACATGAGAAATACTTTTTTCAACGATCAACTCATGCCACACATTTTTGAGACGTACAAACCTTGAAAGATGTTCTAGGGATTATATTCAATCATTGTTTGAAATAGTGGTGTGTGCTTGTTCATATTTACTTTCACAGATTTCAACATATGACCAACATTGAACCAACGTTAACCCAATGATGTCCAGACATAAATCCGTTTTTTTACTGATGAATAATGAAATGGGGATTTATGCTTTAAGGGGTCATATGTCGAGAATAAATGTTTTCTGTGTCTTTGGTGTGTTTATTAGTTCCCCATGCATGTATTAGACATGTAGAATTGCAAAAATTAAAGTGTCGGAGCAAAAGATGCATTCTATCTAAAAGCGAATTCTCACCCAGACCTGCCTGAAACACCTCGTGTAACCACACCCACACACATCTATATCAGTTCGTGGTATGATTTGATTAAGACCGCCCAAATGTAAACGCAAGTAAGGTGGGTTTACCTGTCAGTACAATTGCTCTGAACCTGATGTTCCAAAAATGGTAAGAGGCGTTACATTTCCGTCACACGCTTGCAGTTTTCGACCAATCAATACGCACTGACTAACTGGCCAATCATACCACACCTCGCTTTGCCATGAGCTTTGTAAAAAATCGGAGAGGAGGAGCAAAGAGGAGATACACGGTATGTGGAAAAAATTAAAATCGTGTATACACCTTAGGTAACATCTAAACAAACTATAATATTCTTTTAGCCGTGTCATATGACTCCTTTAAGAAGCAACCAGAATCCAATTTTAGAGACCAGAATATTAAAGACCTTTGTGACTTGGTCCAGTAAGCAGTCATTCAGTAAAGGTTAATGTGTCCCAAGGATAAAGACCTTTGCGCTTTGCAAATTCATACTATAGTGTTCAACATTTATTTAAACAAATTGTAGTTAATAATCAGCTTCTACCCTACAGCAACTTTCCCTCATGAGGTATGCATCTTTCTTTCAGACACGGCCCAATTTGTAGATTTGACCACAATATCATGCAAGTGTTTCTAAATTGTGACATACAGTTCGATTCTACATTTTGTCTAAACCCAGTAATATTTTGACTTTTTTGGCACTCGCTTGTTGTGCAATATTTAAGCGATCCTAGAATATTCTCTGCTACAGAGGGCAACAAGCTAATTAAGCTCAATAATAAGGTTAATGGGTTGGTCGCACCCCCGTGAGCCATCGATCCACCCACTGAAACTTAGATGAATAAGGCAGACAGACAATGAGCCGCATTCTCCTCCAGTGTTTACCTTTCCATATCGGGAGCTAAATGATGTTTGTTGTGCCTTAATTTCCATTATCGTGTGTACTCATGCGTTTCTCTGCCACAAAATCAACAGCAAAGAAATACTCGCCGCTTGATGCGTCACGGCAACAACGAAGGAGAATGATACTGAACCTGTTTGTGTTCTCAAATCTGATCATATTACTGAGCAGAAAATTGAGGGTTATCCTCATATTGAAAAACATTAGACCATGGACACACACATCGCCAAGAGATGAAATTGTTATAAAAGGGAGGCTTATGGTTGCTTTTGTAAGTGGTTGAATGGCTGACAATCAACATGATTTAAATGTATTACGGTTTCCCAAAAAGCCTGTTTAAACAGGCTTATTGAAAACATTATATCTTTCCTTTAGCTCAGTGGTAAGAGCATTGCGTTAACAACGCAAGGTTGTGGGTTTGATCCCAGGGGATTGAAAATACCTATGTAAAATGTATAGGATAAAGCAATGTAAGTCGCTTTGGATAAAGGGTTTGCCAAATGCCTAAATGTAAATGTAAAAGTAAATGTATATATTCCTTATGTACCTTAACGTGCATTTTTAAGATCCGAATAGATTTTTGGGGTACATTTGAATTGTGATACAATTCTGTTTTTTAAAAATAAACTATGAGGACAGTCAAACAATAGAAAACCATTAAATCACAAGTCACCTCAGACACGATAGGTCCGCTCAGGCCAAAGCGGTCGGCTATCATCAGGTGGATCTGCCGTTGTCTGTCTTTCTTGCGCACGCTCTCGTAGGAGGGCAGGCGAGGAAGAGGAGGCTCCAGCGAGGAAAGATAGTAACTGCTGGGCACACCAATGAGGAACAAAGACCCCGTCTGACCGCCACACACAAAACAAAACACAAGCTAGAAGTATTTCATTTGTCAAATGTAGAATTTGAAGGACACGTGAAAATGCGTACCTGTGCGCTGACATTATCATGACCAGTGTCACGCGTTTGCTCCATATCAGCAACAAGAGTCTGTCTGCTGTTGTAGTACTGCGGAGGAGCTTCCTGCTAAATCAAACACAAATCTTATGATATTCTGATATTTCTGTGCATCGCTGTTAATACACTTTTCAAATGATAGTTTATGGTTTGCATGGCTGAACGTGTGATGTGTTGGGCATCACTGTGTGATGGTTGATTGATTCCTCATCAGATAATGAATCCATCACGCTACAATGCTTCTACAGCCGTAGCGTTTCCGCACTTCGCTCCTCTTCATTTGTTTCCGTCATGTCTCTCCTCCTCTTTCTACTCAAGCAGTGAGTTAGACCTCTGGACGGTCGTATATTACATTGCTTAAGAGTGGACCACCAACCAACTTCCTCCTCTGCCTCCCCTCCCATCCATAGCTAGATTAGGCAGGCGGACCCTGAGGAATTCCTCCAGCCCAGCCGGACACTCTGTGATTACCCCAACCTAAATAGAAGCCTTTGTGTCCCGGGACAATACGGTGTCTTTCTGCGTCATCAGGGTGCTGAGTAACAAACCCCACACTGGTCTTTTGAAGGGCCGCCTGTGTTTGGCATCCTTGTTTCTGTGGCAGGTACTACTTAACGATCGTGCTTCATTTTACAGGCCCATATGTCACCCGGACAGCACGACAACTCAGTCATTAGTGCGCTGGTGGCCCGATACATGCAGAACAAGAGAAATAAATCAGGACTGAAGGGAAAGTGCCACCAAGATGGACTAAAATGCCCCAGATATCTCCAAATCCCAAAGTATATTTAAATATAGTAAAGTCTATGTTTTTTAAGGTTCACAATTCCAGGTACAATTATGTCCAAATCTAAAAATTCAACAAAAAAATAAATATTTTCCTGACTATTATGATTGTGATATGATTTTAATCATTTTATTAATGTGTAAAAAGCTTAATCGTGGTATTATAATGAAAATGTAACATTTGTTTTTAAAAATGGACATAAAACTTTTCTTGTTTAATCAGATTCCCTATAGAGAATAATGAAAATTTCAAAAACTCAGTATCGGATAAACTGGTTGAACATGTTTACAACATAGCAGGTTACTTAGCAAATAATCTTATTTAGTGGGGAGTGTTTTTGCAAAATAAAAGATGGTTATTTTTTTGTGAAACAATTTGCACTCAAAAAATTGTGTAAATTTTAAAGCTGTAAAATCAATGAAATATAGTTCTTAAATTGTGTAAAAGTAAAAAGTCTGAGTAACTCAAATATTTCTAATATAATTAGATATAAAATATAAACTTTTATTACACTTTTTATTTCCGTTTGTTAGAATTTGACATCACAAGCCTATGGGATTAAGACTGTTCACTTTTATCAGTCCATAAACACTCTACAAGGCAGAGATCCCGACATCCCTCACTGTGACGTGTGTTGACCTTTCCCATCACCCCTCCCACCCGGGACTCAGAGAGACACGTTTAGTAAAAGTGAGGTCAAGGGTCATCTTCCCTCGCTGGTTTTCACTTTCAACAGTCTCGGAGACTGCCAAAAAAGAGAGACGTTCTATTGTTTGAAATGTGTGAAAAAGCAAAAGCGTGTAAAATCAGGCCTGAAGTCGGGGGAGTACCTCTTCAGCAGTGTGCCTTTTGCAGTGCCTGACCTAAACTACAACCTTTGTCTCCTCTGAGTCTCACCCCCACCTACCCGGACTAAAACACTAATGATCAGTGATGGAGCAAATAGCTCGGAGGGAAAATATATGGGTATCAAAAAGAGTCAGATTAACAACTTGGCAAAATACCAAATTTGTAGTAGTTTATGTCAATATGGGTCAATTCTTAATATTTCAATAAATATATTAACAATTTGTCAGTAGTCAACGGAGAAGAAATCATGTTTGTATTACTCAATTAACTTATTAAAGACACATTTTGTCATATACAGTGTACACACAACCACATCTTTTTTCAAAAATAACCCATTTTTAAACCACGTCATGATCACATCCACATGTCATGTCGGTCGAATGCAACTTTGTTTTAATAACCCCGCACTGCTGACATGTTTCATGGACATCAACCCAGAATGAATGGTTAAAGTTGTCTCTGACTAAACTGGAATAAAAGGACGTTTATTCAATTATACAAGTTCTGAACATTGAACAAACTCCTCTACGATGAGAGGAAAACGATCATAGAGGAAATGCAGAAACATTTCGGTTAAGTCGTGGTGTGGTGAAGATAGACATGGGGAGGGGGCTTCCTTGTGTTTACTAAGATAAGGTTAAAGTTCCTTCACAGGGAACTGTCACGACAGAAACAGAGCAGGAAAAGGAAGTGCTGAGCATGAACGTATGGGTCTTACCCAGGTGTTACCCATCTAGTGCATGCATCAATAAATGTAAGCGGGGTGAGAGAGGTGCGGATAGCAGCTTAGTATCTGACTGTTTTATTTTTGTCAATCTGCTTTATCATACTCAGGCTGATGATGTTTCGCTCTGTAGTCATCACTAACAATTAACTGTTTGATTAGATGTTTCCATACTCAAAGATCTGACCTGCATGAATCCGGACAACTTGTGCTTGTGGTCGACGGTAAAGATTCCCAGATGTATGATACTTTTGACAAGCTTAAAAATGATCTAAATTTATTTTTGATGATTTTCTTAAAATAAAACTAAATTATGTTTATTCTTGCTTACTTTGCTTCCCTTCCTGCTTGCTTTGCATAATGTTCCATGTGAAGTTAACAGCGTGGTGATCTGAGTCATATTGTTTGGTTGAATACATGATGAATCAGACCCTTACAAGAAAGATAATATGTTATCTATTTTTGTGCAGTGTAGCGAAAACATTGTGGGAGAACAAAACACTTTTACCACATTACCGTAACTTGACGGCAACATGCGTTTACTGGCTGTGTTATACGCTTCATTTAGATTTGGTAAATGTCATAAAATGTTTTATGTTTAAAAGTAAAGAAAAACCACAAATAAATAACTGTATGGTTTCTTATGGACTGCAATGAAATCAAATCAAATTTTTGTCTATTTTAATGTCTCTACTAACCCTCTCTTTTTTTCTCAACAGGTAGATGTCTAGCTTTTGTTGAAACCTGTAAATTTGAATTTGGCACCAATTGCATTATTGCTCCTGTATGACATATCGCTTATTGCTCCTTAAACTCTTTGTAAGTAGCTTTGGATAAAAGCGTCTGCTAAATGACCAAATGTAAATGTAAGTGAGATCTCATTCTCAAAAGTTGTGTGAGAGACACCTTAGCAGGTCTTACCATGTCTGTATGAGATTCTTGATAAACCCTCTTTTTGCAGCAGACAGGAATCTTTCGGTACACGATACACAGCAACGCCACAATCAAGACAAAGAACGCCAAACAACAGACTAAAAAACAGACATGTGTTAATTCTGCTATGAACTATTTCCCATTTATACTCTCAATTATTTCCCTCTCTATTGCTCTCCATAATTTTTGGGATACAATGTATGCCTGCAGAATTCACATTTGTTTTCAAAACATGTTTATAACTTCTGATTATGTAATAAACTGAACTAATATCAAAATAACAGGAATATTGGTCAAACATAATTCTTTAAGATTTTTAAATCTGAAGAGCATTAAATCTACATGAATACATGACATTTATGAATAGCACCACAAGAACGATTTTATAATCAGATATTGAAAGATTATTTTAAGCAAAAAGTTTATCTGAATCAAAGAAAATATGCGTCATCAGCTAACTCTGTTCTTATTAAAGAAAACACGAATGTTTGCTTACATGCGCCCACGTAGACTGTCCTGTGATCCTCTAGATAGCTCGTGGAGGGCAGAGTTGGAAACACAGTAGTGGACATCTCTGATGAAAACAACTTTCCGTAAAAGAGACGCAAAGTTTCTCATAATAAGTCACGAGACGAGTGGTGTTTCTTCAGCGTCATTTCAGAATCAAGTAGCATCTCGAGTCCCTGAACTGTTAAGTACTGAACATCAGTCACGACTCACGTCCAACTCTTCACGACGCGCGGATCATTGTTGCCATCCTTGAATGGACAGCACATCCTACTATGATGAAGCGTTCGCTCATGCCTAGTAATGAGGTTCGTGGGTGGACGCTCCGGGACGGTTGCCAGGCAACGATCACACGGACAAATTAATATTCATGAGGTTTGCCTTCATCGTACTATGGGAGGCAGCGTATTAGTAGCCTGCAGGAACATTGTTGTGAATTTGTTTGGATCCTGTCAGGAATGCACAGAGAGAGAGAAAACAAGGAATGTGTTTTTCATCGACCAAATTCTTCAGTGTCAGACGTCCTACTATAAGCTTTCCCTCAGATAAACATTCCTGTCACATGCACTTGTTGTCTTGGAGACGGACAGAACTTTGCGCTCTTAAAGTGCGCCGCCTATCAGCAGCATCCCGCAACTGTCCGTCATTCAACAGCCGCAAAATTACATTAGCTTGACGAAGTCTCCTAAAACTTATTTAGTTTATAAAAATGTGTTCCGATGGATCAGGACGTTACTCAAAAACAGTTTGCCGCGTTGACGGTACAGCATTACCCCGTGAAATTAAAGTATTCCTCATAAATTATGAAAAGTATTCATTAACAAATATTATTAACATAACACCTCAGGTAGGTTTAAAAAAATTAAATCATCATTTCATGATAAATATATAATACATAAAAAAACATATTATTTATAAGTACTTAGTTATGAGATAATTTATGATGAAATACAGACGAATATTTGCAGTATACAGATGAGATAACGTAGCCTATTAATTCTTCCAAAATTGTATGATTATTTTCTTTGAAAAGCCGAAAAGAAAACGACCTGTTGGTTAGAATATCTAATAACTGTGATATCACAAAAGTGTAGCAATGCAATGAATTAATATATTTTGCCTTTGAAATCATTTTATCCGGTAGTGGTGTGTTACCTTCTATTTGTAATTAATTGATGTTTTCACCCAGTCACTTTTTTATCTCTGGACGTGGATTCAGATGCCCCGATTCCTTTGAATCAGAATCACAAGGCTGTTTCAAGTGATCTTTATCGGTTCACGGTATGATTCAGTGAGTCGAGTCTCGTGGTGTGTCACTCGCGGTTCACGCGACTCGCAGCTAAACGCAATTCGCTGGGATGAGGAAAGATGGTCGCGAGCGCCCGTGTACAGAAGCTCCTCAGACGGTATAAACTCGCAATCGCGGCTGGTTTAACGATATTGCTGATCCAAGGGCTGGTTGTATGGAGTCTGCGGAGTCTGGAAGAAGGGGAGGCGGAGGTAAGCGCTGTTTACTCGGGGCGAGTGTGATCAGCCGTTCGATCAGAGGGTTTACGGTAGCATGCTAAGCTAAGCTAAAGCCGTCAGTCAGTCTCGTTAGGTAGACTGTTATTTTAGCAATACACTGTTTTAAAGGTATAGAATTAAATGTCATCGGAAATGATTTTATTTTAAAAACACAGTTTGTGTTTTTTATATTTGAATGCTGTGGAGATAATCATTCAGGGTGATTTGTTTTGCCCGGCGTTGGCTTTTAAATGACTTGACTCACTTCGCTCTCCTACTGCTGTACGTCAACCGTAATGTCAAAACTTACCGACCTGTCTACGTATACACAGCATTTTCAGTATTTGTAGAAGCACGTAGTGAGCTGCCTATACAGCAAGTTGGGCATCTCTGTTTCCAAACCTAAGTTAGTCAGCTGTATTCGAGACAGATGTTTTGAACATCGTAGTTTTAGCAATTGTGGAAGCATAGATCACAACCTAGTGCGTCCCCTACACAGACAGCAGCGGAGACTCAACCTGCTGAGCTGGCAAACAGTTGTCCTGTAGGCAGCTCAACAATCCTAAAATGAAAATTCTATCATTTATTCATCTTCGAGTTATTGTGAATCTGAATAAATGTCTTTGTTCTGATGAACACAGAGTAAGATATTTTGAAGAGTGCGTATAACCAGACACATTGACTACCATAGTAGAAAAAAATACAATGGTAGTGAATAGTGCCCCAGAACTGTTTGCTCTCCTACATTCTTCCACATGTCTTCTTTTGTGTTCAACAGAACAAATAAAATGATAAATAGTTCTTTCCTACTATGGGAGTCAATGAGGGCAAGATATGTTTGGTTATGCATTCTTCCAAATATCTCCAAATGTATACAGATTTGAAACAACTCGAAGGTGAGTAAATGATAACAGAATTTTCATTTTCGGTTGAAGTATCATTTTTATTAATGTGTTAAAATGTATGTTGTCCGATTGAACATGCTTATGAATCTCACAGCTGGTGTCTAGACGTGAAGCTGGGCTAAGTTTTGAGCCAAAGTCTTTAACTGAGTCCATTCATTATTTTATAAACCTGGCCATGTGATGTTCATTTATTGAACATTCTGTATCTTTAGCCCTTGAGGGCTTTATATTGTTGCTCAGAAAGTCACAACATGTTATTCTGCATTAGACAGGATTTGCTCAACTGTTACTATAAAACGGCATTATTAGTTACCAATGATGTTATCTAGGTTGATGTGAACCATGCCGGGCTTCATTCATAAACTATTATTATGGGGCCCTTGATCAATTAACCTCAGTTTACTCCAGAATGAACTATTTGGAGGAGTGTTTGGATTAAAATCTTAACTGAATAAGTAATAGGTATATTAATAACCGCCCACTGCTTAAATGAGTAGTTCACTTCAAAACACGTCAACATTGAATTTCCATAGTATTTTTTAATTCCTACTATGGAAAGTCGAGGGGTACTTATTTTGAAGTAAACTGCTCCTTTAAGGGCTATATATTAATGTGAATGCATTTTGAAAAGGGTTACGAGTTACAACGGGTATCAGGAATGTGCTGTCGTGTCTGGATTCCTGCTCTCAGTCTCAGTATTTAACGGGATCTTGCAGAATTTCACTGTCATCCTGCAGTGAATGATTCCCTGCCTCCTTTATGAATGTAGGAACAGTCTCAAGCAGAACCTATCCTAAAGTTAACAGTGCAAACTCAGCAAATTCAATGTCAAAATGACAAATAAGTACAAATGAGATGATGACAGTGAATCATATTAATGGAGCGCTGCTGTTAAGGCTGTGGGAAAAACAAAGTAGACAGACTATTCTTTTTCTTATTTTTATTTAACTCAAAGTAAATTAACAAAGAAGAATGTCATAATTTTATATTTAGGCGTCAATATAACATTTCATGCATCTTTAAATAAAGTTGCAGTTCTTAAAGCAGCAGTCCGTAGGAATGGCCTCTTTGTCGCCCTCTCAGTTTGTAAATGCTACTGCAGGTGATGTTGTGAGTTGTGATTCTGCACTGCTCAACTGTGCGGAGGAGTCTAATTTGAGAAAAATGTACATATTTTAGAGGAAAATGCTGTAATCTGGTGTGTTGTAAGAGAAAAATTATGTGACTCCATCTATAAAACTACAATAGCTATAGAAGTAATTGAATCATTGGCTCCATAGATATAAATGGTGATAATATGGCACAACAAACGGTGAAACGAGGATTCACAAATAGAGCCATCAAAATGTTCTGAAAAATCAAGAGTACAAAAATGTAGTTTTAACCAATAGCATTACATACAAATAGCCAGTAATATGCCATTTAGATTCTGAAAATAGTTAAGTTAGAACCAGTGGTAATAACATGTAAAATCATTTTCTAACGTTTGTTAGATAAAATAATAAATTAATGATTACTATCATTACTATTACTAGAAAGCCAAAATATATATTACCAAAATGTATCTGATATGAGTAATTTTATGACATGACAACTAGACAAATTAGAATAAGGAGGCCCGCCATCAACGATTGGGAAACACTGACACCATATAAGGATCGCCGGGTAAGTCAAGCGGACAGGGCAAATTACAAAGCATTATTACAACAAAGCCAATTTTTACTCGGACTGCCACTTTAACATTTTCCTGTTTGTCGCCATCACTGTTTAAAACATTAAATGTAAGTTATATGCAAAATGATTTTCTTTACGTGGGTGGTGGGGATGAATCTGTGCTCTGTGCTAAATGACCGACTGCTCACACCTTTAAATGACAGTAACATGTGACTGTGTATACCAGATACAACGCGAAACGTTTAAAAACATCACTAATATAGAATCAATTGTAGTGTTTGATATCGCGTCACGCTTGATGTAGAGAAAAACTTGAATTAACATGGAAAATACCCCTTTATATATGTGAAACATGTCGTCTGAACACATACAAAATCTGCGGTTTTTATTCTGACTACATGAAACAAAGACTTCCAAAAAAATACTAGTGACTTCGACAGTCTTACCTGTTAATGCAATCCTTTAGCACGAAGCTGTAACTTTAGCTCTCCTGAGCCCGAGGTAACTTTGTTATTAACAACAAATTAATCTCCAGATGATCCCTTTTAAACACAGCCATCTAGATGAGCATGTAAATTCCAAGCGACTGTTATAAGAATGAACAACACAATGCTGCTTTAGTGACATCCACACACACGTGATAAACGAATCGATTCCTTCTTTATGTTTACGGACATGATGTAACGACGCGAAGAGGTACTCTCCCAAATGAAAATATCCTGCAAGGGGCGACCCAAATTATAAATCATTATTATAAGCTTATCATTGTGAATCAGGGTAAGATAATACAATCGTTTTGAACACTGGTCTGTCTATGTATTTACTCAACAATTGATTTTTAATTATCTCTATCCCAAAATTATCGCGGATTGCTCCTTTAAATAAAGCAGTTACAAGGTACTAATTAAATTGCATTTTTAAATAAATCTGTCAGCATTTTAAATGTTAAAATACTATTAGAATACTCACAGGCCAATAAAAAGACATTCAAGTCATCACATTAGTCACCGCTTTGGTCAATTTTCTATCACCAGAAAAATACTTTACAACTTCGCAATATGTTACCATATCTGCAATCCTGAAGAGCTCCCGAGAAACCCGCTGTGGCATGTTGCACGTGTTAGCTTGAATGCTTACCTGCATTTCCTGTCCTAATTGGTCCTCATGGGAACGTGGCACTCCTCCATGCATCTCTTTCACTTGTCCCTGTAGATGGACATGCTGTTGGGCACAACACTGCAGATTATACTGCCGTAAAATGTGTCCCACTCATTCGGATACGCTGCATAGACTGATTTAAAAATAAGTATTTCGTGTCAGTAGCTAGTGTACAGCCCAGCATGTGTGCCAGTCAGCCACAGGGTGTCCTGAGGGTCTCTTCGTGGCAGTGGTTGTCCTTCCTTAGAATCGCCAAATTAGAAACTGGAGGTACATTTGTCATCCATCAAAGAATATGAATGTTATAGAATTGACGGGAGCTGAGCTCTCTTTGAGTAATGGAATGAATTAAGCAGCATTTAGTTTGCCCCGTCTTGGATGAGACTCATGGATTATAAATGGGAAGGTGGGAAGAACAGGTGCCTTATATCGAGGTCTATTTTACTGCCCAACTAGTTAAACGTTGAGCTACTCGTGGACTTCCTGCACTATACAAGAGATGTGCGAAATACTCCACAGTCACAGCACAGCGCATGCCGCTTTGACCTGTCCCGGTCTGGGTGTGATGAAAGAGGCCATTGATTTAGCTGCGTATTGTCTCTGAGACTGAAGGCATGAACTGATGCAGGACATGTGATGTCAGCGTGACCCGTGCTACACCCAACAAATTGACAACAACCTCTCAAGCATCTCAACTGTCAAGAGGTCTTTCTCATTTTTATTTTTCTCCTTTAACTGTATTACTGGTGGAAGGTACTGTACTGTGCAGACAGCTGTTGTTTATGTTGTTTTCTCTGCTGGTAAACCTTATGGAATACTAGGGCTGCAGCTATCGATTATTTTAGTAATCGAGTATTCTACTGATTTTCCATCGATTAAATCGTTCATTCGGATAATAAGACTTTTTCTTTATTAAAGAGCAATACTAAATATACCATAGAAAATAAGACAGATCTCTTAAAATTAATAACTTATTTGTATCCTTTTTAGAAAAATATTCATTGCTGAATTGTGTACATATCTGATAAAAGTTAACCCATTTAATACATAACATTGCCATATAACATTCAAAATGTAATATAATACAAATGTATTAAAAAGAAATATAATAAAAATAGAAAGGATCATTTCAAAGGTCAATCTTCAGCTTATGCATGATGCATTTACTGTATCTTAATTAGTTTTAGTTCCTTTTTTTACTATTAACAGGGATTTTATTTTGGCAAGTTGTTGGAAGATGCTTATATTTTAGTATGCCTGTTTCTTCACTCAAACAATAAAATGTTGGCAAAATAAACTCTCAGAGCAACTCCGGAGATGCAGTTCATGTCCTCATAAAGCGCAGACAAGTTCATGAGCATCACGTGTGTAGCATGTTAAACTGAGCATTTCATTCACTCAGACACGCAGAACAGACAGGTGGCAGGTGTAAATATCAGGATTCAGCATCCACTAGTCCGAATCTAGTTTTATGGACTCAATGCAGCCGGACAACAAGTTTTACTCGCAAAAAATCTAATCCCCTCATTTCCGCTAGCCTACTCTGATCTGATTGGTCAGATGTTCTAGTCTGCTGTGATTGGTCTACTGCGAATGAGACTAACAAGCTACAGTATTTGGGGGAGAATTGTGAAGTTCTCGCGGGCAGTCCTAGCAAAACTTAGGCGGGGACTATGTGTAGTGATGTAAATCTGTGCCGTTTTGCGAATCGGATTATAGCACCACTCTTCTGCATGATTCAGTGTCGATTCCCTTTTTCCAAGCCAATAACTTTATTCATTCACTTTTGGCCTTTACAACTTGGCAGACATTCACATTACATTCACACACGGCAACATAACACACTGCATGAAATGTAATTTACATGATTTCGTAATATGGACTCTTTAATTAAAGATACAGAGCGTAGTCAATAGCTATGTATTTGTGTGTCATAAATACATTTTATTTATATATAATAATTTATTTTATTATAGTATAATTATGTATATATTACACTGTTTCTGCTAAATTCATTTTGCTGTAGTGGGCCACCACGCCAAAAATCCTCCCTGCCATGACTACGATCTTTCCATTAGTTCATAATTTGTCCAGCCATTGTTGCTAAGCTTGTAACTCTTTCAGTAGATTTAGCCACTTTTCCGATCCATTTAGCGGCTTTTGTTCAGAAGACGCATATAACCAAAAACCTAGCGTCTTTTTAGATAAACTGTTTATCCAGTGGGAAAATGATGTCAGTATTTGGGGACAGGAAACACATTTGTGAATTAGCGACAGCTCATTGTTAAATGGAAAGCTTTTTGTAATGGGATGCAACAGTACAGCTCACCAACGGTTCAATACAAATTATTAAATACTTAATGTTAATCAACATCTTATTTTCGCGTTTGTGGTGGGAAATATCCCACTTCCGAGGGGTATCTTGAACGCAGTATTAGGGATGGGAATTGATAAGAATTTAACGATTCCGATTCCATTATCGATATTGCTTATCGATCCGATTCCTTATCGATTCTCTTATCGATTCTCATTGGGTGAGGGAATAAGTACAAATTTGTTTGTTTGAATTACCTTGCTTTAATATCTGATAAGAACTCAGCACATACTCAGAGTATACACAAATTTTGTGTAGCAACCTCAGAACAAACCTAAAAGTAGGCTACAAAGTAAAGTCCAGGGACCTATAGAATTTTTCACATTTATCATTGGTCCAGACAAAAAAACAAATAAAACTGCCATTTAATTGCCATTTAAGTGCCATAAAAACTAAAAACACAGACTAAACAGTCGAGGAAGAGCTTGTGCCTTAGGGAATATTCTACCTGAAACAAAATTCAACTCAACTGACATACAAAATATGAAAAGAAGTCTTCTGTAAAGACCACAACTATCAACTTAGGCATTGACAATGACAATGACAATGGAGATTATTATTCATATAGTAAAAGTTTACACAATGAAATGTTGCTCACATTAACTAAATAGAGAAGTTATTTTCGGCATTAATAGCAGATGACGTCTCATTAGCTCCGCTGCTGCTTGATTCACTTGTTGTTGCTGTGTCGCTAAGTAGTAGTGTGTCAAACACGCGACAGTCCTGCAAATGAATTGCGTGCTGTGTGGCCAAATGTTTCTGCATATTGGAGGTAGCTGCTCCCTTTGCCGAAATTAAACTTTTACAGTTGTTGCAAATGACCGCATTGGCGTCTTTTCTAGTGAAATATAACCATGCTTTAGATCGCTTCTGCCTCGATGACATGTTTGCTGCATAACCAAAACAACGCAGCGCGTGTGTGTCGTCATGATGATGACACATTTGCAACGAGCGGAACCGATAAGCGAAATCGTTAAGCAGGTACGCTAACGGTTCCAAGGAATCGATTCACTGGGCGCCGGTTCTAAAGAAGAACCGGTTCTCGGTTCTCATCCCTACGCAGTATTAAAACTATGCGATGACGTCACGAACATGTTAATTATTGTAAGATCATCAAGCACCACAGTTTCACAAAAACCTAGCCAAAACATTGTTTTTGTAATTTTCTATAATTATACAGTGTGTTGCAATGCATTATAGGATTTCCTTCTCAGGAATAGATTATTTCTGTGATGCCATCATCATGTTGCCTAGCCCTCTATGAAAAGCCTTCACGGGAGTTTGCTTAAAATTAGGTTTCACCGATATGTAAATTTTGGCCGATAACCGATATATTGGCCAATACGTAGAATCAAATATCAATATAAAATTCCCATTGACTGAAACAAAAGGCAATAACTGGACTTTTATTTGAAAACATTATGCGGAAAACAAAATAACCATTGGTTCTCTTTTTTCCCCTTTTAAAAATCATGTACCAAGCCTACTTTACGCTAGTTAACGATTCTTTCCTGGTATATTTTTTTTTAAAAACTCATTTTAGATGTTCTTCAAGAGCAGCCCTGATTAATGTTCTTAATAGCCACACGTCTAATAGGTTTCAAGACGGAAAAGCATTCAGCCAACAGTCTGATTTAAACAATTTGCTTTTGTTCGTGTAATTTACATATTCCTAAACACTGTACATACTGTACCTACATCAACAATAGCAGTAAGTGAATGATCACGACAGAAAGACGGCACTCTCCTGTATTTTAAGTGTGAGCAGTGTGTAGATGAAGTAGTTTAACCAAAGGAAATTATTTATGATTTATCTGCTATAATAAATAAAAATAAAATTTAGGCCGATATATTATAGCGAATGTCATGAACATGGGTTTTGAGGTGTCTAGGACAGCGGGTATTAAGGGGTATACAAGACATTTAATAAAATATAAATACAAAACCATCACCCACAAGGGGGTAACATAACAAAAAATGGCAACGAGGATAAGGACTAACTAAACTAGAATAACAACACTTGACATTTAACCACAATGAACTAGACTATCTAAAGCAAAGTACCTCACCACAATAACACCAACAATGTACCAGCACAGGACTGAAAGCACAAGGGCATGAAAGCACAAGGTAACTAAATCAGGAAAGGGCAGGTGTGGGGCATGAAATCACGACGGGCAGGAACAATGACAAGACCGGTTAGAGAGTATGGCAACCCATAAGTGTCAAAATTGTCACTCTCCACATAAAACATGAGGTTCTGTCATGATCCTGCCACTAGATCAATAAAAACATCAAAAGATGGGACAGAATCATGACAATCTGATACATGCCAATGTGGCCGATAATTTATCTTGCATCCCTACTTAATATCCTAGGGAGCATGTTTGATTTTATAACGGAGCAGTTACTTCAGCCGCCGGTGCTGCATCATCTGATTCTGGTCTCAGGCTGCTGGTTGTTCAGTGGGCCTCTTGTTTACACAATCCATGTGTTTTTATAGCCTGGCAAAGACTGTTGTGTGGCAGCAGGAAGTGGTGGGAATACTTTTATTATTTCTCTCTCACTAGTTACATATTTCCAGAACCACAATGGCCACTGTCAGGGTGGTGTTGAGCTGTTTTTGTCCTACCACAGAACAAGATGCATATTTTTAAAGGAACACTCCACCTTTTTTCCGAAATAGACTCATTTTCCAATTCCCCCAGAGTTAATAAGTTGAGTTGTACCGTTTTTGAATCTATTCACCGGATCTCCTGGTCTGGCGAACTTTTAGCATAGCTTAGCATAGATCATTGAATCCAATTAGACCTGTAGCATCGCGTTCAAAAACGACCAAATAGTTTCGTTATTTTTCGCATTAAAAACTTGAGTCTTCTGTACTTATATCGAGTGGTAAGAGGGGCGGAAAATGAAATGTTGCGATTTTCTAGGCCGATATGATTAGGAACTATACTCCCATTCCGGCGTAATTATCAAGGAAGTTTGCTGTGTAACATGGCCGCAGCAGGCGAAAAAAGTGGAGTGTTCCTTTAAGCTTCGTCTTTTTCGACTTATTCATCTGTAATCGATCACTTATGAGGCTCTATTTTAGGTCCTGTCTTAGCGGGCAGAAAGGAAACATGTTAGGTTTTTGATCAGATCCATTGGTTATTACCGAGTCAGCCCAGTGTTCAGTGCAGTGGTGTGAAACGGTCATTTAACCGCCTCTCCCGCTTTCAAAACATTTACCTATCTCACCCTTGAAGAAAGCAGGTGTCAAGCATAATTTACTTTTGAGACTGAGAGGTCATCATTAGCAAAAATATGTACAATCCATCAATGACTGGACTCCGGAACTCCCCTTTAATAGAAGTCTCTTTATTTGGCTTCAAGCAGCCTCAGCACTGGGGTGGATGCCAAGGTCCAATCTGAAATTGAATTCTGGCACTCAGACTGTATTGGGGCTATTAGTGAAAGCTGCCCTTGCCTGTTCTGATCTTATTTTCACATTTTTATTAATTGACACACCCTCTCACTTTACATTGCGTTATGGTGTGTACAGCTATACTATAAGAAATATCCTGGATAAAGTCTTGCGATCTGTGTTAAACTGGATATGTTATACCATGGGATGAAAAAAATATGTTTTGTAGAGCTATGGTGAGTGTTTTTTTGCAATAGACATCTCTTTAATTCTATTGGTTGAGCTGCCATCATGTGATCTGTGTCATATGTTTTTTTTAGTTTTGAGCTTTAACTGCTTTTACTGCATTACAAATAGGGTTGTTCCAATACATATGCTATACTAGTATCGGAAATGGCACCATGTTTATAAACAGTAAAAGCACAAAACTAAAAAAGCATATATGACACAGAGTACTTGAATCCATTTGCCAATCCGATACCGCTAACTTTGTTTAACAGTGCTAATGGAATATCACTTCTTCACTGCTCAGAATCCAAACACTGAAAGTTGTGCTGTAGGGCAATGAAGAAGAAATGAAAACACGCTAGCATATGCAGAGGTCGCGGTAGACTTTTTCATGGACAGGCTCGTCAAAAAATCGTTCATAATCTATTTATACCCGTCACTCTGGTGCAAGGTGATGTTACGTGCTAATTAACATGTTTGTGACATCATGGCTATGTACTTGTGTTCACTCTATGAACTTACTGAACTGAATACCCAATAAAGTTGATGTCATTTACATATTTAATGTTTTTGATGTCAGACATAAAACAATAATAACAGACAAATGTTTACAATCATATGTCCATTCGGTAACAATTACAGGTGCTTGTAAACGCTGTTTTGTAATCATTCATTCATTCAGCTACAAATAACAAACTGCTGTATGGCTTTAAATGGGATGTTTTCTGTCGCTTAAAATACAAACTTTACAGTTTTTTCAAAAGAAGTTTACATTTACTTAAAGTTATGGTTTATCCAAAATGACGCTATTCGCTATCGCTCTCTGAAGGAAAAAAGTCTGCAAAAACCTAACCACTGTGTGTGCATGTGACAGATGCATGCATTGCAGAATCAGATCCAGAAACAACGCCTCAAACATGAAGTGTTAAAAAAAAATTCAGTTCGTTTTGAAATTATGGCGAAACAAATTAGACAGTGGTGAGCCGTCATACTCTAATGCCTTATACATGCGCCTCGCTCCGCATCTCTAAGTACAAATATATTGTAAATGTGTGTTTGTTTTGACTGGCGTAATACACACATATCTATTTTTAAGATGTCAAAATTAAATCTGTCAGTTTTAGGGACAGGTCTTGTTATGCTTTCTGTTAAACCCCCGTGGAGGCCATTTGTGCTTTAAGATTATGTCTGTACGTTTGTTTCTATATTTGTTTCTCTCTTAAACCTCCCCCTGCGATTCCCATTTTTCATTACAAGTCGCTGCGTCCTCCATATTCCCGCCACTAAACAAGGTGACTCTGCTAAAAAAGCTGAGCAAACAACAAAAATGAGAAACAAAACAAAGACATGCCTTAAGGCTCCCCACAGCGTCATCGAGTTCTGTTAAATCATGATGCTTTGGAGGAATTTGGTACGAGGCGTCTGACTTATTTTATTTTGTTTGTGTCTCAGCGGAAACACAGGCGCTCGAAGTTGCCTGACCACAATGGACAGGACCAGAAGATGGACCCCGCAGTCTTCGACAGGCAAAACGCCCTGTCCGGGGCGAACCACGGGCCAAGGACGGCGAGCCTGCATCGGCCCGCCGTGACCAGCATCATCAGGAGGGGCTCTAGACTAAAAAACAAGTCCTCTTTGAAAGACAAGAGTGTCAACCGGCCCGACGATGGAGTTGAAAAAGTGGCCCTTTACGATCCCTCCAGCAGCCGTAACTTCAGTGAGACGCGGGCGGGAGAAATGGCCAAAATCCACCTGGTGGCGCCAGGAGAAGCGGGCAGCGTTGAGGGGGCTCCTCAAGTTCCAAGTAGTGACTTTGTACCCAAATGTGAGATCTCTGGCAAAGACGCCCTGTCCGCCCTCCACCGTGCGGTTTCTCGACAGTGCAGACAAGAGATCGCCAACATCGTATGCCAGCACCAAGCGGGACAGCTGATGCCACAGTTTTTGCCTCAGTTTTGTCCACAACATGGTAAAGTGAAATGTTTGTTTATTTATCGAGTCTTTTGAATGCTGACTTGCTTTATAACTACAGTCTCATTTGTCTGTTTTGTCTTTAGTGATCTCCAGTGCTGTCCAACATGTGGATTTCACAGACACAGATCTCTCAAAGGTGGAGAACCCGGTCAGGGTCGTTTTTGTGCTAGTGGTTCATGGGCGAGCGGTTCGACAGCTGAAACGTCTACTCAAAGCCATCTATCACAAAAACCACTTTTACTACATCCACGTAGACAAGGTAAGTTAAAGCCCGCCAGATTTTTTTGTTGTGTATTGTAATCGCACTTACCACAAAAAGAGTCATTGAACAAGTTGAACTTGCATCAAATGGACCTCTGGTCCTCATCCTGTTTCCCGCTTTTCATCGTCACTTCCTGTCTATACTCTACTGTCCTGCCCAATAAAGGCAGAAACATCCCAAAATGTAACTAATGTGTAATTCATTTTGAAGTGTTCAATAGAATCTTATTGGCAGTTGGACAGTCAAGGTGAGAGTGAAACGTTGAGGGTCAACCGAGCCTGTGTTACTGGAAGAGTGGCTTTCTCAAACCCTGACATGATGAGTTTCATTTTTAGTTATTTCACGATCCTGTTCTAGCATTCTAAAAGGAAACTCCTCAGAGCGAAACTAAATTCCTGTCCCAGCAGCCGAGGAAAGTGCCAGAAAGTGTTATGACAGCTAGAGGAGCTTCAGAACCAGAGCGACTAATCTATTGAAATAACATGAATATTACATTTCTGTCATGATGTACTCGCCCTCATATCAATGTTGCTGTTTTTTACACAATCACAGTTCATGGTGACCTTGTCGAGCTCAAAATAAGTCAAAAAGCACCATGTCATTCATATGTCTCATACACTGTTTTTCAGACTTATAATGTAGTGCTGCAGTACAGATATAGTATTTTTAAAATTGAATGTGTGTTGAAGCTTGACTGGCACGGCCATTAGGGCTGGGCGATGTGACGATGTTATCATATATATCCGATGTCTCGAAAATAGCACGATGTCAATTACAACAGACAGATAACAGACGATATTTGATGATAATGGAAAATATGCGTTATAACATTATCATGCGATGTAGATTTAGCGTGACTTTCATGTTCATATGCCCAGTCAGTAACAGTGACAGCTATTTTGCTTGGTCAGTTGAAATTGCTGCTGTTTTCTGCCGGTCGCAGAAAGAAACATGTAACATTGATGTGCGCATGCCTGGTAAAATAATCTGACACCAGCAACATTTTTCTACTGCATAAAAGCTATGGTTTATCTACGCACTTCACCTGATGAAAGAAGGCATTGCAACACTGGTTTGTGCACATGACATGCCTGCGTGCATATTTGTTTGGCACTTGGCGGGTCCGGAACAAATTCCCTCCCTAACGGCCATTATAACTGTTGTTTCTAATATAGCGATGAGACTTTTTAAAAAGCCACAGGCAGCTAAATAAGTCATGCAATACATAATAGCATAAATGTCCTTTGTGCATAAAGTTGAATATTTGAAGTTAATATAGTTATATTATATTTTCTCCCGCAGCGGTCAAACTACATGCATCGTGAGGTGTTGCGCATGGCTGAGCTCTACCCCAATGTAAGGGCCACGCCCTGGCGCATGGTCACCATCTGGGGCGGGGCCAGTCTGCTGAAGGCGTATTTGCGTAGCATGCAAGATCTTCTATCCATGCTGGACTGGAAATGGGATTTCTTTATCAATCTCAGTGGCACTGACTTCCCCACCAGGTCAGCAGAGCAACATCTTGTATGTTTTTGCACAACAAAAGTTCATATTTTCAACGTTACTGTGTTTGTTGTTTAATGGGCAGTTATTTGTTAAGTTAGGCAGATAAATTCATAATATGGTGCAAGAGATAAGTTAAACATGGGTACCAATCACAACATCGACAATTTCTCATGTAATGATGTTTGATGATGCACCAAAACTTTTCTAAAAATTTGTCACTTGCTTGCTAATTTGAGCTCTTGGCATTAAATTATGCAAATCCATTGAGGTTGTTAGGCTCTTGTGTCACGACATGTCTATATTTTGTACAGAGATTTTACGCCAATAAACTATCAGTTTGTTATATCAGGCTTTTCCTCTTATTACTGATGTGCCAATGGTTATAAATTGATTAAAAAAACAATTAATTTCTGCAAGCAATACATTAGTTAATCTCTCTTAGATATCCTCATATTAAACTAGAGAAGACTTTATAAGTGAGAGCAAGGAGGCCTTCCTCTTTCTCTGCAGTCTGGTCCGGGTGGATTTCCGTAGCGCATCAGAGCTTTACAAGTTTATCCCTGCAGCTGTCTGAGCTTTACCTTCTTTTAAAGCCAGCTAAAACAGGCAAATCGCTGCATAGGGCCCGATGCACACGCAGACGTTAATGTCAACCAAATCCTGTCAGCAGCACTTAATTCCTGCCAGAAGACGTCTTCATATTAATGACATAATCCCTGTTTTTTATCTTTCGTTTTCCTCCTGCTCTATCGGCTTAAAACAGGACCAACGATGAGCTTGTAGCATTTCTCTCCCAGAACCGCGACAAGAACTTCCTTAAGTCTCACGGCAGAGAAAACGCAAGGTAAGCCTTGGAATGTCTTCACTGTAAAAGAAACCTTACATTTTAAGAATGTTAATGACAGATTGGACAAAAATAATAATCAAAGACTTTACTAAGACTTTAGGAATATCCAGTGGTAATAAAATACACAGAAAAAAATGTATTGTCATTTTCAAACAAGACACATGATAAAGGTTAGCACCAATGTTGTCCATGATGTAATTTCCCATTTTGAAAACATGACTTCCTGCATGTCTCCACTCTGCATTGTTGCTCAACCCTGTATAGAAACCCAACAACAGTACACATTTTAAGTGGCTTCTTCACCTGAAACAATCATTTCATCATTATTCTGTTATAGACATCACAGTTGAAGTGTTTTGCTACCGATTTGCTTTTGAAATTCAACTTTACTTTACTTTATTAAACATTTTCCATCTAATGCTCTACAATAATCTCTGTATAAATTGCCTTTTTGGACCGGTAATGATTCATTTTTATAGTGGCTTTGTTATCTTCTCTCATGTAGGTTTATTAAGAAGCAGGGTTTGGACCGGCTATTCCACGAATGTGACAACCACATGTGGCGTCTGGGCGAGCGCACCATCCCCGAGGGACTGGAGGTGTCCGGAGGCTCAGACTGGTTCGCCCTCACACGGAAGTTTGTGGAGTATGTGGTGAACTCTCAGGACGAGCTGGTGACGGGACTCAAGCAGTTTTACACCTATGCCCTTCTGCCCGCTGAGGTACTGACTGATCCTCAAATCACATCCTCAAAAACACTCCTGATGTTCTTCTGCTGACAGCGGACATTTGCCTGTTGTTGTCATATCAGATTATTTGATGTATTCTGATACAGAGCAAGAGCTGTTTGCATAAACAATATAAGGTTTTAAAGCTACATTCTATAAGGTTGTTTAAAACAAAATAATTTCTGTGTCACTATCAGTCCCATGTTTGTTTTGTTGGCACAGAAGTAGGTCTGATGGTATATTCTTTCTGTTTCTCAGTCTTTCTTTCACTCCGTGCTGGGAAACAGCCACATGTGTGAAACTTTGGTTGACAACAACCTGCGTGTGACCAACTGGAACAGGAAGCTGGGCTGTAAGTGTCAGTATAAGCACATAGTGGACTGGTGCGGCTGTTCACCCAATGACTTCAAACCTGCCGACCTCATCAGAATACAGGTGAGCAATTATTTCCAGCCGACAGGCACAAAGTAAGTTTTGACAAACTTGTGTTTTATCACGTGAAGATGTGGGATAAGTGGATGGTGGACCAATAGATGGTGGAAACACATGGCACAATCCTATTTTCTACATGTGGGCAATTCTAGCGTTATGGACGTGACATATAAATTTGATTTTTTTACGATTATATTGAATCATCTGTTTATATTTAATTGAATCCTTCTTGAAAGAGTGTAAACACAAAAAAATGTCAGTCTATAAAAAAGGGAAATATAAATACACATGATGTGACAAAAAAAGGACAAGGTTTTTGGGAGACAATAAACTTTGTAGGATTTCTGTAAAATAAAATCCACAATCCTGTAGCAATACTACCCAATGAATGGAGAAGGGATGTCTCTTTATAGAAAATCAAATAGTTACTTTATATTAATTTTCATGTGTGTTATGAGGAATATTTAACATTATGAATGTGACAATCCTGAAAATGGTACTTACCTGATGAAAATCATGCACTAAAAATAAAACAAATGATTTACAAATTTAAATGTGTATTCGAACCACCAAATGTTAAAATCTGTGCTGTTACCATAGTTAAAACTGCTGGTAAAATCGTGGTAAATTTTCAAGGATTTGCCCATATATCCTTTTTCTTGTCTGTGTACAAACAAGTTCACGAGACAACGTTAAGACACTGTTTTCTGCTATATTGATTGTTTTATTCTTTAAATCAATGTTGTTTTATGCAGTTTATCCCGGGTTTGTTGTTGCAGTTTTTCTTTTAATCTCTCATGACAAGAAAAGGCTATTAATGAATCATTTAGTAATATCAAAGAATTCCATATGATTCCCATCGCTAATAAAGAAACGCTTTGTGTTGGAGAACTGTCTTGCTGCTCTTGAATGTTTTTGTCTGTGCTGTTTACCACATTTAGTGTTAATAGAGACTGATCCCTGTCATCTCCCTCAACAGCAGCTGACGCGGCCCACGTTCTTTGCCCGCAAGTTTGAATCCACTGTGAATCAGGAGGCCATTGAGATCTTGGATTCACATCTGTATGGCCAGTACCCACCGGGCACTTTGGCACTGAAGGCGTACTGGGAGAGTTTGTTTGAACAGGCCGATGGGGTTTCATCTCTCAATGATGTGGCCCTCACCGCGTACTCCTCCTTCTTTAGACTGGGCCTCCGTAGACAAGAGAGCACGCAAAGCACTACTGACACCTGCAGGTCACTACCCATCTCTCCATCTGTCCTTTTGTCTGTCCATGGTTACTATCTCTGCCTCTCTCCTTCTGTCCATCTGTCTTTTTTCAGCTGTCTATTTATCTGTCTCTTAATCTGTTTCTCTGTGCTTCTTTTCCACGCGATTTCCTTTTCATAAGATCTCTTCCATATTTTTTGCCCCCTCAGGTTTGAGCCCATTGGCTACCCCATCTCAGTGCACTTGTATTTTTATGATGAGCGTTTCCAAGGTTACCTGGTTAGGCAGGAGGTGCAGAATGTGGCGAGCATGTCACGGGAGACTCTGGAGGTGTGGGCAGTTCCCCAGGCAACACTGCAGCTGGAACACAACCTTCATGAGTTTGAACGACTCAAACAGCTCGAGGTGAGAAACCGAGATAAGGTAGAATAAGATGATAGCAAAATGAGATCAAAGTTCATGGTTGTTGGTTGTTGTTTAGGTGGGAACCGAGTGGGACCCAAAGGAGCGAATCTTCCGTAACTTTGGCAGCGTGATGGGACCTCTGGACGAGCCGGTGGCAGTACAGAAGTGGGCTCGTGGACCCAACCTTACAGCCACCATAGTGTGGATCGACCCAGCACACATAGTGGCGGCCTCCTATGACATCAGCATAGATGTAGAAGCAGAGTTCACGCAGTACAAGCCGCCTCTTCAGCGCCCCCTCAGGCCTGGAGTGTGGACCATACGCGTGCTGCGTCAGTGGGAACGTGTAGCGGAGGCTCGCTTTCTGGTTATGCCATTGGCCTTCAAGGGACGTGAGCCCCTCCGCGCAGGTGAGGCGTCGAGCGGACTTGGATTCCAATCTCAATTTTTTTGCGAATAAACATTCACATGCTATTTTCTTTTCAGAAGACCACGGCTGGGTTCACGCGGGTCCTCCGGGTAACGTGTACCTGGAGCAAAGCTTTCAGCAGCTCTCTCGCGTCTTGAAGCTGCCCCCCAGCGAGCCTGCCCTGCAGGAGGCTCAGAAGAAAGCTGCCCTGGTTGGGAAGCCGCTGGAGGCCTGGGTGGACAGCTCTGTGGGAGCCTTCTGGGTCAGCGGAGACGTATGCTCCGATAAAACCTCGTCCTGTACCACGATAGGACTCTGTACCAAGACCTCCTGGAGCTCGATGTCCCCCGACCCCAAATCTGAACTGGGAGCGGTCAAAAGCGGAGGGCGTATTAGGTAGCCCCCGGACCTTGAACACCCGGGGAGGATGGGTGAAGGACAGTCTGTGAGATGTTTACCGGTGGAGGTCTTCGGGACCACTGCTTTACTAGTCAAGGCACCTTCTGACGAGGGTTGAGAAAATTTTGCACAAGAAGACCCCCAGACGTTGTACGAGTCTTGTTTTTATAAATCATTGTTTAGATGTCAACAACATGCATTGTTACAAAGAGTCTTATTAGCACAGAGGTTAAGGAGAGGGTACGTAAAGACCCGAAGCTCAACAATTTTACACGTTTGTTCTTTGTTACGATAACAGTGCACATTTTTTCTCCGTGAAACACTGACCTAGCGTCTTAGCTGAAGCGGTTTGAGGTCAGGTGCTGATACAGTTCTCCGGCTGCATCGCTGTGCATTGATTTCAAAACTTGATATCAAAGCTTCAGAAGCAGATGAAGTGCACTTTACTGTAAAGCAAGCTCACTTCTTATTGGCTGCATTTCAGAAGAGAAGGGCGGATTGTGGAATCATGGATTTCAGCCAACGGACCGATCACTTGCGACATCAGATGCTGCTCAGAGATACAAAATTGCATGGAATTGATACAGAAGTTAACTAATGACAACCGAGGCCGTCCAACAATTTATTCTACTCTGACTAAGTCATGCGGTGACTGTAAGCAGAGAGGCCAATGTTAGAGGACAAGGATTTTATTATTTAAGACTGCCTGAACTCACCCTGCTGAATATCAGTCAGATCTATGTATCATACATACATCATCGTTGCCGATTATAGTATTCCACACTAAACCCTGGTCTTCCGTCACGTTTGTTTTCAGCTCTAAGCAGTTTTTTGCTCTGTATCTCATGTTATTAATTCCATCAGTCCACTAGCTGCTGTTTTGAGATCTGTGTTAAGGGATAGTTCACCACACAAGAGAAACTCTGTCATTTACTCGACCTCATGTCACATGTGACTCATCTTCGGTGGTACGAAGAATGTTTTTGAAGGATGTTCACGCTGCTCTTTACTTTGTTACCGATGTTGTTGAATAGATAGAATAAAGCGTACAAGTTTCATGGACCTTTCGTACTCTAAGCCTTTTAAAGCTGAATGAGCTTTGTTTGAGAAACAGATCAAGGTCAAGTGATCAAAATCATAATTATCTGCTTTTCTTATTTGCTAATAACATCAAAACTGCGTGAAACACATTTACGTTTATGTTTTGAGTTTACGCAAGCGTGGATCTGATTTAAGAGAGTTGAAAATGAATAATTGCTTTTTTAAATGATTTATCAAACTGTTCCTCTTAGTTAATGTGTATAGCTTCAGAACATGAAGTCATGTGGACTGCTTAAACGGTGCTTTCGTGTTTTTTATTCATAAGTGAAGTAAGTTTGGACAGAATTTTACTTTTTTGGGTGAACTGTTTCTTAAAGAAAATGAAAAAAAGATATGATTTGGATTATAATGTCCATCTCTATGTCATTGTGTCATAGCTGGATGTCACTTTTTAACCACTTACATTTAATGGTTGTTTCTGTGTTGTATGTGCTTTTTTATTTCATGCCTTCATTTAAAAACACTTTACAGAAAACGTCTTACAAGAAAATGTATCGTCCAGTGTGACACGTTCTATTTCTGCTATAGTAGATTTGAAGTAGCCCATAATTTATCAGGGCTGTTTCAGGTTGATTTAATGCTCATAAAGTACCTTGTTTTTGGTTAAAAGTGTCCTTTTTCTTCTCATATAGATGCTTCAGCGAAGCTTTCGTGGTAGGAAAGAAAAAAATGAAATGAGGGTGTAAAAAATGAATGAATGATATTTTTGTATTTAAAGTCATAATGTCCGACTGTAAAGTGATACTTTGAGAAAGCTGCTTCAACTTCTGTTTCATGCCTTGTTCTCCGTTGTCAGTCTCACCAGGTCACATGGGTGTGGGTCACACTGAACCAGAGGCTTGTTTTTTAGGGATGATGGCCAGCGACAGATGGCACTATAAATATGTGAAATCAGATACAGTGTTGTGTCTTATTTCTGACATTCAGTATTTGTACAATGTTTTCAATATAATTCAGGGCTCTAGAGTGCGACCAATTTGGTCGCAAATGCAACCTTATTTCTCAATGGTGCGACTAAAAATAATCAGAGCCGTTTTAAAGTCTCCCTGTGATTCAATAACAGACACACAGTATCATATCGTGGTCTAAAGCAATCAGAGATAGTGAAGGGCGGACCCCTCTCTGATTGGCCGTGGTACAGATATTCCTGTACGTGTGTGAACCAGAGGTCGCGTTAACCCAAAATTCTCTGTCATTGACGGATTTCTTTAAACAGAGACGCAAAAATCTGAAGGCCGTCCGTCATTTTGGCGGATTATAATTAGGGCAATTTGTAAATCCCCGTTTCCCTTCAGCGTGAAATGCTCGAGACGCGACCTTCGTGTTTTCACATGTCATGTCACTGACTAGACATGTGATGCGATCTGGGAGAACCCTTCGGATGTCGCGCTGGGACGCGGGAAAGACAGTTCACCTATCAAAGTAAAGCACATAACATGAAGAATGAAGGAGTATTAATGCACATTTCCCGCCAGTCCTGTGTAAACTATGGCATGCAAAGTTTTTTTATACAATGTTTTCGTGAGATGACAGAGCTCACAGTCTCCGCTGCTCACGCGAGCCGGACCGTGATCGCAAAACATACAATTGATGATCAAAAGTCCAGACACTGCACATGATAAACAACCTAAAACTTGCTTGACTGCTTATAAGTTGTTGTCCGTAATTTGTGTTACTTTCCTTGTGTAGTGATAATGGCAGAGCTCTCGTTGCACCATTTTTAGAATCATTATCAGAAAGAGCTTTTTGCCAAGTATGTTTGCCTATAGGCTACAAGGAATTTGTTTTTGTGACAATAGCATCCAGTACACAGAATCAGCAACAACACACAGAGACCATCAAACAATAGAAAACAGGTACACAGATGATTTAAATAAGGGCCTATGGGTATAAAAACTTAAGAAATACAATACAATGAACATAAGAGTAAAGCTGTAGAGAGTAAAGTTATGTGTGTATGTAAATATGTACAAGTAAAAAATGAAAGTGCTTGAATATGATATCAAAAACTGTAATATATAAATTTGCATCATGTGTTGGGTTTTCCCAGATCTAATCACATATGAACATATACATTAAAAGATTAAATATATAAATGAATATAAACACCAACGGCTTTATTGGGCATTCAGTTGTATTCAAACACAACAAGTTCCGAGACGCAAGTACAGCGTGATGACGTCACGAACCTTTTAATAACCTCCTAACCCCACCTTGCGCAATAGTGACGGGTAATTATAGATTATGAAGGATTTTCTACGAGCCTGTCAGTCAAAATGACGGACATTACAAAAGTATTGCGCAACTTCTGGTGTCTACGTCTGAAAATGCGTGTGCAGCAGTCAGAGAGATGAGCAGCCGTCAGTTAAACAGAGTGGATGTAGCAGGGGATGATGAGGGAAGATGAAAAGAACAATTGACAACTTTTTTGTGAATACTGTTAAGTTAAGGTCTGATCCGTCCGAAAATCACAAGCAATGCTCTGACCTGGACGCCTCTACCTCCCAGGTTATCTCAAGCCCTGGTCCATTTATCTGGAGATCTTGTAAGTTTAAATTTCAGTTCAGTGAAGCACTTACCCACCAACACTTTTTCAGTAAGTTACCTTTCTTGTAGATTTGTGCTTCAAATAAAGAACTTAATGATGACCAGATTGTTAGTTAATCATTTCAAGTCAATTTTGCCTATATGGACATTTAAATAAAAAGAACTGGTAAAACCAGTTAAATGTTAAATGCGATGCGGTCGAAAATTTGGGTTTGTGTTGGGAAATAATTTTTCCCTCATTGTTGACATCGATATAATTTTCCATCATTCTTGACATCTTCCTAAGACTAAATCCCTTATGCATATTGCTTTCCCTTAAAATGGGTTTTGATACTTGTGAAAATAATGCTCTGCACTAACTCGTCGCATCAGCTAGAACAATAATACCAGAGAATACTCCAATCAAAAGAACCCTTTCAGTTATATCACTGTCAGAATGAAAAGGAGAGCAGTATACTGTACTCCTACTGAAGGGGAGCTTTTATTGGTTCAGCTGCAGAAATGCATGTGTTGCTATGGCAATGGCATTCTCTGCCCCGTCACCTGCCTCGTTTTCTTCAACCCTTTCTTGGATGAATGAATGATTAGGGATTTAAGTGATATCAAACATAGATGAGACCGGTATGAAATAGTAATGGTGTTTGAAAGCCTGTGCGCCTCGTGTAAATCATTCCTCTAAAGGAAATGAATGCAGGATGTTGTGTCTTCTGCACTTACAAATATGTTGTTTTGCTTTTCCGCACATTCTTGAAACTTCTCAAAACCAGATATTCAAGTCAGCCACAGCTATTTTTACACAGCAACCCCCGGACAGGTCACCGGAAAACCTGATGCTTGTAGTCTCTGCGGGGACGAGACAGCTCCTGTATCTCATTAAAACAGCCGGAAACATTATGAGACATTAAACCAGAGCACAACCTCACATCTGCCCTACAGGTGATAGGTGTGATCCAACTGCTTCTCTGATCGAACTGCTTTTGCAGCATCTGGCTAGACTCAAGTAGGATATGATTACCATGGCAACCAGGACTGGATGACACCCACGTCCTGCTCTCCCTCCCCACGGAGATGTCGCGCTGCCCTGTGGGATGCTTAGAAAGGGCCGTAAGTGTGAGATGTATATAGGAGGCGGTGTGCTTACAACATAGGATGTGAAGAGCTGACCGTATCGAAACTTTATAGTCTAGAGGGATTTGGATGGTTGCGAGGGTGTTCGAGATGGTTTGTTCTGTGTGTTTGTACCATGTCGCCATGCTGTTGTTCTGAGAGGTTACCGGGGCAACAAAACGTTTTTTGAACTAAACGGTGGTGGGATTGAACAGCCTGTTGTGATGACGCAAGAGATGAACTATGGTAGCTGAGAAGGCCATTCTTTGTCTTCTTTTTGAAGAATTTTCGGAGCTTGATAAAATCGGTATAAATACGTGTCGAGTACTGCAAAATACATCTCTTCTAATATCTTCAATTGTTGCGTATACAGAGCTGCAGCAGACACGTTTTTACTAAGAAAACGTTGTGTGAGCTGTCTCTTTAATAACATGCGGGTTATATAAATGCTGCTGTTGATTGGGCTGATGTTCTTGACACTCCCACAAAACAAGAGAAAACGTTTCTTGAACCCTGTTGCAAACCGTTTCCAGGAAACGTTGCGCACCGGTTTGGGCATAAACATGCCCCCGGACTAAAGAGTGTTGCTGTGTCCCAATTCGCATTATATTCATCCTAAATAGTATACGAGAGTAGAATTAATACGTCCCAAATTATAGTATGCTGAAATGAGTATTCTCAAAGGACCCAGATTGTCTACTGTTTCCGGTGAAAATTCGAAGTGTGAACCCTTGTTTACTTAACGGCTGATATATCCCACAACACACCGCGAGAGGCCGGAGTGACGCTACACTGCGTTAATCAAAACAAATAAAAGATGCTTCGCTAAATTAATACATGTAAGCGAACTGTGCCGATACATACAAAATAATAAATACTTTAATGCAGGGAAGAGCTGTATTTTGACGTTCGTGACAGTTAAGTAGCACAGTGTCGTCTAGGCAACGGCCACTTCCGTTTCGCGTTAGTATGTCCCAAGCTGTGTCTCAAACGACATACTATACACTATAGTAGGGTGACCATATGTCCTCTTTTTCCCGGACATTTCCTCTTTTTGCGACAAAAAACTGCGTCCGGACGGGATTTATAAATTTCCTAAAATATCCGGGATTCGGGTTTAACGTTCAAAAGTCGTCATTCATTGCATGTGTTTTATAATTTTTGCAAAGCAACACCTTCTTGCTCGCCACCATTGGTCGGTAATGTACGTACGTACGCCCGCCAGTACGTAAACAAACTGCATCTCATTCCCTCAGAACCACGGCAACAACCAATAGCGAGAGGACATCTTGCTTTTCAGTGGGTGGCACATGGCACCTGAATAGCGTTAACGATGCCCATTTTTTTAATGGCAAGTGATTTTTAATTCAACCTATGGCCTTGAAAAGACAGTGTTTTTTTTAAAAAGTTGTTATTTAAATACTAAACTTTTTTATTTGTTTGTTATTATTATATTGCTGAAGGCCAAAATTTGAATGGAAAGGATGTATTACTTTATGTATTAAAGTTCAGTAACAGTTTCATGGTTGTTAACGCATTTGTCAAGTATTTACACCCATCCCGATCTTTCCACCCGCTGTGGGTGTCCATCTGCCTCCTGCCCCACTGACTGTCCTCTTTTTTGAAAGCTGAAATATGGTCACCCTACACTATAGTTGTGTCCCAAATGACATACTACACATGCACTTTAACTATGCACTATGCACTCAACCACGTAGTGTATGAATTTTAGAAGGGTAACGTTAGTATCCTCCCGAATGGAATACAAACAGTTTTATACTAACCGGAAGTATATCGGCTTCCAAGACGAGGGAAATACCAATGCGTGTGAATAAAAATCAATTAGTGCACACATTTGATTTAGGTTTCATCTGTTTTGACCAGCAATATATAGTCATCATCAGATTGAAGCGTTTACAATCTTGCAGGAGAGATTTGCTCGAGCTGCGTCCGATAGCGATTCCACCACACTAAAATGTTTATACTTTTCCATAACAAAAACAGTACATGCTTTATGGGCATGATATAAGTAGGCCAATTGGGACGCAGCATGTGTGTTTATATAGCATCTTTTGGTTGCTAAGAATTTATGAGCAGTTAAAATCGTTTATAAAACGTAAAAAAACATCTTTAAAACGTAAAACATGAACAACAGTAATAGTGCTGGTTGCCCTGGCAAACACAATTAGTAACATCCATTTGATTGATCTCTGTGTCAGAGATGTGAGAGTGGATGGAGAGCTGCTTTCTGCCCCAAAACACTTGAAACAAATAGCGGGTGCCATAGTGACTAATCTGTTTTTACAACTGTGATGGTCTCTGCAGCCTCACAGCTCAATGTGATTTATTCATCACAGTTCAGCTGGACAACCATCATGATATGAGCATCTTACGATGCAGCGCTGGAGAAATGTGCACTTTATTAGGCTCAGTTATTATTTCGGAACAGAACAAAATGGATTTTGAAAGCATCTAGGTCCAGAAATGCACATCCTTTTGATATGACGACAAAAGGCAAAACAAAAACAAGACACAGTGGCCACAAATTGCTCTTAATATGGTCTTAACCATATCTAAATACGACTATGTTTCATATACACTACGTTTATGTGGACTCTGTGGACTGAAAAATGGTTGACTTAAGAAATATTTGAGTTATTTCTTTTTAAAACAAATGCAACTTGGTGCCCCGTATTTGAATATTTTTCACAATCTTTTGCACAAACAGCTTTTGGAGACTTATCTGACTTCTATTGTATGATCTCTCTTATATGATCAAACTAGTTGGAGTGGGGAAGATGTCTCTGTTAGGTAAGTTTAGGAAATTCATCTCAGGATCCTTCACTGCTACTGTCGGTATTGGCTTTACGGTCAGTCTCTCGCCAGAAGCTCCATCCGTATGTAAACAGATCAATGATGCTCTCTTCTCTTGTCTTAATATAACAGACAGGACCGTAAATCTTCCTTTTATTCTGTAGTGTATCATAAATAATTTTCATTATGACGCTGGCAGACTTTCTATTTGTCTCTATGTTTTATTGTATTCGCATATCATAAAAAGAAAGTTACTATTAAAAGCTAATGGGTAAGATGGGGCAATAGTTATGTTGGAATTCTTAATACATAATTAATAAAAATATATTCCAAAAAATATTATTCATAAATATCTGTCTGCTAAATTGGAACAACTAATTTTGTACTTAATAAACTTTAATTGTGCAGAAATAGTGCTGAAGTCCAACTAAAGATACATTTCAGCGTATTTGATCGTGCTAAAGGGTAACTATCGCAAGTATTCTTCAGGTACACTTTAAATATCTTGGATTGAAAGATTGATTTTATTAAAATATCATAAAATCCTTATCAAAAGTGACATTAGAAAACATTTTTATTTAAACACAGACCAATTATGAATACATGTGCATTGTGTATAAAAGCACTCCAAATAAATGTTAATTATAATTTTATATCAGGTAGTGACGTCAGTAAATCTGTTTTTTTACATTTAAAATATACTTAATTTATACTTAGATTCTGAAGTTTTATTTTTTTGGAAAGCTTCAGGCCATATAACAAAGTAATTATTAATAGTGTTTGGTTCCAGGTTTAGTATGAGTATATTTTCTGGAGCCAATTTTGGTCGACAGAGGGCGCACTTAACACACTCGCAGTAATTTTGCGTCATTTTCATGTATTTGTTGATGTTGTCGTGTACGCTCTCTTTAGATGGTTCCCCTCAGCATAAAACTTTTTAAAAGTGAGTATGAATACTATAGTTTACTACAAATTAGGTTACTGTAGTAAAATCTCGGTTCGTTTTCGTATTGGGTTGCACACAAGCGATGTGATTCCTGATAATTTCTCAGAATAAACAGCTGAACGGAAGAAGACGATGAAGCTGATGACAATTTGGGCTCGACTAACGGGACATGACCTTAATTGGTCGTTTATGACACGTCCGAATTATGAATAACATTTTTTTCTTTTGCACATAGGTTTTAATGTTATATTCTGTATCGCTAAAAACAGTTTTCAAGCAATAGGCCTATGTCATGAGATCAGTAGTACTTTTCTCAACGCTGGTCAGTCGTTTGGTTACTAGGAAATTTTTGAACTGTTTTTATAAAGACTGCTTTGCAGATTTGATGTGTTTTACCGAATACTCAAACAAAGATTTAATGTTTTTATTCAGAAAACGCCTCCAAAAGAAAGAGAAAACATCCAGAGATTAGCATGAGCCGTCAAGAGCCCTCTGGAGAATTACAATTTTTGGCCCAGTTTCACAGACAAGGTTTAGCTTAAAGTCCCCGTGAACCGGAAATTGCGATCGTTTTACTTCCGTATTCTGACGCATTTTCGAGTGAAAAGGAATTTCAAAAGAGAGAAATTAGACGGCGTGGCTTGCGTTTTTCACGACGAATTGATTTGATGTGTAAAAACAGCTGATGCATTGATTTTGAAATGATACTGGCAGCGGTCCGACATTTAAGGGATGGTCCGGTGTTCTGTTGGATTTTCATACCGCAGGCCAAAACTTAATATGATTTTAACTACATCGACAAAAATAAAAAGTTAGGATGATTTTACAATGCAAAATAACCTGTCAGGTAGTCCTACCATTTTAATGAAACACATAAAATAAATGTACACCGTAAATACCCTGTCAGATTATCCTACCAGCATAAAAAAACATGTCGGATTAATTTTCAGCACAACACCCAATCATAATTATACTAGGTATTAAATAATATGTAGAATGATTTAACAACGAAAATACACTATTATATTCCCGTAGCAGTATAAAATAAACAAGTGGAATGATTTTATATCGCACAAAATGACGTAACAAAGATGTGCGCATGCCTGGTCGGATAAACTGACGGTTAGGATGAAATTTCAGGAAAATTGACGTCTAATTTGAGATGGATAGTCATTTCAGGTCGGAAGTACATTTCAAAATTAAGATTATGAGGGTACATGAATTAAAAACAAGAAAAATGAACCACATCGATAACAGATTTACTATAAACGCTGCAATATTTCACGCACAAATAAGAATTGTCATTTTTAATTTCACTGGGACTTTAAACCAGGACTATGCCTTCGTTCAATTAGGATATTTAACTCCCTTCTATACTCATGCCTTAGAAAGATACATTACTGGCGTGCGTCTTGAGAGAAAACAATGGCACCGACATGTTTTAAGATATGTCAGGTTATTTTCAGTTAAGACAGATCAAACATTCATTTTAGTTTGAGCCTTAAACCTTCTCTGTGAAACCGGACAAAGTTTACGTGTTAGTGTTTCCCACCCAACTGACACACACGGCGGCTCATAATTTAATGAACGACGCTCTGCGCGTACGGTGCGAACACCTCTGCTAATGGGCGCGTTCAGCGGAATCGCGTCGCGCTCATGAGCGTCATTTGTAGGTCTCCTCCTCTCAATCAGAGCGATCGTTGTGATCTGCCACCTGTGGTGTGCCTGACTGCTGCTTTGTTGCTTCATGTGTTTGTGTGAAGCGAAATGTTTCTCCGCGCGACCGGATGATAAGACCATAATTCGCGTCTGAGTGCGTTATTGAGAATGAGGACGCTTTGCGGATAGATGCTCTTGTCTTTTTCTTCATGCATACGGATCTCCTCCTTTTCCTCCGGCAGCATCTGATGAACTTTTAAATGCACTATGTGATTTGTGACACGGTCTTGAGAAGAATATCGAAAGCGAGAGTCGTTATTTATTTCCGCGATGTCCATCAAAAAAGCAACAATTTTCACGGAGAACGGGTTTAAAAATGGGACGTCGAGAAACATGCTGGAGCGATGCGCCTCGGTCAATGAGTATTTCGATATTGCATTCAAGGTGTGCATTATCTTTTATCGTTTTTGTTGTTATTGATGTGCTTGTGTTCGTTGTCTCTGTATTAGTTGGCACTTGTGGCGTGCGCGCGAGAATTCACTTTTGAAGAAATGCAAAGGCACGCAAGTGTAAGCTTTACCTTGAAATGACCACAAAAAGGCTATAATAAAGAAATAATTAAACGATTTCTAAGCGTGCATTAAATATAGCAGTGGTTCTCAACTGGTTTTAACTCAACACTGTGCCAACGTTGTCATATAAAAGTAATAGAAATGCCATGAAAACAACAAACCGATGTAAATAAAGTGAGATAGAGCTGCATAGACCCAACAACATTATTTGCACTCTGAATAGGAAAATGCTCTATTTGGTAAATAAATATAAACCAAAGCGTTGGAAACAGGACAAACATTGTTATATCGACAAAACACAAGAGTTTAGCTGGAAAACAGCTCATGCAAGCAAGTTTCTCTTGATAATTGAATGCAGAATCTGTTTCAGTCAGTTGTTGGATTTTACGCTTGGTTGTGTTTTGTTATTTGCATTAGCTTTGTTTTTCTCCATCAGATTAGTCCTCTGGCCCACCAATTGTTTTGAATGAATGTATTTCCTCATCTGATGTACGTGCAACGTGCATAACATGTTGAAAGACTGTGTAGTCCTATTTGACTAATATGAAAAGTAGATAGATTTTTCCTCACTAGTGGATAAATATTGACTCAGGGAGGGCTGGAGTAGACATATTTTCTTACTCTGGAGGAACACGGTAATATCAAAGCTCTGGGAATCCAGAATGTTCCCTTGAGAAACAAATGTTTCAGTCAAATGAGAGAAGCACACTTGCCTCAGCTGTGCCTTCCTTTGTGAGACGCATACATGGAGATGAACAGTGCTGCACAAAATATAAAGAATTGGGCAACAGTACATCCGCTACATTTGTCAAAGACTGTTATGCAACAATAAACACAATTTAGGAAATCTAGACATGTTACACAATTCGAGTTTTCTTCCGTTTACAGTTTCGCCCTTAAGCAACTGGTCGCCCTAAAAGTCAACATAAAATCAAATCTGACTACTTTTTATCATCCGATTCTTGGTGCAATTCGTGAGAGAAGTCCCATCTTTCATTTGGAATATTCTGTTTTTCATTAAAGAAACATCTTTCATAATCTTAATAGGCAGGATATGTTGTTTCATGTTGACTTTGACATTGTGTTAGCGAAGAGTTATAGATTAAACAAAAACCAGGATGTGCATACTAAAATGTTTCTCTGACCTTGACGTAGGTGATGCTGCTGGGAGACTCTGCGGTGGGGAAGACCTGCGTCCTGGTGCGGTTTAAAGATGGGGCCTTTCTGGGAGGCAACTTCATTGCAACTGTGGGGATAGACTTTAGGGTGAGCCAGCGCTTTGATAAAGCCAATACTTTCATATTCAACTACTCACCTTTGTTTAATTCACTAGCAATAAATAATCATTCCTGACGTTTATGACTTCAATAAGTTTATAGTATGCTTTCATGTTATCGTATATGAGACTGGAAATGTCAGCATCAACAGTCATTATTAAAGTAAATCAAATGACTCCAGTGGCTAATAAATAGTTTTGGATACAAAACTATTTGTATGTGGGGATTTGTGTTTTGAGTATTTCCCAAAATCAAAACAGGAATGAGCACATCCAAACGCTGATTTCAAATAAAGGTGATTAACATGTCACCATATCTGAAATGATCCCTCAGATGTGCTTGGTTGCAGTATCTCTAAAAAAATAAGCTCTTACAGAATGTTGTTTAGGCTCAATTTAAGAAAATCATTCATTTGGGATTATTTTGGGTTGAAAATTTCTTCAAAAAAGCATTTGGCAGATGCTTTTATCCAAAGAGCCAACAAGAAGCTAAAAGCTTTGTGCACAAAGCTCCGTTTATTATAGGGCTCCACAATATTGAAGAAAATGTAATCAAATCTGAAATAATGTAATTAGTGCTGTCAACTGATGAAAAAACATGCACATAACATTAATGTTTTTAAATATACTTTTATAATGTAATAATTTCACATTTCATTTTAAAATGAATGTAGAAACAACCGATTTCTTGAACAGCATTATTTTTTTGAACGAAAGCCAACATTCTGATATTAATACTGGAACCGATGTCTCTATGAAATTTATTATTTATTTATTTTAACATTATTTATAGCTATTCAACTGTACATTTGAGAGCTCTCATGTCTAACAGGTAGGAAAGATACAGAAATTGAATGAAGTTTTCAAACACTTTACAGTCTTTAATGCCAAATTCTAAATTAAATACAGAATTAAAGCTACAAAACACAATGAACATTGGTGACAGGAGTCACAGCAGCAGGTTTAAAAATACGGCCCCTTTAAGAGCTGTCGCTCTACGCAGATCTGACGCCTCTCACATTTTTACAACTCTTTGCATTCATTTAAGATTTTATTTTACACGTTGAAGTCTGTGCTTCGAAAGTGCTTGAGAAAACGGGCTTTCGGACATAATCTTGTGTGTTTTTGTTCATTCAAGCACGAAACAGAACTTAATACTGATGCTGTGTGTGCCGTCTGACTTAGATTCACTGATGCAGCATTTAGCTCGTGACTGTTTATAACAGACTGAACCTAACGACCAACTGGCGGTACGTTTTGCGCTAAAATGGTATAAAAGCCTTAACGTGAATAAGAGTGTGATTATATAATGTAACGCTACGTAAAGGATGACCAAATAAATGGATGCTGCGTTATATGCGTAAAATATTTTTAACGCGTTAATCTGAAAAAAAGTACATTTACATTTAGGCATTTGGCAGACGCTTTTTTCCAAAGCGACTTACATTGCTTAATCCTATACAATTTACATGGGTATTTGCAATCCCCTGGGCTCGAACCCATGACCTTGCGTTGTTTACGGAATGCTCTTACCAAGTAATCGCAAGCATCGTGGAATACTGCAAGCGTGTGAACGAAATGTAACGCCTCTTACCATATTTGGAACATCAGGTTCCAGAGCAATTGTACTGACTGGTACACCACCTTACCCGAGTATACATTTGGATGGTATTAGTGATGCTGATCATACCACCAACTGATGTAGATCTGTGTGGGTGTGGTTACACGAGGTGTTTCAGACAGGTCTGGGTGAGCATTCGCTTTTGGATAGAATGCATCTTTTGTTCAGACACTTCAATTTTTTAAATTATACGTCTCTAATTCATGCATGGGCAACTTATAACACATCAAAGACACAGAGAAACCCGTATTCACGCCACATTACCCCTTTAAAACATTTTTTTGATATACCACAAAACAGACAATAACAAAACATCTTAAAGTCCACCTAGATATTTCTTATTATTTGGCCATGTTTTTCCAATATGTCATCTCTGAAATAATTCTAAAAACAGTTTTTGTGAGCGGCATGGGACCATATAGTTGAATACAATTGGGGGGCGTTGGACTCAAAAATATTGAGAACACTGTAGACTAAATAAAGATAATTATTTTTCTTCCAGTTTACATGACAATAAACATTCTGAAGGATTCCGATATTAAAAAATAGCAGCTGGAGTTTATTTTGAACAAGGTCACCGTTCATTTCAGTCTGATCTTAACAGTTATTCAGAGCCAACTGTTGTGTAAATCTTTCATGATGTAGTTTAACCTTGTTGAAGGATGCGACAGTGGAAGACTGAAAGACATTGACAACAAGAACACGTCTGTAAGTACGTGCTGTTGCTCATTTCCATGTTAAGAGGCCATTTACATAGACTCCTTCAAGGCCCAACACTAAAACATATTTTTTTACTTCTGAGTGTCAAAAACAGACATCATAAAACCTCACTAATATTAACTTGACTAACATTAATAGACCCAAGACCCAACAAATGTATTTTTTTTTTAAATAATTGTATAACATAGGGAAAATAGTATGAGGTTTCACTATATTCTTGTTTCATTATAGTGTAACTGAGTGAATCTGTGTGGTTTTCTGAAGTGGTGTTGGTGTGGTCCAGCAGTCTCTCTGACAGATGACTGTGAAGTCTTTGTGCCACTTCAAATGTCTGATGTAGCCAAGCGATCTGATGCTCATTCACATTTCAGTCTGGTGTAAAGGAGCCAGCCTTTGCTGTTTTTGAGGCTTTGATTGTGTTTTTTTGGTGTTTAACAATGGACGTTCATGTTTCTAATAAAAAAAACACCCTTTATATTTCACATATTTGAAGTCTATTGTTCACCGTTGTTCCTCTTTTAACAAAACGACTGGATTTCTTGGGTTCTACTTTATAAAGTCCCTCCTTCCGAAAAGCTCGGAAAAGTTGGTAAAGCTGACCAGGTCTGTGGTGATTGGTTCCCTGCTTAAAGTTGTCACAAAGAGGACTGTGACCTAACATGAACTATACACACTGACTCATAATTATACATACATTCGCATACATATACATAAAAGTGTCTGCTTGCAGGTATTGATATCTGGTACACTGAACCTGTGTTATTATTATGAAGTATATTTTGTATGTGTGAGTTAAGTGCGTGTTTATGTTCTAACGTTTAGCCTAGCATTAGCCGCAAACCGCCTTGTTAATTGGTGTATATATCATATAGCAATATTTTTATTAATTCATCCAATGAATAACTAGAATACACTCTTTTTCATTAAAATGTTTATTGAATATTTAATTTAATACATACAACAATATAACTTACCTGTGTGTAGTTGATTAATACAACTTCCTGGTTATGTCATCCGAGCCATAGTTAAACATCCCGGGTATGACGTGCAGGGAATGTCCCATCATAGACCTTGGTAATTCAATTGTGTTATTGTTTGGAATGTTGAATGATATTGTGTACATTTATATTGTGGTTTCTGCAATGTGATGGGAGTTAAATATTACTGTCCAGTATGTTTAATGTAGCAGTCGTAGCTTTTAAAGATGTTATATTCCGGGGCGTGGCTTCCTCTTTAAAATGGCAGCCAGCGTTACCTAAGGGGGAGAGATTCTGAGAAATAGAGGCTGGTTGGTAGTTCTCTCCAGACTCGGGCAGAGAGTACGTGTACCGTGGTAGGATAGATTGCCTACCCGGTCAGTTAATCGCTCACAAGGGTGTTTGTGTGAAGATGTCCCACCCATACCATATCAGCGAGCTTCCGCTTCTCAGGCTGTTGTGATTGGTCGGTCCCCCTCTCAGTGCATGTGTGTTCAAAAACTTTGGCTTTTAGAAATAAACAGTAACAATGCCGTCAACTTCACTTTATTAGTTAGTAACATGCAGATCGATCGAATGATAAGTGAGGTCTGCTAGTGCATGTGCAAACGTCAATCTTTGTTAGAGATCGCACATTTTTTTCCTACTATGGCGAGGATTGTGATGAAAGTGAAAGTAGTTTAGCGTGTAGATCAGGCAAATGTTTACAATCTCTGATAACCAAACACTACTCCAGTGGCTCTTCCTCTTCTCCTAGGAAGGCCTCTCCCATTTTTTGGCGAATTCTTTTGGAAGGAGGTTATTAAAAGCGATCGGAATAGTGACATCATGTACTCGGGAAGTAGAGTGCTGTAGTCCGATCCAGCCATTCTCTGTAGTCCTTGAAAAGTGAATTCTGTTAAAGACAATGTCTCGCTTGGCACTGAACTTGAGCTTTATCATTTTGCAGGTATTACAGCAACATTACACACTAACTAAAGCTTGAAAAATGAGATCCCGGGGAATGGGGTCTTAAATGATAAACGCGTCGCCCCACGACCATCAGTTGGTGTAACAGGTGCATGTATGAACCAACCTTATTTCTTGGGAATTCGTAACTGTTTAACAAGGTGCCTAATTCGTATGGATTCATACAATGTGAGTTGCACATAAAATAAAATAAAAATTAAATTAAGTATTATAAAATAATAAATCGTTAAATAAAGTAAACGATTTACTTAAATAGAATTAAATATATATATTTAATAAAATAATAAAATGTTCTAAAGGAAAGTATGAAAAATAAAAGATGTATGAAATAAAAAAATACAAAAAAATGTATAAAGCAAATCAAAACAAAATAGAAATTTAGATCAAAAGCAACAAAGGGAATAATAAAGGAATTAATATGAACTAGCAAGAATTCCTTTAATGTCCTATATTTATTTAAAAACATTTTGTTACTAAATTTTTTAAAAGAAAATAGAACAAAAGCAGTAATAAAGGAACTCCTAGTCACATTAAACAAAAAACATTAAACAAAGTCACATTAAACAAAAGCAGTAATAAAGGAACTCATTAGACACATTAAAAATACTTACTAATTTTTTTTGTTCACATTTACATTTTTTTAACCAATACCTTGTTCCAATGCAACGTACAAATGAGGGAGAATTTAACATTTGGTTGAAATTTGGGTATTGTGAAGTTTGTCATAGCTACTCCACAAATAGATTTTTTGGCGTTTGTGATGAGCCGTAGATTTGTTTTAAAAGAACTTGAAAACTATCAGTTATGAAATCTTTGCATGTGGTGTGAAGGTTTCCAACCCATTTCCAACTTTCAAATATCTAAGGTGTCTTCAGCGACTTAAAGACCCCCTTAAACCCTCGCATGCAATGATCGGCTGCCAACGATGTCTAAAATTAGTTTGAAATGAAGCATCTTATCTTCAGCACTTCAGGCAAACAGCAAAGCGTTACGCCGCTGGTATTTTTTGAATGGCACAGTGGCAGCACTATAGGCTGAATCTATTTCTGGCTCTTCCTTGTATCACTTGCTCAGCATGAGGATATGTGGGAGGCAGAGCAGAGCCGAGCAGGTCTGATGCCAGAGAAATGGAAAGCTATTACAACTAATTGATGGCTATGGAGGATTTCTGCTGGATGAACAGAGCCCTTTTAAAGATGTATGTTCTTCACAAATGACTGATTTAATGGGAAATCACCATCAAAGGGTCTTGCTGATTGAGTAACTTTAAGATGTATATAGTGTCGAGAGATAACATATTTCTGTAGGCTAAAGCCACGGTCATGCTAGATTTTTCGTTCCATTGACTTCCATTCATGCGAATCCATCATAACAGAAACGAAAGCCCGTCCATATATTTCTTTGCATTTAGAAATTTAGCAAAGTTCAAGTTTGGTGAAATCTAACCTGCTAATTCACATCACGTGAATGCGTGAGACCAATAGAAGATCAAAACATCACAATGTTACTGCTGCGGCCATGTTACACAGCAAACTTCCTTGATAATTATGCCGGAATGGGAGTTTAGTTCCTAATCATAATCATAGAAAATATACGATATAAGTACAGAAGAGTCAAGTTTTAAATGGGAAAAATATGAAAATATTTGGTCCTTTTTGTACGCAATGCTACTGGTCTATTTGGATTCAATGATTTATGCTAAGCTATGCTAAAAGTGCTATCGCCAGTCCCCGAGATCGGCAGATCACATTCCAAAACGGTAAAGCTGGAAATGAGCATATTTTCGAAAAAGTGGAGTGTTCCTTTAACGGAAATAATTTTAGTATTGGTATAAAAGAACAACCTTGATGAGGTTGATAAATATAGTGTTTTAGTCATACAACATAACATAAATGGAAATGCTAAATTGCTCATTTGCTTCAGAGTTTTGCCAATAAAAAGACATCATCATCAGGGCTGGGATTTAAGGAATTTCTTTATTTCAATACAGATTTGACAGTGGGTTTGTATATTTGAACTTGATCAACCTACTTTGTTCATTTAAACCCCCTTAAAAAATCAGTTTGAGAATGGTTTTGACCTTAAGAAGAAGTGTCTCATAAGAGTGTGATGATTACAGATTGGACTATGACGGCATGTTGGCTTTTGCTTACAACAAACGAAGACATTGAAATGAAAAGATTGTGTTATCTATTTTCCATTCATTATTTGACAGAGCCAAGGATTTCTCTCTCATCACATGAATCACAAGATCTCTAGTCATTCAGTGACTGCAGATTGACAGTTTTTCTGTAATGTCATCCATCAGCGTTGGCTGAAAAACAAAGACGTTTAACAAAGCAGACTGCCATAAACTTGAATCAATTCTGGCAAACAACAGTCTCTCAATTCCCAGTCTCAATCATCAGTGTGTTTTTGTTGGTGGAATTCATTTTCTTTCCTCCAGCTAGGGACAACAGTGTGTGTTTGTCAGTTTTGCCCTTAAAGAGAAACAATAAGAAATCTGAGTGTGCTTAAAAGCCGTTCTGTCAAAGAAAAGAAATGGAGGTTCTCTTTGGAAGCCAGAGTGATAAAACTGAACAGAAGCACAATGAGGAAAAGACGATGTGCTTATTGAAGCGGTTAATGTTTTTATCTGTGCTCAGATTTCATTTTTTTCCCAGTGGAACTTCCTGGAGGTGTATAAAGCAGGTAATGCGGCCAAATGCCATTAGTCAATTGTCAACCAGAAGAATAGTTTGACAAACATCCTGCAGACGTTATACATCCCAAATAGGATTAGTTTACTCACAAATGGAAATTCATTCACTTGAAATCATTTACTTATGATGTTTGAATTCCTTCAGAATGTCGGGACTGATCTTTTCCACACAATGCATGTGGCATTGAGCTCCTCAAATAGACCAATATCACAATGAATGTATTAAAAAAATCTTCAACCAATACAGTATCAAGGGTGAACACCAGGCGCTTTCAGACCGGATAAGCTCAGGAACAAAGTTCCGAAGCGAGTAAAGAGGGCTGTCGTCCGTGAACTAAGTTTTTCCTCTGGCTTTTACTTCGATTGCATTCACACTGGTAAAAGAAACCATTTAGTGACATAAACATCATTCGAACAACGACAAACAACAGAAATTCAGCCAGTCAGCATTTGCTTACGTCACGGGTCGTTCTTATCCTGTTGGTTCCGAGAAGGAGCTAAAGTGTTCCTATAGAAAACGGTTCCTCAAAGGTTCTTTAGCTTTAATTATTAGCAATACTGTTGTATGTCCTATAGTAAGCTGTAGGAAAAATCCTCGATACTATAGTGTTGTTCAACCCTACTTCACTAAAAAAAATGGTGCTATATAGCACTTAAAGTGGTTCGTAATCATAGGGGAACCACTTTAAGTAGTAAATAGCTATATAGGTTCTTCTGCGGATCTTTTGGAGGACTGAGGTGCTATTCAGAAGAACCATACAGGGACTTAACAGGTTCTTTATGCGGAAGTGGTTATATATAAAGTTCAGTTTACACAGAGCCGCGAACCCTACGCCGTAGCCTGACGCCCACCTCTCCAAAAATTTAACAACGTGTCAACTCAACGTGGATCCTACGTGGACCACAAGCGCTGTGATTGGTCTGTTTGAACCCCTCCCTCGGGTCAAAAACTCAGCGATAGAGTCATGTTTACTCAAATGCATTTCCGATTGAATTAACTAAGTAAAATATTTGTGCTTCTGTATTAAACATCTCAAATCTGCAACAACAGTGACTGTTTATTTGCCGCTATCACTGCTAATGCTTTTCAAATGAGTTGCTTCTTCTTCGGCTCTTGTCTTGGTTACACAAGCAACTCGAACGTGGACACTGACGTCTAGTGGTCGTTGCTTGTCGACGCGGACAACGACGTAGACGTATAAATGAAAACCGACGTAGGTCTGACGCTCAAGTAAAAACTTACCTTAACACCTCAGTCATCCCAAAGAACATCTGAAGAACCATTGAAGCACCAAGATTTGGTTCCATATAGCATATCCATCTAGTGGTTCCCCTATGATCACGAGCCAAGAATCTCGTTTTAGTGCTATATAGTGTGTACTACGGTTGAACAATTTACTATAGTTTGATAATAGAGAATACTGCCTTGTTGTAATTATTCTATTCTTTATACTACAGCATATAATGATTTACTACAGTTTACTATAGAAAATACTATAGTATGCTACAGTATAGAATGTCATGTGGGATGATAGTGGAGATAAAGGATTTACAGACAACTAGAACGTAAGAAAGCAATTGACCTCTTTTAACCATCTTCAAAACTGTATAGTTGGGATATAAGAATGGATTTGAACCATGACACACAATTGAAATGTGTTGTTATTTTCTGACTTGTACTCGATCAGGTCTGTCATGTGTGGTTGAATGGGAATGTCTGTGGAAGGATGCTGGTGATAATTACTCATCAAATCTCGCATCATTTTAGCGATTGACGTTTTCTTTCATTACTGCGCTGCCCTTCGCCGTATGAAATTGTCTGATAAGTCGTCTCGTCTTCTCTCAGTGCAGAAGGTGGATTTTAAAACATTTCTTCACAAAGGAAGTAACGGTTGACGTCAACAGGAAATTAAGCCGAGAGCTGCTCTGTTATTTCATCTTCACTATATAATTAAGTCTAAGCTGAGAGGCTGACGCAAACTGAAATAGCACATTCAGAGATCTCACTTTAGCAGTAGAAATTGTTTGGTTATTTTATTTCCTTTTATAACAAACACTTAAGCGCTCATTGTGTTGGTCATGAACATGTGGTGAAGATTAATGGTGTACTTTGGTTTCTGTGTGTGTAATGACTGCTGTTTCTTCATTTTGTCTGTAGAATAAAGTGGTCACTGTGGATAACACGAAGGTCAAACTCCAAGTACGTAAGCACGTTTTAGAGAACACGTTTTGCAATTTAATAACTGTTTTGAGCAAATCCTTACGACAGTTTGACAAAACATGCATCACTATCACTATTACTCTGACTTATATTTGCAGATGTGGGACACGGCGGGTCAGGAGAGATTCCGCAGTGTTACTCATGCGTACTACAGAGACGCTCAGGGTAAATATATTGTCACAGACATATCAGTATTTTTCTGTTTTGACATTCAGTACTCGTGCAGTACAGTCTTGATATTTTTTTGCTGTGAACTGTATCATAAAACCAGTGTTTGTTAAGCAAACGGTAACCAAGTTGACATTGTTATATGAAAAACTGAAACATAGTTAAAGGGGTCATATGACACGGCTAAAACAAATATTACTGTTTGTTTTAGATGTAATGTAATGTGTATACACGATATAAGGTTAAAAAACGCTGTGTCTTCCACATACCATGCATGTTTGTTTCGCCTCTTTGCTCCGCCTCTCTGAAACGCACAGATTTTTAACAAAGCTCATGGCTCTGAAAAGCGAGGTGTACTATGATTGGCCAGTTAACCAGTGTGTAGTGATTGGTGGAATACTGCAAGCGTGTGACAGAAATGTAACACCTCTTACCATATTTGGAACATCAGGTCCCAAAGCAATTGTACTGACAGGTACACCAACTTACTTGTGTATAGATTTGTGAGGTTTTATGATGCATTCCCACCAGACGTGAATGAAACGTTAAGCGAAAGTGATTTACATGTTGAGTCAATCCAAAGAAAAATATGAACTTTCGCGAAGACTTGCACTGCGTTATCCAATCAGGAGCTTGCTCTCGTAGTGATGTGATTATGAAGTAGCGAGCGGAGGCAAAAATCCGAAACAACAATGGAGAATAAAATCATCGTCGCTGTACGTGGATACTCGGAGATGTATGATACATCTTCTTACTTCAATCGGAAAAGTCAGAGGTCGGACGATCTGGTAAGTCTCAACAAATTCCACATCAGCCATTTTGCAACGAGACTTGAGCCGCCTGGCAGAACCCCCTCACATGACGCGAATTCATGTCTGTTGTGAAGTGAATTTCACGCGCGAATGAAGCGAAATGAATTAAACTCAAAATGGTCAAACATCAAATCATACCACGAACTGATGGGGCTGTGGTTACACAAGGTTTTTTTCAGGCAGGTCTGGGTGAGCATTCACTTTTAGATAGAATGCATCTTTTGTTCCCACACTTTCATTTTATTATTTTTACGTGTCTTATACATACATGGGCAACTTATAAAACACCAAAGACACAGAAAAACAAGTTTTCATGCCTTATGACCCCTTTAAATGTCATCTCTATGTTTTCCACACGGTTTCATTTCACACCGTGCAGCAATTTCAGTTAACCATTTTAAACTAAATCTACATTTGAGTAAGCTGAAATTTTATTACAGAGTTTGGTATGTGTATCAAATGTATAAACATCAAGAAACACTGTATGATGACAGTATGCAGTGAATGTATAATGAGCACATGCAAGTTGACAAACGCACATGTGTCCTATTGTGTGACTGTTAATATGTTATTTAATATTGTTAATTTTTATATTTCTAATGTAAATTAGCATTTTATATTTTATATTATAGTTTGTGTTATAACTGTAAAGTCTGAATCATGATTTGAAGCTGCTGTTATTTCCATCACAGCTCTGCTGCTGCTGTATGACATCACTAGAAAGTCCTCTTTTGACAACATCAGAGTAAGACACAATCTCTTTCAGAGCTAACGTTTCATTATTAAACGGCAACTCGGTTCTGATTGGTCAGTCATGCAATACAGCGTCTGATGTTTCTCATTAACTGCTGAAGTTATATCAGACCACTCTTCCGGGTTATATTACCGGTGCTACTTAGGCTCTAAACGTTTTAGGAGTAAAATAATAATTAAAATATTTTAATCTCAAATCACAATTTTGTGATAAGCATGATGTAACATGAATATTTATTTAGCAGATAGTCATATAATAAGCTCAACTTACTGGCTGAATTGTGGTGTAAAAATTATAATGTATTTTGATGTTGAAAAGTTCCTAATATGATTTCCAAAAATGTGAATTTAATGTATGCAGATAGTCATTTATAACGGATTGTATGCGATGAGAAATACTGCACTCCTGCATATGAAAGACCAACATCTGATGTTAGCTAGTGACAGTGTACTGTAACAGTGTCTTTCTGTTCCTCTGAAGTGTGTGTGAGTATTTTTTACTTGTGAATCACTATGCAGGCCTGGCTGACTGAAATCTATGAGTATGCACAGAAGGATGTGGTCATCATGTTGCTTGGCAACAAGGTAAGTGGGACTTCCTGAAAGAAGAGAAAAGAAAGAAATGAGCAGCCCCGCTTTCGAGGTAGAAATAATGTACAAATGCATGTGCGTGCACACACACTCACACAAGTAATGCATTTTAGGCAGATAATCATAATCGTACACCTTTGGATTTCTTTTTCCAGCTGTCTATGCGCAGTTATGCTATGTTTGGGTTTTGCACTGGATTACATAGTGCCACCTAATGGAAAGATTAAACCCCTAAAGCACGCAAATACAACATGCATAAATTAAAGGGATAGTTCATCTAAAAATAAAAATGATGTCATTATTGACTCGCCTTTCGAGTTCTTCCAAATCTGTATAAATGTCTTTGTTCTGATGAACACAGAGAAAGATATTTGGAAGAATGCGTATAACCAGATAGATTGTTCCCCACATTGACTCCCATAGTAGTAGAAATATACTTTATCATTTTGTTTGTTCTGTTGAACACAAAAGAAGACACTGAATGAAGGACAGCAAACAGTTCTGGGGCACTTTTGACAACCATTGTATTTTTTCCTACTATGGAAGTCAATAAGGCGCAAAATCTGTCTGGTTATACGCATTCACTTATACGCATCACAAAGACATTTATTCAGACTTGGAACAACTCGAAGGTGAGTAAATGATGACAGAATTGTCATTTTTTGTGCAGTATCCCTTAAAGTGAATTGTCTAGGCTTTGTTGCAGGTGTGAATGTGGTTTATATTTTGTGTTTCAACAGTCAGACATGGCTGCAGAGAGGGTCATCACATACGAGGAAGGCCAGAAGTTGGCCAAGGTAAATACTCAATACTATTTTCCATCTGTGCCTGTTATAGCATTTATCTACACTGATCTTATTTATCTCTGATGAAGCAATATGGAGTTCCTTTCATGGAGACGAGTGCCAAGACTGGTGTCAATGTGGAACTAGCTTTCCAAGCCATAGCAAGGTAAGAAACTGAAGTATTACTGTATTACTACAGGTAAGTAGTGTTGTAGTCAAGTCCACCTCAACCAACTTCATCTGAATGATTTACATTACTCTAACCCTAAAACACGTTAAGCAGATAAATCTTGGATTTTGTTTTACATCCACTCACATGCATCACACTTTAAAAAAATCATACTGTTGCTGTAGTTTTGCCGGAGTTTTGCCAGTAACTTACTGTAGATTTCATTACTTTCCTATTAGTAGTGTTTTCAATTTGAGTTTAACTTCACTTTTACCTAAATGAAAACACTCTGACTTTTGAGATTGAAAACGAGAGAGAAGAGACTGGACTCATCACTGGCATTGCACTACAAAAAAATGACTTTTTTTCCAGTTTCCATTTTTGCCTTGTTTTCTAGTAAAATGTTTGAGGCAGAAAAGTGACCTAAGATATATAGTCTTGTTTTATGAAAGAAAATAAAAGAACTATATAAGTTAATGCTTAAAATAAAATTTTAAATTAAAGTCCCAGTGAAATAAAAAATCCCAGTGCCCATTTTTTCATGAAACATTGCAGTGTTTATTGTAAAATATTATAAAAGCGATTATCAATGTGGGTCATTCTCATTTTAAAAATCACTTGAATCTGAAAATGCACTTCCTATAGTGATTATCTATTTTAGATGATGTATGATAGACGGCTTGGGTGGAGCATCTGTTAACTCCTCCCCTTCAACTGTCAGTCTGCTGCCAGTTTCATTTCAAAATGCAACGGCTGTTTTCATACATCCAATCAAATAGCAGAGAAAGATTAAAGCCACGCCCACTATTTTTATATTTATGGTTCATACTTTATCATATAGTCAAAATAAGGGCTTTTCACACTGCACCCCGGGTTATCTTCCTTCTAAAACCCCACCTTTGACCCAAGGTAAACGAACGTTTAATACATTCAATTTTGAAGCGGGGTTACCCCCGTATTTTACCTGGGGTTATGAAACCCTGCTCCAAAGAAGGGTTAGAATTGCTTTTCTGGTTTAACCTCACATTGCGGTGCCAACATGTGCAGTGTGAAAGTGGGGTTGAATGATACAACCAGATGCTTAGCAACGGACACCCAATCAAAAACTGAACAGTGCTTACCTCATTTCACAATCATGCACAGTCACAGATTCTCTGTGCGCTGTGTAAACAATCCTTTGAGTAACGTAGTAACGTTTTAGGAGGCTTAAAACAGCTAAAAAGGATTTGCGAGGCGTCATTTTCCCCAGACGCGGAACAACAAGTTATTCGGTTATTTAAAGGGACCACGCACTATTTTTTATTCAGCCAGTTTGACGCATCAGTATTTATCCAATCATGACTGTTGACACCGTGAATATGCAAATAAGAATGTTAACCCAGGGTTAAGTTATGTAGTGTGAAGCATCAGGTTGTGAATACCCAGGGTTAAGTTATGTAGTGTGAAGCATCGGGTTGTGAATACCCAGGGTTATCTTTAACCCCTGGTCAATTATATGCAATATTATACATATAACCAATCATTCTGTTTACCTGGGGTTATCTAATCATTTCAAGAGTGAAGATAGTGTGTTGGCTCATTCGTTTTCTAGTTGCGATCATAAATACATGTGCGATTTTATCCACCCAGAGAACTAAAGCAAAGAGGTGCCCAGCAGCCCACCGAACCCAAGTTCAAGATCCACGATTACATCGAGTCACAGAAGCAGAAGTCCAGCTGCTGCAGCGGCCTCATGTGACGTCCTTCAGCATCTTCACATTGGTCTCCGCAGAGGGATATTTGTATAGAACGATGTGTGTGAATTAGCATTGTTTCGGTGTATCCACTCCCCTAAATCCGTGTTTGCTTTTAAGGAATATACAGCCAAATACTTCTGAAGGTACATGACGGTGATAAGAGTTTATGGAGGCGATGTGTATTTATCCAGGTGTATGCAGGTGTCTGTTTGTGTATTGTGATGAACAGGCGTTTCTGATGATTTTGGTCTCTTATCTGCATAAAGTATAAATGTAACTATTAAATCAGTTATATGCCACGCAAATGTGCTCTTTCTGGGCAGTGAACTTGTGTCTGTAGAGTGTTTTTTAGAGTGTCGAAATGTTCGCGTATGGTTAAATGTATGTTTACAATCAGTATATATTGACTTGAAAACAATCATGGCACAGCCTGACCTACTCAGGCCTGAATTTAACTCTATATTGGTTTGTTTTTGGCTTTGCATATGTACGAGCATGTTACAGAGTCATACTTCTTGCCATCATGAAGTACATGAATCTGCTACATACATGAAAACATAAATGTTAAATAATGTTTTGATTGTGTCGATTCATCAACATGCTTTACGTTTGACATGACAAAGTGCCATGGGGAGATCCATTGTCATCACCTAATACAGCTTTTTGTAATAGAGAGCATTTTGGTTTAAATTTTTCAACATTAAAAGCCACAGGGTGGCAGTATTACACACTGCGAATTACAAATAAAAAATGATCTTTACAATTTAATTGTTGCCTTACTTTTCAGATCTATATTTGCCATCTAGTTGTAAGCAGAGTAAATAACTTTCAGTGGACATGAGGTTAAATGAGTTGGAAATGTATTTGAATGATGAAATGCCATCTGTATTTTACTCCTTGTACGTTTATTTGCATAAAAGCATTTACTGAATGAATAAATGTAAATGTGATTTGATCTTGGTGGGATATCGTCCTGTAAACTGCTATTGATTGTGTTTGCTTTGTGACATCATGACAAGTATGAGATATGGCTTGTAGATCTTATAGATCTAAACTTTGAGTCCAGTTTCACTAGATCTCGCTCTGTTAGGAACAAATTACACCTGGAAATATCAACTCCGTTGTGACTCAATCCCTTAACCCAAACACCAGGGAGATATAGAGCTGAAGGGAAGAACAGCAGGCAGGAGACAAAGGGATGTTAAATAAACAGACAAATGATTTATTGAATAATCTAAGTTGTGCGTTGATGCTCAGTCAAGATCTGTCAAACTTTGTCTGACTAGAAACAGATTCAATATGTGTTTTTAACATTCAAGATTACAGTATCAAAACATTGTCTCATGACATTATTATGAACCTTGAGATGGAGACCAACGGATACTCATATCAGCATAAGACACAATACAACTCCCAACGAGGTTAAGCAACAGGAAAGTAAGGAACAAATAATACGAATAGAAGTGAATAATAAAATAAATGAATGAATACATTTGATAGATGAATAGTGTAATAAATGAAATAGAATAATAAAATGAAATAAGTCAAGAAACAAGTGTATGTTTCTATCCAGATCTATCACACCTATGACTTATAATGCACCTTATATCTGTTTGTATATATGCAGAATAAGTGTATTGTAGACTATTTCATTGACTCTTAAGCATCAGGTATCAATGGTTAATAATAAAACACTTAACTCATTACAAATGTTAAGTGTTCACAAATAAAAATGTTTAAAAGCAACATACACTGTTAAACTTTGTTGTAGTTTTGCAGCAGGTTTGCCTGTAACTTGCCTTAGATTTCATTATTTTCCTATTATTACTGTTTTCAATTTGAGTTCAACTTTACTTTAACCAAAATTAAAATACTTTGTCTTTTGAGATTCAAAATGGCTAAGAAAGAAGTGGTTGAATGACTGGCATTAGAAAAGCAACAATGCAAAAAATGACATTCTTCCTGAGCATTTTGTCTTGTTTTTTAGTTTAAAGAAAACTTAAATTGCGATACATTTACAAAACAAAGAAAAGTGACCCAAGTCTTGTTTTGTGAAAGAAAATATAAAAACTAGGTAAATTTATGTGTCAAACAAAATTGTAAATTAGATCTAATTTACTGGCAAAACTACAGCAAAGTTTTACAGTGAAGATTATATAGACATTAAAACATTGTTTGGGCAAAAATAAACCGTAAATAATCAAATGAAGCTCACAAATTTCAAAATATAAAACGAGAGACAACCCTAAAATACTGTCTCAAAATTTTCCCTGGACCCTGTGTGATTGTTCTATCCGTGTTTTACCCAGAAAATGTTATAAAATAATAATATTTGGATTTAGTTTGGAAAACAGAATTCACAAACATATATACAGCAGCAGAAAAAATTTGGAGCCTACTTCAAAATAATTTTTAGTTTTTTTAAATGCAGTATTTATAGTTACATGTATATATAAAGTTATTTGTAGAAAGTTGAAACAGGTCAACATAACAAAAAGGAAGCAATGTCAGATCTTGAGTACTGAGGAGAAAAGTTCATATTCATCTTAAAATAACACAAGGCTAATGTTTTGCCTCTTTTAGGATCAGTTCAAAAATGAATAAGGCTGATTTTCATGTGTTATTGCATGCTCTCAATCTATTGCCCATTCGTGACTATTAGTTCTGGTGAAACAGACACTGGACGGAAATTTGAATAAACACTGATCAAAATTATAAACGCAACACTTTTGCCCCAACTTTTCATGAGCTGAACTCAAAGATTTAAGACTATTTCTATGTTCACAAAAAGCCTATTTCTCTCAAATGTTGTTCACAAATCTGTGTTAGTGAGTTCTTCTCCTTTGACGAGACAATCCCTCCGTATCAAGATGCTGATTAGTGAACATGATTATTGCACATGTGTCCCTTCGGCTGGCCCCAATAAAAGCCAGTCTAAAATGTGCAGTTTTCACACCAGTATCTGGTGTGACCACTAATTGGCTCATGCAGTGCAACACATCTCCTTCACATATCAGGTTGTTGATTGTGGCCTGTGTAATGTTGGTCCACTCCTCTTCAATGTCTGTACCATGTTGCTGGATATTGGCAGGAACTGGAACACGCTGTACTGTCAAATTCTCTGAAATGCCTTTGGAGACAGCTTACGGTTGAGAAATGAACATTAAATTCACAGGCAACAGCTCTGGTGGACATTGCTACAGTCAGCATGCCAATTGCACGCTCCCTCAAAACTTTTGGCATTGTGCATTTTGATAAAACTGCACATTTTAGAGTGGCCTTTTTTTATGGCCATAAGGCACACCTGTGCAATAATCATGCTGACTAATCAGCATCTTGATACGCCACACCTGAAAAAGTGCTCAGATTTGTGAACAATATTTGAGAGAATAGCGAATAGTCCTTTGGCGTACATAGAAAAAGTCTTAGATCTTTGAGTTCAGCTCATGAAAAATGGGGGTAAAAGCAAAAGTGTTGCGTTTATAATTTTGGTCAGTGTATCTTAGCACTGGATTATTTAAACCAAAATACCACATTTATGAAATCTGCCTCTCTTTATTTGAATTTCACATATCAGCAGTGTCCCCCCCTTTAAACTTGGTCTTCATAAATTGAGGAATATTGATTTAGTAACATGTCACAAACTGTAGGAGGATGTTTTTCTAGGCAATTTTGGCCCTGTGGACCTTTGGAAACAAGACAGAAGGCCTTCTTTTATTACTCAAATCAGTTTCTTTAAATTGTCTAAAGACACAGTGCAGAGCAAACATGAACAAATAAACAAGTCTCATACCACGCTCTTCACTATCACATTGGTTGTCACATAACCAGCCTACATTAATGTTATTTGTAGTGAAAATGACTCCAAACTACAGGAGAGTGCAATGCTTTGTCTCGTGGTGCCGTCTAATATTATATTCTTTGCAAACAGCGACAGCTTTGTTGCAGATAAGACACACCGGCTTTGCATTCACAAAACTAGGTGTGAATGTATGTATAGTTGTTTTTCCATTCCTCTTTGTATGTCCTATTTTTGGTGTCAACTTTCGTCTTTATACTTTATACTTTCCTCGTTTTCTCTCACCATCAAGCTTGAATGTTAACATTTCTCTGCACATGACGTAATAGTGTACACCCAGGCAAATAAATTCCAGTTTAGTACGTGAGGAGTGTAAAAAATAGGCTGCACTAGATAATGATATGACTAATATGTAATTATATATAATATTATAACTATATTTTTTAAAAGTAGGCTTTTGTAGTTGCATTTTCCATCAATTAATTTCTTAAATTATCCTTTGACTTTGACTTGCCAACCCATCAGTGAGTAATTGAGGCAGAATTAATTTTTTTGGGGTGAATCCATTTAAGAGACTCTTATTCATCCAACACACATATGTAATATTTAACTCAGTTTATTTAATACTGAAGTGGGTGTAACGCTAAAACTTTCTCTGATAAATCCAGAAGCATGCGCGGTGCTGATGTAGAACGCCGGTTCGTGAGTCAGCATCACACGCATGCGCAGTGTTGCTCTTCTGAACACGTGACAGAGACTGAAAGGGAGAAGAAAGTCTTGAATAAAGTAGTTTTGTAATAATTGTTTAGAAACTGTGGTTCATTTCTACGGGTGCTGCCCTTTTGTGAAACCTTTTGTGGAACATTTTTATGATTTTGTTATTAGGAACGTTGAAAGAGTTTTATTTTGGAAAGGAAACATATACTCGCAATTTTATTTATACAAATAATTTGATCTATTTGTTAGCAAAATGTTATATACACAGAAGTACCTTTTATGGAAGAAAATGATTTCCTTTATAAAGAAATTGAACTTTATGTTAAGATCATTTCGATTTTCTTTGAAACAGGCACTGAAAACTTTAAAACTTTGTTTCATATCTTTTGTAAACTCCCGCTAGTGTTTGTTTATGTGTATGTTTTGATACTCTATTACCGTCAATAAAAAAGGCGTTTTCTGCTCACAAAAAGTGTTTCCTCAAAACACAGCTGTGTGGTGGTAGATGACAGAACCTCTCGGATTTCACTCCAAATATCTTTATTTCTGTACAAGATTGAAGGATCGGGGTGTCATCAGCGCTCGGCTCCAGAACTTGAACTGAGGAGGAGAGGAGGAGGAGGAGGAGTCACTCCTCTACGGGCTGGATCATCCTGGATGTTGATGTGAAACTGACCAAACAAACTTTCCCCTCACACTGAAACAACCACACAATCACTTCTATCACTGAAGCTGTGATGACTAACATGCGTCATCCGTGCGGATCTGAGTGAAGGACCGAAGAAGTGAAAGTTTACTTGTCGATTAGATTTCTGTCGCTTTCAATCAGCGGGTGAAAGAAACGCGCGCGATGTTCGGTCAGACTGTGCGACCCAGACTGTGTGTCCTGGAAAAGGGAGAGAACGGCTACGGCTTCCACCTGCACGGGGAAAAGGGGAAAGTCGGGCAGTTTATCCGTCTGGTCGAGCCCGATTCCCCCTCCGAGCTGTCCGGTCTGCGCGCGGGCGACAGGCTCGTGTTCGTCAACGGAGAGCGCGTGGAGACCGACAACCACCAGCAGGTCGTGGCACGAATACGCGCGAGCGCAGGTAACCTGGAGCTCATAGTGGTGGATATGGACACGGATCATCTGCTGAATAAATACGGCTTGAAGTGCGTGAAGGAGTTTGTCACGGAAGGTGTTCCGGTGCCTGAGTATGATGAGCCCGAGATTGACGAGGAGATGATGGGAAACGGCGAGCCGAGAGACTCTCCAACACCCCCGCCGGTACCCGAGAGGAACGTGGAGTTCATTCCCGTCCACAACATCCCTGCAGAGGCGAAGCTCAGATCATCCGTGAGCTCGGAAACGGTGAGATGATGTCAAACTAAACACCCTCAGCAAAATGTTTTACTGTAGTAATAGTGTCAGATTGATTACTTGATGTTTAAACAATGCTTAAACTATCTGTCCCATAGTGAGACTGTGGTGAATTTGTGTTCAACTACAAAATACTCAACTAATAATTCAACTAAACTTACTAACTTTACCACAGTGAATGAAGATGATGATCTTTCACACTAGAAAAGTGTAAATGAGTTCACACTTAAAGTGTTACTTCACCTGAAAATGAAAATTCTGTCATCATTTACTCACATTTGAGTTGTTCCAAATGTGTTTACATTTCTTTGTTCTGATATCTGAAGATATTTGGAAGAATGGTTGAAACCAGACACATCTGGCCCCCCATTGACTCCCATAGGACAAATTACTTATCATTTTGTTTGTTCTGTTGAACACAAATGAAGACACTTTTAACTTTTAACTACCATTATGTCAATGGCGGGCAAATCTGTCTGGATATAAGCATTCTTCCAAATATCTTTCTCTGTGTTCATCAGAACAAAGACATTTATACACATTTGGAACAACTTGAAGGTGATGAAATGATGTCAGAATGTTCATTTTGGGGTGAGCTATCACTTTGTTGTCTGTTTGGCAAGTGCCATAATATTACCATACTGTACCATAGCACCTCTGAGACATGGTAACTCTGATGTAACGCTAGTCATTTACTATAATGTAGTGATACTGCAGTACTTTTTTGTATAGCTGCTGAGCAAAATCACACAAAAAAAACTCTATGGTACAGTACTATGAAGTTCATTGACATACTTTTGAAGTACAATGTAAATACATGGCGAATGAAAAAGATAGGCTAATCACAGAATACCACGGTATTACCATCTAATACCATCCCTCCATGTAAGGGGTAATGTACGGGCAGCCGGTTGTTATCGCAGAAATATCCCCCGACAGTGTGATCACAGAAGTGCATATTCACGATAACAGCCGGCTGCTTGTATATTATCTGCTTATTAGACGGCTACTTGCCACATGAGAAATGAGCTAGACATAAAATGCGAATTTGAAATATTTGATTAGCTCATTTTTACCGAATGCAGACCTTCCTCGAGGAAAAAACGTTTAGTTTCGGTTTTTAAGTAAGAAATGACGTTCAAACGTTACGAACAGGCAAATTGGATTAATCGTTTGTAAATGTAATGTCATACAAGTTTTTATAAGATGTGTTTATATTTGATTTTTGTGTAATATTAAACTGCCCCTCTCAAAATGATTCGCAACATCGGGGTGTTATTAGTTTTGATCGGTTGTTATCTGAAAAGAACAACCCTTGGAATGTCGCGACTGGCCAATCAGAATCAAGCATTCAAATAAGCCTTGAAATAAGTACATGTAATGTTCATCTGTTACATCGAGTTAAAATGTGATTGTATTCTTCAGGTTTCAATTGTAGTCAGTGAAACAGCAGTTAAATGGCAGTGCTATGACAACTGTGAAACACACGTACCCACACACTGTAGTGCACTTGGCAGTTCACATAACTAGTGCTTTTATCATTTAACTACTCAGTAAGAGACGCTACATGAAGCTTGCATGTGTTATGATGATACATATGCGCTTAAACCTCATACTGTACACGCCGTCACACGGTGTATGAATAAGGGATGTCACAATGTTATCGATATTGTGTTATCGAAATAGAAAAATTGTCTCCATATAATCGTGGTCACATGACCGTATGAAATATGACTAAAAAACAAAAGATGTTTATTGTATTACATATTTTGTGAAGTCATGAACGCGCATCGCCGAACTGAGTAAGGCGAGCATTTGTGTTTTTAAAGCATATCATTTTTTTTAATTTACTGATCGTTTCGCTAGATTCATCGTCTGGTATCTTTGAAGCTGCACTAAAACTGTCCTTTTGACCTCCGGTCGTTTGGAGTCCATTGAAGTCACTATATGGAGGAAAATCCTGGAATGTTTTCATCAAAAACCTTGAAACAAACACTTAAACATCTTGGAATCTTGAAATGAACATGAACATTTATTTTGAAAGTGAACTACTCCTTTAAGGCATAGTATGAGAAAAAGATACAAAAAATAACAATAAATTATTTCACTGTGTGAATTGAGTTGCACAATGTTTCGCCATAATGTTACAAAGTCTATCTCAGCACATCCATACTACGAAACAACATGTATAACTTGTTCGGCATATTGGGACGCACCTGCAGTGTTCTCACAGAGAAAGACAAACAACTCTATTCAGCCTTGACCTTGCGTAAACAACTTTAACACACGATTTCACACCTCCAGCAATTACACAGAGTGCCGGCTCTTCTCAGGAACATCATTTAGATCAATGTGATTTAAGACGTTCTCCAGATGAACGGGTCCTCTCTGTGTTGTGAGTTAAAGGACTATATTTCGTTCACAGTCCAGATGAAGTCCAGCTGTCCCTGAAAGAGCCTGTTGTGTTTTTCTCATGTACTTCTTTCTTGTGTCGTTCAGATGGTCGTGACCACAGTGTCTTTTGTGTGCGTGTGCACTGCAGCCACGATAATTATTTGCACATTACTCAAGAGGAAAAAGGCCAGACTCCAGAACACTTGGGCTCCCCATGGTGACTCAAGCTTGTTTACAGCTTCGACCCCTTTAATTCTCATGTCGTCAGGATAACCAGTTTACCCAGAATGCCTTTAGGCCTTGTAGTCTTTGGTTGGTCCCTACGACACCTGTAAACCAACTGGCCTCAGCGTCTGCTGATGTAGTCTGCTCGGATGACAGGTAGATAGGTATAGAATCTCGTCTTTGAGGGCAAGATAGTTTTAGAGTCGCATGGCAGAAGTATTTTTACTGACACTGTAATTCTCTAAAGTCTCTAGGTATCAACAATCTCTGTTTAGCAACACCCTAGCAACCATTTAGAACACCTTATCAACTGTTTAGCAATGTACAGCTTAGTAACTAACCGTCAAAGTGCCTTTGTGCTTTAAGTTTTGTCTTGATAAAATTGATTTCTTTTAATATTCATGTCAACAATTAGTCTAAAGCGATCCCTCATGTCTCATGCCATTTATAAATGAGCAAAAGCTGTGATTATTCCGGAGTTGTAACTTTTGAATGGAAATGATGATCATGAAAATGTTTTCATGTCCACCACATGACACTCTTCTCACAGTTTTCCATCTGAAACTCCCTTCTCCGGGGCTGTTTTTCAACCGAGCACAGATGACTTAGCTGACATAAGCTTTCTCTTTGCCGAAATGGAAAGTGGTTTTGTGTTGGGTTAAATTCACTGTGACTCACAAAGTATTAGATAAAATGTTTGTGTTCATTTTTTTTTTAATCTTTTTGTCTCACCAAGCAAACTAAATTAAGAACAGGGTCGTAATTTCCACTGGGGACAGGGGGGACATGTCCCCCTCACCTTTCAAAATCCTGTTCGTGCCCCCTTCACTTTCAAATTAGTTTGCTATGATTTTTAACCACACGCCGTCATGCCACGGAGAAGTACTAGGACCGAGTAGGACACAGAGAGTCTGCCTATGATGATGCGTGTGTCTCATTCTGAAAATAGATAACTGAAAGATTGTTTTCAATAACGTGGTTTTGATTTCAATTTAAAAGAAATGTGTTTTCACGTGGTCGTTGTTTCGGTTGGTTGTTAAGCTGTTTCCTTCTTATGGACTTCTATGGGGAAGAAACACATAACGTGTGATTTTTTTTTTTGGCTTGATAAGGACTCGATGTTTTAACAGCAGTTAGTGTTTATGATAAGGCTTGACAAAAACGTGTGCTTCCCTGGTCGTTGTTTAGGTACATTAAACCTTGTTAAGCATTTTAGAAAGTCATCTGTCTCGTCTCCTTCCGACCACAGATTCAGGTTTACAAGCCATGTCTTCCTTCGTTTCTCAAGCAATACTCGCATTTTCGGATTTTATTAACTATTGCTACACAATAAAAACACCTTTTGGTTTCATGGTTCAATCAATTTAATCGACCAAAAGCATCGCAAAACATAGGTATTTGGAATTTGTGTCCCCCCCACTTCTCAAACCAAAGTTACACCCTTGTGTAAGACCTAAAACACAATAAGAATGTAGGGACATATTTTTTTACACGAATTGAACACAGAAAAATATGTGTAATTACATAACTACCAATGAATTAATGCATTAAAATAAACAATTTTTACCAAACTCAATTTCTTACACTGTGTTACATGTAAAACACTAGCAACAGAACAATGGTCAGCCTCATTTACACTGACTAACTTGATTTGAACTATAGGTCAGTGATAGGTAAACAACATCATTCTATTATATGGATAACAACAATATATGTAACGCCCCTTTTTGTAAATCTATTTCATTATTTTAATCAATTTAGACGTATATTTTTATATATATATACAGAACTGCTTGTATGTGCAGTCTGTGGGAATGTGGTTCTGGTGCCTGTGCAAGTACGGAGACTCCAGAAAGCTGAGAGTGGTTTCCTCTGATTGTTCCTCATCCTGTCTGTATGCACTGATCTGGGTACAGCGTTTCTCCCTCTCGATTCACCATCAACAACAACGTAAATGATGCTGAACCTGCCTTTGTAAATTACGTCTGACTTTACAATCTCGGCGAAGGAAATATTTCTGCTTTTGTTCTTGTATTGACGTCATTTTCATTTCATTTGTTTGAAGAAGTTCTTTGTGGTTGGGTCGAAGCAGCTGTTTTGCGTGTGAAGGGCTTTGCTGTAACATCTCTGTTTAAAGTGTTTGCATAAAGTATGTTCCTCCTTGATTGTTGCTCGGTGTGACCCTGAGTCCATTTGACATTTTGGATTTTAGTTTGTTTAAATTGTGTGAAAGCAGTTTCCTGAACTGTGGAAAACCGTGGATACGGTTTGTAAATGACATGTCATGAACGCAATCCGGGGATAATTTGCTAGCATTCACAAACCACTGTAGATGATGTGTCATTAATAGGTTGACATATTCCCAGTCGCAGTTCTTATAATAACATTTTTTTTTGTAACTGCTTCTCTCTGAATTGAGTGCAGTTCATTAACCACAATAGAAATAAATCTAATAGTATATTTTAATATATAAAGAAATACTGTAGTATTCATTCTGGTACAGTTGGGATCCATTTCAGGGCAGATTAGAGGGGTTGAATCAAATTTTTATTTGGTCCAAGTAATGAAACTCAGCGTGAAAACCGCCTAAAATGGACAATGTTTGAGCACTTTATTTGGTAAAACATTAGTTTAGCCTAAAGCTTTCTCTTACACTCTGTCCTAGATAGTTTATTTCTTTACCAATACACAGTTGTCATTGTAAAAACCAACCAATCGTTTAGAGATAATGTTTCAATGTATCTTTATTAAACAAATGACAGGCTTTCTTGGGTGTGGCCTAAAACAGATGATAGCTAGCATGTAAACACAGACTGTTTAGATGGTGGTGGGTGGGTGTATGTCCATCTGAAGTTATTCAGGGTGGTTCTGTGTTCCCTGTCTGCCAGGGTGGGGTTTGCGATGGAACTCTGGCTATTCTTTTGTGACTCTGGGCCGCTCACATGCGCAGGTCAGTTGTTTAGGGTGGCTTGTAAGAGAAAGGGCAGGTGACGGGGAGATTTGCCTCTTGGGGTTTCTAACGCAGCTACAGCACTGCTGCATTCGGTTTCCTTTCCATTCTTCACAGAGTTCACAAACTTCTTTTGACAATGAGCAAAACCCTTTTCCCCAGAAACGCTCAACTGGAAATGACAATCTCCATCAACCTAAAATAGACTTGGATCCCCACCCTGCTTAATGAGCTGACCAAAACTGAAACACACAAGGTCGGTGTGATTGTACAGTAGGATTGTGAACACATTTGCAGCCATATATGCTGTAGTATACTACTGTACACATTGTATACTTCACGTTTCTTTGTATAACATTTTTTTTATTTCAAATAACAAAACTAAACTGCAATTTTAAAACAAATTAATAATAGAAAAGTATCTTTAATATAAACAAACTAACACTGTCGGTGCTTTTCTAGGATTTTTTGCATTTAAGAAATATCAGCATGTCCATGTTAAGGTTTGCAGTGTACATGACCGCCCCTGCTGTTCAAAAAGTGTGTTGTGATTCAGTTCACGCCTCAACCGTTTTGAATCGTCACACATTATAATTGATTTTCAACCAGCTCACGGTGAATCGTTGCATCCCTAGTTACGACAGATCATAATTGTATTTTAGTCTGGGACTAGGCTTGAGCCTTGTCTGTGAAACCGAGCAATAGAGAAGAAGAGAGGACCGAGAACTGACATTAGTGGTTCCCCATTACTTAGCCCAGGGGTTCTCAACCTTTTGCAAGCTTTTGCCCTCCTAGCGACTGTGTCATTGGACAGTGGTACTGCACCGAGTTTGGCTGCTGCACTATCGCCTATCATTATTCTGCACATGTCTTGCGCTGCCGGCAAAATGAGAGTCTCTGCGATTGTATGTGGTTTACCCAGTTTACCGATTCTTTTGGCCACTACATACGATGCCTCCAAACACTGTTTAGACACAGTGCTGTGCACTGAAATGGTTGCCTGTTGCTGATGGAGGCCATCAAGCTTTCTTTTAAAATATTCAGCCGGTTTATTTTTAATGCCAGGATGCTTTGTTTCGAGGTGCCTTTTTAATTTCCAGGGCTTGCGCAGCTTCTCGAGGAGAAATCAAACAAATAAGCGCCGTTTTCTAAAGTCTATGAGCGCAGCACACACAAATGAACTAAATTGACATAGTGTAGTTAAATGTGGTGTTTTTATATTTATAGCTTTTGAATGCAGTTCAGCAACATGCATTCACATGACAGTTCAACAAACAAGTTATTAATATTAAGTCACTTACATTTTAGACGAAATAATGACTGTTTTGGTCTATTTTAGCAGCGAAAATAGATCCAATGAATCCAAACAAAGATCACAGCATAGCGCATGTATAAATAATCTGACTTTTGAACGAATTGGATGAATGAATAATTTAAGTGGCCCACTCATTAAAATAGTGAATCGCTGCCGCCACTGGCTTCTAACAGGAAACGTCCTATAGACGTATTGCAGATGAGCAAACACTCTAAAAAATACGTCTTCCAGATGTAAACACACACATCAAATAGACGTCTCCCTGATGTTCGTGTGCTATCTGGGACGTTCAATGTTCAAACCAAATCTACGCCCTTTGTTGAATGACTGATGAACATATGCTGTTTGTTTTTGTTTTGTGTCATCTGTGGTCATTGAGTCTAGAGTGAGTCAATACAAGGCGGGGAATGTTTGACAGTGGGATTAATCATTTGCAGGCCAGTAAGTTTGATATGGGTGCACTTTGGACCTTACAGAGGGTGAAACGAATGAACCTTTCCATCTTTAAAATCTGTGATGACATGACACTAAAAGTCATTCTTACTTATGTAATATGTAAAACACACTTGAGTGACATAGTTGTTTCCGGTTGTCCGTTCTTTCCTACATTTCATGTACATAACATTTTGCACATGTTAAAGCGGGCGTAACACACTGGGTTTTGTCAATCTCATATTAATCTTGAGTAGCTAGAGTAGTATTGCATACTTAGTATCTTCAAAGAGTATTTAGTTTGATCACATTGATAAAAGATAGATGCAGCTTTACGTTTGTTTTACCGAAAACATACGGCAAGTGTGGGGGGGAGGGGTAGGCTGAACCTAAGCACTGATAGAGATAGAGATCTCCTTTGGTGTCATTTAAAAATTAGTTGTAACCATTGTTTCCTCGGAAGTTTTTCCTTTGTTAGTTTAAATAAGACGCACTTAGTTACACACCGTAGAAAACAGGTTTTAGATGGCACACGCATCACAAACAAGTGACAGTGTTTTGGGGGGAGGAGATAATGAAGTTTTCGTGCCAGTCCCAGCAAAACGTTTGCGAGGACTATGTCTACTGACGTAGATACGCGGCGGTTAGAAACACATCTCGTTTGCGTGATTCAGAGTCGACTCCCTTTTTTACAAGCCAATAACTTATTTATTTATTCACCATAGGATTTACAACTTGGCAGGCTGCTTACTTTTACACGGCAACATAACACACTGCATGAAATGTAATTTTCATGATCTTATGCTACTTACTCTTTAACTTTGTAAAGAAGTCAGAATGCATGGCACATCGTTGCAGGGCTGCTTTAAGCAGCACATGTGACGGTTCTGTAAAAATTGTTGTACAAATGACTCCTTTGTTTATTAACAATGTTATTGTAGTTTTAAAAATTAAAATTGTTCACAAACAATGTACATATAAATGTATTTACATTTATAAATGTACTTGAATGATACTGTGTATGTTTGTTTATGTTTGATGAGAGTAGCTGTGGTCCATGAGTCCGTTACATTAGTCACTTCATTAGTGTTGTTTACTCAGGTCTTGGCCACATGTAATGTCAATGTGTGGAGCTGGAGGTTGATGGGCTGTGGTAAGATTATTAGATCATAGTCTGTTGACTTATTTAAACAGATGCTGTCAAGGAGAATGTAGGTCATGTTCTAGAATAATCTAGAAAATGTTAAAGCGGACATATTACAAGCAGATTCTGCTTATCTCATATTAATCTTGAGTACCTATAGAAAAGTTTTTGACATGTTGACCATGTTAAGCATGACAAGCCAGCTCGTTTAACATTGTAAAGAAGTCAAAATGCATGAAACACTCTGGCACCCCACCTTTAATGAAGATTTTTGTATCCAAGTCCTACCAAAATTGTCTGGTTGGTCATCATCAAGAATTCAAGTCTTTCTTCACAAGAGGGTTTCTTATGGTCTATAATGTTATTAATTCAGCAAAATACACAGATCATATATGTTTCCGGATTTCTTTTAGTTTTTGCTCACATCACATTTGGAATGCAGAGTTATAAAATTCCCCAGATGTGAATTCAGGCTTGCTTTGAAGTTTCTGAAAAACGCTTGTTACATGTGTTAAATAAAGATATGCTTTAATTCACCGGTACATGGTTACGAATGGGAGGACAGAACTGCGATGGAAATATTTTATTTATTTAATGTGTCATATACCAATAATGGATTTATCGCAGTGTAACCAGAAAGATAAATACTTGCACTCCTTTGCTAAATGTTTGAATAGTAAAAGCTGGCTACGCTGATTTGAATATGCAAATCGAATAATTATAGTTTGTCTTGACAGCACAAGCTTCAATATTCTTTATGTCTGCTATGCTGTTACTACAACTCATTTATGAAGAAAGGACTAATCAACAAGATTTTATATTGGGCTGAGAACAGTTGAGTGTTTTTTAGATGAACTCAAGGCCGCACTTTGTGTTAATTTTGATTATTACTGGTAAACATAGAAAGCTGAAACATGATCAGAAGTAAACAGAGACAAGCTTTCCTTTAGCTCAGTGGTAAGAGCATTGTGTTAACAACGCAATGTTGTGGGTTCGATCCCAGGCGATTGCAAATACCTATGTAAAATGTATAGGATAAAGCAATTTAAGTTGCTTTGGATAAAAGCGTCTGCCAAATGCCTAAATGTAAATGTAATGTAATGACAAAGGCTCCTTCAGTCTCTTTCTCGTCTCATCATGCCATTGCACTGATGCTGTATTCCTTAAACAGCCTGATTCAGATCTCAGTACTGTGTCTTCTGGGAATTGAGGTCAGCGGTTGGATTCAAGACATTGTAAAATATGAAATGCCCACCATATGGAAAGGAAGAAAGATTTACTAATGCATCATGTTGGCTGACTGAGTTTTAAAACACAGGGGGTTTCAGGACATCTTGGTGCTGCCGTGGTTGTGTTGGGTTGGCAGGACTGATCTTAGGTCAAGGCTGGGGTCGTGTACACAGGATATACGGTCGAAGCCAAACCCAAGTTCCTCCAATTTTCATGTCAATGTTTGATTCTCATGAGATGGACAGGCTTTTGTGATGGCAGAACATTCTTCAGATTCCTTACCCTCTCTGAGAATCCTTGACACAACACATCCTTGTATACATCCGCGGTGGGCACTGTGGCTTATCTCGTACTGAAGATACTGAAGAACAGCAGATGCACTATCGAGGGGAAGCGGATAGTGTTTTTGAATATTTCTAATCATTACCAGCTCATCTGATTTTCATCTGTAACATCTTTTTACATTTACGCATTTGACAGACGCTTTTATTCGAAGCGACTTACGTTGCATTGTACTATACATTTGTTAGTTATTATGTGGAATCCCTGATATCGACCCCATGACCTTGTCTTTGATAGCGCCATGCTCTAAACACTGAGCCACAGTAAAGGATTCATATTTTTCTGTTGTTAACTGGGACCGATTCACTTGCATTGGTTTAGTAAACATACAATACAAGCGATTGGGCGCGGCGTTGTTTGGTTACCAACATTCTTCAAATATCTTCTTTTCTGCTGAAGAAAGAAAGTCATACAGGTTTGAAGTGACAAGACGGTGAGTAAATGAGGACAGAATTTATAGCTTTGGGTGAACTATCCCTTTAAACAGGGCCATATATAATCAAGTTCCACCTTCTCTATGACACTACCATTTGTCTACATGATGTTCAGCGAGCACCAACTCTAGCAGTCCGCCACAGTGACGGCATTGTGACTGGCCACATGCGTTGCGCTGTGATTTTGGGTGAGTGTGGGCGCTGTTCCGCATTGTTTCGGATAGTGGGAAGCAGGGTGTGGTCAGCAGGAAGTCCAGCTCTTCCTGTGCTCCAGCCGGATGAAGAGAAAACGCTGGAGAAATTGAACAATCGGGTGGAGTTCAACTGTGGTCATACATGCAGCACACATTATATTCTAATAATAATTGGCAATGATTCCCAAAAATAATTTGGGCTAAAAACACATGAAACCTTTCATCAAGACCGCGTCATATTTTACCCCCCTAAAATAATATCGAAACTGTATTTTGCGTCTAGAAGGGTTTTTGTTGTATTATTCGCGTGGAAGTTAATATATTTAAAGGTCCAGTGTATGAAATGTAGCGGCATCTAGCGGTGAGGTTACAAATTGCAACCAACGGCTCACTCCACCCCTCCCTCCCCCACACAGGACTAAGATATCGTCACGTTTTCACTTCTTTACTGAAGGAAATAAAGTATTTACGAAACACTGGACATTTTTACATTTTATTTTAATTATACATTTATTTATTTTATATATTTGTTTTATACACTGTTAATATTTGTTGAACTGTGGTTGTTTAAGAAAAAAGTTCAATATAAACCCTCAAATAGTGAAAATGACAATTAAGCGCGTAAATTTACTTGAATTAGAATTTGAATAAAATATAGGAGTATATATTAATAAAATAAATAAAATATAAACAAATATTTTGAAATTAAACAAGACTGTTTGCTTTACAGACATGTTTTGTTCCATTTTTCAATGTATAGTTTATTTGTATATTATTACAAACAATTGTCCAATGAATTGTCCCAGATCACCCTAGCAACAACCTACGACATCCTAGCAACCAAAACACCCTATCATTTGCATTTCTCATATTGTCTTCAGTTTAGTTTTATCCTTTTCTTCACACTCATTGCGTAGAGCATTCAAATAATTACAAAAGATCTTTACAAAATATTTCAAACCGTTGACAATCCATTAAAATCTCTTGAAAGCATGTGTAGTTCTGATAACATCCTACACCACACAGAGTTTTTATCATCTTGTTTAAGATCTGTTGCATTCAGCAGTTCATTTATAACGGAAGGTGTGTGAAGGAAAAATCCCTGCTTCACTGAACACTCTGTATGTTTCACGTTGTTTCCTCAAGCTAAATATAATCGAGCTTGGCTGATGCACACATTAGAGTACAATTCACCTTCTAATGATCTATAAAAAGACCCCACATGTGCTGTCTAAATGTAGCGGATGGGTGTTGTTTCCTGGATGACAATGCAGTGTGCCGCGTGTCTCCCGTGAACAGTGAGGGGCGGGGTCATGATCAGGTGACCTGATCCTGTGCGCCAACCACTTCCATCACTTGTGTCTGGACCTCCAGCCACCAGCAGACTCTTCCCATGATTCCCTGTCTGTCTGTCAGGACTGTATAACTCTATACTGTATGAAATACTAATGATGAAGGCCACAATCGTTCAGGCCCCAGACTTCCTGTCTTTGAGCGACGAGCTCTTGTGTTTTATTGTGTTGATGTTGGGTTGTGTCTCACCTGCAGGACTTGAAGCTTCAGCTCAGGCCGCGGCTCTGTGTCATTAGGAAAGGCCCAAATGGCTTCGGCTTCAACCTGCACAGTGAAAAATCCAGACCCGGCCAGTACATCAGAGCTATAGATGACGACTCGCCAGCAGAGAAGTCCGGTCTGAAGGCCAAGGACAGAATAATACAGGTACACATACCACACAAAACCCCACATCTCATTGAAATCAGTATTTAGGGATCCTTTGCCTTTCAAAAACGTTGCAAAGCATCTCGGTGAACCGGCCACTACTCATCTATCAACGTAGACTTCATTAATCTTTATGTAAATTCATGTATCGCACACATAGTCACTGATGTCAAGATAAGACGTTAGTCTTTCATTTGATTGAGTTGTGTCTAAAACATGAACCCTATAAAATCATCTTTTGTGTAAAAACAAACATGATGGACTTGTACTTTTCCATCACACAAGGAGATGGAACCGTACTTCCTGGAAGGGGATGATTTGTACATTGGGTCACGTTTTATCTCGTCCTGTTGAACAGGAACCGAGACTCATGGGACAGAAATGGAACAGAAACATCAGTCCTGAACATTACAGAGACACAAGATCCTCACTCGAGGAAATGAAACTGCTTGCGATCTATATGGATACATTTATCATCTCTACATTGAGCAGACGGCCATGTAGCTCTTACACGTTGTGTGTCAGCTATGCACATCCCAGGATGAACCTCTTAAAAAGGGTTCTGTTGCCTTTATGTTGATCTAAATATGAAAAACAATAATTGACAAGATTTTGAGTATGTTTGGAGACAAGGATTTTTGGGGCTCTCTCAGTTCAGTTCAAGGCTGCAAGTTGAGATTCTTGTTGCGGCCCCTCCATCCGGAGCGAGAGCGACAGAAAGGCCAGCGATGAGGGAAGGAAGCAGTGATGGAGGGATATGTGTTGTCCCAGAGGGCCTCCAGTTCTCCTGCTGTGAGCCGGACTCTTTGTGTCAGACAGGCAGCTATTGTTTCTTCTGCTGAGAGCACATTGTCCCTTTCCTCTCTGGAACTAAACTCACAGTCACACCCTCAGTCCTCATATAGACCGAAAAATCTGCTCTCAGATCCCGGATACACATACTTAAAGAATTATAACCTAAAACAATTTTATTCTTCATTTATACACCCTCATGTCTTTAAACAAACAGTTATTCGCCATTATCGTAGTTATTTAATAGACAATTAATCATTTGTCAAATTCCATCATTGTGACAGCAGCAGCCTTACGTATAGTCTCAATATTTGCATTTAAGTTTAATACGTTTTTAAATCGTATGTTTTTTTGGAAAAGGGCCATTAGTTGGATCCTGTTAGATTCGCCCTTGACATTCCTTGGTATTCTTGTGTGTGTGTGTGTGTGAATGAGAGTACATCACACAGGATATCCTTTCACTGGACATCAGGAAATAAGACTGATAATATTGAAAAATAAATCCTGGCTTTGATAAACACTCAGTGCTGAAACAATGAACATGTGTCTGCTAAAAATACATTCAAGTCTTATGAGAAATTTCACACAAGTATACCTCCATTACTGATAAGTAGATGTCAGTTTATTTTTTTAGATGGTATTTTTCCCACTGGGAATTTACAATTAAATGTACGTAACATGTAATAATACAACAATATGTCACATCACTGCACAAAGATGAGGTCTCTTTAACGTCTCAGTTATTCCTTGACATCAATGTGATTAAATGGAGAGCAAAGTGAAATCTCATACGTGTTTCAGATATTTCTCCTAAGATGCGACCACAATGTCTCAACCAGAGCTGAATGGATACAAGTGAAGATCACAAATTGACCCAAATTATTTCACCTCTACAATTTGACATATTTTCTTCTCTTTAACAATTTAAAGTTTTTTTACCTCGAAGAAATATCCTCTTAGTGCCTGGTTGTGTGTGTTGATGCAGTTTGTGTATGTGTGTATGCAGGTGAACGGGGTTCCTGTACAGGACACACAGCATTCGCAGGTGGTGGCTATCATCAGATCCGGTGGAGATGAAACATCTCTGGTGGTCGTAGATCCAGACACGGATGCTTTCTTTAAGAAGTGTGGAGTGACGCCCACCGCTGAACACATCACAGGTACACAACTCTTAATTCAGATTAAATACAGTCAAACCGACGCCACGTGTGATTTGGGCCTCTGGGGTTGGATTTCCTGTCAGAAGATTGAAAATGTCATTTGTTGACCAGGCTGTTTTGTCACCTCATGCCAACCATCTCTATGATCCTCAGAGTGCCAGCCGCAGGTATGGAAACCTGTAAAAAGATTAGCCATGAGTGACTGCACACGTTTTATTTACCGACCAAGTGTTTCCCATCATCAATGCGGGAAATATTTTGATATACTAGTTTTTCAAAATATCGTCTGGGTAAACTAGTTAAAATTGACCTGATTCATTTCTTATTCTAATGACAAGTACTGTTTGTTTTATGTATGAATTTGTTAGCAAAGTTTGATTTAAAACCTATACCGCGCCTCATAGGAATTGCTATTTTTATGGAGTCATTTGGTCCCCAAAATGTTTACCAGGACCACACACATACACAGGCTGTCTCTGTGTGCTGCCCATCACATCAACAAGGAGTTTTATTTGTGTGGTTTTCAAGACACTGCTGTAGAGTACTGTGTAGTCTCACCAAACGTGAATGAAGCGTTAAGCGCGAGTGATTTAAACATTAAGTCAATGCAAAGACGTGATAGGATATCCTGTGGCGGAATGAGGCGGCGTGAATAATGCAAATAAAAAAATCGGAACTTTGGCGAACATTTACACTGCGTTAACCAATCAGGAACTTGCTCTAGTAGTGACGTGATTATGACGTAGTGAGCGGAGGCAGAAATCCCATATATATATGAGACTGGAGCCGCCTGGCAGAAGCCCCTCCCATGAGGCGAATTGGCATCTGTTGTGAAGGGAATTTCACGCGCGAATGAAGCGAGTAAACTCAAAATGTTCAAGCGTCCAACCACGTGCGAATAGATTTATTCCCACAAGACGCGTTTGGTGGGAACACTCTATTACTGTATGTTTCCACCAAACGCGAATGAATCGTTAAGCGCAAGTGATTTACATGTTAAGTCAGTGCAAAGACGCAATAGGACCCCCTCCGGCACGATGCGCGCGAACAATGCGGCACAAATTGAAAAATCAGAACTTTGGCGAAAGTTTGCGCCGCGTTAACCAATCAGGAGCTTGACGTGATTATGACATAGCTAGCGAATTCCGAATCCGGAATAAAAAGGATCTTACTTGGAAGAAAGTGATTGAGGAGCTCGGACAGTCTGATAAATTGTAAAAACACTCTCTTTACTCAATTTGAGCTATATATATATACGAGACTGGAGCTGCCTGACGCGAACTTGCTTCTGTTGTGAAGGGAATTTCACGTGCGAATGAAGCAAATTTCACATGCGAATGAAGCGACTAAACTCAAAATGTTCAAGCGTCCAACTATGCACGAAAAGCCCGATTTATTCACGCAAGACACTCGATTACACTTCTGCCATACTGGGAATGAAGAGTGTGTGCGTGTGTCTGAGATCAGTGGCCAGATGGACACTTGTAGGACATCAGAATGATCATAGCAAAACCTACATCACTGTGTAGCTGTCTGTCACTCATTATAATGTTCAGATAAAAAGATAATGAGAGACACGACAGGGTGTGAATGTGGCTGGAGAATCTTCTGGTACTGTTATCTGAATCTCTTCTGCAGTATACAGACACAGAAGAACTGGCTGATGGAAGGATTTGGGACCTTGTATCATGTTTTGTCTGTATCTTGCTGTTTTGTGTCCGTTCATTTGTTAATGTGTAGTCCACTATGAAGGCCTATAGATTTGGTTCCCTAAGGAATTGTGAGGTAATCCAGGTCTCCATGGATCTCTGCAGGGTTAAATAATAAATGAAGCACATACCTGTAGTGTGTAACAGAGAAGACATCTGTTCACTGTGACATAAGGAGGACGTTCAGAAGTCTTTGCTCTTCAGATGAGAAGCTTGATGTGTGTGAAGGATGCAGAACCATGTATGATCGGTGCTGTTTACTTCTGTGTCTGCAGGAGCATTACCTGAACCTCTGCTCAACGGCAACATGGATGATAAGGTGAGCGTGAAAACACATCAAAACACAAACTTCTTAGTGACTATTACTCTGCTGCACTCTTGTTTCTTTTGTTTTGTTGTTGTTGTTTTTCCTTTTAATTCTGGTCGTGATATTTGGTTTATTGAAACCTGCTCTACTTTAAAGGGATAGTTCACACAAAAATGATTTACTCACTCTCTAGTTGTCCCAAATCTATATAAATTACACAGTAAAGTTAAATAATCAGACAAGTAGGCCGAAGTAACTATGATCAAAAGCGTCCACTTACATCGTCCTTGTCTATTAGGGTTGGTTCGGCTGAAAGTGACAGCGCGCCGTTTCTTTGGTCTGCGCCTTAAATAGCGTGTTTCCTGACATCAGCTATATGCAACACTTTACATACATTAAATGTATATTAAAATAATACATCTAAAAACACCACTGTGTGTGCGATTAAAACCCGTTCAGTGATGTGATGATATAGCTATAATGGTCAAGTATAACATCTCATGTGATTTGCAGACATCCTCTGTAGGTTTCAAATAATGATCCGCTGTAATAAAGTATCCTTGATCATTTTTGCGGGAAAATAAACGACTGTGCAAGAGTGCGTCAGCAAAAGTAAACTTTCCGCTGTATGTGTCATCTGCTCCGCAGTCTGACAGGCTTCAGACAGACGAGAGAATAGTGATAGCGGGCGGGGTTTTCCGTGAATTTGTGCCGGTAAATGTAGATAAACTGGCTGGATTGCGTTTACATTACACTGAGAGCCGATCACAATGAATTCCTCGGATGACATTCCGATCAGAAGCGTGTTTACACTTGTCTTTTCAATGTGTATGTGGACAACATCCAGATACAGGTCTCATGTTAATGCCAAATATAAACGCACCCTATGAAATACAGTTTAGCAGCTCTTCTGAATGACAGGAGAACAATATTATAAAACACAATCATATAAATAAAATATATACAGTTAAATGAACTGCCAAATCCCTCTATACTGTATATAGACAAAGGTCAAAATATAAATCCTCTGAGGTAGTGCAGTTATAGTCATATAGTACTGGAGGGTTATTGCACTCTTATATGAGTTTTTATTGCACAGTTAAGTTTGGTTGGGAGTCTTTGAGTGATCGTGTTTAGCATTTTACAACTGCCTGGGGGAAGAAATTGTTTTTCAATCTGTTGGTTTTGGCTTTTATCAGTCTGTACCGTCTCACAGAAGGTAAGGGGGAGAACACATGATGTCCAGGATGAGCAGGGTCTTTTGAAATGGCCTTCTGAAACCTTCTTAACCCGATGTTCAACCTAAAGAAGAACACACTGTTGTTCCTACAGCATTACACTAAAGTAGTCAAACAACATCTCAATTAAGTCCCTCTTAATAATTCAGTTCACTGTTTCTATGCAGCTACTGGTGTGTGTGGACTTGGTTTTTATATGTTAGTGGGGACCTTAACCTGAATGCACACCAAGTGCACATGGGGATCTATGTCACTGAAAATTGAGGTCCCTACGGGCACAAAAGCTTATAAATTGTACTGAACGATAATTTTTGAAAATCTAAAAATGTAAAACGTTTCTACGATCTTTAGGTTTAGGGGATAAAATGTACAGTTTCTACAGTATACAACTCATTACGCCTATGGAATTTCCACACGGAGATAGTAAAACATACATGTGTGTGTATGTGTGTGATGCATCATGAACCACATGAATACTCTGATGCTCTCTTTTTTATAACACTAACGTAGCTTTAGTTTATTAAAAAGCAAATTCCGACCCTCAGTGAATTGAAGACACGCACAACATTACACAAAAGAAAACATTTAATGGCTTTCATTGAACAAAATGTAGATCCCTCCAGAATTTTGTATGGCCGCTGCACACAAGCAAACTATAAAAATCTTGTTTTTGTGACAAGCGCTGTTTGACTGAAGACTGAGTCATCTGTAGATGATGCTGCGTGTGACACAACGACCTGCACTGTTTGTCACAAATAAACCCGAGGAGAAACAGCCAAATAAACCCACTGTCACAGGGACAAATATCATTTTGGATGAGCCCACAGTCATTCAGGTTGATGGCGGAGACGTCATGCTGGAGCAGACACTCACACACACACACACACACACACACACACACACACACACACACACACACACACACACACACACACACACACACACACACACAGTGGTAAGTGGATGAAGAGTGTGTGTCAGTGGATGATGTGTTAGATGTTAGCTGGCAGTAGGAGCGAATCAGTGGGTACCGTCACCTGTCAGAAGAGAAGTGATGTCAATGCCTCACTAATGCTGCTCACTCTTAAAGTTAATGATGCTTTGCCTCCAGCAGCCCGAGGGCTCACACGAACCTGAGCGACTGACAGATAAAAACACTTACAGGCACACGGGTGACCCCTGCTGGACACGATGAACTACTACACCACCATGATTTCCAAAGAATTACGTTTATTAATAAAAATAATTATTAAGTGTTATTTTTAATACATTCAAATGTATAAGCAAGCAAGCAAGTATTGACGTTTTTATATTTTATTTTTCAAATAAAGATTTTGGTTACAGTGTTTGTTTGAAAAGATTGTTCCCCTGATTAAACACAAAACACCGTTTCAGCAAATACATTATATACATTAAAACTCGATGTAATGTCCATTAGTTTGCTTAACTAAAGTCTCTGTGCGCTCCTCAGATTAATGGAAACGCGGCCAAAGACGTGGAGCTGAAGGACTCAAAGTCATCTGTCAGTCCGTCCCCATCAAACGCATCATCCAACGCCTCCCTGACGACTCCGCCCACTGAGGTAAACTCACAGCTCTTGCTTAGCCAAAGTACGCCCACGTGCAGCCTTGGCCTCTGGAGAGCGCGTGCACGCAACAGGAAGTCCTTATTCCTTGTCTTGGAAACGCCAACGTGCAGTGCCCTTAAATCGTTTACTCTCCCAATTTATAAGCTTTTGTGCCCGTAGGGACCTCAATTTTCAGTGACATAGATCCCCATGTGCACTTGGTGTGCATTCAGGTTACCTCAGGGGGATGTTCTTAACCTGTATAAATGTCTTTGTTCTGCTGTGCATAAAGGAGGGTATTTGAAAGAATGTCAGTAACCAAACAGATCTCGTCACCTATTTACTGTCATAGTAGGGAAAATAAATACTATGGTAGTCAACGGGGGATAGAAGAACCGTTACTTGGCTGAACTTGTCTCTTGAATATAGACTGACATCTAGCGGTTGAGTTTGGTACGGTTTCTTTAAATGCGACAAAACTACTGGACCCATCCAACAAATTGTTTATTTAATAAAATGTATTATTATTATTAATTAATACAATTATTATACCGCACAATAATAAGATCAATGAACATTGACATGAATGAAATAAAATATAAATAGTTATATTATTCTTTCTCCTAGACCGTGGGGGTTGCTGCCATTCCAGAGCTGAATCTGTCCTTACAGCAGGTGAAGGAACGCGCTCATCAGAAGCGCTCCAACAAGAGAGCGCCACCTATGGACTGGAGCAAGAAAAATGAACTCTTCAGTAACTTATAAACCTCCAACAGCTCCTGACACCACTTCTGTTTTTTCACTTCTGATAGAGATTTTATGAGGTTCAGGTCAGTCGACTGACTGTATGTACAGTCTACACACAGATTTATATTGTATCCAGAATGATATATTTCACTTACTAACACTTTTAGTAAACTAGCAATGGGACATCTGTGATGTTTCACAATCAATGGCTGTGATGGGAATGAAGGACTAATCCCCTGCTCACTAAATACTGCGCAGTATACAATGTATACTGTCTGATGTTGTTGTTTTTATTAACTGTAAATGAAATTGAATCATAGAGGGGATTGCTGTTTAAAATCATGCTCGATGTTACACTGGAAGTGAAAGGTCAAGGCGATCACATTGCATTATGGGATATAATATTCCATGCAGTGTGATTGTTATCTAGGACATATTTTCAGGTGTACCTTATAGTTGACATACTGTGTAGCACATTAGAGAACGAGATGCGAGTGTGTTAGTATGCCATTCTATATCTAATCCACTATGTATGTGATATTCTCAGCAGGTGTGTGTGTGTGTGTGTGTACAGGGTTTGATGCATGAGGCCCTGCTGAGGTGCAAATGACTTATTACCCAACAATGCTGTTCAATAGGTGTTTGACTAGAAATTCTGTTAACATTTAGCTTTTATATATGAAGGACCAAATAAACTGTGTCCATAGAAATTCATCTCAAACTCAACTTCCGCTGTCAACCATTGATTGCATGAACAATATGAATGACAGATCATTACATGATATGCATCTTCACACGGCCTCGTTTCAGGCACTACTTTCAGACGCCTGCCATTTAATTGTATTTTTATATCTGTAGTACATGCTATTGCGTTATACTGCACTTTTGTATCACTGGTTTATTAATTCTTGTATGTGTGCACATGTAAATGTAATTTCTTTGTAACAATAAATGTATAGCTCACAAAAACCTGGCACCCAATGTAATGTGCATGTAACCGTATGTCATGTATCTACGTATCTGTCGCTCTTCAATTGATTTAAATCTATATTTCATCAGTTCTAAAGCATTAAAATGTAAACTAAATAGAGAAGAGTACGAATTTTGACCCTTTTGCAAGTACTTAAATGTCATGGAAGCACAATGAAAAAACAGCGAACAAATAGCTAAAATCATTTAATAGAAATCGAAATGAAGTTGAACTAAGGAAAGTCGATGAAATGCAAATACAACACAGAAACCAATTCTGATGGTTCTTACATCATCTATTAAGACAACGATGTGCAGTGTGACCTCACTAATGCAGTAAGAAACCGGATCTATACTTTTCCTGACAGATGGCTTTGGTTCTGAATTATTATTTTTATTTCCATGTAATTTGAACAGTAATTCAGAACACATATGATCGTTAACTAATAAAGTCACTAATATATAGTGGTAAGATAAGCTTGTCCTAAAACTGGTTAAATGTTATGTTGACCTCAGATTTAAAAAAGAACGAGATGACGGAAATTAGACAGTTTGGAAAAAAATAATAAAGTTGAAACGAGTTTGGCAAACAGTGTGGGAATTCAACATGAAAAACCATGTGAGACGGGAAAATGTCTCCGGATTCATTTTCATGACTTTAGCTGCAAGATCATTCTGTTAACATTAGCCAACATTTGAATAAAAATATACATATACTTTGGTACAACAAACAGATTTGCTTCCCGATCAAATATACTTTTTAGTGTACAATATACATAATTTGATAAAATTTAAATACTATTCAGACTAATATAAGTTTAAAGGTCCAAAAATAATAGCGTTTATCATTAACTTTAACCTGAAATGCTTGCTGTACATTGATGCTTTAGGTGTCATTCAGAAATGTGTTCCCTTAAGAAAACTTTGATACAAAAATAAATGTCAGTCATGTTTTTCCACCTGCAAATCTGAAATTTCATCGGGGATAATATCCATCTCATATAAATGTATTAGCACCTGAAGGCTGTTAAAAAATTCAGCCCAAACGGAGAATGCTCCTGTTTTTAGAGCTGAAATGTGTTTTAATCTTTCTGTTTTGAACAGAAGAGTTTTTAAATGGCTTTAGGAATGATTCTCCTACGTGCGTATCTTCATCTGGGTCCACTGGCCACATCTGTGCTCAGTCAAGTCCACAGTTTAGACCCAGAAAGACAAACAATGACAGGACATAAACAAATATATATATATATATACGACTGAATAAACATTGAAATAGAAGAGTGGAGAAGTAGATTAACAAGTAAATCTAGACTGAAATGAAACAGCTGTTGGTCCTTATAAATGAAGGCCGGTGGAGGTGTCCAGTCTTAAGGCTCGTGAGTTCAGCACTTTGTAATAAAAGGAACGGATCCCAAAATAACGCACAGATCCTTTAATCCAGCATAGCGTCCAACTGATCGGCCAGATCATCAAACATGTTCCCAATGTCATCCAGAATGTTCCCTGCAGACTTCACAACATGAGAAACACTGCCGAGAGACAACACAAGACCGGAATTAATTTGACTGACTTTTACTCCAGAGAGATGAATCAGACATTTAAAGGAACAGTATACACAGAACTAATGTGATGACATTATTAACTGTGATTGTCTGGCAACTCATTTGTGTTTCAATGAAGAGATGTAAACAACAGTGCACTTCCTGATTCAGTTTTTCATCTTACATACAAACAATCTTAAAGTCCCAGTGAAATGAAAATTTTTTCATGACATAATTGCAGCGTTTATTGTAAATAAATAGTTTCTCAATGTGGGTCATTCTCTTTTTAAAATTTGTGTGCCCTCATAATCTTTAGTTGAAGTCTGAAAACGCACTTCCTTACTGTAATGACTTTCCATCTTAAATGAAGTATGTTAGACGGCTAAGGCGGAGCATCCGTTAACTCCTCCCCTTTTACCGTGCCATTTTAAAATGCAACTACTGTTTTTATACATCCAATCAAATCGCAGAGAAAGACGAAAAGCACGCCCGCTATTTCTCTCATTAGAAATTCCATTTCTCTCCGAAATGCGTCAAAATCCAGAATAAAAAACCATCGCAACTTCCGGTTCACGGGGGACTTTAAAGATAATTGTTTAACATTTTTGTTCGATTCTTGAATGTTCTGTTGGTTGTATTCCATCAAAAATCAGAAAGTGCGCCTGGAACCATATTTTACAGTTACAAGTGTGAATTTTGGTTAGTAAGGATGCTCTGCAAAGTTTCTCTCACCCGTCAGTGTTGTGCTCCAGAGTGAGTTTTCTCTCCACGGCCCTCAGAGCTTCCTCCAGAGTTGAGCTGGTCTTGTCCAGTCTCTGCTGGACCAGCGTAGAGCCCTGAGAAGCCTCCACAGATCTCGCACACTGACCTGTGCTCTCTGCCGTTGGAGGATACGGGACTGGAGACTGAGGTTCTGCAAATGCGACGCTCTCCACAACATTCAGAGTCACGCCGGAGCCGACTGCTGTGGACAGAATCAGAGAATAAATGCTGTACACTTCAACCCTAAAAAGATGCAAACTACCACAACTATTTCATTATAAACACAACTGTAGGAAAGTGGTTCCCAACCCCTGTCCTATGGGCCCCCCTTCCTAAGGGCCCCCCTCCCAGAAGGTTTTCAATAGCTGTGTCTGAATTCGCCCCCGTATCTTTTATATAGTGAACTATATGGGGTGTCCTTTTTACCCACAATGCATTCTGAATTTGAGTGTACATCCGATGTTCACTCTCTATTTCCCATGAAACAGCGCAAATCAACCGTCTGATTAGAATCAGCTGATGGAGAGTGAACATTAATACCAGGAATGCACGTTTATACAATTGTGTTTGTTTTTGTTGACAGTTTATTTCTATATATAAACAGATTAAATAAACATTATCGACAGTGGTGCTCAATTTTAAATATATGAATTCACGTTTGGTCACACTTAAGGTCCAATTCTCACTATTAACCATTAACTACGACTTTTGCCTGAATAAACTCCTAATTCGGTGCATATTAATAGTTAGTAAGGTAGATGTTAGGTTAAGGTACTGGGTAGAATTAGTGATGTAAAGTATGGTCATGCAGAATATGTGCTTTATACGTGCTAATAAAAAGCCAATATTCTAATAATATGCATGCTTATAAGCAACTTGTTAATAGTGAGAATTGGTTTCCATGATTTTTTCAACGTAATAGTTAATAAACGTGACAAACAGTTGCTTTGTTCTCTTTATTTAAAACTAATACAAAAACTTGACAAATAAGGAAAAAATTAACTTTACCATTTTATAAAGCAATCTATAAAGAAAGTCTGCCACAGTGCTGTCAGACGCAGGATATCTGAAATCGCTCACTCATTTTTAGTCTTGTCACAATACTGGAATTTCTAACTTCGATGCGATACCTTAAAAATATCGATATTGAAAAACATTTTCGATACCACTTGAAAAAACTGCCATAACATTAAGGCCCTTATTTTTTATTTTATTTAAAGATAAATTGAGCAAGACTCGATAATGAGGTATATTTTACTTACACATTTACTATTTAAAACCAAAGTTGTATTTGTCAATATTAATGGACCAGAGCTTACAATGAATAGTTGAACATTAAAAAAGATGGTCACTTTATTTTACAGTGCCCATGTTACAGTGTAATAATACATGTAAGTACTGAGTAATAACAATTAACTACATATACATACTATAGGATTAGGATTTGCTTTAGGGTCAATTACATGTAATTATGCATCATTTATAGTAAATTTGGGAACCACTGCTGTAGTCAGTTATAAAGTCTAAACTGATTTGTGTTAGCAATAGCAGAATGATCATAAACAGGCTTTACCTTTAGCGGCAGGCTGAGGTTTCACTGAGGTGTGCCGGGTTGGATTCAGGGGACTGGGAGGTTTGGGGGCAAGAGGTGGAGGTGCTTTCACTTGTTTGACTGAAGGTCCCAGACAGGGCAGACTCATTTCTGTTTCACTGATTCGGAGTTTCACTGTGTCCTGAGTCTGTATTTGCTCTGAGACCGGCGAGCTGTCTGCACTGCCAACGGATGCCGAGTTGGGCTGCTCCTTCGGCTTCTGACGTCTCTTCACCGTGTCTGACTCTTTCAGGTTAAACTCTGGAACTTCAGGAGTTTTCGCTTTAGGGCTTTCAGGAGATTGTGTGATATTCTCCGTCTTAAGGGGTCCTCCAATCTTAGGTCTTTGCTTGATAGTGAGGATTCCTTCCTCTGCAAACGGGATACACTCGCTGGAGCTGTTCTGAGGTGAGGATGAGCTCTCCAATCCTTTATCCTTCTTCCCGTCGACTTCTTCCGAATCCAACTTTGTTGCTTTGTCGGTCTCTCTGTTCGGTTGGAGCGCTTTGTTGGACTCGCTCTGACTAAGAGCTCGTCTTCGGGTCCCTTCGGAGGAGATGGAGGAAGCGGTAGTGTTCTCTTGAGAGAGCTCTGGGGTGGAGGCAGGTAAAACCATTCCTAATGCAGCTCCGATGGTCTTGACGCTACTATTCTCAACTCTTCCAACAGGTGGCGCTGGCACGTCCGAAACGGTTTCTCCACTAGCGTTGCTGCTGCTGACAGAGCTGAGTCGTTTAGGTGGCGGGGGTGGAGGACCTTTCCGGCGAGCCCTAATAGCGAATGACTGACTCCGGCTGACGGACTGCACAGGGGCAGATTGAAGACGCGCCAGCTGGCCGCGGGCAGGCTTCCTGCTCAGCGTGGCGTACGAAGGCATGGCAACACTAGCTAGATGAATCGCCTCGTCATCATCATCATCATCCGGTTCTCCGTCCGACAAAGCGTAGCGAGTCAGACTCTGCGTGCGGTTCTTGACTTGACGGTCAAGTGTGGCACTGTTCCAATGCACACGCGGATAATTGAGGGCTTTTTGAGCCGGGGAACTCTGCATAGAGGGAGCAGAGCCCAGTTTGGGTTTGGCAGGAACCGCAGGGTATTTAAAGCCTGTGGACACGCCGAGCAGCAGCTGCTGAGGGCGCGGAACCTGGTCGCGGCCCTCTGGAATGTTCCGCTCTTTAGCAGGACTGCTGTCCGTGCTTGTTAAGCTCTCACGGGAGCGGCTGTAAGGAGTGGCGGCCGAAGAAGAGGAGGAGGGAGTGTTGGGGGTCTCCTGTGAACGTCCGGAGCCTCGGGAGCGAGCGTCAATGCTCTCATCGCTGACGGACATACCTACTGCATTTTTGATAGCCAGACCCTCCTGACAGCCCCCGTAGTGGTAGGCCATGGCGCTCTGTAGTTCAGTGCTCAGCTCGCTGTCTTGGAAAGTGAGCATTTTGGGCGTGTGGGGCGAGGGGAGGTCGCCGATGTCAGGTGGCGGCTCGATGGCGAGCAGGTCCAGGGCTGCGGGGGTTTTGCGTCGCAGTGTGCCCTGCCCCAACTCGGCCTGCAGAAGAGCTTTATGTATATCACACAACTTCTTTACAGCCAGCATCATTTTCTTCTGATGGCCTGACAAACACACACACACATTTCTTACTATGCATACATGTGACAAAGGCAAATCGACACACACGCTCCAGGGATGAGTTACAGTAGCTCACCTAGTTGGGTGATGCCTATCTCCTGCAGGTCCTCCCACGTTAGATCTCGGACGATGTTTATCGAGTCGTAGCCATTCTCAGTGAGTTTCTTGTGATACTGAGGTAGACCTATAGCACTTAACCACTCCCCAAGATCCTGCTAGGAAAGAAGAACAGATTATTCATCAGTGAATCTGTAGACGCACAATTGGGAACACAATTGGGGACATTTTCCAAACGGCATTTAAGGGCCCTCGCTAAGGGGACGCCATTTGATAGTGAAACAGCAGATGGTTTGGTCACTTCAAGGAAGCGTGTTCCGTTTGTGATCAAGTGATCTTGGATTACGAGTACTCGCGACGCATTTTGAAGCAAATATGGAGCTGGGTTTAGCATCACCTAAATGTAAGTACAATAAATGAGTTTTACACAATTTTTGTCAGTCGTAAAAATTATTTTACTTGGTTAAAAGAGAATTTAGTTTATAGGAAAGTATGTTTAAAAATAGCTACTAGGTTTTCTTTATCCTATATTCCCTTTATTAATACCAAATGGAATGAAAAAACAAGGTGTTTTAAAAACGTTGTTTATTTTCAACAAATGACCTCTGGATTTGGCGTTGTCAAGGTAACATTTGGCCAGTTTTTCCCTTTGTGAATAGAGTTCCAAACACATACACGTGAGACAGTAATGGCCTACACCCTTCAAAGGGTTCACTACAAGGACTCAGCACTTTGAGGTGAATGGGGCAAAGAGATGCTCACTTCCTTTTAGAAAATGCCCTGTGACTTACTGGTATGTACTCTGGCAGCCAATCTGGAATGCTGAGGTTTCCGATTTCCAGGGAAATCTTCTTACGGTGGCCTGGTTTAGTCACCCCTATCGCTGTGAGATCCTAAAAATGAGATGCGTGAATAATCCAACATCCATTTTAACTTGAATGAACATAACGTTGTACAAAACTTCTGCTCGTACCTCTGGGGTCATTCTGCTGATAGTGGGCACATCATAGCCAGCATTAAGGAAGTTAGCAGTGTATTGCTCAAGCTGAAATTCACTCAGCCACTGATAGATAGCCTCAGCATCCTGACAGCAAATGTAAAACCGGGATTTAAAAATCTTATTATCATTCCTTTTTATTAGATCATGGTGTAGTGTGTAAGGGTGTGGGGTCTTACCTTGCCCTCCAGCAGCTGATGAGGACGCACAAACTGTTGTGAGAAACCCTGCTCACCCGGTCTCTGTGTGGCCGGCACAGACCTGCGTGGAACACCTTCAAAACACATTTATAAAACACACATTCTTACGTCAAGTCTCGTGTTCATGTGTGCTTGTCTTGAGTGTGTATAATATTTCAAATTACCTGCGGCTGTGTCCACGTGTTTGTTGTGGTCTGGTTGTGATACATCCACAACAGAAGGTGCCGTCTGCATAAAATAAGAATATATTTTCCCAAGAGCTGATTCCAATGTACAATATTAACAATTCATGAATGTGACAGCACAAACAGTGGTTATCTTGCTGGTGTCAGGAGGAGTGTTGTGATGGTGTGGTCCATTAGGGGCGCTGTTGCTCTCTGTGCTCTGTCCGCTGCCTGCGCTGCGGGTGCTGCCCACACTGCCGGTACTGCCCACGCTGTTCCTGTCTCCAGCTAAAAGAGAGTGACATAATATGAGATCGTTGAGTGACTGTGATATGAACTAGGATCACAGCAGCCATCTGCACTGTCATGCCAGTGTGCCGCCCACAGCCGCGAGGACGCTGTGCCCACTGTGCCAGGGGGGCTGGGTTTCTACAAAAGCAGCAGGCAGGATGGGGTGGGGTAGCAGAATAAAGCCACAGGCACGCGATTGGGTGATAGGGTTCACGGATGACCCACAACCTAAGTTCTGCTACAGGAATGGGGGATACTCAAATGCTCAGTTGGAAGGGACACGCCAACTGAGTCTGGATAACGTCCTCCAGAGGAAAATCAGAGGCTCTGTCTGCAGCAGGGAGGGGGACAGCCAGTAGGGGGCGCCACTAAAGAGCGTGTCAGTGGAGTGGGGCAATAGGGTGAATCTTACCAGCACAGGCGTTCCTCAAAACCCAGACGTCTTCCATGCTGGGGGTTATGTGCTGAGAGAGGCTTCTTGGAGACCCACCTAGCAGACACAAACACTTTTTGGGCCACTGGCCTCAGTATTGAGGGGGGGTTGGGGGGGACTTCAGGTCAGTGTGTGCCAATGTAGAGCGTTTACAGTACATGCCGAGATAGTGTTCCATAAGAACCTCATCATGAGCACATATACTCAAGGTCCAAAATGAACTGTTGACCTCAACCATACATGGGATACCACTTCGTGTACACACACACACACACACACACACACACAATGAATGCATTTAGCACAGCATAATGTCTTGAATGTTTTTCTAGTTCAGTCACAAAAAATAAACATCATTAAAGCTGAACACTGAGCGTATCGTACTGCCTTTAGGTCCGGTCTCTTTTGGTTCGGTGTTGTGTCAAAGATGAAAAAAGGTTTAAGTATAAAAACAATAAGTGTATAATTCCTTAAATTATTCTTAGAAAAAAATGCTATTAAATTAAACAGAAAACGTTTTCATTTTTTTAGCAAAAAATAAATATCATATATTTTCCCCTTATTTACAGAAGACGCCAAATAAAATGTCATTCAGTGTAACAATCTTGTCAGAGATATCTAGAACAAAATATAATATATGACATAAATTAAAAGATTAATTATTTTCACCCCAAATGCTAATTAGTTGTAATTTTACATTTTTACAAATGGCTACTACCCTAGGTTTTCCCCATCTGTCATAAGAATTGTTTACTCATTTAAAGCACAATAAAATGTAATATGGTCCCTTATTATTATATATATTTGAATATGTACAAGTCAGAATTAGCATGTTGTTTGAATCCTTACATAAATATTGTTTTACACGGAATGACAATGTAACATAAATTCAACCAAATTTTGACATTTTATTTTCTAAAACTTATTTGAAAACACAAAGTAGACATTTTATATAAACATTTAATGTGCTTTCTATGGACATAAAATCACTTTTGTACATTTCTTTTGATGGGGACATCTAAAAGTCTTTGACCCTGTTAAAAAGCCAGTGTGAAGGCTAAGCAAACCAGGACTCCATGTTTTATTTCTTTTTAGTCTGGACCAAATTAACCAAGAGAACCCAGAGTATGTAAACACACCCTTAAACTATAGCACTCAACTTAGTCCTGAAAACTGACTAGCATCAACCAAACACCCCGAACGCCGCACCAAACTCTCGCGTGTGAACGACAGTTAGGATATATACCTGTGTTAGTGCTCAGACCGTTGGCCATGTGAGGGTTAGGGGTGTATAGTGTGTAGGAGTCGTCGGTTTGAGGCGCACCGCCCCCGCTCACACTCAAGCTGGGGCCAAGAGCGCATCTGGAGAGCTGCTGTCTTTGGGAGGGCAGGGAGACGTGTCGTAACAGGGTGCCCCCTACAGGACAACATAGACATGACAGGAGCAGAGGGTTAATGTAAGCGGATGGAGGTTAGAGATGAATATTATTTACGTGGGAAGTGCCGGGAGGATGGAGGAAAGACACATGTGTCTGGGGTGAGTTAAATCTGTCAGTATGTTACTGCTAAAAAAAGCAAGAAAAAGGTCACATTGACCAGTTACAGCGCGGACTGTATGATCGCACCTGAGCGCCGACTGATGACCTCAACAATGGATGGTGGGAAGTAACCGACTCGATCTGTTCCTCTCTGGGTGTCGTTGATGTGACCCTTCCAGCGTCCATCCAGGTGCTGTTCTATGACCTGTTGATCGAACCCAACAATTACATCTAGAGTACTGTCGGCTCCTAAAGATAGCATGCCAACATTTTAAACAACTACATTTCACTGCTGACTACTACACTACCCACAATTCCTGATGAGAGATCAACCAATCAGAAGACACACTGCAAAACTCATGCTCGACACACTGCTGTCTTGCTCTATTTTATCTGGTTTTCCAACACTGTTTTAATCCTTAAAACGAAAGCAAGACCAAAAATATGCCTATAAAGTTGTATTAGTGTACATTATGGCAATGGAAGATCATTGGTGAGATGTTTTTCAACACAATTGTTTTCCAATTATTTAACAAGATAATTTACATAAAAGCAAAATGATTCAAGATTTTATAACTTGCTTTCAGAGAAGTCAAACAAAATTTGGTCACGTTTTTGATGGGACAATAAAAAAAATCTTATTTCGAGGCAAAACATTACAAAAACTTTTTCTGAAAACACGATTTAAAATCTTTTATTATTTTGATTCTGAAGTAAATATATCTTTTATCGTTTAAAACAGTGTTGGAAGACAAGACAAAACTAAGTAAGACAATGATTTTTGGCAGCCTTCTGATTGGTTGAGCCCTTGTCAGGAATTGTGGGTTGTGTAGTACTCTAATGAGAATCAACACCCTTCAAATATATGGCATTTTATCCCAATCAATTAATATATAAGTTCATAGTTTTATATAGTTTTTTTATTTCATTCACATAGTTTTTAATGTGTAGTTACAGAATGTGCAAGCACTAGTGATGCGCGGATGGCGGTTAAATCCGAGGGCGCTGCGGATGATCCGCTGGTCAGGTGGGTCGGGTGATAAAAAAATACGTTCAGATTAATTGCGGGTGGGTCGCGGGTGGATGATATCATATACAATATTAACAAAATGTCTTATAAAATACGAATATGTATTCAGGCGCAAATTTTTAAGAATTTGCAGTAATTATTAAGAAATGAGCGCATGGCGGCGGTAGAGGACGGACAATTTCTTAAAGCAAAAATGGAGGCAAAATAGATCCGAGAGAAGGTACAAACAAAACAAAAGGTGGCAAAGAAAAGTACCGTGTTGGAGAGTTTTAGCGAAGTGGTTAACAATGATGAATCAAGTGCTGGGTATGTAATATGCAACGACTGTGAGGCACTGTCTGTATATGAAAGCCATAAGACTAGTACCTCTTATATGGTACATCATGTGTGTGCTAAATCTAAAGATTAGATTTCAACATTTATAGACAAAGACAGTGCTAGAAAATTTACTGAGTAATTAAAGTGAAGATCGGGTCTGGGTCGGGTGCGGATATCTATATCAGAGACAATTATATGTGCGGGCGGGTGGATCATTTATTTGAAGCAGCTGATGCGGGTGACATTTTAGCATATATGCGCATCTCTAGCAAGCGCACAGTTTTGTTCATTTTGTCTTCCACTACTGTGTTATGTTGATGTTTCATCCCAAAGCTTGTTGGTTCGCTTCAAGACAATAAATAAGTGAAACTGAGACAAACTGAAAGAGTTTAGGATCTCTGCTGACATCACTGTGACCTCATCCATACTAACGGTAAACACACCCACTGGATTTTCAATCCAACACGTTTTCATGTCCTTGACAACCAGTCAAAACAGAATGCAGGTCGGGAGTTCAATAACAATGCGTGATTTAAAAGCTTTTGAAAGTCCCCGGCTGCCCACCCTACGCAAACACTCGCACAAACACACAATAGCTACAGGCACCAGAACACGTGTTGACTCAGTGCATCAGCAGAAACGTTGGGCTCATACCAGACCCCTTGTTTTCCTTCAGTAAATGAGTCCTACACTGTACTTATCTCCTGCCCACCACTTCCTGTGAAACAATGCTGCGTGAAAGACGGATCAGTCTCAGTTCACAAATAAACATGCAGGTTTATCTTTAGCACAGTGTACGAAACAAGGCAATAAACACAAAGATCCACGTAAACACAAAGATAAACGCAGGTAGAAAGTAAATTTGGTCTCAAAAGAAACATGAGTTTGGTATGGAGTATTTATTGTGAATTTGCATGAAAGAGTTTTAATGAAAGAAGGTGGATGGATTTACCGTGATGACGTCTCCAGCTCGTATGGTCAGGGCCGTAGGGTCGTGAAGGTTCCAGAAGTCTTTCAGAGCTCGGACCTGAAGAACTCCTGTAGCCTCTAAACACACATAACAAAGATGTTGTATTTGGTTTCTTTGATCCAAGAGTAAAGCAGCAGATACTGAAAATAATCCAGAGTTTAAACATGCCGCTAAATGACAGCTCTCTGTAAACCTTCACATATCAAAGAGAAAACTTAGCACTGTATCCACAAACAGTGTATGATGGTTAAACACAGTCTGTGTTAAACACACGTCAGGTCACATCTCACCTCGTAAGAGCTGTTTGATATCTTTGCTGGCGTGGCATGCGGTAAACTGGTTGACAATATCCAGAGCTGTTTGATTGTAAGTGTTACGGACGGTCACCTCTATCCCAGCCTGCCAGTGTCAGAACACACACATCAAACTCTTCAATGCATCTACTGATCACACAGTCTGGCAATCTGGCAATGATTTCCTATTTCATTTGTACGCTTTTAATAACAAATGTATAGATGTTTCAAAAGTAGGTGAACTCACATCAAGGAGAAGCCGCACTACCTCCGTCTTCCCATAGAGGGCAGCCTCATGGAGCGCTGTGCCAGCTTTAGTGCTTCTGTTGATGTCAATACCTGCCTTCAGAAGAAGCCTGACAGACAGAGAGGAAAACAGAATAAAGGGAATGTTTCCAGTAGCCGACAGAGATGACATCCTCCTTAAGCACACTGTATCATTTGGACATGCTGAAGGGCCCAACACACGGACGTGTGGAATTCACACACACACATCAGGAAGAAAAAGAGACGCCCATCTGTGGGAAAGCGGGGTGAAATTTCAGTGCTGTACAGGGGATGCCAGGCGTGAGAAGGGAATCTGCTGTAATGTGACAGCCTTAAAAACAAACACAAATGTGGAGGATATATTTCAACTATTACTATTCTGAATGATGAGGCTCTTTTTGATATACTCTCATTCCTTCGATGCAGTTATCACTAAAGATTTATATCAAAATATTAGATTTTCACTACACAATTATTGCGACTACATAATCATTCACTACATAATAATAGGTGAGTCAGTGACACAGGCTGTCTGGTGCAGTCTGACCGTGAGCTGATGGCATGGGTGTCTGTGTTTGGCAATGGTGGGTGTGTTTTATCTAAAGACACTTACTCATCAATATTTGGGTCAAAGATGTTTTGAAGGTCAGACATTTGTTTGGTAAAGTCTTTGACATACTTCAATATTCGCTGAACGACCCAAATCTCATATACAGCATGCAACAAAACATGTATTATTAATATATGAGGAATAAAGATGCAGTTTTGACGTCAGTGATGCCGCACGTCATCCCAGGGAACACACATGATGATAAAAGTATAGCATGAATGTTCTGTAAGTTGCTTTGGATAAAAGTGTCTGCAAAATGCATAAATGTAATGTCTCATAACCAGTGTTTTTAGCACATCTCAATATTAACGGCTGTATTAACCTTCGCCAGCCCAAGAATCAACAGCGTGATGCATTAAAGCACAACAGAGTCACATGCAGTTTAGAGAGATGACACAGCTGAGATTGATGGCTACAGATGACCTACACGCACGAGAGCTCACCGTATGATGTCTTTGTGTCCGTTGCGTGCAGCGAGGTGAAGAGGAGTGTTGCCGTTCGAGTCCGACGCTTCTTTCTGATCCCCCTCCAAAAGGGATGCCACCATATTACTGTTCAACAACAGCTGCGCCACCTACAGGACACAGAAGGATGTTATTGCCCTTTTTATCTCATCCTTACTTTAGCCTACAATGTAAATGTGTGACATGGTTTCTTTTATTGAACGTCTGTTTATACCGATGTACATTCACACGAGAGTCAAACTCATATCTGTGGCCCCAGAAAAACATGATTCTACATAAAGAGGGAAAGAATATGTGAGAGAAGACAAATGAAAAAGGCAGGAGGCACAAAATACTGAACACGCACACACAGGTCAACTAGAAAGTTGACTTTTGCCTCTCGGGGGCTGTACAGGTGTGGATGAGATCTTGTTGATGTGCTCCAAAGACCACTAACACCCCAGAACATCTGGGCCACAAACTCAACACATTTTCAAACTGAGAGATAGAGAGATACAGAGATGACCATAGGGAATACAACAGAAGAAGCGTGTGTGTACTGCGGTGCAGTGTGTGCAGAGCCTTATCTTTTCTCACACAGGATTGTGGGATTGACAGAGTGGAGCAAGTTTAAAGAATGTGAACAAGCTTTTGATGATCACGCTTTTTTCCATCAGGAAAATGGTTTTAAAGTGATAGTTCACCCTAAAATGAACATTCTGTCATCATTTACTCACCTTCGAGTTGTTCAAAATCTGTATAAATGCCTTTGATGAACACAGAGAAAGATATTTGGAAGAATGCGCATAACCAGACAGATTTTGGACCCCATTGACTTCCACAGTAGGAACAATTACTATTTTGTTCTGTACAGCCATCGGTTTTGGGGGACTTTTTTTGTATTTTTACCTACTATGGGAGTCAATGGGGGGCAAAATCGGTTTGGTTATAAGCATTTGTGACGCGGAGCTGACCTGGGATCATAAAGGCCGCGTGCACAGAACACTCGAGGTCCTGGGTCGAGAGGCTACAAACGCTGTTCCCATTTCGCCCCAGAGAGGAAGACAGAAGGACAGCGAGGGGAGTAGAGACTAGGATCCTCATCCACGAGCACGGACTGGCATATTATTGTTTATGAGCACCCCGAATGGTACCTTTTTGGGCATATATTTTATGTTGATTATTAAGTTCCCCACTGGGGTTGCTTTTACCGTTGCTCTGTGTCTGCCGTGTCTCTTACCCCGTCACAGCATTCTTCCAAATATCTTTCTCTGTGTTCATCAGAACAAAGAAATTAACACAGATTTGGAACAAATGATGACAGAATTTTCCTTTTTAAGTGAAGTATCCCTTTAAAGAGCCCTTTGAGATGTTTAATTAAATAACTTTTGCTTAAGTGTCTTCTTTAAGATTTTCAGACACTGAACTTGGATTTGTGTATGAACAACACATGATAACCCCTCCAGTCGCTGACTCATCTATTCAAAGATGTTGCCACAATTATCATGGATTTAGGCCGTCTAAGTTTTCAGTCTGTTTGTGTAATTCCAGACTTGATGAACAGTGAGGTCAGATCTCTGTGTAAACCGTCCTTCCTGTGCATAGAAAAATATTTTTTCTTTACTTGATTTACAGTTAATGCACAAAATGTTTGGAAACTATCTCTACATCTGTTGAAAATGTTGTTGCACACATTGAACGTTTTCAAACGTGTTCTTGAAAGCAAACACATGTGCTGTTCATTTTGCAGACACACCCTTAAAAGCGACAAATTTCTGGGATTTTGGGGCTGTACCGAGCGCCGGTGGACTTGTAGGGTGAGACGTTATGCAGTTGTTACAGCCGCACCCTGATGCCTCGATACAGCAGCTGATTCAATAACACACACAAACACACACTGGCATTAAAATAACACCTCCAAAAGCCTCTTAAAATACACACCAGCGGGCATGTGTGTGCAAGAACACCCCAAAAAACAGATACTGCAATCTGAGCTCATTCACAGGAGACAGGAATGACACATTCACAAATAAGTACAGTGAGAACGTGAGAATAAAGGAAAAACACATTTCATCATTATCATCTCTGGTGTGTATGGGTCAGTTGCACAAATTTGACAGGGCAGCTCATATGAGTGTAGTTGTGTTTTATTTTAAGAGACATTATGCATCAGATTGACCCTCAATAGAAACCCATTCAATCTCAAAGGCTGTACAGAACAACTAACTCAAACAATACAGTTTGAATGATAAAGCTCAGATGTCTCTGCTATTGAACACACTGCAAACACACTGCACCCAAAAGAGTCAATTAAAGGTAGACATCAAACATGGACGTCTGGGGCCTCATTTATAAAATGTTGTGTAGAAACCGTCGTAAATTTGATTTTACGATCATTTCACAAAATGAGCTTGTGTGATTCATAGAACAAACGTACGTACAGAAGTGTCATTTCTTCAGTTTTGTCACATGAAAAGATATAAAATATTTACTAAAATGTGAGGGGTGTACCCACTTCTGTGAGTAACTGTATATGAAGGAGCCCTTGTCAATGTTCAAATCCTTTACGAATGGCAAGAATAACTTATTTTTCCAAAAACCTGCAGCACTCGGACAATCAAATGTGCGTACGCCTGCTCAGTCCCTGACGTTGCGCTATACAATGTTTCAGGTCAAAGACCACGTCAAAATCTGTATAAATTTCTTTGCTCTGATGAACACAGAGAAAGATATTTGGAAGAATGCCCAAACCGATTGACTACCATAGTAGGAAAGAATACAATGGTTGTCAAAAGTGTTTGCTGTCCTAAATTCTTCAAAATCTCTTCTGTGTTCAACAGATCAAACAAAATGATTAAGTATTTTTCCTACTATGGAAGTCAACGGGGGGGGCAAGATCTGTTTGGCTATAAGCATTCTTCCAAATATCTTTCTCTGTGTTCATTAGAACAATGAAATGTATACAGATTTGAAAGAACTCGAAGGTGAGTAAATGATGACAGAATTACAATTTTTGGGTGAATTATCCCTTTAAATGAAATGAAATGTAATATATTATATATAATACACTGCACATCCAAAAAAAGTCACACACTTTAATATTTCGTTGGATTTTAGCTTTGATTAAGGCACGCATTCGCCGTGGCCTTGCTTCGATAAGATTCTGTAAGGTCACAACATTTATTCCCGTCCAGAGTTGGATTAATTGCTTCGCCAAGATCTTGTATTGATGATAGGAGAGTATAAGTGGTGCGCAAAGTCTTCGCCAACACGTCCCAAAAATTCTCAATGGGGTTCAGGTCTGGACTCTGTGGTGGCCAACCAATGTGTGAAAATGATGTCTCATGCTCCCTGAACCACTCTTTCACAATTTAAGCCGATCAATCCTGCCATTGTCATCTTGGAATATGCCCATGCCATCCGGGAAGTAAAAATTCATTGATGGAATACCCTGGTCATTCAGTACATTCAGGTAGTCATTGGGCACATAACATTGCTGAACCTAGACCTGACCAACTGCAGGAACCCCAGATCCTAGCACTGCCCAGGTGGTACATTTTTCGGACGGGCAGTGTATTATACAATATCATTAAAATTTTTCTTTAGATTTTGGGTGGAAATGTTACCTTGTCATAGATTTTATGCATGTATTTAACACTATCAATGTCTGTGATAAAAAACATGTTTTTATATGTAACCATGGTGTCCGTGATGTAACAAATGGCGTCATGAAGAACAAATGTAGACACACTGGGAGTGATGTAATCCCATCATTCCCTGTAGAAACTAAATCACCAACCTTAACTCGGCCAAACTCGCAGGCCAGATCCAGAGGAGTCTTCTTCGCTTTATTCAGCACACACGGGTTCGACTGGTGCTGTAACAACATCTCCGACTGATAGACAGCGAGAGAGAGAGAAACATTTAGTTTATTCCTGATCCCTCAACAATAGTCTCATATCCGTGTATCACTGTGGATCACTGTGTGATGATGTAATGCCCATTTCACATTTCTTGGGATTTCAGCTGGACGATGTCAGATTTCACAGGTGCTGTATCAACCGATATGTTTCCCAGCCTACGGGATTTTTTTTCTTGTGAACCGGTCAGATTGCGGACTTTGTGTTCCCAGCACAGACCAGAGAGCAAGACAATATCCGAGTTTCCATCCAAAGTTGCTAATATAGCATTTTTTGCAAAATTGAAATATCACATAAAACATTTGCGAAAAAGCACCGATTCCATCCAACTAGTCAACTGACACTTCCAATAAACTGCAACTAAATATCAGTAAGAAAAGTAAAAGAAGGCACTGAATATAATACTTTTCATATATTATAATACTTGCGCAAGCTGGCGATTACGAAGCACAATAAATGCAGTGCTTTAGTGAATGGCTGCTGTTTGGGAAACACAGTCGTGACAATTCCTAGAGGCAATTTCAGTAATACTTGATGACTTTGCTCAGGCATTTAAGAATGACCATAACAACATTTTCAAAGCTGTGTAACAAGGTCAGTACTCTGGTTGGTCAGGTTAAGCCGTCTCAAAGTGCACTTTTTGGAGGAATTTATTCAGCAAATGCGTTTCCATGTCCTTTAATTTGCATTAACCCTTTTTTACACAGATGAAAAACTGCCTAAAGCAAGCGTAAAAACTTATTTAGCAAATTAAGGTTTATAAATTCGAAATTTAGCGTTTCCATCCGCTTAATGAAGCTGGATTCTTCTCTTATACAAAACCTGCTGTGAACAATGTTGTATACTGTATATAAAAATTCCTCCTCTTTAATATGTTTCTGGACTAAACGTGCAATACGGTTAATGTTCTCATGCATGGACAATTCACCACATTTAATAATAAAGGTATGACGGTATATTTGCACTAGCATCAGATCTTGCTCTGCTGTGTTTATAAGCATGTTTGTTCACAGTAAGGCTGCAAGGAACGATTATTTTGATAATCGATTAATCTAACGATTATTAGAGCGTCTGTTCTACTGGTTGTCGATTATTTTGCAGATTAATCTGTAGGTTTTGATCGATTATACAGTTTTTGCAATTCATTAAAATATTGAGTTTGTTCTATTTTAACCAATAAATAATACAAGGACATTATTTCAGCTTTTGAAAATAGATGAGTGAACTTCGAGACAGCTTCGACACAGCTGAAAGGAAAAATTTCCTTCAGGTTTCAGTCTTCCATCAATAGTCAAACTACTGCTACTGTGTTTTAAATAAGGCAGGGCAGTGTCACATTGTCACAAAAACTATACAGGGAACCAAGTCAGTACAACACCATACCATTAAACGTTAAAATTATACAACTTATTTGAATACAACTTAATGTACTGTAGATTTTAAAATAATGATGTTCTAATAATAACTAATTATTCTAATGACTGATCAATTACATGATTTATTTAAGATAAAGATAGGCTACCCCAGCTGGAAAGAAACAATAGAAATCCAATAGAACCCATCAAAGAAATTCGAATGGTTTCCATTGCAATACTATTATAAACAATAAACTTTTTTCATTAAAACCATTTACAAAACTCTTGAAGGGTGGTGGCGCTAAATCTCCCCACAGGTCAAACCACGCTATTGAGGGTCCTTAAAATACATCATGTGAAATCAGACGACTACTCGACAACAAAATTATTTGTTAACAATTTTTCATCGATAATGTCGACAAATCGCTGCAGCCCTAGTTCACAGCACGGCTCTCTTGGATACGCACCACCTCATAGTGTCCGTATTGAGCAGCCAGGTGCAATGGAATCTGGCCGTCGTGAGATGCCCCGTTGACGGCCGCCCCCGCTCGCAGCAGCATCAGCACCGAGTCGGCTTTGCCCTGCCAAGCTGCGTAATGCAGCGGCCGCATACCTGCCAAACACAACAACGACCAATGGACTAAGATCTGTTTGAAACGCATGTCATGGTGAGTTACTCTACAGTTTTAATCAATGGCTATGAGGATATAACTGACCATTACTGTCCTTGATGTCTACAACGGCTTGAGCCTCCAACAGCAGCGAGAGCAGCTCGATGGTGCCTGTGAGAGCGGCATGATGCAGCGCTGAAAACCTGAGGACAAAACAAAGAGAACATAGTTCAAGTGATGGAAAAATAAACACAAACAAATGTTGTGATGCATCCTGAGGCGAAATAATAAAGCAGCACTTAATAGACGTCTGTATCTGTTTATTTTAATACCAGAGCATAATATTGCACTTTTATCAACTCCCATTGGGGTCATAAAGAGAAGGGAAAACTAAAAAACTCCAGCACATCTGAGATTGCCAACAAACCAATGGCTTGTAAAGTTCACCCTATTGCTCAAGATGTGGTACAAGTAGAGTCGAATATTTTGAGAATTGAACTTTAACAAGGAACAGAGAGAGTGCCGAGATATATTGAAGAAGAATCAAGAACAAGCTCAGGCAATACAACCAGTGTCCTCCGGGCACAGACGACCTCAAATGCTCACAAGCGTAAAAAGAAATGGAAATGCCTCTTGTCTGGGTTGGCTATCTTTTGTTAGGACATGCCGAAATCAAAGCAGGGCCTGTTTCCCTCAAGGCATGTAAATCAGCTTCCAGCTTCTTCTCTTTGTGAATGTCTCGACTGCAAATATATCACACGAAACACAAGTGGTCCCATAAAGAATGAGCTAAGACCGAGAGGGTGTGTAAAATATTACTGAATTACATAAGTTTAGCCCTGCTAATATCTGTTCATAGCTCTATAGGCATTTCTAAAGCAATGGCTATTTCTGTTAAAGGGAAAGCTCTGTCTGGGAATTCAGTCTTTATTTGTTCACCTTTGTATTGTGTAAATCTGTGTGTGACTCTTTCCCCTTTGAAGCACAAAAGAAGACATTTTGAGAAATGTCTCAGGGGTTTTGATTTCATACAAAGGAAGTACATTTTGTAATCCACATTCTTCAAAATATCTTCTTTAAAAGTCATAAAAGTTTGGAATAACATGAGGGTGAGTAAATGGCGACAGAATTTTCATTTTTGAGTGAACTGTACCTTTAACCAGGCAGAAGAGCAAGAACAAAGGCGAAAAAAATCACCACAGAATTGATTCTACGAAGAGTTACTTTTTGTCGAATAGCATCTTGCCAAGCTAATACAATACTTAGAGGGTACACGCAAATATCTTTTCACTAGGGCTGTCAAACGATTCACATCTAAAATAAAAAAATGTACTTACATAATAAATGTCTAAGTATTGTGCATTGCATTCTAGTTTTGTATTTATAAACACATACATTACATTTTTAAGAAAAATAAACGTTTATATATAGTTTCAAATATTTGGTAAATATAAATAAATATCTTAATATTTCCTAAATATAATTAAATGTATGTGTTTATAAATACAAAATGAATATACACACTACACAGACATATATTATGTAAACACAAACATCTATTTTGGTTGTGATTAATCGCAATTAATCTTTTGACAGGCCTACTTTTTTTTACTTTAATTATAATGTTTTCAATTTATTTATTTATTCACGAAAGATGCTAGATGATGTTATTTTAGAATTTGGGTAAAGAACCAAAAAAGAAGCATCGTTCAAAATAGTTATTGAAATGGCCAACAATGTGTGGCTAACATTACAGACCCCTCCTACAGCAAAATAAACTAATAAATATTTCAAAAACTCTTCTGCTTTCTTGTTTTAAAAGCAACCTGCATGATTTGACTTAATACGAAATCATATGGGGTAGCTATAGAAGCAGTGCTGAGGGCAAACACTTTGCTGCTGGCTCTTTTGAAGAGCTGAAGTCAACATCCCAAACTGGTGTCAAACTCTCATGTCGTGTTGAATCCCACCGGATGCCCAATTTGTCATGCTGAACAGAAACGCTCAAAATCCAGAACATGCTTTGCAAATGCAAAGCATTCTGGGTTTACTTTCTGTTCGCTGGCAAGCCATTACAAATAAATTTGGTCATTACAGCTTCCTAAACAAAGCTAATGATGACATGCAAATCCACAGGAGGAAAGTCCATGGACAGACAGACATTTTCCAACTCAGTGTAAGCTACTGACTGTCCCTGCACAGATTCTTTCAATGAGACTTCTGTGTGGAAGTCATGTGAATTCCACCGAGCTTGGTCATCCAGTGATAAATGAAACGTTGTATTAATGTGGAATTTATTACAAGCAATACAGCTGTAGACATCCACCGCAGAGAACATTCCATGGCATTACAACAAGAGGGCAGGTTAAGGCATGACATTAAGTCTGCCGGAGGCACCGTGGCACAACAAGCATAACCGCCGCAGAATCTGAGGACGACATCAGCCCGAGAACTGAGACGTTTGTGTTCGTGCAGAGGAACAAAGCCGAAGAGGTTAGGGTTCAGCAAAGATATTAATATTAACATTAATATTAGATGCGTCACTGCTGTTACAACGAATGGCGGGGACTGCAATGCTCAATATGGCCGCTATAGCGAAGGAAGTCCCACCTTCCAGGCGGGGCTCTCGTGGGGCCCTTGCCAGCCTGTGCTTCGGCACAGTAGATGAGGTGACCTCAATAATAAGGTGATGTTTAGATCAATTTAAGCTTAGCAAACCAAAGTTATGATTCAGGTAAAAAGGAATTACCGATAGGAAATATGCCGTTTAATTGCTGTTTAAATGTCTGCCTTCCCCCATTCAAGTCGATAGAACTATGGACTTGCTATGACGTGAATAGTTACTGTAATTCATTAGAAAAGTAAAGTAAGGGATTACTCTTATTTTTCTGTAATTTAATTACAGTTACTTCTGATGTAATTGAACTGTGATGTACTGTGTAATATATCCAATAGTGGAAATGCCAACAAAATTATAAGTCGAACTTAACAATGAACGCTTTATTGCATCCTTCTCAGAGTTGTGTCAGTTAATAAGAATAATTCATGAAGTTGTTCAGTAATTATTTGAATAACATTAAAAGACCCATTTTACGTCTATCCTTGAATCAATTCTAATCAAGGTTGATGTAGCATATGAAAGTAATTAGTAATAAGTATTTAAATACTTTTTGGAGAGAGTCATTTGTCCACTATTGAATATGCTTTCCTGTAGCTGAGTGGAAAGAGCATTGCGTTAACGGTTGTGGGTTCGATCCCAGAGGATTGCAAATGCCTATATAAAATGTATAGGATAAAGCAATGTAAGTCGCTTTGGATAAAAGCGTCTGCCAAATGCCTAAATGTAAATGTAATTAGTAACTAGTAATTCATTACTTTTCCGAGTAACTTACCCAACACTGGACGTAAATAGCTGCCCGGAGACGTTGTAAACACGACCGCTGAGTGGCCGACTTCCGTAAACGGACTTTGGGTTCATGTATTGAGCTGGCCCATGCGAAATCTGTCCCCGCAGATTCAGACCTTTGATTCATGAAATATACTTCCAACTTTTGTTATATGGAACAGAGGTCTGAGTTTCAGATGCAAACCCTAACAATATTAGGTTGGAACAACAAATTGGTGTGTGTATAGTAACATAATAAAGGCTAATTTTGGGTGATCTACATCTGAAATGTTTTTTTTTTACTTTAAAATGAACCACTTAAGTGAATATGTTTGTGCAGGCATTCCCTAAAGCTGTCATTCAGAACAATTATTTAGTTGCAATTAAAAGTGAATGGGGTAAATTACTTAATACTAGTTTTTATACTTAATATAACTGTTAAACATAGACTGTGATTTGTTGAATGTACTGGAATAATACTATTCACAAGCAACACAAGTCGTCTGCGTTTTTCTTTCACGACCAACAAAAACACAGTTTGACACCCCGGGAAATATCAACAACAGGTCACACAGTCGTGTGACTGTACCCGCCATATTGAGCACTTGTTGATTTCCCCATAAACGCACAATTCGTAAAAGTTCCCTCAGCACAGCGAGGACCTTGTGTTGCAAGCCCTGTCCGCATTCAGCTTAATTTCTCTGGATGTCAGGATGGATTTGATGTGTCCTGGCATCACGGCCCCGGGTGGACAAAGGACAGGGCTCCAAAGAGTCCCTCTCACACCGGCCGTGGCATTCATTGACACACATTCCAGGAGGTTTGCCATGGAAACACCCCCCATACACATCCCAACAGTTCCCCAGAAAGTCAAATGTGGCGCAAATACTAATTTGTCTCACATGCGGGCGAAACCTTCACAGTTACACTGCTATTATTTGTTGAGCTGATCCCCCTCAACCTCATTCTCCTCTTTTTCTTACAGACCCGGGCATGCAAAGTATCAAACACGTTCACGATCAAAAGTCCAAGGTGATTCAAACTGAGGTGATCATTAGGATTAAATGGAGGAACATAGGCCTGCAACAGTTTAGCAACACTGGATTTGTATGATCATGAAAACTACAAACCTAAAATAAAAAACGGCCCATTTATATTTTAAACATATATTTGACTGATTTAGGGACTGTTCCGCAAATCAGTCAAATATATGTTTAAAATATCTTCGATCAGATTTTTTACAGGGATTTAAATCAGTCACCTCAGAGACGAATTACAACATTACTATTAAAACATTTAATATTAATAATATTAATAATTATTAACACATTTTTTTTAAAATTAAAGAACAGTTTTTAAAATAATGTAAAATAATCAAAAATACGGATTTATGCATGTGCCACGGATTAATCATCTTTGTCATCAAAGATTAATCTATGATATGATAGAGAAGTTTTTATTCCTTCAGAAATAAACAGTAAATATACAATTCAATTTCTTTAAAGTTGGAGTATGGAGCTTTCAAGAAATGCTGTTGAAAACTGTAATCAACAAAACAGATTTTGTGAATAATTGCAGATCAGACCGATCTGCAAAACTTCATAGGCCGTTTTGACACTTGATTTCTTTTTTTAGAGTTATCAACGGCACTTTTTTAGAAAACAAAAGATGGCAGCGTTTGGCTGAAAAAATTGCTGCCGAAGGCCATGACTTCGTCGTCTGTGCAAGAAGGCAGCCCAGAGAAACATAGGCAGGGTAACGGAAGTCTATTTGAATTACAAATAGTCTTTGCTATAACAAATAACATATCTTAAAACTATAATACTATTTCTCGCTAGAAAAGCAATAATAAGTTGCTAAAAGAAAAAACTTACCTTACATTTATACAAAACTATGCTCAAACGGCAGTTTCGTTCGCCATTTGATTTTTTCGAGCTTGAGACTTCTCGACCAATCACGTTCATGGCCTAACATAGTCAATCAGCAATAAGGGGCGTGTACACTCATGTGGGGGAGGTGAATGTAGGTCATTTTGAAGGTGGAGCAATGAAGGCAGGGGTGTGTCTCTTTTGAGTTGTTGTGTAGAGTTATTGTGTTTGTTTGGGATGCTTATTCAATTATTATCTTCTCAGAAATCGCTTGGTGCACCTTTAGGGGAAAACATTTCAAAAGTACATATTATTAATTAAAATGCTTTAATAAACATTATATTTTTATTTAAATATTTTTTATTTATCATCAAATATATTATTACATTAGAAATATTTCTCAAGTCCTTCCTTTAATTTTGAGTAAAATATATCTGAGACACAGTCTTGACAGATTGCGCAAGAATCACCCAGACACCCTCAAGCCTCGGCCCACACACAGGTGAGTCTAATGTACTTTAACACATGACACAGGTCTCTGCATGATTATATTACACACGCTCTGATAGAGTCTGCCTACATCTCTTCCCTTATCCTGTTTTCCTCTTCAGTCGGAAAAATTTCTACTGGCTAAAGGATGTTATGTAACCGAACCCGGTAGATACCATGACAACTTAAGAAAACAAATTAAAACAACGTCACTGATGCATGTTGTTTGGAAGAGTGTTTGCCCCCGAGAACTTCATTTAAAACCATCAGGGGGTCTAACTCAAGACAGTCCTGAATATTTCCAGAGGTTTATTTACACCAGGAACACACGAGACCTCAAATCAACGCCTCCCATAAATCTCCATCCATCCATCAATGTTTTCCCCTTGCCTTTCCCAACCGGCCCCAATAATGGCTATTTGGTCCTTTGTGAACACTCCTATCTAATTTGTTATGGTGCTTATCCACGAATGCCCATCTCTGACCCCTGGACCGGCCCGTCCCCCTTCCCTTTTACAAGACAGAGAGGTGGGAGGCGACTCAAAAACAAGCACTTAAATGTCGCAGAAGTCTCAGCTATAATATATGAGGTCAATGTAGCGTTTTACAGCCCTGTGAGAGGCCCGTCCGTGCTTATCTCAAGCACACTGTTGACATAACATGTTTTAATGGACTGTGAGGGCAGCTATACTTTTATCACATTAGCCTGAGACACAGGTACATGTCTCGTTGAGAGGATACAGACTTTCTACAACAAAGATTTTAAAGTTAACAAGACATAGTTTACAATCTTGGAAAACACAATATTTTCAGCTAAGATACAGTAGATGAGGGCCACATTGTTTTAAGCCATTTGGGAAAAAAACAGCAATTGAACGGACACGAAATTATGAAAAATAAAATTAAAGGAACAGTTCACATTAAAAAACTTATTCTGACATCCTAATGGGTTCCTTCTCTATGCAACACAAAATATTTGACTGATTAACTGGTATTTCACTCTTTTCAGTGAAGGTACACTTTAAACTTTGCTGTAGTTTTGCCAGTCACTTGCTATAGATTTAATAACTTTCCTATTAGTAGTATTTTCAATTTGAGTTAAAGGAGCAATGAATTAAGAGATCAATTTTAACCCGTGCTTTGGTTATATAAGAGGGAATCGTATTCGAGCAAGCATCCTGTAGGTATCTGAACAGAAAAGTACTGAAATTACATCTGTTATTGACACCAGGCCCAGCGAACGCCAGTACCTGGAATGCACCTATCTATGACGTCATTGATAGGTTGAACACTGCCTCCACACAAAAATATCAACGACTACTTCTCTAGCCCCGCCCACTGGTTTGCGTACGACAGTACTCAACTCAAGTCAACTTTATTTATATAGCCCTTTTTACAATTTTCATTGTTACAAAGCAGCTGAAGTAACACAAGTTGCACAGAACCAGATAGAGAGAGCAAGCAATAAACAAACATGCAGTTTAGCTAAAGCTAAAAAAAATTCAGATAGCTAAATATTGTGGAGTCAGTACCTGGTTGTAGAAGAACACTCACTGCAAAACCTTCATTTGGATTCCAACATTAGTAATGCGTGGTTGAAGTCTATTTTTAAAGAGGTTCCAGCTCACGTGGGTAAAAAATTAGCACAGATTGATTTGTGAACAAGGCAGAGGTCGACAATGGATTCGCGGAGAAACTAAAATTAAAAAGCAGTGCTGTGCTGTCAATATTGGATCCGATAGGAATGGCGCAGCAATCTGAAGTGAGTAAAATGGGGAGGTAATTTATAAATCTGTGTAAACCTGTGCGAATATGGCTAGTGTGTAACCTAACATTACTTCCCTAACCAAATTCACAGAAGGTTACTACGCAAACTGCTATCCAATCATAGCAGTAGGCGTTTACTTCCAAGTGTGTTCAATGCAGCAAGCCCATTAAAACCGAGCGATTGCGGAGCTGGCCTCAAAATGCGGGTAGAAAATAGCCTATTACCTCTTGGTTTTGATGTTTTTTAATGTAAAAACCACACGAACATCATTAGTAGACTTCTAACAACAGTGTAAAACAAATCTTTTCTTTTCCCTAAATTAAAACACTTTGACTTTTGACATTCAAAATGAACAAGAAGACACTGGATTTTGCGCAACAACAAAATTACATTCTTCCCAAAAAATTTTGTCTTGTTTTTTTGCATCTTATTGAAAACTAGTTAACCTCAGTCTACAATACATTGACCGAAGAAGAAAAAAATGGGTTTATAACAACATGATGGTGAGTAACAGAAGAATTTGCATTTTTGGGGAACTTCTTAAAATATAAAACCACCACAACCAAAATATTACAGAGGAAAATAGATAATGGATTCGAAGATTTCCAGACTCCAGAAGGCAGGGATTTAATTACAGAGTCAGCGGTTTGTCTGTCAGAATCGGGTTGAAGGGAAGGATAGGGGTCTATGGAGAGGACAGTCTGAATGGAGGAGCTCCAAATGTTGCCATGAGTGTGCTGACTCAAACGGACGCATGATTCAACAACCTGCGAAGCCATGCCTCCACCGTGAGCGGGATTTAAAAAGATATCAAACGATCATTTCATCACACAGGAAGTTAACATGTATGTACACGACCACACAGTGATTCACATATGTGACTGGATGAGGCCGTGATGCTGTTGTTGCTCTGATGTACCTGGAGACTGTGAACAGCAGAGGACCAACATGTCCAGCTCACATTTCAACCCAAAATCAAGAGAAATAAATGACATTCTGCTTCAGTTATTTTATACTTAATAGACCTTAAATTGCCTTAATTCAACCACAACAATTCAATTGCATAGCACTCTCCACAAAGCATATTGTTCCAAAGAGTCTTAACATAGAAAATCTGTTCCCAGGAAACCCCCAGCGATCAAGCCAAGGGACAATAATGGCAGGCAACAACTCCCCCAAATGTTTGGGCAGATCGGAAAGAAACCCTAAACTGGGGAAATTCCTCCTCTTGTTGGAACAAACAATATTACTCAAAGCAAAAATAAACACATGCAGAGACACATAACAATGACTCACCCATCTGGATCCTGATAGTTAATGTTCAGCCTCTTGGTGGAGCCCAGTAACTCTATGACACAGAGAGAGAGAAAGAGAGAGATTTATTTTTAATATATATTCATTGCTGTATTTTACTTTATTCTACTACTTCAATTTATATTTGCTTTTGTAAATCTTTGTTTAAACTATATATTTACATATATTATTAACAACTTTAAGTTGCCCTACAATCATCACACTCTTTTTGTGTACAATTTTATTTTATTTTACTTAATTTTATTATTATTATTATATTATTTATTTTATTTTACAATACTTCATTTTATTTTCATTTCATTATACCTTACGTCATTTTTTTTTTTTCTTCGTTTGTTTACATTCTTGAGAGAGAGAGAGAGAGAGAGAGAGAGAGTGAGGGTGGGAGTGAGAGAGAGAGAGTGAGGGTGGGAGTGAGAGTGAGAGAGTGGGAGTGAGAGAGAGAGAGAGAGAGAGAGAGTGAGAGTGAGAGTGAGAGTGAGAGTGAGAGTGAGAGAGAGAGAGAGAGAGAGAGAGAGAGAGAGAGAGAGAGAGAGAGAGAGAGAGAGAGAGAGAGAGAGAGAGAGAGAGAGAGAGAGAGAGAGAGAGAGAGAGAGAGAGAGAGAGAGAAAAAAGTCGATCAGCATACAAGGATTCAGGAATCATTAAAAGGTGCAGTATGAAGAAAAGTATGTCCTGTTCAATAGCTGATCCCAATGGCTGATATCTACTACATGTTAAACCTGCCATGAGTCTCAAAGGGAGGATGGGATCCAGACAGTCCAAAGAACACTAAAGATTCCTGATAGCTTATCAGGATGTACAGGACTAAATAACACAGTGTCTTCCTCGAAACAACAAAGAGCCCTTCGTTAACCTCCAACCTCTGTTTGACCTCTTTGGTCAGCTCAAGAGGCGTTAGACTAGCAGGAGGCTGGACAATGAGAGAGCACTCTATTGAAATCTCAATCTTTGATGTTTGAGCCCTTGAGGAAGTTAGTTTTATTACTGCAGCACATGGACAGTGTCTCAGGACCTGTGAGCTATAGCTATTGTCCCATTGTTTTATAGAAAGAATCTGTACCACATTTAGACACATTAAAAGGCACTGATAGTGCAAATAAATTAAAATAATTAAAATATAATTTATTCTTCCTTTGTTTACTGATATACAAAACAACTGTTTATTAAAATTGCAAAAACAATGGCTGTTTGTTTAAAATGATGCATCCTCGTCTTTAAAATATAAAATCACTTAAAATCAATTTTAAAGCAAATACAGAAACATCAAGATTTATATTACAACTGCAATCCGTAACTTTTAAGTAACATAAAAATACATTACAAATCAGAGCTGAAAACTGCCTCTGTACCTTACCCCAATGTGCAACAGTTATCTTGTATGCTATCAGGTACAATTTAGATCGATACATCAGTATGGCATAATTTGACTTCAACCCAGCTAAGGAATACTTCACTAGCAAACCAAAATTTCCCCATGTTTAACTCACCCTCAATGCATCCTAACTGAATATGATGCAGGTGTCGCGTAAGTTCTGGTGACGAACGCTGCATTTTACATTTTGTTCCAATAGGATAGCGTGTACTCTGGCGGGAGCTTTCGTCAGCGCCATATGCCGGAAAACAAGCCTCTGCTTCACGCGTCTTCGAGAGATGAAGGATTGATAGACATCAAGGTTAATAGCGCTGTCAATATGGATATTTCTCTTAAACAACACATCAACCTTCAGAAGACCTTTGTTAAGACCACAGAGCTGCGTCGAGCCGATCTTTGATCAAAAGCTGCACTTTTTGGAGCTTCAAAAAGTCAACACCTATCGGAGCCGATAGCCTTGTGGTTAGTGCTCCGACATATGGCGCTGTTGTGCTCCGGGCGACCCGAGTTCGAGTCCCAGCCCATTGTCCTTTCCCGATCCCATCCCCCCTCTCACCCACTTAATTTCCTGTCCTCTCATTGTAACTGTACTATAAATAAAGGCAAAAAACGCCAAAAATAAATCTTAAAAAGAAAAGAAGTCAACACCCATTCACTCCCATTCTACCTGTTGAAAGTAAAGTATTACGTGATATTATAACTCCAACTGGATTATTCTTCAAGAATAAAAACATATTCAGTAAGGATGCCTTGAGGTTGAGTAAAACATGGGGGAATTTTGATTTGCTAGTAAAGTATCCCTTTCATATATGAAAACATTATTTCTGAATATTTTTAAGTCGTCTAGTAACAATGTAAAAATAACGTTTTCATAACGCTTTTACAACGTTTAGAAAATAACATATAAAAATACTTCTAAGACGTTCTACAAACTCCTGTTAGCTGGAAACCCACGTTAAGATGTCCAAGAATTCTCAAATATCATTAAAGTAGGGAAAATTGGTTTATGCCCTAAACTTCCAAGTTCCCTGAGACCTTCCATTTCATGTTTGTCATTACTCAATCTACAAGCTCAAACACTGAGATCTTCAAATTTCATTTGGTCCATCATATATCAGGAAACCTTCACCTTTGATGACAGAGCAATTAAAAGCCGACCACAAAGGGGTCAGAGGAACCTCTAAAGGTGAATCGGTGTTTGTATTCCAGGTTCAGAAAGGTCAAAGTTCAGGATAGTTGGGGCATTGAGGTAGAATAGGGACTGGAACATAGACACTGGATACACCTATGGCACAGAGTCACGGCAACGACCCACTGCCCATTCTTATTATAGAGCTGTCAGAGCCATGACTGACCAAAACACACGAATTCTTTGAAGTAAAGCTCTGCAACAGCTTCAATTCACAATAGCCGTTCATTGACAGGATCCAATTGCATCCAAGTAACCTTCCATATCTACTGGGAAGCTATTGAGCAATGCAGACTTAAAGAGATTCCCTTCATTCAGAATAAGAATCATTAGGATTTTACAAATACAGGCCTGATTCCCGTATGATTACGACTGCTAATGCTTCTTCTAGTATTTCTAAAATAACTGATTTGTGACTGACCGTGAAACTAGGTTGAACAGACACGTTTGTTGTTGTGTGCAAGATGTTTTGTCTGAGATGTGTTGTGGCATATTCATGGCTATCTGCATTGGCAGAAGAATGCCGATGTTCAAGAATGACCATCATTTACGTTATCATTCTGGTCTTATTTTTTTGATTGCCAAGCATAATCTTCAGATGCATCATATAGGGGACAGACCAGTCTCTATATTTAAAAACAAATGGAGGTCCATTCATTTGGGTACAAGAAGCAATCTTAAAACTGGCCATCTAAACTTTCATCTGCTATTCTCATGCTATTTCACTGCTGTTTATGAGCAAGCTCCTCCCCTTTGGTTTCCCCACTGGTAAGGGCTTGGACTATTTTCTTTTCATGCTAAAAATGGTAGGTATAATGTAGAATGGTTCCACTGCCACAAGAATTCATTTGACCGATTTTGCTCCGCACAGTCGAAAATTTAGCCCTTAAACTGCAAAACTGAATGTGAATTTTTGCACCAGTTTCTGTGGAGTGACTCTTCTACACAGAGTCTGTTGTTCAACATTACATACTTAGCTGAGGTAATCACTGTTTATATCAAGAGAACACAATTATATCTTAATCTATAATAGAGCAGCCAACGCCTTCTACTACTAACTGACAATGCGTTGGAGCCAAGTTGTAAACATAGACACCCTAGAAAAAGACATGGGTCATGAGAGTGATGTCACACTCCATCTCAAATGAGCTACTATATTTGCCGTGTTGAATACATCACTTCAACGCTTCCAAAAGGCCTCAATGAACAAGAAGCTGAAAACAAGATTGATTGCATTTTGACATCACTATTGTCCACCACTGCCTGTTCTGAAACGTAATATTGGTTATCTTTTGGAGATTCCGGAGATATCATGCACAACTACACTATGTACAGTCCACAAGTGCAGCTCTGGCTCTTGAGCTCAAGTCTTGTAAATGTTTGATTTCTATACATTGGCTTCTTCCTGCTCCACAGCCACCTTGAGCAGTCATGACTCTTGAAACAATGACTGACTGACCACCTTCCTCTTCAGTAATGGCTAACCCAGAACTCTTGATTACTCGGAAAGAAAACAGCAGAGGGGAAGGGGTGGACTGTTGACATCAGCCGCAGTTATGTCTCAAATGTTCGAGAGCTGACAGATCACAGCAGAATCTGTGGGTTCAGATCAGAGGTGGCAGATTCCAGGAAGCTCACAGTTCCTTTCCAGCCCTCTTGACTGACACGGGAACAGTTGCATTGCTGGGAGACTCTGTGTTCAGAGAAGGAGAAAGAGTTTCCCTTTCCCTCTTATCGACTGTAAATGAGACTGGTGACAGCTACAGCTCTGGGTTTTTGCACCTTATCAGAGAGCTGGGAAAACGACAGTTCCACTGCCAGAAAAAGACTGGGTGTGAAAAGATACCTTACCGAGAAAGTACAGCTGAAACATGTGACATATGTCACATGACATGACCAAATGCCTGTCAACAGTGCCTACACAATGTCAGGTTTGGCAGGGCCTCTAATTTCTAGGGATGGCAAATGACATTCTAGACAATAAAACATCATATAAAGTCATGAGGAAATGATTTACTAAATCTGCTGATTTGAGACTTGGACCTGATGTATAAATAGGGCTTTTGCACCTAGAACTGATGCTAAAGAGGTTTTGTAGCACAGGCCAAACAGTTTTGCACAAGTATACGACATGCTATATTAGGAAAAACTATATATACACATAAAAAATAATTATGTGTAGTTTATCACATAAATAGGAAGGTAACCGACGAAGGGCAATTATGTTACAGTTGGGTTAATAAGTGTCTATTAATGGCTATATCATTTATTTTTGTTTTCCATTCTTTTGTAGCTACAATAATATACGATAATTATATATTTGTCAACATACTCTAGTATACTATCATTTTATTTACGATGGTAAACTGCTGTAAAAATTCCTCCTTTTGGAAACCATTTGTTTTTTAACCATACTATAGTAAATATTAGTTTAGTAAAATATTACTATATTTAGTATCAATATTAATGCGTTAAAGTGTGCAGCTCATTCGCATTCACGTAAAACGAGTAGATGACATTGGTAAAAAGGCAGATCGCGCATGTGCTATTCCTACTCTGTTTCCACATCGCGGAAATTAGAGGGCTCTAAATATGATTTCAGTGCACCAGGAAAAGAAGTTGTAAACGCAAAAACAACTTAAATAGCGGTGCACCATTGATTTACACCACACACACACAAACAAACAAGCATCCCGACAAAAACACCTAACACGAACAAGCGGTTGTCTAAATCCTGTGCAAAACTGTATCGCACGCATGCTACACTAGCGAAGGTATTCTTCGCACAGAGGAAGAATGGATGTTGCGTAAAGACTAAATGGGCATTGAAATGTGGCCCATGATCATCTCTTACGTTCCTGTAGCCACATTCCAACAAGCGGTAAGCCTTCCCCAAAATGTCATAGCTGCAAAACCATTTGACTTAATCTGAAAAACAAAATAAAGAAAAAACAATATTTGGTCAATTAGATCATAGGACGCATGACATCATGGGAAGGAGACCTTTCCTCAAGAGTCCTAGAGAGGACACATCTTTATTCTTTCAACACAATCCCGTCTGGCTCTTCATTGAACAGTTGGGCTCTTAAACATACTCGTAAGTAGACAGAAAGCCCAGAAAGCAAGCAGAGCATCGACTCCACCATCCCTTTCAAACTAGTGCACTATAAGAGACCAGGTCTCAAGTTTCATAATGACACACAATTCTTCCATATTGAGTTCATCCATTTGGTTTTTCAAAGAGCTCATGGATTTTTTCACGTATATGTAGTACATGAGACAGGATGGCGCAGCATGCTTATGCTCCAACAGGCAAAGACAAACCCACTGCAGTTCACCTACCACGTCGTTTGGTGGTCTTCTTTGTTTGCACGTTGTTTTCTGCGTGGAGGAATGCGCCTCCTTTTGTGAGCCACTTTTCCGGTTTGTGCCATCCCAAACCGGAGGCGAGGGGGGTGGATGGTTCACACACAGACACTGGGATTGTTGGAGCAAGGGTGGAGGGTGCAAAAGCAAGTGTGACCCTTGGCGAGATTAGGTGGGGGGTCTGTTGACATAGCCCCCATCGAGAGCAGCCGGGCTTTCAAGGACTTGGGATAGGCCCCTTATTACACTTCCTTCCCTAGACCATTGTTCCAAAGAGCAGTTGTGTCCGTTCAGTCCTGCCCAGTAAAATGCTTCCACGGTCTCCATGTTGAGGGTGAGGTGATGAGATTTCCTAATAAGCCTACTCAAGAAACACTTTGCTTGTACTGGAGATGGAGAATGAAAACATTTCACTGTTTATTTTTCAAGTTTGTAAAAGCGGTGGTCTCGTGAGGGATGTTGAGACGCATCTCTCACATGGAATAAACAAGTTCAAGCATAACTCGATAGCAAATATTAAAATAGTGGTGCAACGAATCACAACATATTGCGGTTTCGGATAATTTTACGGATTTTGGGTCACGGATCAGACAGTTTTTCGGATTATATTATAATAATAACTATAACTTGTTTTCGCAATCAAAAAAATCCTCAAAAACGGGGCTGCTTATATAAGGGATTAAAGAACTTTATAAAAAATAAAGGTGTGAAAATACCCCGAAAATAACAGATTAATTTAACAGATTATTTATCTTAAAAATGACAGAATGTACAGCAAATAAATATGATATAAGCGTGCATTTCGAGTAAACAGCTGACAACTGGATCTCTAGAGATCTGATTGTAAATGTGACGGGTGTTATGAGGTGGCGATCATGAAGTATCTCGACCGACTTTCTCTTGTCTGCTTAAAGTGTCACGAAACCTCCCCTTTAGCTACATTCTACCTCACGGTCGTTTTTGAAAAATGCAATTAAAATGGCGGTGAAAAGAAGAGCCGTTAAAAACTGGTCCGTCAAGGGAGACAGGCGCTCCAATCACAATGCAGTGTCATGAATAATTAGGAAAACTGGTTTCTCATTGGTCAAGAAAACACAGTCTAATGAATAAAAATGAGATACCGACCACGTCACATCCTTTGACATTGGCCAGGTGAGGATTTTAAACCCGGAAGGCAAAAATAGCGCAAAAAAGCTAGAAATTAACTTGTTTTCTCGACTGTATTAACTTCTACGATGTGCAAAACAACTTTGATTACATTTAAATCAATGTTGTTTAGTGTTTCGTGGCTCTTTAAAAGTGCTACTGAATCATGAGTGGGCGGGGTGTCAAAATTATGAAGTGATCATGTTTGGAAGCCTGGATCGTGTACTTAACGCTTTGACACAACATTGCTGCTTATGCAGCAGTTTTAGTTAAGATGTACGCATCGTGTTCCAAAGCAATTGTACTGAAAGGTACACCACTTTACTTGCCTATACATTTGGGCAATCTTAGTCAAATCATACCACAAACTATTGTGTGGGGCTGTGGTTACACGAGGCATTTCAGGCAGGTCTGGGTGACCATTCGCTTTATATAGATAGCATCTTTTATTCCCACACTTTCATTATTGCAATCTTAAGTGTCTAATACATGCATGGGCAACTTGCACACTAAAGACACAGAACAACAAGTTTTTGCACCATATGACCCCTTAAATATTGTACTCGTCTAGAGACTGGAGAGAGAGCGTGATTTTACTCTATGATGAATAAACGTACAATTCATCTGCGGGTCACATGTTTTACAAAGCAGTTTAAGTTAAGATATATGCGGGAATGTGCATATACAGAGAGAAAGTGCGCACTAAAACTATCTTTTACTCTAAGATGAATAAATTTACTGTTTATCCGCCGGTCACATGCGTTCTGAACCGTAGAGCTCGATCCGTTTCACCAATAATAAATAAGTCTAGTCTAAAAATTCGATAACTTCATTCATCCCCCAAAAATGGGAACCAAAAGGATGGAAAACTGTGGAGAGGAAACAGATCTGTTAAACAGAGCCCTGTTATTAGTTACACTAACCCCAGCAGTGCCACCTGTAAGATAATGGAAGCATTACAGTGCAAACAGGACCTGTGGACAAAGATAAAGGTGAACAACTGGAACAGCGAACATCATTCAGAAGAGATGAGAGGCCTTTAAAATCTTAAACCCCTCTATGCGCTGGAATGCAGAGACTCATGTCAGCTTGTTCTCAAGACCTCTGATGAAATCTTGATAACGGACCATCTGAGACGGATAAAGTCTGTCTATTGTGTCTTCTCAAGTGTATGAATGTAGTCTCATGAGACAAAACATCAAAAACTTTATAGAGTTAAAATATTACATCTATAAAATGCATGGCGGTGTGTTGTACTATTCAGCATCCTTCTGATGTGTTATTGTCCTCACAAAACACAACAATACACAACCTACTTTTGTATTAGTTTAGGACCCCCAGTCAAGTGGGAGCCTTGAGAATGTCAACAGACCCTGTCTGGTTAGAATCAAGCAGGTTCTGCCTAGGATTAGCGTTGAGTTTCAGGTTTGATATGTACCGAGTTCGTACTGTTCTTCAACTGAGGTTTGGGATGCCCTTGCCTGTTCTGGGTTAAGCAGCATGGTGTGTAAATAAATAATGGTTGCAGATGGGCCCAGAGGAGCGTGCGGTCCCGCATGAAGCCAACTCAAACACTGCCTTTCAACACACATCCACACACACAAACTTAAAAGACCCTGAAATGGCTACAGGACAGGTTACAGTATCTACTTAACTTTGAAAAGTCTCAAAGAGGTTCAAATTCTGGAAACAATACAAGACTCCTAATGTAGAAGTTAATCCACTCAATAGACTATTGAGGACCAGAGAAAGCTTTTATCATGTGTGCTGCGAGTCTTGAAGGATTAGGCTCAGAGTATAACCCGTGGAGAGCTGTACAGCTCTGTTATGTCCCTTAAAAGGTCCACTGATGTAAGGTTGTGTGTTGCTCTTAGTGGTCAGAAGAAAGGGCCAAAGGTTGAGCACAGGATTAGTTTCCAAACCAAAGGATTTGGAAACAACAAGATGAGTCTGCGCCAATAATTTCTGTGTTCAAAGCCAATCTACCCAAAAACTGAAAGATAAAACGAATCGAGTGAACTTTTACAACAACACGACACAATCACAAAAATTGGCCTTTCTTTAAGACTAAGTGGAAAAGTGGAAGGAACCACTGTGTTCCTTCAAGTATGAAGTCTGCAGGGCTTTTGCAGTTGTTTCACAGAATCACAATAATACAGGGCGCTTTGGAGCAAATGCCAAAGTAATTTAAGATGATTTAATTTGCTAACAGGCTCAGACGGCATATTAAGTTGCATTTTCCAAAAAGTGCACAGCTGCAGAATCCAATTTTATCACAGGCGCCCGGAAACAGAAAACTTAAATACAAGTGCATTTCTGAATTAGCAACAGGTCGCAATCCTTTTCAAAGCGCTCTGTGATTCTATAGAGAGATCACGGTCGTCTGAAACTGCCAAAAAATCTGTGGCCTCTGGAAAGCCTGCATTTCCAAACCAAACACATTCCATGTTTTATATCCTTAAGGAACCACCCCTGCTTTCCTTTAAAGTCAGATACAAAGAGGGAGCCAATCCTGTGCTAATAAATCAGCAATGAAAGTCGGTGGCTATGCAAGCTGTGTGTGAAAGATTTTTCAGCTCCAGGACCTCTGAATGTCTTTCGGAGTCTTGTTGTCACAGGTCCAGCGGTACAGCTAACAGACACGTCGGTGACGGCGCTGCGGTCCAAACCGCGTCACGGAGGACAGACTGTGAGACATGCTTTCATCTCTGTGCCAAATTACTGGGGGCCGGCCGCTGTGGAGAGCGGAGAGGAGCCCCCGAGAGGAGCAAGATAGCTTCACACACACATCATCAACACATCTTTCATTTTTCACAGTTATACACCCGTAAACTCACTGAAGGAGCGGCCCACACAAAACACTAGGACTGCACCATAAAAAAGGAAAATTACACGTGCTTTATAATGCTTTAAGTTGATCAAATCAATGTGAACTATATATAAACCTGTATTTTAAAACAGACCAACATGTTTCACATTCTTTATGAGCGAGGATCATTTTGCACATTTGCAAATGCAAAAGCACTATCATTCACTACCAGTCTGTTGTTCAAATAATTGAATTATTTTATTAATAATTTTATTAATATTAATTAATAATTATTTCTGAGCATTTTTATATATTGTACAGTCCCTTATGTTTGTTTTAACATCATGTCAAATAAGTACCCCTCTATACCACGTATTCTTGACACCATTTCATTCCACATAATACGAAGATGAGGAAAAAAAACTGCATTTTCGGGGTCCTGTTGATCATGTTTTCCACCGTATTAAAAGATCCCACTATAAGATCTCATGAAAAAGTACCACGTGAGTCGATTCATCCTGCTGTTCGAACCATGATGAGGCGAGAACACTTTCAATTACACATGTGCACGAGATCATATACGAAACTATAATTTGATGAGTGAAATGCAAACAGGTTGTGAAGCCAGTACTTTACCAAATCACCGCTGTGCTGACTGACAGGACAGAGAAAATGACAGACTGTCATTTTAAATGAAACGATACCTTTAAAAAGAGATGTAACGTGCAAGCAAACATTTTAAAATGAATATCCTGACTCATTTAAAAGCAACTCAAATGTGACCTTCCTAATATCAATGCAATTTGCATTGGCCCAATCTAACATATGAAGGACAGGTCACGAGGGAAAACTGGGGTTGAAACAAGGGCTAATTTCCTCCTGACGCATCCTATTGTGTGTCAGAACAAAACAAAAGGGAAACATCTGTCTCAGGCCTGGTACTCCTACTCCAGCCACTGAATTTATACAATAATTACACTGAAGGAATCAAATGAAAATAGCACTGGCATTCAGAGGTGTACCTGATTCAAATTACTAGAATAGTTACCCGAACAAAGAAAACTGTGTTGTGTTTACATTTACACATCTTCTTATTTTCTCAACTTCATTATAAACAAAAAGGAAAAAGTTTAAAAAATGTGTCACAGCATAGTAATATCTAAGTAATAACTAAAGTAAAGTCAGTAATATCTAAAGTAAAGTCTAATATCCGGTCTAACATTTCTACTTGTGATCCACAGAAGGAAGAAAGTCATCCAGGTTTGGAGCAGCAGAAAGATGAATAATACATTTATATAACAACTACTTTAAAGTCCCCTTGAACCGTAGCTCGCCATCGTTTTTACTTCCGTATTCTGGCGAATTTCAGAGTGAAATGGAATATCAAAAACAGGGGAGGTGTTGCAGCTTGAAATGAAACTAGCAGCAGACAGACCGCTGAAGGGGGGGAGTTAACGGATGCCCCGCCCAAGCCGTCTAACTGACGTCATGTGAGTTGGATAGCTGCTAGAGGGGGCGGAAGTGAATTTTCAGATTTTGAAGATTATAAGGTTTCAAAGGTTTTTAACTGAAGTTTGTGAATTTTAAAAAGAGAATGACCCACACTGATGAGCTATTTTGTTAAACACTGCAATATTTCATGACAAAATTGTCATTTTATATTTCATCTGGACCTTAAGATAAAAATGTTCTTTGTATATTATATCTGTATTTGTTTATAAGAATCATGGAGTTGGGCTTAAGCGTTTTATTCTTGAAGTCTGTTTCTGAATGCAATTCTGAACACGGTTTGTGAACAATAAGATATCTTTAACAATTGTCAACTGACATTTCAATACTCAATGAAAACCAACTAAACAACTTCTTAAAGCTTCCTACTAACCAGGCAAATATTTGAGCATGTTGTAATGCATTGTGGGATTTCTCAAGGATCCACATGTCAGTTCTCTAAGGTTTGAGACAAAGCTTTATTGTAGGAGTGTTACAGGTAGAATTCAGGGAAAGATGATAGCGCTGGCTGGGCGTACATCTAACATCAGCCGAAAGGTAGTGTAGCATGCAAATAACCAGTGCTTGCCTGCCCAAAGCAACTCGAAAGTGCTGTGTTCACGCAGCCGATTCACAACTACAAGAAATGTTCAAAAAGCCCCTTGTTTGACTGACACTGATGATGGGAGAAGAAGAGACCAGCGTGATGCGACACTGTATGTGATGACATGCAAGAAAGTTTAGTACAGTTAAGCAAGTGGCCAAGGGTACTTATACATTCTGTTATCTTGTTGTTCAAGTAAAGGTGTATGCCTTAGGCGTATATCTCTCTATATATTTTAAACACTTGTGGAGTTAAATCTGTCTCAGCAGTGACACTCGGCTCTTGCCGTACCTGTTGAATACATTCAAATCAGACGACCCGGAGAGCGCTGCATTCCCTCTAGCTGACATCATCTCTCCTGTTCTTGCGAGTTCCCCCCCTCATTCAAGCTCGGAGTGTTAGGTCGCAGCCTGGACAATAGTTGGCATGCTCGGAGCAGGAAGAATGCCAGAAAAATATCTGTGAAGGTCCAGCTCAAGGCAGCTGTGACCCATAAGTCACTCTGCATAGTGTTTGAAGCGATGAAGACCCATTTTCTCAATGTACTACAGAATTCTGCTCCAGCATTCCAGTGTGGAAAGAAAACAGGAGGCCAAGACCCCTGCTGTGGCCGCACACAGAGCCGGCCGTATGCGATGGGGCTTATGCATTAATTTAGTGCAGTGTTATGGAGCTCAGCAGGGGTCTTGGTAAGAACCGTGTGCCGTAGCAACTTTCCATTCCTAAACACGGCCAATAAACCTAGGGCTGTTTCTGTATGTAAGCTAAACTAGGGGTTTGAGGTACAAAATGGGTCTCGTTCAATATTACTGCGTAAATTATTCTTATTTAAAGCACATTAGACCATTTCACAGAAGCTTATGTATTTACAACCAAACAGATAATACTCACACAGAAATAAACAACACATGTAGATATAATGTGTAAGGATGTAGGGTGTAAGGATAATATATTCCTGTATCACATATTGCAATACAAAAATGTAAGTAATACATGTAATAATTATTAATATACAATTAAAATATACTTTATAGAGTTTATTATTTTAATTATGTGGTAATTAGCAACATATCTATTAAAATAAAAAAAAACTGGTATTGTTTTGAAAACAAGTAAACAACTGTATTTGAATTTCAGTATGATTTTGTAAATTTTGTTAAAAATATTGTGACAATAGTGAACCCATTATTGTTAAGCATAACGAATTGTGAGCTGAATGTATTGTTACACCCCTATATTATATATATATATATATATATATACACATTATTGTACATTAATCACTTGGCAATTTGTAAACACCGGTACAGAATCACTTCTGGTATCAGTTTTCTTTCATCTATTTTTTTTATATATATAAATAAATCCTAAATATATTTGTCAGCATATATTTTAAATCTGTTAAATATTCTGTTGGATAGTTGTTTCAAATTTTTGTGACCCAATTTTCGTATTTTTTTAGCAAAATCTGGCTTCATGCAATGCCCACAGCGCAAATCATCTGTGTCAGGAAGATAACGTCTGAATACTCATTCAGAGGGAGAAAAGAATTGCTCTAATCTGGCATCTTATCAGTTACATGCTAAATACTGCGTCTGTGCGTCTGATGGTCATGACAGGATCGAGACCAGCCGCTAGGGAAACAAACAGGTCGCGGGTGAAATGATCAACACAAATAGGACATTTTCTACCATTCTTATCGAGTTGTAACACAATAAAATTGTTTCTGGACCCTGACAGACAAATCACATCATTAAAGGCTCACCATCCAACTTTTATTTAGTTGTTTAAGTTAAAAAAAATCAAGTAGATAAATGAAGCTTGAAGACAGACAGACTGATGGATGTTTCCCTTTCGAGATATAATTAAACATTTAGCAAGTAAGTGACAGACCCGACAGGCAGCTGCCGTACAGAGACCGAATTTCACAGTCTGTCTAATAGGATTTTAACACTTTGTCTTCAATAACCCCCCCTCGCAAAAATCTCATTAGCTTCCCCAGCTGCCATTAGAGGTGCTGCTGGAGATAAACATGCAGTGAAACCACTAACTAATGAAAGCAAAACCACTACAGTCGCTCCCTCACAGGATCAGATGAAATCAGCTATGATTTCGAAGTTGAACGCCGCTCTTACAAACTATAAAATAACCACTGACTCTTCGAGATCTTTCCATCATGTGTGCCCCATCACACCACACTAAAGCTTCACAGTAATTAAATGAACACAGACACGGAAACACAAATATTAAATCAGATCAAGTGTTGATGAGGAACTTCTGCTGTCTGGGCTCAAATTGACAGACGTCCGTAAATAACTTTGACAAACCCTGTGATGGACCCGAGGGGATCTGAGAACAGTCGTGACTGATTCATTGAGCTTTTTTCTCTGATATGATGTCAGGTGGACTAGACGATTGTGTTCAACTACATTTCACTACAAGCTGGAGTAAATAGTTTGAGTTCTGGGCCATTCAGGAAAACAAGAAAAGAAGCTCTCCTCTCCACGCTTTCTGTGATAGTTCACCCAAAAATGAATCATCATTTATTCAAACTCTTGTCATCTCAAACCTGTATGACTTCTTTTCATCTGCACAAAAGAAGATATTTTGAAGAATGTTGGTGACCAAACAATGGCGGTACCAATTCACTTGCACCAATTCACTATCTAGATCCGAAAGACCCTATAATGCTTTATTATATACTAACTAAATTGTATTAAATTGAAGGCAATGTGAATGCACACATAAATAAATTAAAAACAAAATAAAGTACACTCTAAAAACTACTGTGCCCTTGAACATCCCTGCGTCTAGTTAAGGAGTTATGTTGTGTATTAACGGTGGTGGTTAAGAGGTAAAAGTTATGGATTAAATACAGTTGTGATTGTTATCTTTCTTACAAACATGTTTCAAACATTCAAAAACAATATATAGATATTTTAAATGATCAAAACATCACATTCCACGGATGTCTTGAAAACATCCACGTGCAACCAAAATATAAACCTCTACACAAAGCGCTCCAGTATTAAGTTATTTGGTTCTATTTGTGACGCCCATCTCTGACGCAAAATGGTTGTGCCTTAACTGTAAATATCCCACTATCAAAAACAACACCCTTTTTGGAATCAAACATCTGGGAAATTGGGATTTAAAGAGGATTACTCTACGGATTGAAGCAACATCGTACAGACAAACAAATACTTCTATAATTCCTTCCAACCTCGGCTTCCATCTGTTATTGTGAAGATGGAAAGAAAAGGTCACGGAGCAAAAACTAGCCGTACAAAAGTAGCAGAGTCAATAGCAGCGGTACATCCGATGTTGTCTTGACTCACAATGAGAACTTTCCAAAGCATTTCACTAAACACCAAGAACTAAATGGAGTACAATAAGGACAGGACACGATACGTATGAGGTGTTTATAAACTGAAGCATAGTCTGGGGTCTCTCTTTCACCTATAATACCCATTAATCTGTTTGGGCACCATCTGGGTCATCATGATTTACGAGCGTCTCCCGCAAAGGAGAAAGCAAAGCTCGATGGCAGATGTCAAGAGAAATGGGATGCGTTCATCATCAATAGATGCGACAGAGGGTGTTGGTTGTTGTGTTGCGCGTCGTGCCAATGCAGGGCCTTGATGAGCACGTGTATGAAACGCAAGGTGATGAATTAGTGAGACTGTGAGTATGAACAAAGGGTCGTGGGTAATCTGACAAGCTGTGGCGCAGCCCCTCAGGGACCCATACAAAGCAGCGGGGACAGAGGGGTGGAGACACGCTGGGTAGGCTAGTCAGCTGGCCCGACCTTCTTCAGCCTGAAGGATGAGGGCCACAAAAGCCCGCCGAGTGTTAATGACTGTATGAATGCCTTTATGACCCTAAGCACACTAAAGATGACATTATGGAGCAGTAACTCAGCCAGCTTGCCACATCCACAATGGCTCGGCCCTTGATTGGAAAGAAGAGACAAAAGAAGTGCTTACGGCAGAAAACAACTGCAACCCTGTCCCGTCATGAAGTGTGTGTGTTATCTGGGCATGTTTACAGACACTTGGGTAAAGAATAGCCGAGGTGCTGCCGGGTTATCAAACTGACCTCTTGCTGGCCATGGAAATCCAACCCTGCAGTTCCAGTCCAAGCTGAATCTGTTTATTTCCTCAAAAGCACACCGGTCATAGGAGAAGTCTGGGTAACCAGGTGTTCAAATAACTAGACCTGCATGTCCTGAAGGAAATATGAGTGCTTGTTTCTGCAGAAACATCATCACATTAAAGGGATAGTTTCTTGGGGTTTTTTCACTTTGAGATTTGACTCTCTCTATGTTGCGTGGTCAAAAGCATACAGCTTTTCTCAAGAAATTACAAAAACCTTCCCAGCAAGAGCACACAAGCTTCAAAGGACGAACTCCCATGTGCCGCATAAATACAAGCACCGACATGCTCACTACTCCCCTGAAAGGAAAACAGGTGTATTTAGGGTCCATAAAGGTCACTCCAGGTGTGAAGTTCTTTCAGTATGTGGGAGTATGTCATGAAATGAAGATTTAAAGAGTAGCGCGATAAAGAGGTGAAATAAAACACCAAGACTGAACTCATTTATCTGATTCAATTCTGGTTTAAAGGTCTGAATTGACAACGCAAACATGTAGTAGTTTCATTTGAGAATAAAACTAATTCTACAGAAGGTAACATAAATGCCCACTGTTAATGCACAATTTCATCATTCATTCAGTCGCTCGATTAAAAACAAGCAATTCTTTTTAAAGTTTGTTAATATAAATCTTATGTGATAATATTTACTGAAATACACTTTTTGTTTTGCTGTCTTCTCTGCGCTGCCGCATTCGTCAGCAGAACTTACGACACGACTGCTTCATTTGGCAGAATGTCATCCTCTAATGCTCTCACGTCCGACGGATAACTAAAGTTAGACATTATCATTAATAAAGTTCAACACATCAAATGGCTTCAGAAGGCAGTTTGTTGATCTATGGTCAGCTTTTTGAAGCTTCTAAATCTGATCCTTCATTCACTCCCATTATAAAGCTTAGAAGAGCCTAGATTAACGGTATTATAACTCTAACTGTATTCGTCTGAAATAAGAAAAGATGCGAGGCATATACACGGATGCCTTGAGGGCGAGTAAAACATTGTGTAATTTTGCTTAGCCTCTGAACTATCGTTTTAAAGTAATAGTTCACCCACAAATGAAAAGTACTGCATCATTTTTTCACTCTTGATTTTCTTTCGCAGAACACAAAAAATTTGAAGAACGTTGATAACCAAACAACATTGCACCCCACTGACTTCCATTATATGAACGCAAAACCATTGAGATATTTCTCAAAACATATTTTGTGTCATATGCAGATTTTGAAACACATGAGAGTGAGTAAATAATGACAGAAGTTTTATTTTTGAGTGAACTATCCCTTTAATAGCAATATAAATATAACGGTCCAATTACAAACTTACAGACACTTATTTTCAGTCTCGCCAATGCACATCTATTGGAGGTGATTTGCAATAATCCTCTATATTTCATGATTTTTTTTGTTACTACTGTTTGTAATATGTATTTACTGAAAAGCTGTTTTACACTAAATGCAAAATTGTAAATTGTAAAAAAAAAAATGTAGTAAACTGTAATAAAGACTCTGGAGTGCCAAGGCATATTGTTTTTATGTCTTCATAAATTAGCAGAACAGAGTGAAATGTGGAATGTACCCCATCCATCTCTTAACGTCTGGCAGTTTGGGAGGTCCCTTTTACAGTCTCATACCACATCAGAGAAAACACGAGCCAGTCATCCTGGAGATGAGTGTGAGGCTAACAGGGTACAGCTTGCTCTTAATGTAATGCAGTAAAGAGATAAAGGCAAAGAACAACGCTAACACTAAAGTCTGTTGATGTTATCAGAACCCTTTTGGCAAGGTGTTTCAAACCCCAGTCACACTACTCTTGTAGATCTCCTAATAGGAGGAAAGATAAACTTCCAGTTAGGGCTAATTGGTGGGACTGGGAACAAGAGACATGAATGAGGCTCTCTGAAGCCTATAACCAAAACAACACTCACTATCTATCACTCTTTAACCGATAAGCAGCTTCTGAACTCTGACCCCTTTCCTGCCCTAAGAAAACCCCCTATCGCTAAGTGAAACCTCTAGATTGAAACGTAAATAAATGTGAAATGTGGGTGAAAAAAAATTGAATTGCTGTTAATAATAAATTATGGGAATCTGCTTCCATACAATTCATATTCAGCCGGCCTTCTATCAACCACCCTTAAGAAAAACAACATGCTAGTTAATAACATCTCAGTTATTTCTCAAAGAGATTTATCAAAATAAAGGGAGAGCACTGGGTTCAGAAGAGATCTCAATAATATTACAAACAACGCTCAGATTTGTCAAGTCTACAATCAAAAGTCAATATTATTGAAGATGTTAACACGAACGGAAACACTTCCGTCAAATTTCCTCAAATGTATCCATATTATCTAATCCATTACACAGAGATGCACCAATATACTAAGAAATATTAATTTAATCTTCAGAATCGGTATCGGCAGATATCACTCCGAATAACTCTCTACTATAAAATCTACAATCACTTTAAACCTCAATATTCTTCATGTTTTTGAACAATCTCATATTCCTCCGAAGCAATTTTACAATAGAAACATCTGAGAACAAGTTGATACATAAAGGAAACAACAAATAACACCATTAAATGGAGCTATGAAAGAGCTGCCTCTGAGCAACAACATTTTCCTCTTGGCATCCGTACAAGTACACTACCACAAAAGCATCGGAAGACTATTCAGACTGTTCAAAGTGCATCTGTCAACACCTCAGCAATAGCGTAATTGCTTGTGTCGATATAGGAACATGGAACTTCACGGATAGACATGTTGTCATCACCGCACACAAACTCACATAATAGGATAAGATGTAACAAACGGTCACTTACTGCTTTTGCTAGCTTTGACCTTGGCCAGAAGCTTCTGCGTTGTGGCGAGATCTCCTTGCTTGACCGCGTGCAGAAGATCCTGCTCTTTTCCCATGATCTCCTACTAGCCGGAACTCCACCAGTGCCCCTCAAGAGTCCTGCTCTTCCCTTACACATCCATACAGAGGCACAACCACAGCACAAACCTATGCCACAATTCTGTTTTGGCAAAGATGTCTTCAGCAGGGGGTGATTGTCAGCCAGACGTCTGAGGGAACCACAAGCAACCAGATATCTGTATCCCTCCAACAATCACGTTATGAAACTCAACTGGCCATGTCATTCAGCTCTCTGTCTAGCTGTGGAACGTGAAAGCTAGGGAGAACTGGAAATTCAATTTTGCCGTACGAATCGCTTTCCGTTTTTCGTTCTCAAGTTTCCAGAGCCTTTTCTGAGTCGCGTGGAGCTCAGTTTCTGGGAATGCAGAGGCCCTGTCGATGCTGTGGTTTAGTAGGTTGGGAGGACTGGAGCGTTTGGACCGACATACCAGAACCTGAAAAAGGAGTCGGCAAGAAAAACAGTAGTTACTACATACGCCAAGTAAAAAGCAGATGGCGCAAGAAAGTGAAGCTCTGTGTTGTTTATCAGAACAAAGAAATGTATAAAGATTTGGAACCACTTGAGGGTGATTAAATGATGACAACATTTTTATTTAAAGGGATAGTTCACCCCAAAATGAAAATTCTGTCATCATTTACTCACCTCAGTTGTTCCAAACCTGTATAAATGTCTTTGTCCTGATGAACACATCAGAACACGAGGTATCTGGCAGAATGCTTATAACCAAACAGATTTGGTCCCCCATTGACTCCCATAGTCGGAAAAATGACTTTATCATTTTGTTTGTTCTGTTGAACACAAAAGAAAACATTTTTAAGAATGTATGACAGCAAACAGTTCTGGGGCACTTTTGACTCCCATTGTATTTTTTCATACTACGGGAGTCACTGGGGGGCAAATTCTGTCTGGTTATAAGCATTCTTACAAAGGTTTTTCTCTGTGTTCATCAGATCAAAGACATTTATACAGATTTGGAACAACTTGAGGGTGATAAAATGATGACATCATTTTTATTTAAAGGGATACTTCACCCAAAATATAAAATTGAGGGTGATTGAATGATGACATATTTTTGAGGGATCGATCGCTTTAAGCTTTAAAATAGCATCACACTTCTGTCATATAATCATTCCCCTGTTGTATAGCATCTTGCTTTCTCTACACACCCAAAGAGACAGAAGGAGTGAGCAAAGCTGTCAGGCTCAATAGCTGTAATCACATCTTCTCCCTCAGGGCCAATAGTCGGTCTTTATACACTTGCTCGCTTTGTTGCCAAACCACTGACAATGTGCAAGATTTTCTGAGAGTGAGAGGGTGGAGTACTGTTTTGATGGCCAATGTTTTGATTGAACTCTATTATCATGTTTAGATGTGCACTTTTGTGGCATGGAAAGCCACAGTCAAATTAATTTGGTGTAAATGTGCAAAGACATACGCCTATTCCGTGAGTAATTAAGCTTTCTATTGATGTATGGGTTGAAAGAATATTTGTCCGAGATACAGTTGTTTAAAACTATGGAATCTGAGGGTGCAAAAATCTAAACATATTGAGAAAATTGCCTTTAAAGTCGTTAATCAGAGGCGCTGTAGCAGGCCATCCACTCCCAAATGTAAGTTTTGGTACATTCATGGTAGGGAATTTACAAAATATCTTCAGCATGATCTTTACTTAATATCCTTATGATTTTTGGCATAAAAGAAAAATCTATCATTTTAACCCATACAATGTATTTTTGGCTTTAACTAAAAAAGTTTCCCTGCTACTGGGCACTAAACTATGGAGGTCAAGGTTTTAATGGTTACACGGCTCAAAAACATCGCTGACCATTTCACACATTGCACTTACACTGTTGCTTGGGATAAAAGGAAGAGGTTGTCTCCATTAAACAAAACATTTCCACTCATTTGTGCCATGGATGTTTTTTAGGATGTTAAACTCCAATATGTAACCACTGATGTGACTGCTACACTGACGCGCTGTCCATTAGTCAAGTAATCATTTGTTTTTATCCAAAGTATCTTACACTAAATGTTCGGTCGACCTGATAAAGACACAATGGTGAGAGTTCATGCATCAACTCTTACATGTTTTGAACCTACAATCTTTAGGTTTACATCCAAGATGTGTAACCTCTTAAACAGCCCTTGAATCCATACAGCATGCCTGTAATTTCAACAACAAAATCACTGATTTTTAGAAATGAGTGAAGATGTTAGTAATATTATGTCAGGCAATGGTAGTACCGGCAAACCAAATTTGGATTATGGACTTAAAGGATAATTTTTGTTCGTTTTTACGTATCAACATTCTGTATGACCTGAAACGCAGAAAATAAACAAATACTTGAAAAAGATATAGAGAAAATTTAAACAGGTAAACATGATATGTCAAAGCATAAAACTAAGAAAATAGACATTTTAATAAAATTTAATAATTAGCTTTTCTGGTACAATAATGCAGATAATGTCAGAAGCAGTGTTGGGTAAGTTACTCTAAAAAAGAAATTCATTTCTAGTTACATATTCAATAGTGCAATAAGATTACTGTAAAAATAACTCTCTCCAAAAAGTATTTAATTACTTATTAGTATCCTATATCAACTTCGTTTAGAATTGATTCAAGGATAGACGCGAAATGGCTTTTATACTTCATTAAAATCATTAATAAATAACAGGATCAATTATTCTTATTAATTGACCGAAGTAAACAAATGTGAGAGGGATACATTAAAGCACACATTTTGAAGTTAGAAGTATAATTTTGATGTAATTTCCACTATTGAACATATTCCAAAGTATTCAGTTCAATTGTGACAGAAGTAACTGAAATTAAATTACATACAACATAAGAGTAATCCCTTACTTTACATTTTCAAGGGAAAAGTAATTTAATTACATTAACTAATTACTTAGTAACTAATTACACCTAACACTGGTCTGAAGCACTAAAACTCATGACAGATGTCTCGAATATGACTTCCTACTACCAATCCATTATTTAAACAGCATTTTCTGGATGTAAGAGGTTGAGATTGTACTTTTATCCTCCAGCACCCTTGCAGCATCCACATCATAAGGGCCAAACCACTTCTATATAACAACAAAACGTGCATATAGGACTATAATACAGCATCCATCTCCAGAGAGACACTGATATGATCGGTTTAGAGGAGATTCTGGTTTGCCAATAGTTCCAAGTTCAGTAAAGGTGTCTTTAAAATTACTTTTTTTAACTTTATTGTTTAAGATAAAAAAACATACATTTATTATACATCATAGTTAACGCTACTGCAGTAAACCCTTGGTTTTAGCATCATCACATTTAACCGTATAGCAATGTTTACAGATATAAATCAATAAAAACAATGCCAAAGTATGTCTAATTCACACTATAACAATAACAAGATAAACGTTTTAGGCGCAAACTACGTAAACTGTGGAAATTATTTATTTGCCGAAGAGATGTAAATGATCATTCGATGAAGTATCGCGACTACATAAAACAAGAGCGCGAGCGCGATAACTCAACGTTACCTCTTCAACACAACCACCCTCAGCCTGTTTTTACAACACTAACAAACTTAAAACCATTAGTCATGATTCACATTAATGTTTCGATAAACATCTTATAGAAATAATTGTGATATCAATTGCATTCTTACCTTGAAGTTAGTTTCAGGCACTCGTTTTCGCTGTAGGGTTGTTGGCAGCATAAAAGCGGGTCCACGATCACTCGCTCCTGTCCGGACAATTTCACCACTAACTTAAAGTCCACTTTTACGCGACTTATATAAAAGCATAACGCACTGTGTTATTAATGTAAACTCTTGAGGGTTGTTACCCGCACACAAGTGTTCAACAAGGTGTTTTCTCGTCATTTGGTGTCGTTAAACGCCAGACTTTGCTTCCCTTTAGCAGAGATTTGCATGTGCCTGTAGATCCAGTGAATGAGTGGAGTCACACACACACTCGTCCCACTGAATGTGACGTCTGCGTCTGTATGGAACGCCAAAAGGGCCACGAGTCGCTGGGAAACGTTTTTGTTAAAGGATAACTCCGGACAAAAAAAGAAAATTCTGCCATTGATTACTCACCCGTAAGTAGTTTAACATCTGTAGGACCTCCATTTTTCCCAAAAACGGAGACATGCTGAAACACTTAATGTGAAAAACGCTTAGCGTAGCTTAACGTGCCAAAACAGCAATACAATTTCTTTCAAACCTTCCTTGTACTAAACACTTGCTGCTGTCAAAAGAACGAGCTCTTTGATAGCGAATAGAGTGAATAATATCACGTTAAGCGTTTTCTCCTCCATAGAAGTCCATTATAAGGAAACAGCTTAACGTGTCTTAACACAACGCAAGTAACAATGACCAGGGAAATTCTCATCATTTAAAAAATATTTTCATCGCTGATATCAAACATGAAGCTATTCCATGTTCTCAGTTTGTCACTTCTTTAAGGCAGGTTCAGTCGTTTTCTTATAATGGTTTTGTATGGGAAAAGACTTAACGTGAAACTAAGCTTGTTGCATTAATTTTAAAGGGCTCCTCAGATCACATCCCTGCAAAGTTGTGACGATTGGAATTGCCTCACTTTTTAAGCAAGTCTTTCGTGCACAGACGGCCTTGATCTGTCCCAGGTTCATGAAGCAATCATCAGTGAACTTCACACACCTGAATATTTGGATTGGACTGTTCTGGAACAGTATTGTAAATAAAACTTAACCATTCAAGAAACAATTGAATCGTTGAACTATGCTGGACCAGTGGAGCTTGTGACCGTATTTGGTTTATGATGATTTTGGAAAACTCCTGTGCAGCACACTATTTACAATATTGAACTGAAGTTTGACTTTGCAAAGAAAATCTGCAATTAGATATTTTTTCCAATTGCACAGCCCTAGTGCCCAGACATGTTATCTTCTGACAGAAGTCATGGGAATCAGTGATCTAATGGTTAGAAAGTCGGACTCGTGACCAGAAGGTTGCCAGTTCGATTCCCAGGGCTTGCTGGTAACGACTGAGGTGCCCTTGAGCAAGGAATCTTACCTTCTAATCTTGGGTGCTTCCCGGCTGCTGCAGTGATAGCTGCCCACTGCCCAGGGTGTACGTGTGTTTACCACTTGCTGTGTGTATGTTCACTACCCTGGATGGGTTCAATGCAGAGCTCACATTTCGGGTATGGGTCACCATATCTGACAAATATGTCACTTTCACTTCAATGGTGTCTAAAAATATTTAGTTTTCACAAGCTTAACCATATATTGCAAATATAAAGACGAAATGAATGGATGTCGACTTAACTTTGAGAAATAATTCATTACAATTGACAGTAGTTTGCTTTGCATTGTTTTAGATATTAAAATGCCTCTTGCCAACTCGTGTATCAACTACAGACCGTTTCAGTGGTAACAACACACAAACGTTATATGGCCAAACGTAAGTTCCGGTAGACCTCTGCAAAGAATCAGTAACTGTTGAGTAGTTTTAATTTATCTAATACTATTAATACGCAATAAAATATGTATATATGAAAAATAAATTAAAATAAATGAATACATTACCCAACACAGAATTTAACTTGGTGTGATGAAACTGTCTATAATTCCAAGTTTCCCACAGGTGAACAAAACTTTATTTGAGTGTTCATGTGCATGAAATACAATTGTTGAATGCAGCAATGCATCCGCTTGTCAGAGAAAGTGTTAACAGCAGTATCTATGGATTTTTGAGATAATCATTTAACCTAGCTAGTTGTTGGTATTATTAGTGGCATTTTTTTATTTTAATATTAAAATGTTATTCAAAATAAAAAAGGTGTCATTTGGAATATGCCAATGAGGACTGATTATTCTATGAACATCAAAGGGAAAGTATCATAAATGTTTTGCATATTTATTTAATATTCAGAACCACAGCAGTTCATGCAACTATAAAGGGCCCAGACAGGTTACAATAAATCAAGGAATATTTGCATTATTTTTTTCAATCACATACAGTATATTTGTATATCTAATAAAATATGAAGTGTTCAAAGGGTGTTTAAAATGATTGAAATACACCATGTACACTTAACCTAAAATTAAATTGCAAACTCTTTCTTAACATCATGTTGGAAACTGAAACACGTGCAGAATGTCACAACTTGGCAATACGTCTATTACCTGGAATTCTTTGATGGATCTTGATGGTGAAGTAAAACATTCTGGGTAACACTTTACAACAAGTTTCTACATCAAGGAACAATATTTTTTATATTTTTATAATTTACAATACTTTAAACCGCCTAAAATTATCTTTGTTACAAAAATACTGTTGTAAAAGCAGTAAGTAAACATAAATACAGTTGTTAAATTCTAGTTCAATTTAGTCAATTGTTCATTACCAAAGTTAACAGATACAACTTTTGTTATAAATGCATTGATAAATGTTGAACTGAATGTATTAAGTAATGCTGTTGTGCGTAAGTATTGTTTATTGTTACTTCATGTTATATGAAAAGTCAACGAGTGTCAACTAATGAAGCCTTTCAGAAAAGTGTTACTCAGCTTTGGAACTGTGTTGGATTGCCACCTAATGTTCAATGTAAAAAAGTTAAGAGCCACTGCTCAAGACCTTATATTACCATTACATAAACCATGTTAGTTGGTCCTGTCTTGAGTGATCCACGGCAGATTTATAGTTCTATTATCGTAAAATCTGTTTCAACAACTGCTTTTGAACTGCCCCTTAACAGGATCCAGTGTGTTTACCTGCCCTCTCCACACCTGCTCTTTTGTTAATAATCTGAATAAGTGAATGGATTAAAATTCACTTCTTAGTGTTCACTTTTGTTGATATATTTAAGCTGCTTTAGAAACACAAGTAAAACGTGTTTGCATAATATTATTGTAAGGTCTTATTTCTGAACAGTAGCATTTCTGAAAAAAGTGTTATCACTTTAGAAATTGCATTATCTTTGAATTGAATTAATTTAGATTTAAAATAAAGTGAAAAACTATTATGTCATAATACATTATGCAATTAGGCACATCATTTTTATTGTTACAACTCTCAAATTAAAAGTGAAAAAATTATATATATATGCATTATGCTTTGTGTATGAAAATCTAGTTGTCTTGTCGTCTCGAGTTTGGAGGCCTCAATAAGTCAGTGTAAAAAATAAAATTCAACATCCAAGATAAAGTATATTAAAGTATATTTGTGTATCATAAAATGTATGTATGGTTTTACTAACCATATTGTTTATATTTATACACACAGTACCAAACAGTAGAGCAAACTAACAGGTACATTTTATTTACTTAAAATAGTTTATTGTGATTTCAAAAATATATAATAAAATAGCATTTTTGGACTGGATACATTATTTGGACGGGATGTTGATGATCTGATCAAAATAATAAAGGTCGCAGTGTACGTGCGTCACATGGTTCAGCGCCTGACGTCATGCGTGTGCGTCTCAGTCTCTGAACTGAAAGAAAGTTGAGTGAATGTTGTTATTATGAGTGACATTCATCAAGCTTTAAAACAACACTTCGGCTTTGACAAGTTTCGATCTCAACAGCAGGAGGATGTTGTTAAAGCAGTGGTTAAAGGTGAGAGAACACAGCTGCAGTGGATTATTATGGGATAGATCTCAGAAATTAGCAGAGTGCTAGTTGAACTGTTGGCTAAATCATTCAGCTGGTAACGCTAATAGAAACGTGGTGGCGGTTCTTCAAGTTTACTTATGTACAGAGGCGTGTTGTTAGCGTGTTTATTGTGGTCACAGGTGACAGGGATGTGTTTGTGTGCATGCCAACTGGAGCAGGGAAGTCTCTGTGTTATCAGCTCCCTGCACTTCTGGCCAAAGGCATCACTCTGGTCATTTCTCCTCTTATTGCACTCATCCAGGTAAGTGACACCTGCCATTACAAATTTTGTTCCAATAGTATTTTAATATTCGTGTAAACCACAAATTGCATACAAGAAAGGGGTATGATGATAATAAGCTTCATAAAAAATCTTTGCATATAACAGGTTTATTACAATCCCACAGACGCTCATATATGGTCCAGTAGTTAAGCTAATGTACATATATCTATCTATACATGTATCTTAAAGAGACAGTTCACCCAAAAATGAAAATTCTGTCGTCATTTTCTCATCCTCATGTTGTTCCAAACCTGTATAAATGTCTTTGTTCTGCTGAACACAAAGGAGGATATTTGTAAGAATGTGAGTAACCAAAGCGATCTCATCCCCCCTTGACTCCCATAGTATTTATTTTCCCTACTATGGCAGTACATGGGGGATGAGATCTGTTTGGACATTCCTTCAAATATCTTCCTTTGTGTTCCGCAGAACAAAGACATTTATACAGGTTTGGAGCAATCTGAGTGTGAGATTCATTTTTGGGTTAACTATCCCTTTAACACTTTAATTTTCAGGTCATTTCTAAAATATATACTTTTTACTTTTTATCTAATGTTTAGATGTATTTTCTATAAAGCTGCTTTGCAATAGGGATGCAACGATACCATTTCTTAAAGACAGAGTACGAGTAGCGAAATGTTTTTCTGGTACTTGCCGATACCTATAACCGATGCCTGTATAATGTACAATTATGTTAATAAACCAGTATCTCACTTTTTCCTTATGTTTTTAGGTCTACTTAAATTAAGTTAAAAATGGTATGATAAGTAGCACAATTTTACTAGCACATTTACTTCAGTTTGCTAAACTAAAAAATATACTCTGTTGTCAAATTATAAAAAATTCAAAGGGGATGGTGTGGTGAAATGTGAGTGTATTATAACTTGTTCAAGTCAACCGGACTTTAATTTTAAAGGGATGCAGCAAAGAGCGTTTGTTTCAGTTATGCGGACTTTTATTTTGACGGATGCAGTGAAACACTGGCTCTGAAAGCTTCACAAGCACGATGCGTTCAGGTTCAGTGCACTCAACCGCACCACTCTTTCACACACAGTCACGCAAGACAAGCAGAATACACATTTTAACAGTACCTGAATATTTCGTTAGCTGTTACGTTATCTGTCAGCAGTTCAGAGCAGATTTCTTGTTAGGAAATAATACATTTGCCAGATTCTGTGTTCCATTCCATGTTGTACATCAAATTCATTTTTTATGCCTGGATTCTTCAATTCCATCCGCGTTTTCCGCATTGCGGAAATCATAGGGCTCTATTTATGTCAAGTGAGGTAATGGCCATTGGTATCGGTGTGTCAGTACGAGCACATGAGCGTGGTATCGGCCCGATACTGGTATCGGTGCATCGCTACTTTGCAACAATGCCAAATGTGTAAATCAATTCAAATTTATTTACAATTTGCCTCTCTGACGTAGTTCTTGCGTCTGATTTGCGGTTCTATTGTTAAGCTAACTAAACTTTAGAGTTATTCGTCTCATGACACGTGAAATTCAATGACAGTAATTGCCTCAACGATGTCATATCTGGCAAACACATTGTTCAAACAAAGCTTAAATATGGTTAAAAATCAAACTATACGACACTTATGCCTCTAAATATTAACAAGGTCCAGTTTTGTGTCATGGTTAAGGACAACACATGAATAACATGTACACCACACGAAAAGCCTGAAATAAAATAAACATTATAGTCAGTAATTACTCTAAAATATATAGCAATAAATATATTAATAGATTTCTGAACTTTTTTATGTTTATGGATTTAATTTAGCTGGTTTAATCTTCATGCTCTTTGTTTCTGCTGTAGGATCAAGTGGATCACCTCAAAGCTCTGGACGTTCCAGCGCGTTCCATTAACTCCAAACTTCCACTAACCGAGCGTCGTCAGATCCTGGCAGATCTGGAGAGTGATAGTCCTCATCTCAAACTGCTTTACATCACACCAGAGATGGTGGCCTCTCCGTCCTTCCAGCCCTGCTTGGGATCGCTGTGTTCTCGAGGTCTTCTGGCGTATCTCGCTGTGGATGAAGCTCACTGCGTCTCTCAGTGGGGTCATGACTTCAGGCCGGACTATCTGAAGCTGGGTGACCTCCGCTCTCGTTTGCAGGGCGTTCCTTGCGTGGCGTTAACTGCCACGGCGCCTAAGAGAGTGCAGGACGACATCTGGCACTCGTTGAAGCTTCGATCACCAATTGTATTTTCCATGCCTGTTTTCCGCAAAAACTTGAAATATGATGTGATCTTCCGAGATCTGTTGCCTGAGCCTTATGTCCATTTGCTTGCGTTCGCTAAAGAAGCATTGGGTGGAAATACAGCTGAAAAGGTCAGGCGCTTGTGTTTCTGTCATCTTTTACTTGACGGCATGTTGTTCTGCTGATACGTCCTGATTGGTACGTTGTCACAGCGTTGCGGTTACTTACTGACAACGTCACAAAGCTAGGTTGTGGCAACAAATCCAGAAATTTAACTTTTCCGGTTGTCACAGCGTAACTAGATAAGAAAGTTTGGTGGTTAGGTTACGTTGCATTAACGTTACTATCATGTATTATGGTTAGCTGGGATGGCTCATGATCTGATAGTAAAACAATATCTTAAACAAATGGTAAGAAATGAAATTGAATTTCAAATAACAGATTTATTTTGGAAACTTTAAAAATTTGAACAGCATTTTTTTGCTGTACATGCAACATGTTATATAATTTACTTAGTTTAATTGAACCTTCTGAATGAAAATTAATTGAAATAATACGGCTGTCACTGAAAAAGAACAGCATTTTAACATATAAATGGAATTAATAAAGCTTAAAGGCTTAAGGATTAAAAATAGTTCTGAATCATTGAAAACGTTCTTCTTGTGCAAAAGCCTCTTTGGACATTCTGCCAAATATTTTCTTTTGTTTTTCACAAGGACATGAGATTATTTTATACCTTGAAATCTCAAACCTTAAACCTCTAAAAGATTATGTAATATTATTGACCATGTTTGGTTTGCAGGGATGTGGGATTGTTTACTGTCGAACTCGAGAGAGCTGCGAGGACGTGGCGTATAAACTGACTAAATTAGGAATAGGTGCCAAACCCTACCATGCAGGTAATCCTGTCTGTTCCTCTCTCTGGAGCCTCCAGTAGTTTCTTTTTTACGTTTACATGTGAAAGGTCATTGTGGATTGTGTTTGGTCTCTCTGTAGGCCTGAAGGCCGCAGATCGCACAGAGAGTCAGGCTGACTGGATGGCTGATAAAGTGCCTGTTATTGTTGCCACAATAAGTTTTGGTATGGGAGTGGACAAGGCCAATGTCAGGTGAGTCTACCTGTACCTCTGTTCATTACCTGTACACACCTGAGTTTTTCACTTTTTTGACCTCTTTAGCTTTATAAAATACTACTATTATTACAGTGGAGAGATGGTGTTATTTTGAATTATGTAACTTGGCAATTGACGGTAAAAGTTTTTTAAGATTTGTTATTCTCTGTTAAAGGGATACTCCTCCAAACAATGAAAATTCTCTCATGAATTACTCTCTCCTAAATTGTTCCAAACTATTATACATAGGGATGCTCCGATCCACCTTTTTTGCTTCCGATACCGATTCCGATACCCGAGATTCAGTATCGGCCGATACCGATTACCGATCCGATACTAAGGTAACATTTTTAAAGAGCACAATTACTTAATAAACTGTGTGCATTGCTGTGCAAGACATCAGGCTCGATTTAACATAATTTCCTGACCCCGTAAAACAAAATAACAAACAAATGATTCACAAGTTTAGTTAATTATTTATTGAACCAGCACCGGTGCAACAAATGAAAAATAAAACAAAATGTTCACTTTCTTAAACTTAACAAACAAATTTCGTTTAGGGAAGCTGCAATCGCGTCGCTGGTGTGTGACCCACGAAAGTTTGTTGCATTTAACATGGCACTTTGTGGCACAAAATTCTCATCCAACCAGTGTGCGGTTAAACTTAAAAGCGACACAGGGGACACGTCGGAGCTCCAGATATCTGTTGTAAAACTGACCGCATTGACATCTTTAATTTTTTCGCCTATGTGTTTGCAGACTTTTCGGTACAGTTCAGGTAGAGCCGTCTCAGATAAGTACTTACGCTTCACCATGTCGTACCGCGGCTCCAGGTGGTTTATTAGGAGTCTGAAGCCATAGTTCGCAACGACGGACAGCGGTTGCCCATCCATAACGATGAAATTCAGAATGCTTTCAGTGATTTTCGCCGCTTTCACACTACCAGGTGGAAATTTTTGAATTCTTTCCGTTGTCTCCTGCAAAGTTAGCTGCTTCGTACCGTCTCGTTTAAGTCTCTTCAACTGATTGAACTCGGCGTGCTTTTTGGGGTGACATCTCTGTAAATGTTTGATTAAATTAGTGGTGTTATAATTAGAAGCTTTATCACCACCCCTCGGAACATTTACTTGGCATATATTGCAAACTGCGGTGGAACTTGATGGCGTATCTGTTCTAAAATAACTCCAAATGGCAGAAGTTTTGGCTCGCTCCATGCTGTTCGCTGCTCGATAAGCTATGTTCGCTTGTTCACGTGCACTTACGTACAGAGCACGTTGCTAGCGTATGATGTCACACGCTTCGCAAAGCACAGCCACGAGAGAGTTTAAGCGCCGGTGTCTCATTAACTTTTACATCGCCTAGCAGAAATTTTATGTCAGCTAGATCGGGTATCGGTGCAATTTGTCACCGATACCCGATCTAGAATTTTATTCAGTATCGACGCCGATTCCCGATACAAATATCGGATCGGAGCATCCCTAATTATACATATCTTTGTTCCGTTGAACACAAGGAAAGATATTTGGAAGAATACATTCTGGGCCGGTCGCTGTACCGGTCTGTCGTGGTGAAGAAGGAGCTGAGCCGCAAGGCGAAGCTCTCGATTTACCAGTCAATCTACGTTCCTACTCTCACCTATGGTCATGAGCTGTGGGTCATGACCGAAAGGACAAGATCCCGGATACAGGCGGCCGAAATGAGCTTTCTCCGCAGGGTGGCTGGGCGATCCCTTAGAGATAAGGTGAGAAGCTGGGTCACTCGGGAGGAGCTCAGAGTAGATCCGCTGCTCCTCCACATCGAGAGGGGCCAGCTGAGGTGGCTCGGGCATCTTTTCCGGATTCCTCCATGGACGCCTTCCCGGGAAGGTGTTCCGGGCATGTCCCACCGGGAGGAGACCCCGGGGAAGACCTAGGACACGCTGGAGGGACTATGTCTCCCGGCTGGCCTGGGAATGCCTAGGTGTCCCCCCGGAAGAGCTGGAGGAAGTGTCTAGGGAGAGCGAAGTCTAGGCATCCCTGCTTAGACTGCTGCCCCCACGACCCGGCCCCGGATAAGCGGAAGAAAATGGATGGATGGATGGACATTCTGGGCCATTTTTGACTACCATAGTAGGAAAAATTAAAATGGTAGTCAAAGGTGGCCTAGAACTAAATCCTAATTCTAAATTCTTCAAAATGTATCGTATATCTCAGAAAAAGGTCATTTTTCCAACTATGATAGTCAATGATGTCTCAGAAATGTCAGTTGCAAAATATTCTTTCCAATATCTTCCTTTGTGTTTATCAGAACAAATAAATGTATATACAGTCCCTGACAAAAGTTTTGTCGCCTGTGTGCATATTGACCTGAAGTGGCGCTGAAATATATTTCTAATCAAGATTTTTTTACAAGAAAAGTCTCATTTTAATCCTAACATCTTTTGTAATAATGTTTCAGTGCAAAACGAAACTGTCAAATACTATTGTAATATTCACAGCTTGGTAATGGCCATTGAGTCAATTTTTGCAAAGACATAAGTGTTGTCACCTTGTCATATGAGCTTCACCTGTAACTAATAATGGATCAATTAGGTCTCAGGTGTGTATAAATAGAGCCCCAGTACACTAGACCTTCACATCAACTGCAACTAGACCTCTACAAACATGCCTATGATTCACCCTGAGACTAAAGTTTTGATTATCAAGAGGCTGAAGACCAGATCCACTGCTGATGTGGCAGACACCTTCAATGTGTCTCAGCTTCAAGTACAGAGGATAAAAAGATTTGAAGAGACTGGAGACGTTTTTGACAAGCCCAGGTCAGGCAGACCCCGCAAGACAACTGCTCGAGAGGACCGTTTGTTGGCTCGAAAATCCAAGGCCAGCCCATTTTCTGAAGTCCCTGTGTCAACCAGAACAGTTTGTCGGATTCTGTCTCGAAATGACCTCCATGGTCGAATCAGTGCCCAGAAGCCAGCACTAAACAAAAGACAATTGAAAAGCCGTGTGGATTTTGCCAAGGCCCACAAACTGCTAAAAGGATGGACGCTGGAAAAGTGTCAAAAGGTGGATTTTTCAGATGAATCTTCTGTTGAATTACACCACAGTCGCCGCAAATATTGCAGGAGACCTACTGGAGCCTGCATGGATCCAAGATTCATCCATAAAATAGTGAAGTTTGGAGGCGGAAAAATCATGGTCTGGGGTTATATCCAGTATGGGGGCATGCGGCAGATCTGCATTGTGGAAGTCAACATCAATAGTCTAAAATACCAAGAAATCTTAGCTACCTTTTATATTCCCAGCCATAAAAGAGGCCAAATTCTGCAGCAGGATGGTGGTCCATCGCAAAACTCCATCTCCATATCAAATTTCCTCAAGGTGAAGAAGATCAAGATGCTCCAGGATTGGCCAGCCCAGTCACCAGACATGAACATCGTTGAGCATATGTGGGGTAGGATGAAAGAGGACGCATGGAAGACGAAACCAAAGAATATTGATGAACTATGGGAGGCATGCAAGAACGCTTTCTTTGCAATTTCTGATGACTTCATCAATAAATTGTATGAATCCTTGCCAAACCGCATGGATGCTGTCCTTCAAGCTCATGGAAGTCATACAAGATATTAAATTTGGATCTCCGAGCACCACTACTTAATTTGCTGACATATTTTTGTATTTGCAGTAAATTTGTTCAATTACTGTATAGGCGATAAAACTTTTGTCTTGCCAAAATTTGCCCTTTCTGTCTTGATTAAATTATCAATCTTTTTTCAGTGAAACTGATTTATTTCAGTGCATTAAAAGTCATTTGGGAGGGTTTTAGCATTTCATATGAGCTATTTCTAACACCAATTGATTAATTAAAAGTCAGGTTATTAGCAGGTGCTTCTACAAAATAGATAAGCGACAAGACTTTTGTCAGGGACTGTAGTTTTGGAAAAACTTGAGAGTGAGTAAATGATGACAGAATTTAAATTTAAAACACGGCATTTCAAACCTGGATGCCTTTTTTCTTCTGCAGAACATAAAAGAAGATATTTTGATGAATTTTGCTGGCAACACTGGCCCCCATTGACCACAGAAGCAAAATTCTTTGAAATCTTAATTTATGTTTGATAGAAGAAAGAGTCATATACTTGTTTAATAAATTCGGTCATAAATACTTTGTTGGTTTTGAATCTTGAGAAAGTGAATGACTCACTCGCTCATATTAAAACATACTCACTTGTTGCCACCTACTGGTGTAATGGTAACCTACACAAACCAGGGAAGGAATCCAAATGATTGTTTTTGTGAATCCGAAAGAATCACTTCACTGACAAAACAGAAATCCTGTAAATACTAGCAAATATCTTAAACAAGTTCTGTTTTCAGGTTTGTAGTTCACTGGAATGTGGCGAAGTCTTTGGCGAGTTACTATCAGGAGTCAGGACGAGCGGGCCGTGATGGACTGCCGTCCTCCTGCAGGATATACTACTCACCCAAAGACAGAGACCAGCTCAACTTCCTCATTCGGAAAGAGATCGCACGCAAGCAGGTTTTGATCAACATTTATTCATCCGTTAGAGAGAGTGGGATCATATAACAGAGTTACTGTATTACCATGTGACTCAAAGTTTAAAATGCAGCCGGTTGCATGAATATGTAACGGAACAGTGCAAGTATTTTGGTAAAATAAATAATACAAAATAAATTTTAGAAGTTAAAAAGTTGACAGTGGATTTTTTTCAGTGTTAAAAGCCAGTTTAGTATGCAGAGACTAGGGGTGTGTGATAAGAGCAAAAAATATTATATCAAGATTTTTCTGGGATTTTTCGATACTTTGCATCCTATAGTCATTTGTGGTACTAGCTCCATCTTACATGTTACCAGGATATTAAGTGTTGATATTATTAATAGAATATATGAGAAATGTTCTCATAAATGGCGTCATCATTCACTCATTCTCATGTCAATCGTTGGGACTATTACTTGTCCAGAACTTAAAAGAAGATATTTTAAAGAATGGTGTTAAACAACACAGAACCCCACTGACTTCCATTGTATGGACTCAAAACCATCGAGACATATCTCAAAATATCTTCTTTTGTGTTTCACAGAAGAGTCATATGCAGGTTTTCAACAACATAAGGGTAAATAAACAATGTAGAATAAATTATATTTAAATGAACAGAAATTATGATATTTTGAGTGAACTATCCATTTAAGGAAGTGGTTCTCAAACATTTTCGTTGTTGTGCCCCCTTTTTGTACTGTGCATCGCTTTGCCGCCCACTAAATAAAGATTTATAATCTTAAACTTAGAATTTTATCTAAACCAAAAACACGATCAGTTATACAGTCCTGGGACATCAATTATTTTGGTTGGTGGTCTTCTTGTTGTAATGTTTGATTGAATACAATTTAAGATAAATTTCTATTTTTCATAAAATGTCACAAAATCTGTGGCCCCCGTGGATCCATCTTGGGGCCCCCTGGTGGCCACCGCCCCTAGTTTGAGAACCACTACTTCAAGGAAATGGTCTTTAAATGGAATCACTCAAGTAGAAACCAAAAACCTGACATCACTGCTGTACGGTGAACTGCTCAAAAGTAGCCTACCAAAAGCAAACTTGAGTAGTATTATTGTACTTTAGTTGAATTGTGTGAAGTCTTTGTGTTTTACGGTGGAGTTCCCCAGTGTTTTCTTTGGAACTGTTTTTAAACAAAATCGAAGGCTCGTTCACCCATGCTCTCATTACGATTTGAGCCTCATTGTTTCCACATCAGAGCTTCGCATTGCAGCTTTTGAAATCACGTCTATATGGATTTTTCTTTTGAAATTCGTCAGGAATGCACTAACTTACTCCTCCAGTAACATCATTTCACCTCTTGTTCACTGTGTGATCGCGCACATGAGCACCTCTGCGCCCCACGCCATTTAAGAGCAGACGATAAGAAAGTTATATTATCATGAGTTATAAATAAATGGCAAAGAATTGTCAGTGGTACTACAACCTCTTATATGTACAGCTAGAAATCAAGGTCAGAGATGATCTAAATATAACAATTAAAATTCACACAGGTGATTTTAGGCAATTTTAAATTTTATTTAAAGATCCCATTCCCCGTGATCCCGTTTTTCAACCTTTAGTTAGTGTGTAATGTTGTCAAAGCATAAACAATTCCTGCAAAATGATAAACCTCAAGATAAGTGCCAAGCGAGATATTGTCTTTAACATAATTCGCTTTTCAAGGACTACAGAGAACGGCTGGAATCGGACTACAGCCCTCTACTTCCCGGGTACATGATGTCACTATTGTAAACATTTGACTGAGCTACGCGCTAAACTACTTTCACAGCTGGTAATGAGAATACAGCTACACACATTTTAAGATAACCAACGGTCAAAAAACAGCTTCCATGACTTAAACATCATCTGTGAAAGCTGTTCTGTGCAATACACTGATAGTTTTTGTTTGTGCGCATACCTCTAAAACACTTCTATGAAATGTCCTTAGAAGTCCTGTTTGCAAATGTCTCCAGGTCAATCTGATTGTTTTATTATCCAACTCTGGTCCAATATAAAAAGCTTCTGTTATTAGTGTTAATTAATATAACCGGTCTGACACCATTCGGGCCGGTGTCAAAAAAATGTGCGATCTCTAACAAAGATTGGCGTTTCCACATGCTCTAGCAGACCTCAGTTACCATTCGATGGATCCGCATGTTTTTAACTGATAAAGTGAACTTGACGCCATTGTAACTGTTTATTGGTCCAAATGTATGAGTACACATGCACTGAGAGGGGCACCAACCAATCACGACAGCTTGAGGAGCGGTAGCTCGCTTATATGGTATGGGTGGGACATCTTCACACATACACTCTAAGATGGGAACCAACCACGACAGACCTGTTCAGCTTCACCAATCAAAGCGTTTCGGAAGGAGGGAAATTTTTTAAAGATCGGAAAAAATCCAGTCGTTTCGTTAAAAGAGGGACAGCTGTGAACAAAAGACTTGAAATTTGTGAAATATAAAGTGTTTTTTTAAATTAGAAATATGAACATCCATTGTTAAACACCCAAAAACATAATCAAAGCCTCTAAAACAGCAAAAGAATGGCTCCTTTAAGACAATATTTTATTTTCCTCAAGAATACAAAAGTGAAATTATCATTGTGAAGCAACATGGAGTTTGAAAAATACTGAGTGTGCAATAGTTTATTATTCGTAAAGGAAAAAAATGTAATATTTGTAAACTGTTTGCAGGAGAAGCGAGGATCAGAGAAAGAACAGGACAAGGCACCCATCCAGGACTTTGATACTATGGTCGCTTTTTGTGAACAAGAAGGGTGAGTTCACGCACGCAAGCTAAACTTTCAATTCTGGATCTATAGACTAATGAAAATGTATCATATGTTAGCCTGAAATGCAAACATAAACTGCAACAAATACATTTACCTTTGAAAAGCATAAAATTATGCTTTTTTTAAAAGTCCAAAATATGTTTTACAGGTTTTATCAGAAATGTATCTTTATCAAATTATGAGTTTCCATACGTTTAAGGCGGTGTTCACATTTGACTTCTTTTTTAACAAGAAAGAGTTGACAATGGCACATTTTAGTAAAAATAAAGCTTGCAGCGCTGTGGTTACGAATAGTAGTTTAGCGTTTGTGCATGTAGGCAGCTCGGCTTCATAGGGAGTGTTACGGAAGTCTATTTTGGCATTAACCAATCGCATATCTAAAAACTTCAATACTAATTTCTTAAAATTAAATTTAAACTTATACAAAATTCTGCTCCAATGGCGTTTTGGCCACCATTTAATTTTTTTGAGCTTGATCCTTCTCGACCAATCACATTCTTTGCATCGAAAATAGATATTTTTTCATTTTTTATTTTGATACGGCATTACCTCGGATTATCCAAACAGCACCGTTGATGATATGAAGAGAACCGTGTAGCACTCTTAGCCTTTTTCTCTATTCACCTTCCTAACATGTTGTTATGGAAACGACAGGTTTCTGTCACTGTGCAGCTGTGAAGAAGGTGGGCTGTTGTTTTCTTCAGAAAAGTTCAACTTTTTTAACTTCAAAAGATGCTCTCAGCTACAGTAAAAAAATCACTTTTTTGAAAACATTGTTTACTTTACATTGTAGTATAAAGCAGACGCTAACAGCTTCTAAAGAAGTCAAATGTAACATGTTCTTATTGTTATTTCTGCCTTGAACATGGGCTATTGAAAAAAACAAAAGTGCAAGTTTTGCATAATTTACTCTTTTATCTCCTTTCCTCTGCACACATGTTTCTATGTTTCTGTATACTTCGTTCTCTCTCATACATAAACTCACTTTAATACTGTTCAATACTGTTGTCAAGGCAATGCTTTTACAATTATTTGGAATATCAGATGTAGGTTAAAGATGAACACAGAGCTTTTCCATGTTTCTTGAAATCCTTCTTGTGACTGCGGTTTTTATAGCAAGCACCAGGGGGCAGCTTAACCCCGTTGTCATTTCCTCCGGTGTGCTGTATTCCCACATTAAGAAAGGTTTAATATATAGTACATTTGTGCCATCCATGATAATAATGTAATGGACAGTGTACTCAGAAAGATATTTTTCCATTAGATGTTTGATAAGCTCTTCCGATTTGCGTCATCATTTGTGTAGTTTGACAGTGTGTGCTGTACACCAATCTTTCCTGAGAATTATCACTGTAATGTGTGATATCACAGTGGTCACAAGCAGTTGTATGCCATCCAAACCGGATCTTTATGTTGGCCCATATGGTCTGTTCTCGATTGTCTCATCTCCTCAGACGGCACTCACTTTGTTTCTGGTGCTTTGACAGCAGCCACAGCGGCCGTAAACACATCCGGTAACAAACAGAGCTATGAACGTCACTACAGGATGAGAATAATATTAGTTAGTCATTGTCATGAAACTGCGATCAATCTAGACTGAGTTAACTGTTCGCTGCATTCGATGACTTGTTTCATTCAACTTTAAAGGGATAGTTCACCTAAAAATGAAAATTCAGTTGTCATTTAGTTATTTTCCTGTCATTCCAAACCTGTGTGGCTTCTTTTTTCTGCACAAGACAAAAGAAGATATTTTGAAGAAGGTTTATTACTCAACAACATTGGAGCCCATTGACTTCCATTATATGAACACAAATCCAAAGAGACATTTCTCCAAATATCTTCATTTGGGGTTCCAGCGAAAAAAGAGTCGCATACAGGTTTTTAATGACTTGAGGCTGAATATTTATTTTTGGGTAGAGGTCTTCAGGAAGGACCCGGTTATGTGGCGACCAGGTAGAGTTGGGTTCAGCCGGGTTAATTCCCGCGTCGGGTTCGGGTAGTAAATTTAGGAGTTTTCTCTGATCTGCAAGAGTCCGGATCCAACTTTAAAATAATAAGACGGGTCGGAGTCGGACCTGTGTAGCACATTTACGGGTCTCTTCGGGTTCGGGTACACATTTTTGGACTCGTGAAAACCTCTATTTTTGGGTAAACTATCCCTTTAAGGCAGCATCTAGAGCATGCCTTATGAAGAAGTCAATCCTATAATTCATGGGTTTGAACTCCGTTGCTAAAGTAAGGCTTTTCCGTTCTAGCACCGTACCTTTACTTAAATAGAAAGCTAAATGTGGATCTGTGCGCCCTTTAATCACAGTCAGAGCCTGTCATAACCTCACCGCCTCCTGTTTAAAAACACCCTCCTCCAAAATGACACTGGTCACAGGGCATGCGTGTAATGATAGTGTGGTGTTCGAATGAAAGGGTGTGCTCACAGAAGAAGAGAATGATGATCAGAAACGCTGCCTGGATGAGCGGGTGGTCTTGAGAAAGACCCTGCAGTTTGCTCCCGATGGTGTGGAGGGTTTTCATTATTTCATCTGAAGTGCTCATTCTGACACTGTAAATCAGGCGAAAATGAAATATTATTTTTTTACTCCCAAAACCAAAAACAGAAAACTTTAAAGCAGTATTACAATTGTTGTTTTTATGCTTAAACCCTTTTTCATCTTTGACCCATGAGGCACATTGTACAGGGGTGATTATTCATGAATTGTTATGGTTACTGTATGGCCATTACAAGAACTAGAATGAATATAATGTGTTGCACTTTGAGTTGAGGAAGTGACTGTATATCAGGATGCTGTGTGATCTGTGACCAGATCTTTCTCATGTGTCGCTGATGAATATCATGATATCTGGTGCTAGTCAAAACAGAACCTGCTAGTTTTTCATCATTTAAAGATGTTCCTCAGGGCGGGGTGGGCCTGTTTATCTACAGGAGGAAAGAGTTTGGGTGTAACACAGAGCTACAGACATTAATGGTGCTGCTGAACGAAGGCTTTCCTCACCTTCTCAAATCCTGTTTTAAAGCTGTTTTCACAGATATTTGCTGGTTCGAGGTGTTCTTGTCTTGTTGATAACAGCACAGTTGGGAGTTTCTGTCTGTTCTGTTATGAAATCATAAGTCATAGATCATAGACAACATGATTCTATACGATCTTATATAACATACTTTTCATTTTTGTGTGAACTATCCCTTTAAAACATTAAAGACTCATGTCATCTGTAATTTGATGAGAAGCCACACTTAAAAAATAAGTTAAAGTTGCACTTTCCAACATTTTACATAGTTTTCATTATCAAACGTACTCTGTTTTTAAGATACAAGAGTATTTGTATACTTAAAGAACACTAGACCTAATAATGTGGAAGAATCACACTGCTTTATCATTTTATAACCTAATGCGCATCTTTTGTTATCAGAATAGCATTTGATGAGGTATCTTTACTCGGACAAAATGTCTTGGTGCCTATTTACTGTACTCATGAATACTCAAATTAGTGCAAATAAACTGTATATAAATGCTCGAGCCTTTTTAAAGCTAACTTCACGTGTCTGAGGTGATTTCTAATGCACGTATTAAATCTTCAATTATAAACTCACAGGAGAAACAAGTATGAGAAGATCAGCGCTAAGCAAACAAAAACACTTTAAAAATAAATTGTAATGACAAACAAATGATTGATTTACTCTACTGTTTAGAGCAGTGTTTTTCTAACAGAATGACTTAAAATGATTGAAAGTAAAGTGTTAAAATATGTTCAAACAACTAATAAATCATCTTTGCATAACTTTCATAACAAATACACATTTGTTGTTAAACCAAGTTCTAGAATATTTGATCTGGACCTTCAGACATGCTTGAAGACATTGGGAACCCTGAAGACACAGACTGGGAAATCTGTGAAAACTCTTTCTACATTTTGGGGTTGTAAAATTAGACTAATGGCTAATTTAAGGAAATGTAATAAAAAGGGTGTGAATTGTTTGTCGTATCAATGTCTTCAGCAAAATCAGCACCGAAATATCATGAATGTTCAATACGTATAACTCCTAAATACAAAGCACCAAAAGTAGTTCATAGGAAGACCACTTTAAATGCTACACTCTTAAAAATGAAGGTGTTCTTTACAGATGTTAAAGGTTCTTAATGGAACCAAAAGGTTCATCAAAGAAGCCTTTACGACATCATTTTTTTGTTAAGGGCAGCACCATATCTCTAAAGGTAAATTACTGTGTACAGAACCTTTGACAAATGCTTAAAGCGCAAGAGGTGGTTCTTTGCGTTATAAAAAGAAACTTTAAGGAAATGAACAGGGGTTTAACAGGTCCTTTGTATGGCAGGGGTAAAGTATAGCACATTAACCACCTCAAAGAACTGCTGAAGAACCCATTTTTTTCTGTGGATTGAGCGCAGGCTTTACAGCAAAGCTTCTTGATATCTTTCTTTCAAATGACACTGTTGTTTTGTTACTTAACGGGAGAGTTCACCCAAAAATGAAAATTCTGTCATCATTTACTTCGAGTTGTTCAAAATCTGTCTAAATTTTGTTGTTCTGATGAACACAGAGAAAGATATTTGGAAGAATGCTTAACCAAACAGACCGACTCCCATAGTAGGAAATAATATAATGGTAGTCAACAGTGTCCCAGAACTGTTTGCTCTCCTACATTCTTCAAAATTCCTCTTTCATGTTCAACAGATAAAAAAACGATAAAGGATTTTTTCCTACTATGGGAGTCAATGTTGGCCACGATCTGTTTGGTTACAAGCATTCTTCCAAATATCTTATTCTGTGTTCATCAGAACAAAGAACTTTTTACAGATTTGAAACAACTTGAAGGTGAGTTAAAGATGATGTTTTTTTCATTTTTGGGTGAATTATCCCTTTAATACAGTACGATTCACACTTGTCCATTTACATTTCCAGTTTGCTAGTGTTTCAGCTACAACAAGCACAAACAAATATTAAAAGTTACAAAAAATCTGTAAAACACACTCGCACACAACTACAGCTATTTCCCAAAGTTCACCTGAGTTCCAGCGGTTTCCAGATCCCCTGTAGAACTCCTCATGTGTCCACTTTCTGTCGTCCGCACAGTGCGAGTGTTTCCTGTCTTGCAGTTGTTGTTAAAGTGTCTAACAGCTGTGTCGTCGTGTTGTGTTTCTCTCAGTTAGCGGTTTGCACGAGGTTGCAGTTTTCCTGTGTCAGAAGTTTTTAGGAATGAGCTGTGAAGCTTCACCAGCACGTCAGCGTCTGACAGACGGATCCTCTCGATCTATGTTTACCTCTCTCCACCCCTCACCCTCCCTTTGCCTCCATTCGTCTCAGTCTTTTCTCCTCCCCTCTCATCACCGTGGAAACGGTTCTCTTTTCCTTTGTCGAAAAAGTTTCGCAGTCCTGTTTTTCTGTTGCTGTGTTTCAGGTTTGAGGAAGATGTTGGCTCTAAAAATGACCACAACTGTTTTTAACATTATAAGTGAATCGTATTGTTAGAGTTTGAGGTGAATCTCGACAATAAATAAAATCTAAGGTCCTTAAATTCTTTTTTCAAATGTATAATCTGATCTTGTTTTTGACATCATGTGTTTGTCATTATTTAAATGAGTTTCTTCAACATTTGCAAAGCTGTCGGACAGGAAATATTCACGTGTGAACATGAGGTTTAACACTGTCTTATCTCTCTAAGTTCTCACCGTTCATTTGTGAAGAGGTTTTACACGTGTGTTGAGTTTATGTTGTGTGTTCTTGTGAAGTTCATGGGCAGTAATGTTGGCACAGAGAGTCTTTGTGTGTGAGATCATAGGAACATGTTGCGTTCTCTCTCTCCGTCGTGTAGCGGTTATTTCAGACGCTCGTATGAAACCTGAGACACAGAAGTGTGTGCACTGAGAAATCGAACATATCTGGGCTTGAATTTTCTGTGGTATTGTGTGTCTCCACAGACTTGATACGCCCTCTGTTCTTCATTATAGCAACAGTTCCCCTGTATATTCTGACAATTTCTACTCGCCTTCGTGTTTGTCCAAAACTTGTGTGAAGATTTTGTCATGAAACACAGATGGGCTTTGTGTGGGAGGTTCAGAGTCAGATTTTCGTGACGGGTCTACAGCTGTTAATACGACTCCATCTTTAAGTCTCTAGGCAGTAGCTTTGAGTAACAGACTGAAATTTAAGGCACTGTTCACAAAAACTCTACCACGTCCTTATTTAAATAGACATATTGAGATTTAAGGCCTGTTTAAGTGACCCTAAAAAGAAAATTCTGTAATTTACTCCCCCCTCAGATATCCTCAAACCTCAAATATCTTTGTTTTACTGAACACACAGGAAGATATTTGGAAGAATGTCAGTAACCAAACAGTTCTCGGCCACCATTGACTCCCACAGTATTTAATTTTCCTACTATGGTAGTCTGTAGACGGTTTTATCTCAGCAACATAAACAAACATTTCTGCACATGCGCACTTTTGTGTCCCAGCTGAACTTCCGGTACACATTCACAAACAATAACTGTATTCTGTAGATTATTTCTGATAACAATCAAAAGAAACCGTGAAAAAGCGTTACTTGGCTAAACTTCTCTCCAATATTTTGAATTTAGACTGCGATACCAACCTCAACCGGTAGATATCAATGTTATTATTAAAAAAATCATATAAATTAATATGAACATAAATTAAATAAAATCTAAATAGTTATATTATAAGAAGCTAGCCAAACAAACCGGAGGTTAACTGGGGGGTCAGGCACGCGCGCATCCAATGAAACGTTCTATAGTGCCCCTGATCTGTTTGTTAACATTCTTTCAAATATCTTCCTTTATTATCATCAGAACAAAGAAATGTATTCGTCTTTGGAACAATCTGGAGGTTAGTAAAGGATGACAGAATTTTCATTTTTGGGTGAACCATCACTTTAACAACAACGATGATACATTTAAACATATTAGCATCTGCACTTTATTCTAAGCTTGCACTGTATAGTATTTTGGTGACCCTTTTATTGCATTAACCTTATTTCCAGGTGCAGACACGCCACCATCTCCCAGTTTTTTGGCGATCAGAAACCCAACTGCGCCGGCGCATGCGACTTCTGTCAGAACCCCAAACTGGTCCGCGCTCAGCTGGAAAGAGCATCAGCCCTCAGCACCAGAACCGGCCCGGCCCAGAGCACTGTGCCCAGGGGTCCGTTCGGCTTTGATCCTGAACTCTACGCTGGAGGGAGAAAGGGTTATGGGTTTGAGAGGTCAGCTGACCTGTTACTAAAGAAACTGTATGTGACAGAGTGGATATTCTGTGGTGATTTACAGACTTTCTCTCTCTCTATCTCTCTGTGTGTGTGTGTGTTAGATGTGACGAGGAATGGGGTGGCAGTACTGAAGATGATTTAGATCTAAGAAAGAAAGAATTTGGAAATCTCTTTAAGAAGCAGATGAGCCTGAGAAAGGTGAACACACATCTGCCTGTTACATATTACCCATCTTCAAAAAAATACAACTATTAGATTAAACTATCAAATAATCTATATATGTAACTGTTTCTTTATCAGGTGAAGTTATTTAAAAAATGTGCAACTTCCAACACTGGTCATTTATTCACAGAAACTACAGTGTTGTCGTAATATTGACATCAATTATTAAGACGTTATATTTTTGAACTAGTGAAAATTGAAAAAAAAGATGAAGTAAATATAATTTTTTGGCAAAGGATCTAAAATTAACATATTAACAAAATTGCATAATATAGGTGGAAAAATATAAACGGCCTAAACCTTTTTTCAGAACCGCAAAAATAGCCTTTAATGAGAAAATTAGCCTGTAATGTGAGTGTTTTCTTCAAAAACAAAATTCAATGGCAGCAATACTTTAAATGTAGAATATAAAATAAAGTGTAAATAAACTTAATTGTAAATCAAGCAAATTGTAGCATTTATTTAAAGCAGACGACTTTAAAACCGAAAGAAAACTCTTAGGTTAAAACGCAAAAAATAGAAATAAATAAATATATTCAATACATTATATTGACGAATAAATTAAATATAAAGCAGTAACTAAACACTACAACTATATAGACCATTAACTTAACCACAGTTTTTCCTTCATTTTCCGCGTCTCTACCATATCATGCCCTTCTTTATAAAGACGGGTGCACCAGTTTCATGGAGAACATGAAGATCAGTTTTCCCAACACTAAGGCCATGCTTATGTTCCTGCGACATTCCAAAACACTAAATGAAAAAAACACTTAACGCACAAAAATGAATGCAAAGCGCTCAAACTTTGTCCTGTGATCCTTATAGTCGAAAAGTCGATAGAATGGGGGCACAAATAACAACGTTCCCAGAATGTTGCAGGCTGTTTTTTTAAAAAGCCTAAAGTCTTATTGCAATTTGTTCTTTTAAATGTTCACATTCAATTACAAACACAAAAGTACAGTAATGCATTGCACATGCAACAGCTAGACTTTCATCCTCCTCACTGTTGGCGTTAAGGCCAGCACATTCCTCTCTATCTCTCTCTCTCTTCATATGTTTACCGCTGCTGCACTTAAGGCAGTTTTGTGTAATCCAGCTTTTAATTGAACATCAAATAAAACATGACAGTTTACACAGTGGTGGTGTTATTGTGCTAATGGTCTTAAAAAAAATTCTTGCTTTGCCTCTAAAAGAGCTTTCCTTATTGGCTGATGTCTAAAAAAAAATTGCATTTAGCGGATGCTATTATCCAAAATGGCAAGTTTATGGTACGTAAATATTGAAATGTTGCCTCAAAAATAAACTAGTTAGTTTAAAGCAGTAAAATGAATGTCTAAAATAAAACTTAATTAATCTTAAATGAAAAAAAGCAAATACCAAAACTAAAATTAAAATTAACACAAAAAATCTAAAAATAAAATATAATTTAAAATATTAATAAAACTAAAATCAAAACTATCATAACTGTGCTCCACACCTATTTGACTTTCTATTCAACACAAAATTATATATAAACAATTGACTTTCATTGTATGAATACAAAACAGAGACTTGTTGTTGTTGTTTTGTTTTGAACGACATGAAGAAATGATGACAGAATTTCTGTTTGTGTGAACTAAAACTTTAAAACACAACCGTGATCTCTCTTTAATGTCCGTCCTGTCTTATGTTTGGACTTTCTTTTATTGTGTTATTTTCAGGGTTCAGATGTAAGAGAGACATTTGTTCCAGCAGGTGAGTTGCTGCAGGCATTAAATGTTGTATTTGTGATCTGTTTTGAGTTTTTTTCATTGTGACAAACATGTTTTGTCAGATGCCGATTGTCCGCTGAAGGAAGCCAGCAGTCAGAAGATCCCCAGACTCACGGTGAAGGTAACAAACGGCATGTGAGGATAATACTGGAGCATTTCATGTGCACAGAGGATGTAATGTAGTATTTTGAATCATCATGTGGAAACGGATGAACACAGACAGTTCATTTTGATTTGAAAGCTCTCGCTGTAGTCCAAGTAACTAACTTCAAACAATGAGTGTCGTGATCTGGAGATAGAGAAATATTAAAGCAAAATAAAATGCTGTACAAGAAAAGTTGTGCTTAAACTTTTCAGATCAAGTACCACTCTTGCTAAAATTACTCATTTCAAGCACCATACTTTACCCTATTGCAAATCACATGCATAACGCATTATACAAAAGTGAATTATTTTGTGTGTTTTGTTTCTGTTATTGTTCTGTAAATGTATTATTTTCGGTACTGATGTAACAGAAGTTTAACAAGAGGGAATAATATCATGCAAGTATCCTATTCCAGCTCTTTGTGGGAGTTACGATCTTCCAGTGGTAAATAATAAAGAAATAAATTATATAAAATTGTTATTAAAATATAGGTATATATTAATTAGACATAGAAAAATGTTTATATATGAAACATTTATGAAATGTATATCAGTTTTAAAAATACATTAATTATTTATAAACACGTACACATACAAAAATATATTTAAGAAAAATTGAAAATAGAACATTTTAGAAACATTTATATATAATTTCACTTATTGAAAAATATAGATAAAAGTGCATACATGTGTATGTTTTTATAAATACAAAATGAATATGCACAGTACACAGACATATATTATGTAAACACACTTTTATTCTGGATGTGATTAATCCCGATTTATGGTTTGACAGCCCTAATATTTATTAGTGATTTCAATTTCTTGTCACGTCAAATACCACCTGGGGGCGCCAATGTTGAGCCACGGCACGGCCATACCAATGTTTAGCCACGGCACTCTCTGATTCACACAGCATTTCGATGTTTAGCATGTTTGGAGCACAGAGATGGGCAGAGACTCCTCCTATGGGCACGCACATGCACTGGAGTCTCAAACATCACGTGATATATATATATATTCCAACTATATTTGTGATCAGAATTTGATTTGTTCTATTGTGTTTCAGAGCAGAGAACACTGTCTGTCTCTACTGCAGGAGTGTCTGCACAGCAGGACGGCACAGAACACAGACAGGTAATGCAGAGATCAGGCCAAGGTTTTTTTTTTTAACGGAGCCATCATTTTACCCAAACCATTAAGCCTAATATAGCTGTTCTTGATCCAGGATTAAGAACCGCTGCCCAAATAGATTCATGTTATTATTTAATGTAAAGTTTAATTTATTTCAGTTGATTGTTTATTTAACAGGGAAAATGCACATTAATGGACATTGTTGTAAATGCAGTAGAATTAGCCAGTAACTATTTCTGCTTTCTTACATAACACATATATTTCCAAAACATGAATAAAAGAGAATTAATATTTAATCGCCATCGAGTTGTTCCAAATCTGTATAAATGTCTTTGTTCTGATGACCACAGAGAAAGATATTTGGAAGAATTCTTGTAACCGTTTCTTGGCCGATATTGACCGCCATAGTAGGACATTTTTATACATTTCTATCTTTACAAAATAATTTACTACGAAGAATTTAGGAAAAGAGTTCCAAGGCACTTGAGTAATACTGAATCTTTCCTGCTATGGTAGAAATGTCCCAGAAGTAAAATGGCTGACATTCTTCTGAATATCTTTCTCTGTGTTCACCAGAACAATGTCATTTATACAGTTATGAAATTATATCAGTAAATGATGACAGAGATTATATTTTTGGGTGAAATGTCCCTTTAAAATCAAAAACATTGGTTGTATTTGCAACTTGTACAACCTATATACAACCTCCTTGAATGCGAATAAAAATCAATTAAATAGATCTGTGTATAAAAAATTAACTAAACTTTTACGTAAAATTATGATAAAGATGAAGAAGGTTAAACGCTAGGAGAGAGCTTCTTAAAGCAGTAAAAGCACACAAAAAAACAAGATTATATATGCATTATATATATGCTGACACAGGTCATGTGTTAGCATCTTAATCAGCAGACTTTAGCATTAAACAGATTTCATAATGTAAACTCTACAATACATATCGACATTTTTTATTATTAGCACTTCTTACTGCTTAGTAAGTGAATTGTTAAATGGACAGGATGTGTTGTGACTCATCTCCCACTGATGTTTTTCTCTCTTCAGTAGCTCTGATGCACTTTCTCAAGCAGTTGAAATCGAGCATGAGATCTTCAGAGCCTGTAAATCAGCAAACTTGTACAAAGCTGCTGTTCTCAAAAGAGTGAGTGTTGATCAGACATCTTCATCTTCTGCTACATCCCATCATCATCATCATCATCATGAATTGTTCAGTATTGCCTTGATATGTAAATCTGACATTCATCACTGACAAAAGTCATTCACATTCATCACTGCAGGTGTCAGAGATGAAGAAAGGTGTGACCTCAGATCCCTTTGAAGAGATACAGGCAGAAGTGGAGGAAGAGTCCGCACCCTCCTCTTCATCATCTCAACCTGAAGCTGATCTACAGGGCTTCACTTCAGCCTCTCAGGTTTACTCGGTGAGTCCATCACAGCCTATCAATACAGATACATGTAGATACATTTGACTATAACATAAGTATATTCAATTATATTGTGTTTAGAATTTTTACAAAATGTTTACTTGTTGGAGAAAAGAAAAACCACGATGAACTGTGAGCAATAAGACCTGACCTTTTTTGCCTCTGTCATTTCTATATTTTGTAGCTGAAGAGAAAGCGAGTAGGTGCAGGTTTCCGTGGCTCGTCCAGCCTGTTTCAAACAGCAGGAGATCTTCTGAAGAACACTCAGAAAGAGACTGGTCTCCCAGACAGAACATCGGGAGACTCCATCTGCGAGGAGGACACCGCAGGAAAACCAACGATGAAAAGCAGCACCTCGTCTCCAGTTAAAGCCAAAAGTAGCACAACTTCCTCCCTGAGCAGCCCAAGTAAAAAACTCAGTAGGAAACAGCAGAAACTGGCAGAAGCGGCCAAAGAAACTCGCTGTATATCCCAGTATTTTGGGAAAAAGCAAGTAGACAGCAGTCAGATGAAAGGAAATGTGTCATTAAACTCTGATGTAGCCACGTCTCAAGATCAGCCACCTTCATCATCTGATACTTTCTTCGTAACACTGAAGAGCAATTCAGCAGATGTTTCAGAGAATGCTGCTATTGTAGAGATCCCGTCTGTGAACGAGAGTCCTGTAAAGCAGATACCCGGACCAAACGAGATGGAGCTTGAGGTGTCCAAAGATCATGAGATGAAGAGGTAGGATGGAGAAAGCTCTCCCAAAATAGTTTGTTGTCTATCTACCATATAAGAAGTGGTTTGGGATTGTTCACAATGTATATTGTTGTGTTTTTGTTGTTTTCCATGCAGAGAAAACCAATTGGAGGACGAACAAGTGCGGCCAAAACAAGTAACATTCACATTAAAGATTCACGTTTCTCTTGTCAAAGGGGTCATGTTGTGAGAAACCAAACCAAACAATTGTCATGCATAGTGTGCAAAGAAAGTATTAAGAAACTAGTTCTAAGAACTACATCAGAATAATTTGTTTATTATAAATGGACTTATTGGTAAAACTGCATTGTAATGATTCCTTTAACATCCCAAAAGCCGATTTTCAATATGTTTATCTTGCATCTTCTTTAACTCAGTTACCTAAAGACAAATCCCAGTCCCCTCCTGCTAAACGCAGCCGCCGGCTAAAGGAAATGAAGAGGGTGACCTTTGACCCTGTGGTGCAGGAGTCACTGTTGAAGACAATTAACGGGCACGTCGCTGAGATCAAACAACCGCCTGTTACACTAAAGGAAGCTGCTGATATTGTGGTCAGATACCTGGACCCTTTCTACAAGAAAGGAAAATTTGCAAACAAGGTGATTTTTTTTATATTAACTAGCGAATCATTAATAGGTTGCATGTCTGTTCTGAAAGAGAAAAAATAATGCTTGTCAGATATAATAAAGGGCAACAAACTATGTAATCGTGCATATTTAGCATAGACTATTTGTGACCCTGGACTACAAAACCAGTGTTAAGGGTCAATTAAAAAAACATTTTTTTACATCGACTGAAAGCTGCAGAAATAAGCTTTCTATTGATATATGGTCTGTTAGGATAGGACAATATCTGGCGGAACAACAACAAAGCTGGAATCTGAGAGTGCAAAAAAGCTAAATATTGAGAATCACCTTTAAAGTTATTAATCTGAGGCTCTGTAGCACGCCATCCACTCACAAAAAGAACGTTTTTATACATTTGCAGTGTGATATTTATAAAATATATTCATGGTACATGATCTGTACTTAATATCCTAATGGTTTTTTGCATAAAAAAAAAATATGTAATTTTTACCCATACCTTGTATTTTCGGCGAGTACTAAAAAATTTTTCCCGTGCTACTTAAGGCTGGTTTTGTTGTCCAGGGTCACATTTATAGGTCCAGTGTGTCATTTCTTTGGAGAATCTATTGACAGAAATGCATAATAATATACTCAACTATGTGTTCATAGGTGTACAAAGAACTTTTTATAATGAAGCGTTATGTTTTCAATACCGTAGAATGAGCTATTTCTATCTACATACACCACTGGTCCCCTTGGATGTTGTGTCTACAGTAGCCCTAAACTACAGTGGCTGCTGAGGTCACATGCGAAAACGCATGCATAAAGAAAAAACACCAGGAAATTCAAAAAGCATCTTTATTAGTTTGGCGACACAGGCCCTGCAAATTCTCGCAACACAAACAAACAAACACAGAAACACTTTGCAAATTCTCACAAACAAACAAACACAGAAACCAGCTGCAAGTGGCACAGACAACAACGGAAGCGTTTATGGGGGATGCCAAAAACTATTGCACCTGGCTGGGACGCGCTTCATTTCACTGTGTTCATCTTGAACAATTGAAGTAAAAGACAAAAACGGCTCTGCAGAATGCGTTTCAAAAATACGTGAGCCAGTTCCCCCAATTCACAACCTCAACACTAGATGGCGCTAAATTTCATACACTGGACCTTTAAATTCTAGTAATACAAAATTAGTTTGAGATATGCAGTATGACCAATCTACCAACACATAAGACCTATAAATTAATAAGTAAACTTTAATTTATAAATAATAAGTCAATTTACATTTATATTTGGAGATAATGCATTCCACACCTTTTGTTGTTGAATGTTTTTTAGCCTTCAGCTAAACTTTACTGTGAAAGCCTATTATAAATAGAAACCTATTATAAATTATAATTGCACATCATTTCCCTCAGGACTTGTTTAAATCTTTTGCCCGGTTCCTCTCTCATCTCCTCACTGAAGGAAAAACTGCGAATCCGGGACAAGGTGAGACTATTCTGAGGTGATAATCTGACATCATAAATTACTCAGGAGCTGATTTGCCATTTCATTCATTTCTTTTCTCTCCTCCACAGTGAAGTCGGAAGCAAAAACCCTCATTAAAGCTTTCTTCAGCAGGATAGAGCGCTGTGAGAGCGAGGGGGATTGGAAGCACTTTGAGAACAGATGATAGAAATATCTCTGATGTGTCATTGTTATGCCAACAGGCTGGTGTAAATCTCAGGTGTATCATGAGGGCTTGTGCACATATTGCACATGAACCTTACGTGCGGATGAACACTGTTTATATTTTTGAATGGGCTACAGACCACAGTGACTGTTATGTAGCATCAATTGCTGCTAATGCACCCAAGAGTTGCGAGAAGTGTTAAGATAACTGTATTAAAAGTGCAAATGTGCACTAATAGAAAGTAGCCATGAGCTGTTTACAATGAATAATTTAAGAGAGTAGTTTTCCAACTATGAAGCTTCTTTCATTCTTCACATACATATTTTTTTGTTGCTTTTATTGTAGAGACAGTTCATAGTAGCACATGCACTATTGTCAATCTACAAAAAGGCATGTGATCGGTTTAAGTACCATTAAAAGAGTAGTTCACCAACAAATAAACCTTCTGTCAACATTTATTTAGCCTCAGGTCATTCAAACCTGTGTTTGACTCTTTCTTCTTTGGAGGAGCGCTGAAGAAGATGATGTGTTTTTCACTTGCCTGGGATTTGTTACTTTTCTCTGATATTTCTGCTGCATTGTATTTATTTCTCATGTAAATATCTTTGTCATGTTTTAAGTTTCTGGCTGCAAACAACCTTTCATGTCTGTCTTAATGAAATCAGTTCTTATTATTAGAAGTCTCCGAAATAACGTCCTAAACATGTAATTGCCTTCCTTCCCACGAGAAACCTGCTCGAAATAAACGCGTTTAACGCATCACTGAACACACACAGTGAGCTCAATGCACACAGCTAATATTCCTTCTCATACTACAGCCACCATCCGGACAAACTGGCTTCTTCCTTGGCGTTTTGGGCGTCATGCAGCGATCGTTCAGTTATGATGTCACAGTATCGCGAGAGCGGTTCGAAATCACAGCTTCGACTTGCTCTCGCGGTACTTTGATGTCATACCCCGATTGGTGGAGGAGGATTTGCAGCCGCGGGGGAAATTAGATTCCCATTATGACGAAGTCGTAGATCATGTAGATGACTTGAGTCATAGATATGAACGATTATTAATATTAACCAACTGGTGGTGATGTGGCTTCATGTATACAGTCTGGATATATTGTTTAGAAATATGGATCCTTATGTCAGCTGTACAAAAAAGGTTTGTTTTCTTAATTCCTTTATACGTTTTTTTTGCAAAAACATGGCAACCACACATTTAAGATGGTTTTGCTACGGAAACCCATAGTGTAACCATGATATTTGTGGTTCGAAATTAGTCTGCCAAAAAGATACAGGCTCATGAATATTAATGACGCAAGGAAGGATGTTGCTTTGTCCAATATTGAATACTATTATATATTTATATTTAATTGTCTGAATTGTTTGGTAATCCTTCAACCCCCTGCCTGTTTTATTTTATACTTTTCTGCGCTATGTACTATGTAAGCAAAAAATAATTATATAAAAATAATAATCGTTATCATTAGAACGTGCTGACGTGTTTGGTCGCTGTCCAATAAGGCTCATAGCTTATGAATATTAAGCAGCAGATCTTCACCAGGGTAGAATGCGCAAACTCCACCGCTGGACGAAACCAACGGGATGTTGTTGGGAACTCAACAAAGCGTACGAGCCGAGATATCTGCGCTTAGCACGGCAGTGGGAGGGCTTGAATGTGACGGGACTAAACGTGACATTTTTTATCTCGTTGGATTTTTTTCTCCTGACACGCCGAAAACATTTCACGCAAACGGAGCGACCGTTTGCCGCTGGCAGCGCGCGCTGTCATTGTTGTATCCTCTCTTCCTTGAGGAGGTCGCGGATGCTGCACAGACGGTCATTTATTGGGCGAAAAAAGACATGAAAATAGGTGAGTAAAGTGTTTGCAACGCCGCTTTTGTGTGCAAACAGGAGCACACTTCGCGAAAGCGTGTTAAAGTGAGACGTTTGCCGCATCGACGCGTTCAGTGATTTATTTTCATTGCTTTAATAGATCTTCCGGACGGCCCGTTAACCGAGTAACCGATGCTGCGCGCCGACAGGATGGACGAGTTTGTGACCGAGGAGGAAGAGCCGTGGTACGATCAGAGAGACCTGGAGCAAGGTGAGAAAGATAGCAGAAAAACGCATCAGTTTGACAAAAACAAAACATGATATATGCGATTGACAATCGCCGGAAAAAGAGAGAGTCCATTGTTTGAGCTAAAGACAGTTCATCATATACATCTTGTCTTTATCACGATACATAAAGTCACGTTGCGATGTATGTTTGGAGTCAAATCTCAGGTTGAAGGTAAAAGATGCGAGATGTGGGACCTCTGTGAGCATCTGTGATGTAGACGGATGACGTCTTCCTCTGATGTGGACACTGGATCTGTGACGGATGCACAACATTTGGTCTCTCGGGTTTAATCTGCTGTTCATAAACTGTGTCTGGAAGATTTAAGCATTATGATATATTGGATAGTCGTGATAGACCTAAAAGTCTTCCAAATTTAGTCTATTAATGGTTGCCCAAGCAGAAGTGGCAGTTATAATGTACGGAGAGGACTTTATAATGCAGACACATATTTAAACTGCATTTGAATAGATATTATTTAAAATAGGTGGTCATTTACATCTCTTTTACTATCTTATGTTACATTGTCTGTTTTAACAGCTGTTTTGCATTAAGATTGATTGCTGTATGTTATCTCTGATACAGTTCTTTTTCTTCTCATCGTGTTGAATAAGAAGGGCTTGAGTCCTCTGATGGTTTAGGATGATGTCATTGCCCTCTCTCTGCCCTCTGGATTGAATCGCAGTACAAAACGCTGAGCTTTTGTACAGCCTGTCACCGATATTTATGAATCGGGACACTTTGTTTGGTTGAACTTTCATAGAGAGAAAAAAAAGCGATGACCTAATATCCAAATGGGAAATTTAGACGAAAGAGAAAAGTCTCGGTATTTGAAGAATTTGATTGGAATGAAACTTGAAACAAAGATTGCTTGGTTGAGGAGGATTTACAGAGGCACTACATCTGGAGAGTTATTCCTCTTTGTGAACCTGAGGCTTGTTTTTCCGGCAAATTACAGTGGCTCCCACGCAAAGATGATGGTATCATAGCCGCGGTCACTTGTTTTTTCCCTCCATTGACTTTCGACAGACTGGAAACGCAAGCCCAAACGACAATATTTTGCTAATCAACGCGTAGCAAAGTTCAAGTTTGGTGGACTGACCTGCGAATTCACGTCACGTGAGCGTATGAGACCAATAGAAGATCAAAATGTCACAGCGTTACCTCTCGGTTCAGAAACGGTACAGAAATGTTAAAAAAGGAGGAATCGCCCATTTTCATACCACCGTCCAATGAACTCCTTATGCTCGTAGTCAAGTCTGAAGGCGGCTTATTGGATCAAAACAAAAATACTGTATTCGTCAACGGAATTTGCCTTCATATTTTCGGTTGAAAAAGCACATCAACCGGGTACTTCAAGTGCATTTTTTTTTGTTATTTTCAATATGAACGCACTACTTACACTATTTATTTTTAGCTATCCTCAGTGGTAAGAGCATTTCGTTAACATCGTAAGGTCGTGGGTTCCATCCCAGGGGATTGAACATACTTAGAAACAAATGTATTGGACAATACAATGTAAATCGGTTTGGATTAAAGCATCTGCCAAATGCATAAATGTAAATTTATACTACAAAATGGCGTAGAATAGTGCACAAGTGTGCGTTTTGGGACGGAACTCATGATCTCAGTGCTAGCGGGCCAAAGTTAGCACCTTACCAAATCATCCATTCCACCTTAAAACATAAATGGACGCCAAATAGTTACAAGTCATAGTTTTTGTATCAGAATGTATTGTTACACCCCTTAACAGTTTATTACTTGGCATAAAAACATGTATGTTGATAAATGTATTGTAATGTGGTAAAATTAAGGTACTGAAGAGCATCTGGCTTCATTTGTTTTCTAAAAACTATTTGTTTTAATTCAATTGGTCTATTCCGGATTCTCGGGCGTCTTCATGTCATTGTTTTGGTTCATCAGCAGATGTACACTGTGTGCCTGTAAGACAACATTGAGAAATGCATCAGACAGCTACAGGAAAAACTTTCAGAGACAAATTCATTCCCAATGAAATTAGCAAACGTTATATTCATGCACTTTGTGCTAATGGCCTAATGGAAGTTAGACAGAGAAACTTAATATCGATACGTTTCAGAACGTCTCCATTGCCGTGCGGTTCGAGAGAGAAATCCATCTTGAGCGGAAATGTCGTCTGAACACTCGCTCGCGTCTGAAGAAATTCAAGTCAACATTGCCTGGTTAGAGGCGTTTTCACTTCATGGGTGACCATTCAGTTAAAGGTGATGGATTAGGAAACATGAAACCGTTTGTGGCTTCACTCAGCAGTGAGAAAAACCATGATTTGGGTTTCTTTTTATACCCTTCTCATTTTGAGTGATTTAGTGAATTAAAGCTCTAAGGCTCATTGGTTAGAGTGTGGCGATGGCAACACCAAGGTCATGGGTTTGATCCCAGGGATGGCACGTACTCCAAAACAAATGTATAGTTCAATGCCATGTATGTCACTTTGGATGAAAGCGTCTGACAAATGTGTAAATGTAAACACCTACAAAATAGTGGATTGCTATATTTGCCCAAAAACCTAAATTTATTTTTCTTTACGCACTTAAAGTACTCTCGTCGCCTCATTCAATTTCAATTGAACGACTTTAATCTGATGGACCAATTGAACGATGTCTTTAGGACCTGTCTGGATCTTGACAGAAACTCACCATTATGTCTATGAGGAGTCCCGGAAACCTCTTTGATGTTAACAAACTATCATTAATTGAGTTCCAAATAAGCTGGGAGGTCTTTAAACGTCTAGAACGTCATGTGGGTGAGTAAAACATGACAAAAGGTGTATTTTTGGGTGAAATGTCCCTTTAATGCATGAGCTGCATAAACGTAATAACTCTGCATTGTGTTCATTTGAATGAGTGTTTTATTATTTATCTTAACATAATACCAGGTTATATTTGACTTACATTTACAGTTATAATAAACAGTAGAGCAGTATCCAGTTTATACAGTTCTGTTGCTGAACGGTATATTACTGTACCAGCCCTGACTCATGCACACAATGAACAGCTTTAGTGTGTATTCATGAGCTCTCTCTCTTTCTCTCTCTTTCTCTCTCTTCCAGTATATTCTGTATTTTTTTTAACGGTCTGCACTGTGGTAAAGAGCTAATAGACACAACAGATGCACTAAATAGATCAGGAGAAAATAGATGATCCAGTTCTTCTTGTTGGTCCTCGATGCAGTACGCAACCACCTAACAACCAGCAATAACACCCTAGAAACCATAGAGCAGTTATTCCACCGTCAAATGAATCTGAAATTTAGTTTATTTCATGTTTTCTCATTTTTAGCCAATGAATCACAATCAAAATAACAACAATAATTTGTGGTCGCAGGCAGAGAGAGAGTTTACAAACAAAATGACTCCAAAAGCAAAAATCTGGATTTGAATGATTTTGTAAACATGTTCAGTCGGCCCGAGCAGCAAATGGGTTTGTACTTGTTCTTGGTTTATTACGTCATGTTTGAGTTTATATGAAAGCACAAGCGCTGAAGCGTCCAGCAAACATGAAGACGTCAGGCGGGCATTACACAGTGTTCACATGTGTGTGTGTGTGTGGATATTTGCCTGGTAACGTTACTCTTTGCATTCAAAAGTTAATTAAATAAATATTTGTTTTAATTGTCTGTCATCCAGAGAACACTGCTGACCTCGTTTCTAAAAATATCCCTTACTGTACAGAATATCTGGTTCTGCTTTTCTTACAAGGCTCTAAAATGTTCAGATTTATTGTGAGAGCAATATCATCATGATGTGTTTTGAGGATCTAGAGACGCACAATAATTTGATCATCTCAGTATCTGCCAATATTTGTTTTTAAATAGAATATCAGTGTAAATGTAAGATATCATTGGTCATCGGAAGTAACAATAATTATGAAACATTTATAAATCGGCACTGAGGATTTAATAATATTCATTGACAAAATGCATGTCCTCATCTCTGTGTTGTGTGTTTCTCTCCGGTAAATTCACCCATGAATCAGTTCTCACATAAACACAAACATGTGGCACCAAAATGCTCTTGTATGATTTATCCATGTGCCGCTGTGTGTTTGGTTATCACACACACACACACAGACACACCATCTCATGATGAATCTCTGCTCTCACATCAGTTTAATGGAGGTCAACCACTCTGAGCCAGATACATCATCATTATCACCTCCTGTGATGTCACTTCCTGTTAGTGTCTTCAGGGAATGTAAAGCAGGAGCAGGTGTTTGTGAGCTGAGGGAAAACACTTGCAGGAGAAACAAACCTGCGACGTCAGACATTCTGCCGTCATAACCTATTGACTGTCACGAGACGACAGCAGACGGATCGAGTTGAATCACAGAAAGAGATGCAGCACTAATAATGTTACGGTCATAATGTTAATTGTGTTTTAATGCTCTCGCACTCAATGGCTCACAGGATGAGAAGGGATCAAGAATCTGGACTCATGATCATGTGTTTAGGAAACGTAATGGCTCAACAAGATTCATGTTTCTGCCTTTTTTACAGACAAATCTATTGGACGGCCATTTTAATGACATGTGAAGTCTCTCTTGTCTGCTCATCCTGTCAGAATTAGTTCAGATCTTTAAATCGTATCTAACTCGAGTCGTCTCTCTCTTCGTCTAATGTCTGTCCTCAGCTGTGTCTTGTGTAGTTCATGTTAATAGGAATGAATGGATGAGGATTAAACAACAATCTCGTCCTGTAAACAGAATTAAACGGCAGGATTTTCTCTGGCCCTGTTTCTCTCGCTCTCATGGTTTCACACTCTAAGGCTACAATTCCAGACACACTTTATGAAAGCATTAGGGTGTTGTTCGTCTTTATTACACGGCTCGTTGGAATGCTTGATTCTGATTGGCCAGTCGTGATATTTGCAGGTTCGTTATTCCCAATATAACGACCTCTCAAAACTAATAACACACACGGTTACCCGGATGCAGCAAATCATTTTGACAGGTTTGTTTGACAAATTACATATAAATATATATTTTAATAACATACATGACATTTATATTTACTAATTATTTAACCACATTGGCTGTTCGTGACATTGGAAGTAAACGACTTAAACGACGGTAAAACTGAGCAAATCAAATATTTCAAATTCTCATTTTATTTCCAGTTTTTCTCACAAGGAGAATTTTTTTATAAGCGGTATAATCTGGCTACTCGTCACATGAGAATCTGTTTTAGGACATTAAGTACAGTGCCTGACACGTAAACTGTTAATGTTATTTTGTGTATTTTAGCACGGCTGGAATGTTGCATTCACAACTGTATTATGTTAGATATTTTTACGGACACAGAATAATTTAGTTATTTTTTTAACAGATTTTCCACATATAATGTAAAAAACCTGCAATTGTACCGTTTTTCATGTATTTTTAAAACATGGTCAAAAACTTAAAATAACAGAGAAAGACGGCAAATGAAAACGGGGAAATCATGTTGCTAATTTTACAGTGAAAAAACTTTATTTTACATTTATTTATAACGGTATAAATTTAACATTAATGTTTGTTTTTACCGTATAGAACGGACAGAGAGAGTTTTTTTCGAGCCCTGTCAACAGGGACACATTTGCCTCTGACTCTTGGAGTGTTGTCTTAAAATGTTGCCTAGATAGACCGCACACTAAGTGTTAAAGAGCTTATGGCACCGAACACTTCTAGGTTGCCACAATGGTAGTTATTAATGGAGAAAATGTATTTCCTTGTTCACAAACCTTCTGCATCGGACACACTTCCTGGACTTCTATTGTTTGTGGTGTTTTGTGTGACTCTGGTCTTTTTTCTCTTAGATCTGCATCTGGCAGCTGAACTGGGTAAAACCCTCCTGGAGAGAAATAAAGAGCTGGAGGACTCACTGCAGCAGATGTATATCAACAATGAAGAGCAGGTGCAGGAGATCGAGGTAAAGCTCCGGAGATCCTCACTGCTGCAGACATGTCAATAGATTCTCTCATGATTATAGAAGTTAAGAACTAGCTGTTTCGTTTCATTTCATAAACTGAAATCTAATAAAACAACACGGCAACCTTCAGCTTCTTTAAATGAAATTGAATTTAATTTAAAGGTCTTCAGGTCAGGCCTGTCATGATCCCTGACCTTCATGTCTAAGCAAAGCCTAATTTGTCTTGATCTTCTGTCCCCGGTGGTCTCGCTGTGGGCAGTCAGTGATGTATATAGATGTGTGCTGCTGTGTGTGACACGTGGGAGTCTGTGGTTGCCTGTGCCAGATCTGATGAAACATAGACTGGATTACAATTACATCTCCCTACACAATGAGCCAGTGTTAGGATATATTTGGATATACGCTGTAGTTCACATGCTCTCGTTCTGTGTATTGCTCAACACTTCCATACTTTCGACTGAGAATGTTATGACTTTCTGGTTTTGCCTGCAGCGGTTTTAATATCAAGCAGGAAGAAATGAGCGTAAGAGGTTTATGGGTTTAGGATTACAGGATGAAAATTGAGATTTTTTACGCAAACCACATTTCACACGTCTTTCAAGCTTTTTCACGTGAAATGTCAAACACGGCCGTTTCTTATTTCACAAAAGTAGAAAAACACATGCGACTTCATCTGAGCTGTTTTAAAAAAAAGTACATATTATTGATTTGTCAATTAAACAATAGTTATGTTATAGTGTCTTTCTATTGGAGATGGACAGTACAAGTAATTTTTTTCATCTAAATAGTTTTTGCCTTTTTATATTTCATACATGCATGATAATTATCTCAAGTTTGTTCCAATTTATATCAATCAAACTACAGTTGGTTTGTTTTGATTTAATCCATAATAACTTTAGATAACAACAAATAAAACACGATAAAAATACGATAACACTTTGAACTTTTGAAAAGTCATCTCCGTTTGGAAACATTGTATATATAAATACATTTATGTGAAGAGTTTGTGTATATATATTTATATTTGTAATGCATATATTACTATTTATATATTAACTTATGTTTTTTTTGCTCGGTTGATTCGAAATGTTTAATGAAAAAATTAAGTTGACAAATCAAGGCATGTTTTAACACTAAATGAAGAAAGAATATAATTTCTGCAAACGTATTTTCCACACAAAAATGTTTTAGTATAAAGGGCAAGACTTGAGGAGAGTAAAGAATGTTCTTACGTGACGAGATACAAACGAGTCAATTGATCAGTAATACTCACACAGTTTAAACAGCAGGTTAACATGTGTGTCTATCTATGTCAGTATTTGACCAAGCAGATGGAGATGTTGCGTGAGATGAACGAGCAGCATGCTAAAGTGTACGAGCAGTTGGACGTGACGGCTCGCGAGCTGGAGATAACCAATGAGAAACTGCTGCTGGAGAGCAAAGGATCTCAACAGAAGATTGACAGGTGAGCTACATTATTAAAGCACCATGACAAATACCACATAAAGAATGTCATCTTGTTGGGTTTAGCTCATGTATATTCATTTAGTTACGACATTGTACTTTGACCTTCCAGGAGCCGTTACACAATAAATAATCATGAGCTTAACCTATACAAAGGGCTTCTAGTTTGTCCAAGCGGTATGTAGCCGATGCTCGGCCTGGTGTGTCCACTGATGGAGACCAGTAAGACTTAGAGGTCAGTCAGAACCAGCATGTAGGCATTGAGCCAAGGGTGTTTTTATTTAATATGGAGCCTTATTTAAAATAGGTGTCTTACTGTCTTCAGGTGGTCTTACTGTACATGCGTCTGCATTTCATGAGATAAATGGGCACCCTTTCTTAATATTTAAATGTCTATTGTTTTTTGTACATTACATGTCATTCTTTCATTTCATTTATTAAAGGGCAATGCAATGCAAAGGTCAAAGTTTCAGCATACCGATAGGTCAGATGTCAATGTTTGGTGAGGTCTCCTGTAAGTTTTAAAGCATTTTTTGTATTGTTGAAGTATGATTTTTTTTTTAAGCAAGCGCCGCTTACAGAATTGTCACATCCATAACGGTCCATATTCCTCGTGCACAGGAAAATTAAAATTGAACTATTTTATGTTCTATGAAGAGGCATCCCACCATTTATGAGGTGTACTGGCTTAACATAAATGTTGTGAATGTTCAATGAAATTTAATTCATAAAAATCATACAAAGTTTGTTGTCTCTCGAAAATTGTGTATCTGTTCTTGTCACATGTTTATTTCCTGATTTTTAAATGGAAAGCTCAGGTTTTGACTCAAGTTGTCATCCAAAGCGCTGGAATTCCATAAAGTTTTAAAAGTTGACAAAATGCATATATGGATTATAGCTGGTGGTCATGAAAGTTTACAAATTTTTGTGCACCATTGCCTTCAAACATTGGAGGAAATATTGGGTAACACTGTACAACGAGTTGCTATTGATAACAATTAATGCATTAGCTAACATAAACGAACAATAAACAATACTTCTACAGCATTTATTCATATTAATTCATGTTAATTTCAGCATTTACTAATACGTTATTAAAATCCAACATTGTAACTGTTAACATTAGCTAATGCACCATGAACTTACATGAATAACTGTATAGACATGATTCATGAACCAACATTGACAAGGATTGGTAAATGCTGGAATACTAAATTGTTCATTGTTAGCTAGTTGCAGAGTGATTAACTAATCAGTAAAGACAGCGTAACCAATGTTGTTATAGAAATGACATCATTTATTCTGATTGAGTTGATCGAGTATTCGCCATTTTGTTTGGTTTTTAAATCTGTAAAGACTTTCTGCCGTTGTGGTGTATGATGGTGTGCCGACAGTCTGATCACGTGTACATGCCTTTTACAGACTGACGGCCACTATGGAGATGCTGCAGGGGCAGGTGGACACGCTCACGGCTCGCGTGGAGGAATTGCGCACGCTGGAGGAGCTCCGAGTTCGTAGAGAAAAGAAAGAGAGGAGAAAAACTGTTCATTCTTTCCCCTGCCTGAAAGAACTCTGCACTGCGCCCAGGTCTGTTCACATTTATTAATAAAAGCACAGAGGAAAATATATTGCATGATGGACTGACGGATGAAGTCATTTCCAACAATGAAGAGAATGGATTTCATCACTAAGTGCTTTTGATATAATCTAAATTATTCATCCATTCATGGTTTGTAAAGATTTGTTGTGGGGCTTTAACATATTAAACTTAAAAGAAATCAAGGTTTTGCTAAATTGAGATATATTAATGTATGTATATAAAAAAAAATTCTAGCATCTAACATTGTGTGTTAATGCATTGCATTACGTTATCTCTGTTCGGTCTCCATTGCAGGTATGAGGACGGTTTCAAGGTGTCTTACCCAGGCAGTGGAGACCTAGATGAAGAATGTCAAACAGCGGACGAAGAAAACGATCACCTGCGAGTGATGGTGTCATCTCTACGTGCAGCTGTGGCAGCAGAGCGAGGTCGGCGTGAGGCCGCTGAGCGGGAATGTTCCGCGGTCATACAGGAGTTTGAGCGTTTGGAACAGCGCCTCCAAGGGGAGGAAAACTGCCAGCGGCGTGTGCACGAACTGGAGGCGGAGCTCCAGGAGATGCAGCAGCTACGCAAATCCCGCGTTTGCCTGCTGAGCGGAGACGAGGGGCTGGAGCAAACCCTGCTCAACAATGCCCCCGAGACAGACACGCCAGAGGATGCCGGTATGGGCAGAACGCAGAACAGTGACGCGGCGGATCCGGCACCCGTCCGGAAGAGCTGCAGCGATACGGCTCTGGATGCCATTTCTGCAGTGGATGCCTCGGGCAGACGTAAAGGTAGCTACGCGCTACACGCCAATGGCGTGCGGAAGAGGGGTATGTCCATCCTGCGGGAGGTGGATGAGCAGTACCACGCCCTCCTGGAGAAGTACGAAGAGCTGCTGGGGAAATGTCGGCGTCACGAGGAGAGTCTATGCCACGCTGAAGTGCAGACCTCTCGGCCCGTCTCCAGGGACCCATCGATGAAGGAATGCCGGGTGGCAGAGCCCCAGCAACCGCCCACTCCGCCCCAGACGCCCTCAACCCCGGAGGCCCTGGAGGGCATCAGCAGACAGGTGGAGGCTGTGGACAAGCGGCTCAGCCAGAACACTCCCGAGTACAAAGCGCTCTTCAAGGAGATCTTTTCCCGCTTGCAGAGAACCAAGGGTGACATTAAGTCCAGCAAAGGGAGAAAAAGTGAAAAATAGCCCTTTTTCTGCCCCTAATGGTGGTGCCACCGATTATTTTCCCTACTCATTTCTGTCTTCCTTTTTCAAAGCCTCGCGGAGATGACGATACTGTGTAAAATAGCTGATCAGGTGTTTTCCTGAATGATGCTGCCTCTTTCTGTTAACAGGAGATGTGTCTAATGTTGTTTTGTGGGGTTTGACGTTTGAGGATAAATCGTATACTCACTCTTGGTAACTGTAACCATATTCATCCACAGGTATATCAGGCAAGTGATGCTTATTTTTGCTTTCTCACAATCTTATCACATGTATGACAATGTCATGAATAACCAGAGCGTTGTGTAACCACTTGAATTCAATATTAAATCACACTTTGCTTTATGAGAGCGTTTGATATATTTATTACCTTGATGATATTGAATGAATGAATGCTTTAGGGTCGTGTCTAGATGGTAAACCACTTTCTGTGAAGACACGTGACCGCAACACCAGGGAACTCAACACAAAACCCAATGCAATCAGGCTTTGTTGGTACCACGAAGCAGCTCATCGCCTTTGTCAACTTGAGTTTTGATCCTGAAGTTAAGATTAATCCACGTGCACGTGAACGACTCCCGTCATAGATCAGTGAAGGTTGTATTGAACTTGGAAGATTTAAGTTGAACTTTTTCACATTATATTTACTAAGTGTTCTGTATACTGTTCCTCATTTAATTTACCTTCCTCGAAGGAATGACACGCAATGATCTAAGAATTACAGCATACATCGTATTGAGGATTTTAAAGGGCTCATACGACACGGCTAAAACGAATATTATGGTTTGTTTTAGATGTAATGTAATGTGTATACACCATTTAAGATTTATAAACGCTGTGTTTTCCAAATACCGTGCATGTTTGTATCTCCTCTTTGCTCCGCCTCTCTGAAACGTGCAGAATTTTGACAAAGCTCATGGCTCTGAAGAGCGAGGTGTGCTATGATTGGTCATTTAACCAGTGTGTAGTGATTGGTGGAAAACTGCAAGCGTGTGACGGAAATGTAACACCTCTTACCTTATTTGGTTCCTCTTGTACTGACAGGTACACCAACCCTACTGTTGACACATTTGGGCGATCTTAGTCAAATCACACCATAAACTGATGTAGATTAGTGGGGGTGTAGTTACATGAGGCGTTTCAGCCAGGTCACTTTTAGATAGAATGCATCTTTTGTTCCCACACTTTCATTTGTGCTATTTTACGCGTCTAATACATGCATGTGCAACTTATAACACACCAAAGACGCATAACAACACGTGTTTTGCGTCATATGACCCCTTTAAAATGCTCTCCCGGTTAAACTTGGTTTTACAAAAAAGGGTTAAATTGGCAGACTAAAAGTTAATGTGATGTCACGTGTTGATGTATCTAGGTAAATGTCCAGCTTACAGGGAACAAAGTTTATCTCAGACAAGTAAATTAGTGCTGAAAATAATGCAACATAAAGAAATACGTGCTGTAAGCTGTAGTACAAATATAAGGGACAGAAGAAGAAAGGTTTTAACTTTAGTAACAACACCATGTATTTACATTTTTTTAATATATTTAGTTTTTTATAAGTTTTATCTTTTATAACACATTAGAAAGAACTAGCCGTTGCAGCACACCCTCTGAATTAGTTGCATCACTTATCTATAAACTTGCTCGCCGCTGATTTGTTCAGTTTCAGATCTCCAATCTACATCAAAACCTGCTCCAGAGCAGGTTATCCATGCAGCGCCAGTTACCATGACGATGAACACAGATTAAAGGTGAGCTACTTTCATGGTCCCTAAACCCTTGGTTGGTGCCAATTAATCCTAAACCTACCTGTCTGGCCGCCTAAAACGGCTTCGTGGTACACGCCCGGGTCTCAACTGAAGCTGGCACACCCGCTCACAATCTGATGCATGATTGGACAACAGTCGCAGGAAGTGTACACAAATATTTTAATGTGTGTGTGAGACACTACAGAAACCTTTATTTTAACGGATTGAAATAATTTTTCACAGAGTGTGGTTTGCCATCGTGACCGCTGTTGCAAACTAAAAGAACAATGGGACGGCATCATGTGAATAAATGGAAGACAAAAGAAGCATGACGTCTGTTCTGAACACTTTTAATGTTGACAGGTGAACAGTAATCTCCAGCTATCAGAGATAAGTACACAGAATAAGCAAACAAAAGAAGACAGAAGAAGCGTTTTAGACCGGCGCATCAGGCTCTTACTCTGACAGGCAACGTTGCTAAAGAAAAGTGTATGAAACGGTACAGTGAGGCATTGAGCACGTTGGAGCGTTGAGGTTACACTACACTGAGACCGGAGAACCTTAAGCCGTCGCCCTACACAAGCACCTGTTTAGAGTTCTATCTTCCTTTAGCTTTTACACATCTCGAGCAGCCCGTGGTTGTCAATACTGGAGGCACAGTCAGTGTAGTTTGACATTTGTTTCAGTGGAGTCCTTCAATACTCGAGGTCTGTGAGCGAAAAGCCTTTTTCCCGCCTTTAAAAAACTTCTTCGAGCGAGCCGTCAGCTCACATTCACCACGAGCGAACAACTAGTCGTCTTTGGAAAGCGGCAGGTTTGTTCGCAAGCGTGGATCTGTCGGAGGTACGATAACGTGGGCGGGGCAACAAGGTTTGACTTCTACTGGACGTCTTGAATCGAGCCAATGGAAGAAGGCGGCAGACGAGACCGCCAGAACCCTTGAGGGAGCAGGAATTTGGGTTTCAACCTAGTTGCTTTAAAAAATGTCTTGCTACGGAATTAAATTTAAGGCCACATGAAGCGGTTCAATGGAAAAACCCTGCGACATTAAAGCAGGACAAGGCGGATTTTTAGTACGGCTCCCCTAGTGGTCAGGACATCACGTCCTGCTAACCCTACAAAGCGAACGCAACGTGTGGACATGCACGCATACATACCGAGAGACAAGTAAACACCTGCTCTACCACATCGCTTACATGTCTACAGTTATACACCACGACAGTCTATCTGTACAACAGCTCATCTCAAAGGCATCGGACACGTTCCCTCCGGGCGAAGGCGTACTTGAGGGAATGCCGGCGCTGGCTAAATATCGCCAAGCGGCACCTGCTCCCATTACACTTATAAAGGCAGATCATGGTTTTAATAAGAAAACAAAGGAATGTCAGAAACAGTGATGATGAGACACGGGAAGAGGACAGGAACAGTGAAGATTACTAATAACCATGTAACAAGCATCCATGAGATATTTTCAAGATTTTTTTCTTCCGTTTTTACTTTTATATACAAACAAACCAAAACACAAAGTATGGATTGTGCACGTCTTTGTTTGTTTTCACATATATATATTTCATGAAAAGCCTCAATACTCATTGGAAGGGAAAGGAACTGGAATACAGAGGGAGAGAAGGAAACTGCAGGAAAGTGGACGGAGTGAGAAAGATCCTTTTCCTTTAAATCAGTTAAGCAGTTGATCCAAAATGATGGGGGTGATGATGATGTAAAGGTGTAGGGGAGGACTGGAGAAGGTTGGAGAGGAAGGGAGGATGACAGGAAGGAAAATGGTCAGGCTGTGGAAACGGCTCAATCTTTCCACTCCTTCTTGATGTTGAGGTTCCATTCCCAGGACAGGTGGTCGTGTTTGTCGTCGTCGGTGAACTTAGATTTCATGTTGTACGTGCCGCGGGCCAGCATGCCTTTGGGCGCCTCCTCTAAAGGTGTCAGGAACTCGTACTCGTTCGGTCGAGGCCCGTAGCTGCCCACCATGTAGTCCGACTTGTCAACTGAACACAAGAAACATGAGTGAAGTGGTTGAAGGTTAGCATTGCTCGCCTGATATTTTGAAGTTCCTTAATTGGCATAATGTCACAAATAAACAGGAATCATTTCTCAAGGGAAGAATAACTCCTGTTTGGCCTTAAATTCCAGGTTGATGTACGACCTGAAAAGCTTTTCCTGAGAAGCATTTTTAATTTCTTTCTAATTTTGAAGGCTTCTAAAAGTATTAAAGTTGGACTTACTCTTCACTCCTTTCCTGAAGGTCTGCTGTACATACTTCAATCCCGAGACAATATCCCTGTTAACCTGTAAAGAGATGAATATTAATACACATCCGTTTTAATGACATCTTGAAGCGCAACTGAAATTCAGTTCATCTTATTTCTGACCAGTGTTGGGTCATTACTGTCATTAAATGACTTTTCCCTTAAAATAAGTAAAGTAAGGGATTAGGCACATTGCACATAGAATTTCTGCAATCTTCGCATCTGGAGCAAGGATTTTGACAGGTGTCTCGACAATCCAGAGACACCGTACAAACGAAATTGCCAAATATGAAAAAACGCCTACGAAAATTTCGGACTATAAGTGCAAAGAGACCTTTATTCTTATTTTGTCTGTAATTGAATTACAGTAACTTCAGATGTAATTGAACTACAAACTGTGTAATGTATACAACAGTGGAATTAACAATCAAACTCACATTTGTAATACAAGTCAGTTAATAAGAGGACTCAATGTAGTATTTTGTATATATTTTTACTGAATTAAGAGTCGTTTTGTGTCTATACTTGAACTAATCAAGGTTGATATAAGATATAAGAAGTAATTAAATAGTTTTTGGAGAGAGTCATTCGTACAGTAATCTAGTTACGCTACTGAATATGTAATTAGTAATTCTCTACTTTTTCAGAGTAACTTACCAAACACTGTTTCTGACGCATTGTGGTGCTTTATCATTTTGAAGAACACGAGTATAAACTGGAGAAACTCTCGTTTAATCTAATTTTTGTGACTCAACGTGGAATAAAACAGTGTTGGAGTGAAACATGTTTGTAAATAAAAGTGTAGAGAAGTTGCATTTTACTTCCCCAAATGCGAGTGGCATCGAGTGACCTGTGTTTCTGACAGTCATTACTAATTAGCCTCATAAGCATTGAGGCCAATTCAAAGTCAGGGGAATTTAAAAATGACAAGTCGACGTTATTGTTTAAGCGTTTTGCAGATATCAGAGGGGATTCTTGAACACAGAATTATTTCTTTAAAATGTGAAACTAAACGTCTATATAACACTTGTGATGCACTTGTGAACCTTTCACGTTGGGTCCAGATGAGCATGTCAGGGTTTATTTTGCATTAAGGGGATGGTGGTTCATCCAAAAATTAAAATTCTGTCATAATTTACTCACCATTGGATTGTTTCACATCTGTATAAATGTCTTTGTTCCAATGAACACAAAGAAAGATATTTGGAAGAATGTCAGAAATTGTCAGTTCTGGCACATCATTCACTACCATAGTAGGAAAAAATATATATTTTTTTTGTATTTCTCGGGCACCTTTGACTACCATTTAATTCTTCCTGCTATGATAGTCAATGATGTCCCGGAACTGAAAATGACTAACATTCTTCCAAATATCTTTCTTTGTGTTTATCGGAACAAAGCATTTATACAGGAATGAAATGACATAAGAATCAGAAGGAGCTTTATTACCATGTATGTTTACACACACACAAGGAATTTAACTTTGCGACAGGATCTTAGTGCAGAAGAAAGTGTACACATGGTGCGAACAGAGATGAAAGAGATATTTAAATTAAGATGGAAACAAATGAAAGTTGAGTAATAACAATAATGCACTATATACAAAAGTGAAACAATATAGAAAAAACAACAACATCTAATTGTTAAAATGAAGTGCAGATGTGTTATTTACAGGTTTATCGTATTGTTTCTTACAATGTAGGGAGAACTATCACTATAACAACCAGGTGGCAGAACATTATAGTGTAAAAACTCAAGAGTTGTTTGGTGTCAGGATTCAGATATGCCGTAAGCTAACCTTGAAGTTGATCTTTATCCTGTACTCCACTCCTTCCTTCAGCACAAAAGACTGCTTCTTAAAAGCCTCCAGATCTCCTGAGGGCATCATAAATACACAAAAACACCTTAAGAAACCTTCATTTCAAAGTCTGTGAAAATCATGAATTTCAACATGCACAGCATTTGCAATGGAGAAAAAAGTTATTTAATAAAATAAGCAAAATGCAATGGGCCGGTGTATCCTGTAGATTCACTTGGTATTGACAAAGATGTGCTTGTGTAGTGTTTGCTGTGGCGATGGCAGCAGGGTGCAGTATAAGCATGTACCCAGCAGATGGCGCACACACATTCTCTCTCTGTCCATCTCTTGCTCTGAATGCGTTGGCTCTGTTTGGTCATGTGAGGGGGACTTTAAGTCTTCCCACACATTGATGTCATGTCTCATTAGCTAACATAAATAACATTGACCGATATTTACAAATGCATTACTGAGAAACAACCGCAGATCGTTCAGGTTCTCTTTACAGCACCCGTCAGATGATCACAGAGTAAATACCAGAGTACATTTCCTTTATAATGTGTTCGATGAATGTCACCAGCGTGATGGACATATAACAACATCACTCACCTTGCAGGTCAAGGGTCAGGGGGGCGGGGGCTGTTTCACACAGAAGAGTTAGCCGTGTCACCTGGACGTTGGGAACTTTGGGATCTGATAAAGAACAAATAAACATGTCTGAGAAAACGTGCTGGATACCTCACAAACATCTCCATGGTGATGGTCCACCAAGCTATACTAAGACCCACGGCCACCCACCACGACAGAACAATCCCCCTGCTTGTTTGTTAAATACAATTCTTTCTCCTTTTAAGCCTTTTTAACCCGTCCAAGTGTCGCTTGTAGATATATTTGATCACTCAAAGTCTAGAAGGAAAACTTTGAGCTCTTATTAACAGTAAAGATTTGAAGACACTTCCAAAATAGCCAGAGAACAATACTGGCCTACAAAGGCATTTGTCTTATATTCAGAACAATATGGTCATTTCAAAGCCACAGAAAACATGAATGAGAATAATATGTCAAAGCCCTAAAACAGACAATTAATCGTCTCAATCGCACAATCTACTATACAATTAATCGTCAGCCAAATGTAATAGTGACAGCCCTACACAGCCTTACAAATGGTAGGTTTTTCTTTAGATTGTGTTTCATACTCGTGCAAAGGTGGTTCTTGTAAATCTGCTATACATTTTTATTAAAAAAATTCATGGAAATGAAATATGAATACGTAATACGTCGGTGCTTTGCAGACTTTAGCACTGTTAGCAGCCACGGCACCTTTAATTTAATGGCTTCACATCTCCATTTAATAAAATCTGTGTAAGTTACTTTGGTCAACAAGCATCGGCTAAATGACAGCTAAGAAACAAACATCACTGAGTAACCTTTTTTGCATCAGAAGAAAAAGTATGACTTCAGTTGTTTACATGAGTTGACTACACAACTTTTCTATTAGTGTTGCCTTTCGCACTATGAATATAATGAATTGTTTCAGATTATATGATCAAACTGGAGACCGGACCGAAAACCCAACACTGTCCTGGAAACAGTTCCATCCCCAAAATGAAAGAAACTGCAGCATTGAAGTGACCCATATAACACAACCTCAAATCTTCTGAAGTTACACTGAAAATCACGTTGTTTCCATTCGGTTTTCAACCACAATCTGTCACGAGACAACAGAGAACAAATAGCATGAAGGACTTTGAATATAGTGTGATGTGAGCGATTTGAAAGATTCAGAGAAAGAGAGGAAAACACATTTGTACTCCCATTTGATAACCTTGACCCCAATTTACAGAAGTGAAAACAAACAAGTGAACAGATGAACGTTCATGACTTTAGCGAAAGGACGGGTGACTGATGAAATGGTGAAGTAGTGGGAACTCTAGTGATGTGACCTCTTTTGGAGTGAGCTCTTCAGTGACTGCCGACAGATGATGCACAAATACAGCAGCCTCGGGCGCTCCAGTCTACGTGATTCACACAAGTAGGACACATTCCTGGATCAACATCCTCTGCCCGTTCCGGAACACTGTGATTCTATTTGTGCCATGCGGTTTGGACAATCTGTAATTGTGCTTATTTTGACAAACAGGACCAACACTTAATGTCCTGTGCTGTTACTTAGATACTAGACTGAAGGATCAACAACACAAAATGATATTGTAGATCTCCTGTACGACTTTCCTTCATCTGCAGGACACAAAAGAAGATATTTTGAAGAATGTTGGCAAGCAAACAACATTGCCCCCATTGACTTTCGTCGCATGGACAGGAAACCGCCGAGACATTTCTCAAAATATCTTTGTTTGCTTTGCACAGAAGAAAGAGTCATAGACTGGTTTTGACATGAGGGTAAATAAAAGAAGACAAAATGGGTCAACAAACCCTCAATCTGACAGGATTGTTTTTCTAGGATCATGTCTTTCTGGGTAATTTATGCTAAGCAGCCGACCAGAACTCTTGACACGCACGAACGCACGTTTCAGAGAGCTGAAGCGCTAGCCAAGACACGCTGATCGAATGAATATCAAAGTGTGTTGACAGAAGAGTGCATGAGCAGGTTCAGGTGAATAAGAAAGAGATTGTTGTTGTGCTAGAACATTTAGAAACAGGGCGACACACACCTGCGACTACATCGACAGAGCCCAGCAGAGCCTCCTTGTACTTGCGAAGGCTCTCGTCGTCTTTGTCCAGCTCTTGGATTTCCTGAAGACTCTTCTGTGCCGGTGCCTTATAGTTGACGCCCTCGGCGGCTTCATTCTCTGCGGCGATGGCTGCTAGCTGCTCTGGGGTGGGCTCCTGCTCGGCCATGATTGACAACTGGAGGAAAACATACGAACAAACACACAGAGGTTAAGCAGATGCCTTTTAACAACTACTTTAGTCTTTATAACGTATTAGGTTGTACTCGTCACATGACCAACTTTTCTTGCGTGTTTACTGTTGATCATACCCATAGACTGCATAAAACATGGACGTAGTGTCCGTGACGTCACCCTGTAGGTTTATGAAGAGGAATTTTGAAGTGGGCAGAGCCTGTCATCACAATCATGGCGTCACGCGTCACTGCCGGATAATGTGCAAAATGGCAGGACGTGGGTGGAGCTGATGTGACTGGTTGGTGAAACCACCTATCACTCAAGTGACCACACCCTTAATTATGCAGAACTTTAAACTTTAATTTAAACGGATGAGTTATAAAAAAATTCACCACTCGCACATATGCCATGAAGGGTAAAATGATCTACATAGATTCATTAGGTATATATAGCTATGAGGGCTGGGCCATATATTGAACGATTCTTATGCTCTCAGTTTCTCAATGACTTATGGGTAAATGCCGCCATATCCGAAAGCCAGAGGCCGCTCTTGCCCAGAAACTCCAAATATGGGAAACGGAAGAATAGCAATTAGTTCCAGGATATGACTGTGGTCATATTCTGTCGCTGTTCTTTAAATCTTTTCAGGTATTTTCATGCTAACAGAGTTGATTTATAGTAATGATGATAGACAAGTGTTGCTTTTTCAAATACACGTTATAAACGACTCAATCTCGTAGTGATTTTAGATCGAGCAGAACTTCCTACTGACCAAACCCCCGTTCACGGAAGAGCTGTGGATAAAACATCGAATCGATTTAGAAATGTATTATTAGCCTGAATCGTGATATAAATCGCCCAGCCCTAATAGCTATATAACAAACTAAAGATTAAACTTTGGTGACGCATCTCTGTTTTGTTTAGTTTAAGGTCCAGTGTAGGAAATTTAGCGGCATCTAGTGGTGAGGTTGTGAATTGCAAACAACGGCTCACTCCATCCCTCCCCACTCTCTTTCAAAGCACTACAGTGGCTGACACAGAACAAAGATGTCGTTACATTTTAGTTTCTTTATCGAAGGAGGTATATACGAAACACCCTCAGTTTGCCCGTTTAGGGCTACTGTAGAAACAACATGGGGAACTCCATATAAGGGGTCCCGCGGTGTATGTAGATAGAAATAGCTGATTCTGAGGTCATAAAAACATGCTTCATTACTTAAGATCTTTATAGACCTCTGCAGACATAGTTATGTATATTATATAACATTTCTGTCAATAGATCCTCCAAAAAAACACACTATACTTTAAAAGTGCTTATTGTATGTGTCAATTCCATGTATAATAATGAGAATAAATCATGTTTAACTAACTTAATCCATTCAAAAGCTATGTGAACAATTCGGGTTGAGTTAAATAACAATTTCTTCCAGTGCATGGGATTGGATAATGACACTAAATGTAAAAATGAAGTACAGTGCATTTCCAACAGAGATGACAAGAGAAGGGGACTTTAAAAGAGTTTTGGTAAAGCTGGTGGTTTTCACCACTGTGGAAGAGCAGAACATTAACCAAAACTCATAACTAATCTGGAACGTTGCATGATCTGAAGGCTGGTCAGCTCTTGTTTCCACATGACAACAGAAAAAAAGATTTCAAAATAACTAACTCAAATAATTTATTCTGAAAATAAATGGTTCATTAAACTTTTGTCAATAAATGAAGTAATGAATGTGTGCATTTCTTTTTCCTGTGTGGCCTTTCAGTGAATGTGTGAGAATGCAACACTTCTGCTGCAATGCAGTGGCTTTGAAAAAAGGGCATTTGTCTTCTCGCTCCTCCTAGAACACTGAAGTCTGAATCTCAACATCTGAGCAGCACATCACCTTCTGTAGTTTCCTGTTCCTTTCATCTGCACGTTTATCTTATTCAGACGCCCCACCGACGAGCTTTCAATACCTTACATGGTTATGGCGTGCCAAACACAAAATCACCCTTGAAACAAAAGCGAATCACTCTTATAAATACTTTAAAGCATCTAGCAAAGATCAATCTAGTTTCACCTTGACAAATAAGCTAATATGGTTTACAAAGTTGTGAGAATCGTGTATAATTCTACAGTCTGTATAAAGTTGTGAAGGAAGAAAGGTGAAAATGAACAAAATAGCTCTTATATTAGCATCTAAAGCTAGGGATTGTGTATGTGATATTTCATTTAAAGTGATAAATCACCCAAAAATGATAATTCTGTCATCATTTACTCACCTTCACGTTGTTCCAAATCTGAATAAATATTTTTGTTCTGATAAACACAGAGAAAGATATTTGGAGGAATGCGCAAAACCAAACAGATTTCCCCCCCCATTGACTCCCATAGTACGAAAAAATACTTTATCATTTTTTGTTCTGTTGAACATTCTTCCAAATATCTTTCTCTGTGTTCATCAGATCCAAGTAATTTATACACATTAGGAACAACTCACTGGTGAGTAAATGATGAGAGCATTTTTCTTTTTGGGTGAAGTATCACTTTAAAGGGACCAGTGGTGGGTCAGTTGTTTCGTTCAGATCTGCAGCCACACAGTAAAAAATCTACTTGGCCACCAGCAGCATAAACATTCTGCTATAAATCAGGCAAGTCGTTTCAAACATAGTGTTAAGATCTGCCAGCCTACATTATCAACAGATGTCATGAGGACCACATATGAAGACCCAGCGAACGAACGAACAAAGCTTCTCAGCACATGGTGTACTACACAAGCCTTTGAATGTTGTATATTAAAGACAGATGTTGTTTGCGTAACTAATCTGTAGACAGCCAAACTTCTCCTCTCTTTGAGCACACCACCGTACTGATTCACTAGACTTGGCCTGGTACTAGATGAATGTACTTGGACCGGCACCGGTACGCGGAAAAGTAGCTTAAATTCACCTCTTCGTCCATATTGTTTCCTGTTCCTCGCTCATCAGAATTGTTGAAAGGTCTAAAGTCATAAAATTGTCAATAAAACTGTATGATTAAGAGAAAACTTCAAAATGGACTTCGCTTTTCTTAGTCTTGGCAGTGCATTGGTTGGGCCGGGTCCAATCAGGAACTTAGATAACGCCCCATTGCATTTTCCGTCGTGGACCTCTGCTCTCCCATGACACTGTGTTTTGATGCACTGATCCAACAGGTGTGTTTCAAAGAGAGGCGAAAAAAACAAACAATGGTTTTTGTTTTTGCAAAGTCTACAAACATACACTAATAGAACATTTCTGCTAATTAAAATCAAATAAAGTGAGCCTGTAAACATTAAAGTGTTAACGCATGCCATTATTTTTTTGGGATAAGGATGTTAAAGGGTCATATGGCAGGAATACGTGTCTTTGGTGTGTTATAAATTGCCCGTGCATGTATTTGACACGTAAAATTGCATTTTAAAGTGTTGAAACAAAAGATGCGCTTGTCTAAAAGCGAATGCTCATCCAGACCTGCCTAAAACGACTTGTGTAACCACACCCCCACAAATCTACATCTTTGAGTGGTATGACTTGACTAAGACCGCCCAAATGTAAATGCAAACGTGGGCGTACTTGTAAATCTCATTGTATGTCGTGGAGACGCTGTGTGTTTCGTTGCGAAAAACAAGACTCTTTGTTCATAATATTCTTTTAATAAAACCTTACAGATCCTTTACATCCTGCTCAAGTCGTGCTGGCAAAGTTGATTTATCGGCTTGATCATGTTCATCAGATTCGGGCTTGAATTGATTAAAGGAAGTACCGATGACATTTTATCACCTGTCTGTCAGTACAATTGCTTTGGAAGCTGATGTTCAGAATATGGTAAGAGGCGTTACATTTCCGTGAAACGCTCTAGTATTCGACTAATCACTACACACTAACTAACTGGCCAATCAAAGCACACCGCGCTTTTCAGAGCCATGAGCTTTATAAAAAATCAGCGTGTTTCAGAGAGGCGGAGCAAAGAGGAGATACAAACTTGGTATGTGGAAAATACAGTATTTTTTTACCTTAAATCATGTATACACATTACATTAAATCTTAAGCAAACAATAATATTTGTTTTAGCCATGTCATTTGACCCCTTTAAAAATATGTAATGCAATTAACGCAGCATCCAATTTGCCATCATCTTTTGGCTATTTTTACATTATATGATCACAGGCTTTTTTATTCAAATGATTTTAAACCATTTAAGCGTGTTGCATCCAGTATAGTCAACTTTCTACTATGGTTAGCAACTTCCTGCCATTAAATTCTGACAAAACAGAAGTTTATTCTGATCAGACCGATAAACTTACCTAAATTACTTCCTAACTGTCGCTGAATGTAAAGTGTTTGAGAATAGTTTCTGTGTATTTCCTAATACACTAGGATAATGATAGGTTGGAAGAGAAAAAGTATTATGAGGATAGTGGACTTATGTAAAGATAGTTTAGAATTTACCTAAAAGTTATTTTAAAGCCTAATTAATATTAAAATTTATATTTCCTAAAAGATTGAATTAAATTAATGGCTATAATTAATGTTAAAATAAGGATCGAATAAATACATTTAATAGAGACATCAGTATCAGTAATACTGGTTTTCATGCATGAAATATGATTTTGTTTAAACATTCATTTGGAATAAAACGTGAAATTATTTCAATGTAAAAGCAAATTTAAAAACCTGAATGATATGTGAAACTAACCTCGAGTAATTAAAGAAAAATCTTGCGATTCATTTTAAACATTTCTTCAATATAAGCATTGATATTAGTTAGAATGGTTTACTTCGCAATAAACTAAAATAAGTTGAGCCACTTGACTTTCAACTGAAAATAAATTATTATATATATCATCTATTCCTTAAACAGAAGAATAGATTAAATCTAAATAGCAATAAGAAAACAAATAAAAACTAAAAAGACAAAAGCACATAGAACTGCTAAAACTTCAACTAAAATGAACTTGAAAACCATTCAAATAAAACTTATTTAACTTATAACAAATTTAGTATAAAGTATCTTTTGCAACACATTCAACCTAAGAATGGGTGACCTTGTTTAAATGTAAGGATCAGAGAGAGGGTGGTAACAAGTCCTCCACATGCTTTTTGTCCTAATAAAAACAACAGATTCATTTATTTATTTAAATTGGACTATGAAGTTTTCTGTAAAGCATGCATCAGTCAAGACACGCCTGTGAGAGGTGGTGTATGAAACTACAAATGCATAATATAACAGAGTCTCATCTCCCTTCTTTGGCTGGCTAAATTAATTAAGTCTGACAAACTAAAATGTTTCTGCTTAAGAATCAGGAAAACATGAAAACAAGAGCCTCCCTCAAGCCCATTTCATCTGAAACCGTTCATGCCCAGATTACATCACTTTAGTGGATGGGCCCTCAGGAGCCGCTGCCAACAGAGTAAACCCATACAAACATTGTTAGCTACTTGGCATTCGTCTCCATGTCGTTAATACGCAGAAGGGAGTGCAGGGTAATTTCACACAGCTGAGCGAGATGGTCGAGCCATTAAACACGCTTGTAACAAAGTTATTCATTTCATAAATGTGGTCAGAGTGTTTGTAGTATTTTACTGAGGTTTCAAAACCAGGAGTGTGAGCGGTCACTGCCAGTCCGTGCACTTCACCGCGGAGAAGACTCGAGTTTGACATAGGCTCCGCCCACTATCCAGACCACTCTGTTCGGTTTGGGCCAAGTCATTCTAATTGGGGATTATCTAGTGCTGATATGGCGGAGGATGCCTAAGAAAGACTAACAAGTTAACATGTCAAGGGGTTACAAAGCCTGCGATTAGGGGCGTTACTGAGCAACAATAACTCTGATAGGATTATCAGGACGGGATTAGGGCTAATTAAAGGGGGCCTGAGTTGGTAAGAGTGTTGGGATGCCAAGCTGTGACAGGTAAAGAGGATTTCCTTGACAAGCAGCATCCTCCTGAGATTCTGAAGTTAACTGAGGATAACAAAGACTGTGACACTTTGAATGTGACGCATTAATCTCACACACTGCCCCTTTAAATATATGGTCTATCGACAGAAATGTAATAAGCATAACTATGTGTTCAGTGGTTTATAAAGACCTTACATAATGAAACGTTACGTTTATATTACTTTAGAGTTAAGCCCTTTTGTTTCGTAACTAAGTTACCAACAAAGAAGCAGAAACGTGATGACATTGTTGTCCCGAGTCAGCCACCGTAGTGCTTCAAAAGCGTGGGGCGGAGTGGGCTATTGGTTGCCATTCACAACCTTCGAAAATATCCACATTGCACCTTTAAAAGTTATTCAACAATTTGTGAACAGTCCAATCAGTGCATGAATATGTGGAGAAAGACAGCCATTTGCATTCCCATCAGACACGTGAAGCAAGGAAGTGGTGGCTTTTTGCAAAGAGCAAATTACCTTGTTGGAAGACATTATATTTCAATACACATGTACAGTCAGACCGACCTGGAAATGTTTCGGTCAGACTTGAGGTCAACAATATAAATTTACCAGAGAGGCTTTTTACCAATTAAAAGCTTAGGAGAGTATAGTCTACTGACCTGTGAAGCTTCATTTTAATGCTTGTCAAATTGAATGCGACATCTACCCTGACTAATGTCTATAAGATGAGAAAAACACATGCCTCATGACCACAATTCTAGTCTGAACAACACCTCCCACTCTTTGCGTCTTACAGTTGATCACTTTTGTATGTTAACAACTTAGAACACAGTGTAATTAGTTCTTAGAGGTCTACACTCTCCTCCATAGCAAAAGCTAACAGGACAAAAGCATAAAAAAAAGAACAGCACTCGTCTCTTTCTGCTACGAATGTGAGATACTAGCAGTAAAATAAATGCAAAGCAGCCACATCATTATGGAGGATGAGAAACGACTTAAGTATAAATACATAAATGAATATATTAATACACACCTAAATGCATATATGTAAATAAATACATGCATAAATAATTAAATCAATCAATAAATACATAAAAGCGCCCAAGAAGGCGTGTTTGTACGTTTGCATGGACTTGCTAACTTTACTAGCTTTATCCAGAGATACAATACAGACGCACAAGATGACAGTAACAATCTGCAGATGAAAACTATAACTTGGAGAAACTATGACTATCAGATTCTTTTTGTCTTCACTGGGATTGGAGTTGAATCGGGTGACTGTGCCTAGATTTAGCTTTTTTTGTATGGGTTTAGGAAATTTAATAAAGTAAATTTCATTCCTAATCCTCCCAGGATGGAATAAGCGTTCCAAGTACCCCAGGCACATCGTTTTATCATTTTTGTAGCATGATCACTATAAAACCACTGAGAACTTCGGATTTTACAACGTTTCTATATGGTGCCGAAACCAAAACTTGTCCGAGTTCCGGTCCCCGTGAGAGTCATATTCAACTCCCATTGGCCCATCTGCGTTCGAGGGTCAATTATGAGGTCATGTGTAACCACAGCAGTACTGAGCATTTACTCTGTTTTGCCAAAGTCCAAGAAGACGGAATGTAATTAGCTGGATGAGTCAGTAAGGGAACACTTTAAACATACCACTGCACCCCAGGGGTTCACGCTATGGTAATGGGCAATGTCTGTTGATGGTAACACATCAACTATTTGAAACTCACAACATAGTAAAGTCTAGAAACAACGAGTCTGAGGTGACGTATGATGAAGATGGCCTTGAGAATTCCAATGTAAACAAGAGGAACTTTGTTAATGTCCTGCCTCGACTCTCCCTGGAAGCGAGGTAATACTTGTGCTATAAACAGTCTATTCTTTTCCAATCGCTGTTTCCTTGAAAAAATAAAAGAGAGAAAACTGCAGTAAAGCACAAGCAAAGCACATTCGAAAATGACACAATCATTTGCAATGATTTGCCATTAGCTTGTTGCTAAGCTAATGCTACACTATTCTACAATATATAAAACACTAAAGCTGCACCCTGAATCAAATTTATCAAACTATTTTAAAAAAGTTCATCCATCGGTCAAAGAACTGCTTGACATTGCTCCATGGGGTTGATAAAGGCATTCTGAAGCGAATTGATGCATTTGTATAAGACAATTTTCCAGATTTACAACTTTATTAAAATTAATGTCTAACTTCAGTTATTTCTCTTAAACAAATGCATCGATTCACGAGCAGTTCTTTGATCGATGGATGCAGTCTTTGAAGCTTCACAATCTCATAGACTATTTACTACCATTCTGAAGCTTGGAAAGGCCACGGTAAACAGAATATAAATGGTATTATAACTCTGTCTGTATTCGTGTGAAAGAAGAAAGACATATACACCCTATGCCTTGAGGGTGAGTGAAATAATGTTATTTTGCTTTGCCTATGAAATATCCCTTTAATGTCCTTTTCCAGAAAAGGAAACGAACACATCAGTTGTGGAAAAAACAAAGTGCGTCACTTTTATAGCAGAGGGTGAATTCATTTGTGCCTGGGAAAAAACACTGACAGAAATGAGTGTCAATATTATGCCTTTTAAAGGGATAGTTCACCCAAAAATGAAAATACTGACATAATTTACTCGCCCTCAGATTGCTTCAAACCTGTATACATTTCTTATATATTTGGAAAAATGTTTGAAACCTACTGGTTTCACACCAGGTTTGAGGACAGATACCAAAAAATGGTCTGCTTAAAAGTAAAGAAACAGTTCACCCAAAGCTAAAAGTTCTGTCATTATTTACTCACAAGTTGTTCCAAATCTGTATAATTTTTTGTTCTGATGAACACAGAGAAAAATATTCACGAGATATTTGACCACCACAAACCATTTAATTTTTGGGTATACAGTCCCTTTAACAGATCATTATAACGCATAGGCTGACCGACCGTTTACTAACATAAATTATGCAATGTGGAGCAAACCATGTGACTGAAAGCAGGTCAATGAAGTTGGCTTCTCAGATTCAGACTTCCCTAGCAACAGCCATGAGCCCTTAAACTTACTCTACAATCCCCAACATCCCTTGCATCACAGATGGGTCATCAGCAGCATTGTCATTTCTGTCAATTTCAGGATCAGCTCTGCTGATGAGAAACATGACAAGAGAGGATCTATATGGTAGGTGTGGGGGGGGGTGTATAAACTAGAGAGCCTAGATCTCAAAATATGCGTTGTTTGTTCTAATCAAAGGTCAACTCAGCTGTGTCAAAGAAAAGCAGAAAGGGCCTTGCGCTGTAGAAAGCTTGAGAAAAGACAGAAAAGAGCAGAGAGGCGACAGAAATAGATCTTATCGGCCCCACTTCAAGAAGACCCGCCCAGCCTTGGCTCTTGTCACGAATATGCTAGGACAAACACTGTGGTGTTGGGAGTTCACCATAGCCAAACTTCTTTAACATTGAAAACTACAAAAGCAAGACAAATTACAGCATATAGTTGATCTGTACGTGCCGTGATGCTTCTTTGTATTCACCCCACTTCCTGTTTCATCAGCTTCCTGTGCCAGATCTCTACTGCATAAGGTATAGCTAAACAATACGTTTAAATGCGAGCTAAAGGTCATTGACTCGACTAGAACCTTAACCCTGGAATTTTCCATGTAAGAAAAATTTGCAAAGTATGGTTAAGTAAGCGTAACAGTTTATTACAGTAATCTTATTGCTGGTACATAAATCAAATTACAATTTATATGTTTAGTTAAAGCAATAAGATTCCTTGCTATCAACGTAGAATTGTAAGGTTAGAAATAAATCAGGGTTGGGCCAATAGACAATGACATCGTCCATCGCCGATGACTGACAGCCATCTGTTGGGCCGGCATGGCGATTCCCCAGCATGATGAAATGTTTGTCATCAGGAGGGTCCGGCGTTGTCCGCACATCCCATCTGCTTACTTGTACAGCACATTGCCAAGACAAATCTAGACAGCCTAGTCCACAATATGGGCATGTGTCGAGTGCGTCCATTCACGCTTATCCTCTGTTGAAAACGATTTAGGGCACAAGACGGAGCCGGATGAAGAAAGTGGAAGCAAACAGTGAATCGCACCTTCCGCTGCCACTTTGTTAGTTAGAATGATAAAATAAAGCATTTTCAAATATACAGCACATAAATATAAAAATACTACGAATTTTGTTATCCGTATGCAATTTGATCTTTTAGCTATATCCAGCCAGTGACTACCTTGACTGAGGTCAATAAAGGCCATGAAAGCCATTGGGAGGACTTAGAAGGCCACATCACTGACCCAACTTCAATGTAATGGGCACAACAAGATAGACCTTTATGTGGCTTCTCATAGGTTCATTCTCGTTGATGTCTGTCCCACTGCTGCTGTGTCAAACTAAAAGGTTTTGCAAGGGGAAGTTCAATTCTATTACTCATCTCCAATTCTGACAAAAACAAATCCTTTTCAGATCTATTTTAAAAGCACCCAGTGTACTGCAAGTATGTTTACATAATACAATACTAGACATCCTTCTTTCATTTCAGCCGAAATATTCATTTGTGGTCATGTAGGATAGAGTGACTTCATCACATTTAAATGTCTTATTGGTTATAACATCTAAAAATACTTCATTTCTCACTATGTGTTCTACATATTTTTTAAACATCACTAGATAAGGTATACACGTTAATTTGTACACAATAAAAACGCATGTTTACAGACTGTAATCACACTGCCCCAAAACCTATTCTTACAGGTATTACGTTAATAACGTCCGCTACGTCAATAGCGTTATATTAAACGTTACCACAATATACTTCGAAAATGACCATAACTTAGATTAAATGTAAGAGAAAGCAAGAAAACAAACTGGCACACCTCTTTGAAGGCAACCTTTCAGTCAATTACTCCTGACTTTATAACAAAGCCAACGGGTATTTTTCAACATTCTTAAGGACAGAGTTTAAACAGTGAGACGTTTGCAGACACCGCCCTGGCGAACTCCCTTGAGTCTAATTTAACATCTTACTATGGCCAAGGTGTAGCTCATGAATATTAATCACGGAACGTACGAACACAGTCATTAATATGCAAGACCGAACACGTCGTCATAAAACCATTCGTCCCTTCACCAAGCGTTTTTACCTTTCAGCCAATCAAATAAAGCCTTTTGAGTGAACGTCACACCACGTAATTCACATCCTGTACCGTAGTAGGAATTGTAAACCAGACGCCGAAAGAATGAACCAGAATAAATCGCGCCACTCGCACAATCACAGGAAGGAAAGAAGCCTTGATTTTTTGGGGGCTTTTCAGCCAAGCGATCGTTTTGAAAAACAAGCCTGGAGCTTTTCTTGAAAACCGGCCATACCCGAAATACATCAAATTATTTTGAAAATATAGCATTTGTTATATTACATTTGTGCTCAATCAGGCACACATCGCATTAATCTGCGTAGAAAAGCACTTTAATGCCAGATGAAGGTCGACTTGTCCGGTGCCAGGCGCGATTAAATTAAACGGGAATTAAAAAAAAAGAAAACGAAACATGGAAAGAAAATCCATAACAATGGGTGATCGCCTCATGTCGCTCTCAGCATTACATATTTTCCCCGTAACATTTAATCTGTTGACAGTTTCATAACCAACGCAAAACTAATCGGAGGAATAAGGGAATGAGAAAAACAGATAGAGCACATTTGCGAAACGATTTTTTCTTCCGATTTACCGACCGAACTTACAGCTTTGATCCAGGAAGTTCCTCCTCATGCTAGCACGCTAACGCTGCTAATCAATTATCATTTCAAGCAGGATTTTTAAAAAAACAATAAAAGCTTTCCATCAAATATTTAACATTTACCGATCACAAATATGTACACAAAGATAATGGATTATGCGTCGCGAACGTTTATCTGTGCGATTTTTGCGGCAGAGGATACAAGTTTGTCTCAAGACTACTTGGCCCTTTATTCTCAAGTCAAAACCAACCATTACAAAACGGCGTTTCATTCGACAGTCAGAAATTTATTTGAGGAAAATTGGTTGATGGGTTCATTGTTGACCATTATTTCAAAACATAAACATGCTAGCTCTAAATTTCTACTTTCCCAACTAACAAAACCGCCAGAAAACATTATGTAAAAAAATGGACTTTTCCAGAACACACACACTAATCCCCAACTAAAGCTAGTGGATAAAAAAGTGTGAAAACAGCATTTAGAAATTGTCGTTAACTTGGATGTTCAGCCACAGGCTTTCATACAACGCCTGATAATCAATTCAGAAACGACTGATGTGGCCAGAATGCGGTATAAATCGGACCTAAGGACATATAACCTTCAGTTTAAGTCATACAATTCGAAACATATTATACTTCTCATTGATTACGTTCATAAAACCCTGTAAACGTAGTTATTGCAGCAGGCAGGAAATGCATGCATCAACTTGCTGTCTTGTGTCAACCTGCCATAGCTGCCGAGCTACGAAAGATGTGAAACTACACGGGATAAAACCGCCGACAACAAAGCCACAGGAATTTCCACCGTGTAAATTATGCTATCTTTATAACACTTCTGTAGGGTAAACTTACCGTGGACTTGCGGGTACGGCGAGTCTATAGGTTGGAGTGAGCTTCCCTGACTTCTCAATGGCGCGATGAGGGAGCGGCGACGTACCAGAGAGCGACTCACTTCCGCGATTACCGCCGATCACGTCACGACAGACAATGCTATCTACGCATGCGCATGAGTAGAGCGAATTCTTTACGAAATAAAGCAATACAATTGTGTATTATCATATTCTACTTAAAATTTGTGTTGCTAATGCTGAGCGTTTGACGTGTCCTCAACGATATATGACATCGCTTGTTGCGACCCTAACTCTATGTTTAGATAAAAGCGCTAAATGACTAAATGTATAAGGGTTTCAATTACGGAAAAGACCAACATTTAAATTACTGTAAAGTACTAAATTAAATGTCTCAAATCTGGAAAAAATAGGCTCTGTAAAACAACAAAAGGATGCTCACACATGTTTTTGTGTTCAACAGTTATACGGTAAGCATGCGATCAGTAAGCGTCGTTCTGCTTATAGAGCAACTATCACGTACATTTCTTTAACAAATGAAGTTGCATCATCTTAACATGCTTTTGTTTTAAAGTTAACATAGGAATTGTAATACAAGTTTTATTGTGGAAAAAACGGTTAAGTAACAATGTTTTCATGATAATAGTTTCGCTTTTTTATTAAACGTACCTTTTCGATACATTTTGTAAATGCCTTTTATCTTTTGGATGAAATTGGTCTCTTGCATTCTATTCAGTCATAAGGGTTTCTGGGATGCAGCAAAGTGTTCAATGTAGTTATTAGATAATCATATTTACATTGCAAGTACTTGAACGCAATACAGACTTTGTTGATATCTATTGCGGTCCGTTTGGTAGCTACAAACACACAGTGCGCGTCACAGGGTACTGAAATTAACTGCCCCAAATTTCTGCTTTCCCATACAGTGATTATTGCCTTAAAAATAATGGTGTGGCTAATACCAATTAGAAAAATGCAGTCTATATTTCTGCAATAGTAATGTCACCTGTTGACCACAGTATATTTCATAAGTTCGTGTAAATTGAACCATTCATTTTACACATTGCAGAATTAAGGTTAGTCAAAGCCAGTCATACATTACAGGCAAAACGCTGAGCTGTAGACATCTAGTGGCTGTAATGTGAATAGAAAAAAACCAAACTCCCAACACAATAGGTACAGTGATAAAACACTTCTCGAAGTTTCTGGAAGTGACAATACATTAAACAATTGATCACGTATATAAAAAGGCAGAGGCATCATGTGGTTACTAAATACTGCAGGTTTTATTACAATGATCTACAGGAGGATGGTTGAAACAACCCCATCCTAAAATCCTACAGTCCAACCAGGTTTTTCTCAAAAAAGAAACCGAAACACAAATAAAATAAAAGTAGGTAAAAAACAAGCATTTTAAAAGGAGAAAAAATATTGGTACACAAGTTTAAATCACTTTTGAAGACGTGTAAAACATCCGGCAAGTTGAAAGCTATAACAATGACAGCCACTATCCCATGTCAGAACAGTGGGAAGCGCAGCTTTATCTGTTGGCATTTAGGTGGTATCCATCTGTTGAAAAACAAAATAGACATTACAAGGAGTCACAATACAACATTTCACCTATAAGCTCGGCACACAATTGTATTACAAGTAAATGGGGCATATCGATGCCTACTAACAACGAGTACACACCCTAGCATTGTAGGCATCTAGTTGGGCATCCAGCTCTTCAGCAGAGAGCTGTTTGTTGTCGTTGCCACTCCCACCTCGGCCCCCTCGTCCCCGGCCTCTGGCTCCACCGCCACGTCCCCTCTGTGTGGAAAAGTTTCCAATTCTGTTCCTGTTCATGCCACCACTGCCTCCACGATTCAGACTATTGGAAGGACAACAGGAAATATTTACCCCACATATAAACACAAGCAACATTACAGTAATACACCATTCATTTCTCCTTACCCCTGCATGGGAGGCCGTCTCTGTGCATCTATCTGTGATGTAACAAGCTGGATGTTCATTGGACGTCCTGAAAGAAATTGAGAGAGCATTAGAATCCAACCAATTGCACATCAGAAGGGAAAAACCGGAAAACTTTGCCTATACGTACCATCAAGAGGAACACCGTTATACTGCTTCATTGCTTTCAGGGCATCTGCTTTCCTCTCGAAGTGAACATCTGCAGTGCCCAGGCTGCGTCCTGACCGATCGTAATGTACTGCAGCTTTCTTCAAAGTGCCAAATTCTGCGAAGAGCTCCTGTGGTGGAACAAAGGATTGTTAAGCCAAAAGAAATTCTGTCTTCCACATTCTATAGTGTACATGCACAACTCAAAAGTACCTGGATGTCGGCATCAGAGACACCAAAGTCAAGATTGGACACAAGAAGTTTTCCTCCGGTTTCCACACCACCACCGCCGCCGCCACCACCACCGCCTCCGGCATTCGTGCTGAAGCCATTGTCAAACAGGTCATGCTGCCACTTGTCTGGGAGCTGCTTGGGCTGCAACAGATGAGAGAGAATGCACCTGCTGACTTCGGGTCCCCAGTCTGTCACTGACAGTCCACTCGGCTGGGGTGTTGGGGTAAGCAGGGGGGCTCCACTTCAACAAGGTCAGGGGCACCCAGTGCGCTCGCTGTGATTTCCAGCAATCCCTGCCCACCCCATCACTACAAACAAGTAAACCAATGCAGGACACAAAAATTGTACAAAGCCATCCCCTGAACGGAGTTGGTCATATGGTTTTAGCTTTAAAGAATACACCACACTAGATTTTGTTGGTGGATGAAACCTCAGCAAACTTAGTTATGTATTCATGATATGCATATCAGCAACAAAAAGTGTTTAAAAAACAAATATGAATTCATTGTTGCATCACTTTTATACCCCTGATAAACTGCCCGCCCTCCTGGTAGCAACCTGTCTACCTATCAGCAATTCTCAAGAGTCTCTTGAACTCCAAATGATTCCCAGCAGGCTTCCACTGGGTGGATATGGATGTCTCACTGGTATCCAGTGGGTAAAATCACAGCAAAGTCCATAGATGATCATAAACGATGGTTTAACAAATCAGTGTCCATACTGAAGCAGTGATGGAAGCCACCGAACGTCCATTTTGAACCCACGCCTTTGTGACGTGGTTTTATATGAACACACAAACATAACATCTAATCTCAAACTAAATCAAATTTAGTTGTGGACCTAATGAACCGGGCGACCAAGATGGTCAAATGTCCATGGAGTTGACTTTTAACTCTACACCACTACGGTTTCAATGACCATGAAACCCCTGCCAAACAAAGAGATTTCCACCGAGGGAAGAACTTCTTGGTTGGGCTGTAAATGGATCGAAGGCGACTGGATCCTCCAATCCCATCGTGGATCACGTGAAGAACAGTGTAGACGGGCGCTGGATTGTTGAAACCAAAGATGAAGCAACGTCGAGTGAATGAAAGGGATCCGCCGTCCTCAAAATGGCGCCGACGGTCGAAGGACAGAAGAAAAGCGGCTCCAATCGATGTATAAAAGTAGACTTCGACGAGGCTTTTCTCACAATGGTTAGATAAACAGGCTTAGGGAGATAACATATTATGCACAATATACACCTAATGAGCTTCTCCACACTACATTCCCAGAGAAACTCCAGGGGCATGTACAGCGCGCTAGCCGCCATGTTTGCTAGGCGGCCTAGAAAGATAAAAACGGGGTTCACCCGGGCATTTGGATGTGCCCGTGATTTTCTCCGCGTTCTCCTACCCTGCTGTACGGTGTGGGTCTACTTCTGCCGCGGCTCAGGTTCTGGCGGTTCCTCGTGGGGCCTGATCCACCGCCGCGGCCTCCAAAGCCTCCGCCTGTGTTTCCGAGCCGACCGGCTCCTCGGCCGCCGCCTGTGCCTCCACGGCCACCACGGCCACCGCGGCCTCCTCTCCCACCGCGCTGCTGCCTGGTTTGCTTGATGATATCATCTAAGGACATATCCATCTTGTCTGACATCGTCTGGCCCTTGTTATCGCTAAACTCTACCGTTAGATTAAAACAAAAACAGTACTCGTACAGTAATTCGCTGCCCCTGCGCTTCTACTCGTTCACCAGAGAGGAACTAACGTTGCTCGCGCTTGTGCAATATTTATAGGGGGAACGCCGATTACGTAATCGGCTTGATGATCGCTTCCTGTTTGGGGCGCCCTTTGTCAGAAAAGCACAAGTTAACAAGCTGAAAACAAAATCTGTTGCATTTATGGAAATGTATTTTTTTCCCCGAAGCTAATGTTAATAATATTAGTACTAATACTTCTTGTTTCTGTGGCAATACATATTAATTATAATATAAGCACAGTAATTAGATAAAATTTAGTTTTCTTCTCTGGCTGTTAATCAGTATTAAGCCTCAGTTTTGGTAATAAAAAGTAATCAGTGCTTCTTTAATGTAACCCTTCATTTCTGTATTGAATAAACATGGGTTTGATAATGTGTGTCATGCATGTTTTCATTATTTTTAAAAGTGATAAATTGTGTGAATTGACAGCTTGGAAGTACATAAATCAGTGGACAATTTAAAGCACATTTGTTACTTTTGCACTATGTTTTTTTAAATGAATGTCGCCTTTTAATGAATTAGAAAAAGTAGTAACTGAGATGGACAACATAACAGTTGCATACATGCTTTTAGGGACATGAGAAAACAAGAACCACCTCATCAAAATATATTTTAGAAATGATTCGTTCACATAAATCTTATAATTTCACCAAATCCCTTATCACAAGAATAAATGTTTCACTTGGAGGACACCGTTAAAATGAGATGGAGCTTGGAAATCACTCATTCACCCATTCTGTCAGGGTGGGCTGTTATAAAGTTAAGCACGTTTCTAAACGGATGTACCTTAGCATCTTTTCGAAACTGATCATACTATTATCACAGGATGACCAAATACCAGATTAATTACTTACATGCAGGTAGTACGCCAGAGTGAAACTAAAACTTAATTCCTAGTAAAAGATTTCCCTCTGAATATTTTTTAAGGTTAATGTGGCTTTTTATGTATGACACTAATTAGCTGAACAATAAAAGGTATGTACACTGCAGAGAACTAACAGTTTTAGACCATTAATGTCTTTCCAGTTAACACATCCAGTTAATTCCAGTATAAATGATGCACACACAGCATTTATTGCTCCAAACTGTTTAAATCAATGACAATACTTGTGAAGAGAACAGGGTTGATCACTAGAATGCACCCAGCTATTGATTTAAAAAAAAAGAGTAAAGAAAACTCATCCTTTTTTATACCTTTATAGACATTCTCCTTCTAGGACACATTTTACCAGACAAAAGTTTGTATACACCCATGAGTGCAAGAAGAGTCATTAACATTTGTTCAACCAATATTATAGCAAATGTTACAGGGGGACTTTACATTTTACATGCATTTATCTGCAATTTTATCAAATTCAAATTGTACACGGTCATAAATACGGCCTCAGAGATGAAATAATCCATAAAATATGTTAATGTTTCAAGAAAGATTTAAAGAGATGTCATGTTATACAAAAATATTACAATCAAGCAGAGGAAACATAAAAGTAATCATTATTTTAACTTTATTTTAAAGGCTGGGAACGAAAGATGTGGAAAAGTTCACTTTAAGTTCTCCAAGTTATCAATTCATAGTTAAAAATGGAGGTATATCTACTAAAAATATTTGGCGAACAAAACTTGCCTGTGCTATCAGACAAAGCTTCAATCTATCAAACTAACAGAACAGTTGGCCTTTTAGCACTCCCCATTCGGGTTATGAACGACTGTATCCCATTCTGAGAAAGTTTGTGTTGCGTCTGTCCAATAGCATAAGCAGTAAACTGTTTTTTGCCAGTCTCATCAACATACAAAATAAAAGAACATGAACAGGAAATAATCTAAAGCAAAAATTTACACCAGGCCCTTGGTTTCTTCCTCATATGTCCCAAAAAATTGATGCATGGATTTAGGAACAAAGATCCTGGATGAACATGGAATGGCCACTTAAAAGGCTTCTAAAAATGTAACTCATAAATACATATCAGTTTGTAAGTCCAGACCACTGGTCCATGAGGCAGAGAAGAGAGATTCTTTCTGGACTAAGGTGGCCAAATACCCCGACTTGTAGCTTTTTGTTGGCTGACATGAGATTGGTTTTGAGTAAAAAAGGTCCCAAATGAAATGGGGAGGACAAAAACTGCTGGATCAGGAAGAAAGGGGAAATGGTCTAAGACTTCTTTGAGTCTTGTGTGTTCCGCTTCTTAAGGTCACTCAGGTCAACTGGTATGAAAGCTGAAAGAATAGAAAAGGAATTATATTACAGCATGTCATGCACAGATCATTGGTGTACATGCATGTAAACTCAATTTTATGGGGCTGAACAAGCTGCATTACAACCAACTCTCCTAAACAGATCAAGCTGAAGTGAACTACAGAAATGGAATAGACATAGACATGGTATAGAATGTGTTAAATGGAACTGTAAGTACTTCACTGTATAGTATAGTGCAGTGGTTCTCACCTCTGGCCCGCGAGATCCATTTTCTTGCTGAGTTTAGCCCGAACTCTGATATAAAACACCTGAACAAACTAATCGGTATAATAGACACGTTCAATTTAATGCGACGTTGCACAAATCTATCAGCGTAAGAAATTTAAGTACCGTGAGTGCGATTGAAGTGCAGATTACTCCGTATGCATTTGAATTGCTCTCGCGGTACTTAAATGCGATATGCCAAACAATCTGTGCAGTACAAAATTAAGTTGAACGCGACTGTTCCTGAAGTCACTCATTAGCCTCTTCAGGTGTTTTATATCTGAGTTTAGGGCCCAACCCCTGCAGGAAAATGGATCTTGCGGGCCAGAGTTGAGAACCACTGGTATAGTGTATTAATTGAAAAAAATAGTCTACTTTGTTGTTACTGGTGTTTATAAAAACACATGCAAGTAGTGGGAGATGTGTAGAATTTGTGATTGATGGACACTTCACATTCTGTGAAAATCTGCAGAAAAACTGACATTGAATTTATTGTATTTTTTTATTTACATGATTGACTTACAATGCAGGTTGGGATTTGGGGTTTTCTCCACATACTCCTGTGGTCCACGATCATTACGTTCACTATTTTGTGGGGATTTAATGTCCCTCAAAACACATAGCCAAGCTAGAGAGAAACAGCATAACAAAATCACTTATTACGTCCAAACAGTTTTATATTAAAAACAAAGGGATTTCACAGAAAAGTCTTAGCTTGATCCAGGACTATGCTTTACTTAATTTAGAATACTGAAGTTGCTTTTAATAAAATCCCTTAGATAATAACATTTCTGATGTGCATCTTGAGACATGCAATGGCACCGATATATTTAAAGACATGTCAGGGCAATTTATTTTCAGTTAAGACAGCCCAAACATTCAATTTAGTCTGAGACTAGAATTAAGCCTTGTCTGTGAAACCGGGCAAAAGAGACGTCTTGTTGTAACAATTCCTCTTGCTTCTCAATACATTAATTAACAATATTCACTGTAAACATCAATCTTTTATATTGGTATTCATCAAATTTAAATTAATTTGAAATACATGCAATTCAGAGAAGACGATCAAAGTATTTACAAGAAAAGACACATAAATCAGGTAATGTGTGACAAAGTGGGATAATGTTCTCTACAATTTACACATCCCAACTTGGTAATAAAGGTCGGCTTAATATACAGTGGCCTTACTGTCATGGATGAAGCGCACATTTTCTTCATGTGCTGGTGTGAATATCTCTCCTGTATTTGTTGGTGACCGAGGGCTTGACGTCCTCTTGTATGTGTGCATTCTTGGAGCAGAGGAGCTGAAAAGGCATAATAAATCATTTACCAAGATTTTTAGATTAAATTATGATCAAATGCACCAAATATATATGGTAGGATAAGATTGCATGGAAACACCTACCTGGTCATTCTGTTTATTTCACTTGCCTCACAATATTAATATGAGGCTTAAAGGGAGAATCTTTCTTGAGTGTGTTTCCTAAAACGACAAACACAATTTCAGAAAAACATCGAAGTTGATAGTTAAGATAAAAAACCAAGTATACAACGTTTAACAGCGGTGGAAACGATCAGCTCAACACGTCAGTGCAATAAATTAACTAACGTAAATGCAGCAGTTATATTAACTTGTGAAGTGAACATTACTGATCAGAACTATTAGATAATACTACGAAGTTATTCTACTGTATCTGTATTTCTAATACGACAGCGACTGGACACGAGTTAAATCAGTGTTTGTGATTGTTATTGTTTACGTTACTGGCTGCTAGTCTGTTAGCATTGTGATTTCATAGTGGACGTTTCGCTTCGACGACTTCACAAACAAACCGAACATATATACAACAATTGCGTTACGAAAGATAGCCAACAACCGGCACACAATTGGGAGGACATTTATTAACAATATCAAACCTGTCCGCTTGTTTTTCTTTCCTCTGTTATCTTAGTATTCAGGCCTGTCTCGGCCGAAACGTTGCTAATGCCGACCAATTATTTCCGGGTCAGCTGAAGATCCGAGAGAACTGCGCATGCGTGAACCGATGTAAAACTATTTAATCTTAGGTGACGCCTTAATTGAGTTTTCGAAAATTGTTTTATGAATTTATTTTACTCTCGTCAATATTATAGTCCAGATAGTAAAGGCAATTACAGCCGTTGTTGAAAGGCATAATTAAATGCATTGGTCTGAATTGTAATTTTCTGTTTAACCTATTTAGCCGTGTTTTTGTTTTTGCACCAGCGTTCACATAAGGGATAATTTTATCACATCATTTATTATCTAATCTCCCCATCTATAGTTTCACGTGACGTCATGCACTTAGAGGAACGCCCCGCTGAATCTGCAGTTGTCCGTCAGGTTAAAAGTGAGGGATTTCTAACGTTTATCTAAATAACGAATAGTGGCTGTGCAATGAAATGCACAAACAGTTGAGGAGACAAGTATCAGCGATTTAGAATTTTGTGTCTGTACCAATATTTTGTCTCCATCCCACAGCAAGTGAAATCACATCAGTTCACGTGCTGTTATCACGTCATCAAAGGTAACTCAGGCAAACACTGGATATATGAATCATCATATTTTTAGCAATCTTTATGTAATTTGCTTACCTAAATGTGTTATGGATGACGTAACTCATTTCAGTGAAAGTTAGCTACACTAACTGATATCTAAAGTTAGTTCAAGTTTTGTGATGAAGTGTTTTATACAGTAAATAAACTGAAATGCAATAATTTACAAATCATTTTGCACCGTTATTGGAACATTATGTAGCTTTAGAAGTAACTTGTGTTCTAAGTGAACGTATTTTTTTATTAATATGATATAATATCATAAAATACAGTTCAAAACAATATTAATATATATATATAATTCTAGTGAATCTTTGCGGATGATGTCGTCATGCTGGCCCCATCAGACCAGGACCTCCAGCATGCACTGGGACGGTTTGCAGCCGAGTGTGAAGCGGCTGGGATGAGAATCAGCACCTCCAAATCTGAGGCCATGGTCCTAAGTCTGAAAAGGGTGGCATGCACACTTCAGGTAGGTGGAGAGTTCCTGCCTCAAGTGGAAGAGTTCAAGTATCTGGGGGTCTTGTTCACGAGTGACGGAAGGATGGAACGGGAGATTGACAGACGGATCGGTGCAGCTTCTGCAGTAATGCGGTCGCTGTACCGGTCTGTCGTGGTGAAGAAGGCGGCTCAGCTCTCGATTTACCGGTCAATCTACGTTCCTACTCTCACCTATGGTCATGAGCTGTGGGTCATGACCGAAAGGACAAGATCCCGGATACAGGCGGCCGAAATTAGCTTTCTCCGCAGGGTGGCTGGGCGATCCCTTAGAGATAAGGTGAGAAGCTGGGTCACTCGGGAGGAGCTCAGAGTAGATCCGCTGCTCCTCCACATCGAGAGGGGCCAGCTGAGGTGGCTCGGGCATCTTTTCCGGATGCCCCCTGGACGCCTTCCCGGGAAGGTGTTCCGGGCATGTCCCACCGGGAGGAGACCCCGGGGAAGACCTAGGACACGCTGGAGGGACTATGTCTCCCGGCTGGCCTTGGAACGCCTCGGTGTCCCCCCGGAAGAGCTTGAGGAAGTGTCTAGGGAGAGGGAAGTCTGGGCATCCCTGCTTAGACTGCTGCCCCCGCGACCCGGCCCCGGATAAGCGGAAGAAGATGGATGGATGGATAATTCTAGTGAGGTTGAGGGATAAAAATAGACGTAAATGTCACTGAAGTGGAGCTCTGACAGGAATCTGCGGTTTTAATTTATACTGCCCCTTTCTTGACCCTCAAACCTCCTATAGGTCACGTTACTGAACTTTGGACTGCGGGGAAACACATAGGGCCAGTTTAGTTTAATCTGAATGTATTTGGACTGTGGGGAGTCCAGAGAAACACAAGCTGAACATAAAACTGTCCACAGAAAGCAGATACTTGAACCAGGGACCTTCTTCCTCTGGGGTAACCGTGAGTACTGAATGTCATCCGTGTTACCTTTATTTTTTTTATATTTAAAGCAAATAGACAATGCAAAGCAAGGTATGTGTAGAAAATGATCTTTATTTATGAAAATATTGTAAAAAATAAGATAAGACTTTAACAAGAGACATTCAAAGTCCCCTCACTTTAAACAGTACACTTTCATCATATGCTAGTCTGATGGCAGGTCATCTTTCCAACGTGCACTCCTGCTGCCCAGCAGACAGAAAGCACAGAGCTGTGCCAAACTGTGTCCATGTTACATGTAGTGTCAGTGTCTCATCAAGCATCACTTTCCTACTTTTCACAGAACTGTGAAGATATTCACGACCGTCAGCATTTCAGGGGAACATAACACAGCAATGAAAGCATCATGTAAATAGACACATGTGAAATGAAACAACTAGCTTGGATGCATATGTGTTTCCAATGCAGTGATGTGTACATACTCCATATATGTATGGTGTTACTGCATGAGGTTAAAAGGCACATGGCACGGTAGCTATTTTTCGATAGAGGTTCCTGGCCTTATTGTTCATTCAGTATGTACGGTCTTTTAATCTTTGACTTCGTAGTCTTTCATCAAAACGTCTCTGCCTCTGACACAACTTTCTTTTTCTAATCCATCTCCACCAAGAAATTGGCTGGCTTCTGGTATATGACACCTACTTTTTATAATCAAAAAATCCAAAAGGATAAAACCAAGTCACATCCTACTTATTCGTCCTTAAATTCCTCTATTTAAATCCCCCTACTTTTTTAAGTTTCACTTAGAAGTAAAAAAGTTTGCAAACTGTGTTACGCATTGACATGAAAAGCAAACTGGGTGGATGGTTTGCTTTTCATCGTAGCCAGAAATCCATGTGTCAAGAAGATCTAAAACAAAATTAAAATCCGTTTTTCAGGACAACCTACAAAGAAACAAAATCATATAATGATATAAAAAGATGAAATGTCAAATGAGATGAATGCTAGCTTTGTTGTCCAAGTTCTTCTGCCGTTCCTTGTGTTCTCGTAGTCCTCAGACACAGCCCGTTTCAAACAGTTTGACCAGCTCTTTGCAGTCTGGATCAATAAGGTCTGCTGGTTTCTCCCCATTTTCATTTTCTGCTTCCACGCTGGCACCCAGAGACAGAAGGTACCTTAAGAAGAAAGAACAATTTTCACTTTAACAACACAATGAGCAAGTCTGACTCTGAGGAACACTAAAATGTAAGAACTTGCCTACATAGCCAGCTTCAACCATAGGCCGGATGGGAAGCCATTTTAAAAGGTAGATATCGTTTTGCTACGTTATAGGATATCTTCCTTTGCTGGAAACCCAATCCCAGAATGTCTTTTGAGGAGCCAAATTATTAAAACTACTCAAGTTAAAGAAATAGATTAAAGGATATAGATGATTAAAATGTCAATGTCTCAAAATAACAAATAAAATTGTTCAAACAGCTCAGTTTATTTTGCAGAGCAATGGTTTCTGTACTTCATACTTATTACAGTATTACATTCAGGACATTTTATGTTGATAATAATCATAGACATCAAAGCAGGACGATAGGTTTTGAAACATGCATGTTTTAATTGCAATACTTCTTTGTTGATTTTGTTGAGCCTGTTGTGTTTTGTTGGATGTTAGTATTTAAAGTGGAACTCACTTTGCGATCTCAGGGAAACCATCGCTGCATGCCATGTGAAGTGGTGTCCAGCCATTCTCATCCCTCTGATGAAGGTCAGCTCCATACTTTATCAAAAGCTTTACGCACTCCATGTTTCCTGTGAGCACGGCTTCATGGAGAGCTGCCATTCCTAAGAAAAACGGCAAATATTCAACAAACATCAGCACCATATACTGTGCGTTTTAAAGATAGTGTGTCATTTATGTATCAAATAGAACAGCAAAAAAATATTATAATTCAGAGAGTTTGATTCCTAACAGCGTTTTTGCCCATCTTAAATTGTTTGGTCAAGTTTAAACTCACTCTTCACTCAGACCAAGGTGGACTTGTACCTTATCCATTAGTTTTACTAATACATTTAACACGTGAATTTGAATTTGGTTAATATTCTGGAGCTAACTCGTTTATAAATATCCTCAAGATGAACATATTAAAGAAAAAAAAGTTTTATTTCAATGTCACTTTGAAGCCGTGGTTGGCAGAGAAGAACATTACTACTTGCTTCCTTTTTCTTTGTAGGAACTTTGGGTACTTCAACGCCAATTCACTGATCGTGTGACAAATATCTTGTCCATTTTTAACAAACCAAAATCGTTGAGCATACACATAAAAATATGCATTCTTCTTATTGTAAGATTAAAATAATCAAAAATTTGAGCTTAAAGATACAGTTTGACAGTTAATGTCACTTCTTTGTTATTTGACCCCTGTAAAGATGAGTAGAGCAGTTATTCTCAAACCTTTCGTGTAAGGACCCCTTTGCGTAGAGTTTATTGAATTGCGCCCCCCCCCCAAAAGACTTATTATCTTAAACTTAGAATTTTAATTAAACCTAAAAAATATTCAGTTATACATAAGCAGAACATCAATTCATTTTGCTGGTGGTCTTATTTTTCTGATGTTTGTCTGCATAAAATCTATGATAAATTTTACATTTCATTAAGTGCCACAAAATTCGTGGGCCCCCTGGATCCATCTTTGGTCCCCCCAAGGCCCCCAGTTTCAGAATCACTTGAGTAGAGGACAATGGCCCATTCACATTTCTAAGAGCATTACAAAAATTTGCAATAGTGAAACATATGAAGAGTTTGGTTCAAAAATGAGATGTTTTTTATTAGGTCATCATATTTTTCTTGTGTTTGTCAAGTTTTTGAGTTATTCTGGCTTAAATCAAAACAAATGAACTGCAGTTTGATTGATATTAATTGGAATGCACAATATCTTTATAATATAAAATATTTTACTTTTGCTTGTAACTATGCAAAAATGATAATACATGATTAGAATCACTGTCCACAATGCCATAATCTTTAGTTATGGCATCTGCCAGCAGTGGCAAACTGCCATGCAGACCTCCCGAGCAAAGATAACATCTCAATGATAACGCTCATTGCAAAGTCCACCTACAAATTCTTTACTTCATTCATTTTAACCTCATTGAAAAAACACTTTCTCATTTCAAATGCGTGACAAAATTAAAGACGACAAGACAAAACAACCGAATAAACTTCCTCTTTAACTTGAAGTAGGCAGTAGGCATGGTGAGATTCACTTACCCGAATGGTAGATGGTGTCCAGACGCACTTTCCTCGCCCTCATAAATCGACCGATCTGCTCCATCTCACCATGGCGGATTAAATCCTGAAATATAATATCGTTGTTGAAGCGCACGGCCTTGGCGGGTTTGAGAGTCGCAACGGGGGTGCGCGGTGCGCTTGTGCGGAGTGAGCTGCTCTGGCGAGGCGCTTTGCTGTAGAGCGGGGTGTAGGTGGAGGTGGGTTTGTACGCTGGAGTGTAGGCTGGTGGGCTGTAGTACGATGCCGTGTGCAGTACAGTAGGGCTGTACTTGGTGGAACTGTACGAGCTGGTGGAGTACTGTGAAGGTGTGTAATGAGTGGATGTGTTTGAGCGTGTGTACTGTGACACCGGGTACTGGTAGCTGTACTTCATTCCCGCAGATGCCGCAACTCTTCCCCCCTGTGGCTCTGGGAAAGAGAGGATGACAACCAAATCAATGACTTGAGGCAATCTCCACAAAACTGTAAAATCCTTTTCCGGGGTCTTTTTTTGCTGTCGACCGCAGTTTTAGAAAGGTCACAACAACTTCCTTCTCTTTCAGTCCAGAACAATTTTCACCTTTCCAGAGAAATCTCTTCTTTTTAGGGGGACGGTATCTTTATCTTTGCACGTTTTGTTAATTTATTCCTCCAGTCATGACTTATTTCAACTTTAATGCACGGTGTTTGCTCAGTGTACTATTCTGAAAGTGAAGGTTGAAGGGGATCTCTATATATCCTTTGTAAGGTTATTTTGAGGATGTCACCCCGTGTATCAAGTGACTTCGACCACAGCGAGTGGCTGCAATGTAACCCCTCCCAACCCTAGACTCCGCCCCCAAATACAAATCTCTGACGGCCCAAATGAATGTTGATGAGCAGCAAAGATCCCTTTCAAAAACGATGTGTTTATCACGGCAATGAGATCATCCTCGATGGCGTGATGGCCAGCAGCCCAACACATGGGCAGCAGCTGAGAATATGAACATTTTAGGACAGGGTTTGAATCTAATAACCTAAAGAGACATGTGATCTATGCCATTTCAATGTGTTGTAAACTGGATGTTGATCAGTGGGTTTTAAAAAGTCACACAACTTAGAGAACATATTGCACCGATTCTTGAGATGGGACAATAAACAAAGTGTGCAATAGCAACATTTATGAAACAAGGATTTATTTTGGGCCTGTTACCCTGTTGCATGGAATTAATTTAGTCTTTGCCAACTTCCTGCTTCTCTTCCGACAACAAGCTGTGTGTATTTTTTGAGGAGTTATTGACAGAAACGCAATATAATATATATATAACCATGTGTTCAGAGATGTATAAAGACCTTACATAATAAAGCGTTATGTTTTTATCATGCAGTGTTGTATCTACAGTAGCCCTAAACAAACAAACTGCCATATAAGATGCGTTTCGTACATTATCTCATTCAGGAAAGAATCGCAAACGTTACAACATTTAGCACTCTCTCTCCGCTGTAGAGTTTGACTAGGAGTGGAGTGTGCCATCGGTTGCAATTCGCAACCTCGCCGCTAGATACCACTAAAAGCACAAAATGGTCCTTTCAGGGATATTGATGTTTTTTAACAGATCTTACAAAAAAACTGCAATATAAAAACACTAAAATGTATGTGTTTGAAAAAGATTTCAATTAAAACTGATGATTGTATATTTAATCATGTATTTGTTATTATTCTCAGACCTAATGTAAATATACAGTCTGTTTCTTTAATTTGACATCACTACCGCATTTCAAAAATATGCAAATTCTGTCCAAAAAATTATAACTTGGTATCTAATAAAGATATTTACTTAGTTTTTTCATTAGCTACTGTAGAAGCTCTAGCAATGCGTTTTGAGTGCATTTTCTGTATAAATATCCAACATATTTAATTTATTTAATTGACACACACACATTTTCATTCCAGTTGTTGAATGCAAGTTTTCTTTGCTCAGTGTGTCTGCACAGGAACACTGGATGCATCTGCTTTTTGTTTATAATGACTTGTTTAGCTGTACATTTTGTTATGTTTTGATGCATACTGGCGAGACAAACATCTAAACATTGGCTGTGTACGCTGGCAGTGCAGTGATGCTGTCAGGTGTTGGCTCATATGGTTGTAAATAACATCTGCTAAATTTAACACCTCCTCGATCCAATATGCCATATGGGGCATACTCACTCACTCACTCACTCACTCACTCACTCACTCACTCACTCACTCACTCACAAAATATAGTAGGAATGGAGCTAATTTCAATTTTTGTTCCGTGTGTGTGGCCTTATGGGATATATTAAGCTTCAACAAGCTTTCCTGGTATTTTGAGGAATTCCTTATTGTGATCATTTGAATGAACATGCTTCATTATTAATCATTTTTATTAAGATGGTCATTGGCCTTGTGATATTCTAAGCCCTTTATGACTTAATTTTTCCACATAAATGAGGAATTCTGCGAGCATACAGCATTGAATGGTTATCAAGTTAAAAGTGTTAAACTTCTGAAGCCATAGTTTAGCTCTGTGGAAGTCACTGGAGTTGTGAGATCTTCACTATGTTCATAATTCACATGGGCTTTTATCTGTCTAGCGTTTTTTTGTGTCAACACATAATCTTAATTTGTCAAAAAGAAAAGTGTGAACATTCTGTGAAACGTCTCATTAGATGCTTTGTGGAATGAAATAAGTCATATGAGTTTGGAACTACATGAAGCCGAGTAATTTATAGATTTTGTTAGGTAAACTGTACTCAGTTCATCAGCAAAACAACAGGGCCGGTAACATTTCGGAAACCAAATGGTCTATTATTCAGATTTACTGGAAGCCTCATAATGTTACAATGAGAGATTTCTTGACCTTGTTAGGGGTTTAAGAGGTCAGACTGATGTACGTGACTGGTCACACATAGCTGGTATGAATCTTTTCATCGTTCTATGATCCTTTGGTCACACCCGCAGCACTGCAGCTGTCCTCTCAGAAGCGCTGAAACCTTCAGGAGCGCCTTAGCTGCTTCCATCCGGATTTTAAAGGCCTCGGTTTCAGACCCCAGCATTTCTCAGAAGGTGTTCGCCGGCCAAGAGAAATAGCAAGACATAATCCTTTGGCTGACTTCTCAACGGCTCGCTTTAGCAACACTGCTTTCACCTCAATAGGACACGACCAAGGCACAATCATATCACAAAGGGACATGTTGATGTCCACACCTTCATATCCAAAACTCACAGGGATTAAGCATGACTTTACTGGCTGGGTTGTGGGTCATTTAGAATTCACTCTTCTGTATCGAGGTCCTCAGTTTAAATCTGGTTGCAAACACGACTGTTTTTCACATTTGAAAGCAAAGAGGAACATTTTTAACTATTAACTACCCATAAACAATATCCTACATATGGTTTATAAAATAATTCCCGAAACAGTAGTAAATACTGTTAGTAATCTTTGTTTATAGTTTACTTGTATAAATATGATTGAACAATAATTTACAATTTTCATATTGATCAGTATATTATATTGTATATAGTTTCATTTATTGTTAAAAATAAGTTATAACTACATGCAGTCAAAACAAAACGTGTTGGACAAATTTCTCTATCATGTGCATTTCTTCGATTTGCACATTCATTTCCTCCGAATGGTTCCAGTTCAAATTCTAGGGAAAGGGATCATTCGCCCCAAAATGGAAATTCTGTTAACATTTATGTACCGTCATGTTGTTAAAAACCTACTATGTAAACAGAATGAAGATCTTGTGAGAAATGTCTCAGTTGTTTTGTGTTCAATAGAATTCAATGGAACCATCGTGGTTTGGTTAATCGCTTTTAAGGTCCAGTGTATGAAATTTAGCGAATTGCAACCAACATTTCTCTCTACCGCTCCCTTTTAAAGCACTACGGTGGCTGACACAGAAATATGATGTCGTCACGTTTTCTCTTCTTTTAGGAGATATATATTTAGGAAACACGCTCCTTAGAGGAGTTCAGGGCTTCTGTAGAAACAACATGGTCACTTCCATGCAAGGGGACCAGCTGTGTATGTAGATCGAAATAGCTCATTCTTGGGTAATAAAAACATAACTCTTCATTATGTAAGGTCTTTATACACCTCTGAACACATAGTTATGTAGTTTCTGTCAATAGATCCTTTTGATGACCTTTTAATGAATCTATAGGAATTTTTTTCAACCCTGTTTAGATGGTGAGAGTGTAGGGAAGAAGCATCTCCGTCCAGACGTTGATATATTTGAGGGTGCAGATAATTGAATTTTCACATTTAGGGCTGTTGACTTTTTCTCCAGCTGTCATATTGCACACTCTCTTTTATGGCAGTGCAACAGCGCTTGGCCCAAAGCTGGGGAGAGAATAGATTTGATTGACTGGAAGGGATTGTTTCTTAAAGCATTGCATCACCCTTGGATACGTGCCAACATGATGCGACCCCAACGTGAAAGGGTCACCAACACACATGAAGTATGCTAAACATAGTGCAAGAAGCCATTACCACACCCCTGAAGTTTAGCCTACGTGAGACACGCTTCATAAGAAAGAGCAAGGAAATCCTACACTATACACAGCAAGGCAAAGTGTACTGCCCTAGGCTTGGGTCTCCTTATTATCATTACCAGAACGTTTGACACGTTTTGATTTCTTGGCTGAGGTGCAGTTTCTGTGCTGATTATGGGACAAAATGTATTTAAGAATTCGATTTCAACAAGTCTATTTGAAATATTGTTTACAATCATTTTGACTGTGTGACATGTTTTTGAAGGGAAACGTGACACTCATTGAGTGGACTTGATGCATACCCGAATGGTGCCATGTGATTGGAGGGGAAAGGGTTTGAGAGTTCAAATTTGTTGAAAGTGCTTGAGCCACACTTCGTAATACCCTCACGCACCCACTTCAGCATGAAGATCGTGCTAGAACTTTACGAACAGGAAAGAGTCAAAATTGTCCCGCACCTATCCAATACATCCTTTGTTGCGATCACCACTGACGGGTGGACATCAAGGGCAGCGAAAGAAAGCTACGTAACTGTGACTGCTCACTACATCACAGCGGAGTGGGAGATACAAAGTCCGGTTCTTCATACAAGCCCCTCTATGAGAGTCACACAAGCACAAATCAGGGGCCGGATTCACAAAAATATTCTTAAGACATTCTCAAATATTTTCTTAAGACTATCTTCTTTTTTGTCGTAAGAATATTAATATGATTTAACTCGCTTGCTCGGGTGGTCACTGTATATGTTTAACTATTCAATAAACTTAATGTTTGTAACAAGCACATGGCATTCTTATGTAGCCTATATTAGCATGTGATGTGTTAAACGGCATTTATGATTGCATGTTAGCTAATAGCCTATATTAGCAAGCGTTAAAAAATATACTTATTATAATAACTTTTTATATGTTACTACGACAGAAGACATGTGACAATCTCTGTAAGATCTATCTTGAGAAAAAATTTAAGAACGGTCCTTAGAAGTTTTTTCGGCAATACATAACAGAAGAATTTAAGGGAAAACATGGCAGTTAAGAATAATTTTCTTCTTAAGAATGGTTTGCGAATCCGGCCCCTGGTGCAGGTACTGATAGAAGCAGTGGATGAGTGGAACTTCATAGGCACAATACATGTAGAAATATCCCAGTTACCATAATCCAAGAAATCAAGTGAATGCAGTGACAGAGCCTAGACTGGGGCCAAGGATATCTTGCATTGCACATGTGATAAATTTAGCTTGCCAATGGGGAATGTCAGTGAAACAGATGGACCGTCTCCTTGGTAGGACCAGAAAGGTACTTTCCTTGTTCCACAGAAGCACAACAGCGCCTCGTGTGCTTTAGACCAAGCATGAAATGCAGGTTAGAGATGATTTACGACACTTTGCTCTGCCGCAAACGGGACTTTGGATGACGAACTGTCATGGACCAATCACTGCATAGATCTCCTAACTTAAGAATATTCTCTAATACATTGACGTTGAATGGTGAAATTCCTAAAAGGAGTTCATATTCAACACACATATGAAGAGGGTACATTATGATATAGATATTGGAAGTGAAAGATAAACACGTTTCCAGCATTTCTTAATTACCCATTTTAAATTGGTGCTGAAATTAGTTTTTATTTGCTTTTGTCAAGTATTGTTGCTTTATTGATGTCATTTTTGGTATAAATCTTTCTTGCATGTGAAATCACACATACCACAATAGTACAGCGTAAAGAGAGCGCATAACAGTACTGATGACACATAGAGCTGCATTAATGACATGTATGGACTGGGTGCCTTTTATCTTGCTCCCGAAGAAGTTTGTCAAATGTATAAATTTGATTATGAAAAAATTGGTATAGATGTTGTTTCATTAATAAATGCCTTTCGCAAATTCATACTTTAAAAAAGTGCCACACGCAATTATGCCTATGCAGGGGAGTACCGAATTTATGCGTGTATAATGTGGAATGATATGTAAATTTCATGAATTTTCAGCACTTAAGACTAAAATGGCACTTTGAGAATGTTGATATATACGGGCCCTGATCTTTTATATATCTGGGATTGCCTTAGACTTGTTCAGGTGATTATAACCAATGTGTGGATACAGATACTGATTTGGTGTTCCTCAGGGCTCTGTTTTTGGACCATTACTGTTAACTATGTACTATGTATCTTTCTTTCTAAAGAATATTATTATTATTAATGATATTTTTTACAGTAGTTAAACTATTGTGCATCCTCAAAGGTCATGCCCATAATTCTGACAGTTTATCTGCTGTGTTCAATCAAAATCTGAAGCTCTTCTGGAAGGTATGGGCCTCTGGTTGCAGTTTCAGTCCTGCTGTCACTTCACTAGATTTGTGATGTCAGATCTCAGTGCTTTACCGTAGAAGGCATGAGGATCTGGCTGTCAGGTTTTGCAGTATTAGATGTACTACAGCTGACCATGAGCTGACCGACTGACCCCATCCCAGTATTTCAGCATAGCTAAGCCTGCAGGCATTTCTTTTTCATATTTTGGATCTAGTTTTATATTTAAAGGGTCTCACAGAGAAGAGGTATAGAAATGCTCTTCTTAAATGAATCAAGAAAACATACCTTAATGTAGTAAAGACCTCCTATAATAGCATAATATATCATTACATTAAAATTGTGTATTATGTAATTAGTTGCAAGATGAACATGGGCAATTTATATAAAAGACAGGAATATTTAAGTTTTAGTCAGTATATTTGTCCAGTTTATCAGTATATATACATGACTAAAATGCAAAGTGTTTTGCTTTAAAGGACTAGATATTTACCCAATGCTGATAAATGCAAAGCAAGCAATATAAAAATGAAAAATCGTGCAAATATTTCAACTTCTTATCATTTTTCTTGTTTTACATGTAAATAACATAACCGTAATAAAATCATCTAATGTTCCTCTTGGTACATTTCTTCCGTTCAAAAATGTATTAAGCTGGCCATGTATGCAACATTTCAAAGCATCATAGATGCACTATTTACTCCAAAACATGCAGCAGGATTGGACTGAGATACCTTCTTCTTGAACTAGTGAAGGGCAGCTGCCTATGTAGTCGATAGGTATCAGGGTAGCATAGTATGTTTTTAACGAAGGAGCATTCAAGAGGGGGATCAGACCGTGACCCTATGAGACAGAACCAGACAGGCCAAGCACACATGTGTATCTATATCAGGATTCAGTAATCCAGCATCTAGAGAGAACAGCTAAACACTTTGATGCCAGCCAGAAGCAGTATTTATAACATGCTGTTGTTAGATGAGATTTTCATTTGTCATATCATTACAAATCAAATCTACTTACTCAAGCAGTGTGATCAAATGTTGAGAAATTGGCTGCAAATCAGCCAACAAACTAAATAATAATAATAATAGTAATTATAAATAAATCAATAATGTATTCATGATCAATAAAACAAACTTATACAAATTGAATGTAAACATTTATTTCAAATTAAAGAAAGATTGTTTACTTCAGTGGTGTGTTGAATGTAAGTTGATAAAGTGTTTAACAGTCTGGAGAGGGGATAGATCTTAAAGTTCTCGCATTGGTTACTGGTGACCTGGTTTTGGTTCCAGGTTTAAACGCTTTGCACTCAACAAAACAAGCCTCATCTACAGCTGCCTCTGGCTGCACGAGACTGGCTGCCATTCTCTAGACTGCTTCCACGCTTCAGTCAAGCACATGTTTTCCATTTGGTTTCCTTTAATGTCAAAAATAGAACACCAGTAAAAGGATAGAGGATTGAATTAGAAATGCAAAGATCATGAGATTGACTCCCAGAGAAAACACGCTTACCGATAAAATGTATGACCTGAAGGAAGTCGCTAATGCTAAATGTGTTTGCCAAATGCGCAGGTATAAAAAGATGACACAAATGTTAACACATCTGGTGCAAACATTTGAAAAGCTTTGATAGCATATGAAAATTTGTGAATAACTTTAAGTCACACATAGTCCGGATCATAAACTTATCAGTTATCTTCGCTAAACACTGCATTGTATTGTTATAATATAACAGGGGTAGCTTAATCTCATCCAAAGATAACAGCTGGAATCTTAGACTGCGATAAAAGTAAAAGCGCACAGCTCAGCCATGACAATAAAACTACTCCAGCAGCTCTTTGTCTTCTCTAAAGCAGCTCAATAAGGCTTGTCCTTTAAGTTGCGTGTTCCCGGGGGCAGGGTTTATGTAAATTCAAGGGTTTGTGATGTCACCACTCCAGGAAGTAGCGCGGTGTATACAAGCTCTCCGTTTGTAATCCTTGAAAAGAAAATATCAACTTGGAGTGTCAACTTTGCAAACCTTTTTTACGCTCTAACAACAGCATTACACGCTACATAATGTTGAAGATTTAAAAACAAATCTTATGACCCTTTTTTAAGAATACCTTCTTTAATAGAGCCGATAAATGATAGACCGGTGATCTATTCCTTTGATGTGAGTCTATAACATTTAGAGCATCATGTGAAGACATACTTCATAAACAAGTACTCTGACAGCGCAGGTCCCGTACACAAAATATGTCACTCTGCAAAGATATAAATCAGTAGAGACGAATGCTATCTTGGAACTACCAGACGTTCTCCAGAGGCAGTTGAAACACAGTTTAGGTCAGATGACAGATCATGAAGCTGGACTATAAAGCAAAACAGGTCACAAGACGTGTGGAATGATCAAGGCCTGTCAATCTCAGTTCCACTATTGCTTACTGTTGACCTCCCTGCTTGACCAACAACATTTCTTTGGTCAACCGGTTTTCACAAGTAAGGCCTTCCAATGCAAGCTGTTGTCCTGGGAAACTGACATTGAGCGGGCGCGAGGAATGCTAGCTTGTGATTAGCCCAAGGTTCTGAGAAGAGCCGTGCAGCTGTTTCTGAGCGTTGCAGGCGCGAGTGTGTGCATCTGACTTTCATAGGCTGGCCAGAGAGAGCTTTGATGCTATGATCGTCTGTGTGGGGATAGAGTTCCCGTTGCTAAAAAAATATTGAGTGCGCCGGACGGTCACTGTGTTGGGGGTGTGCTTCTTACCCATACGCAGCCAATGAGAGCTTAGCATGGAAAAGGGTAATTAAAAGGACAGGACATGGGACGAGGTAAGGCAACTTAAGCCACAGGAAAAACACACTGGTGCGAGGTTCTACTTGTGCCGTGTTGTAGCGTACAAGTGTAAACGCCTTACATTTCATAACTGAGGACAAAGGGTCATTTAAACCAGATGCAGAGCTGTTCTGTACCCAACACAGACACTAAGGGATCCGTATTTAGAAAATAGATAAATGAAAATGAGTTTTCAATGACTTGCTATTAACTTTTACAGTAGATAACCTAAATATTCTATAACTGGTTTGCTGGTGTACGTATGCTGGTTAGAAGAGCCCATTGCAAGATTAATTAAAACAAGATATAATACAGTAACGCTGGCGGATCTAGGGATGGGCCAGAGGGGCACTGCCCCCAGTTGAAATCTTATTGGCCCCTGAAGTGCCCTTGTTTTCTCAGGGCCTCTGTAGCATTCACCTGATATGCGTTTTGGTCAATCGCATCACAAGTGGACGACGCTAAAACAGGTGTAAACGGAGTGTGAAATATTTTGAGCTTGTCGACTTTCTACCACTTCCTGAAGTCGTAAACACATTCGATCGGATTGTTTTTGTGGTGTAGACGCTCATGTCGTTGAAGGCGTTCAAACAGCCACGAAAGACCGGCTACTCTTTGCGTTAGCCAAAAGGGTTTAACAATTTCTGGCTAACAACCTAAAAGGTTGGTTTAAAAACAAAACAAACCTTACAAAGCACAAATGTTTTCTAACTATTCCAGACTTCTGATACACTTTTACAATGTTCGGTGCGGCGGCTGTACAAAGCAGAAATTAAAACTGTGTTTTTAACCCTAACCCGTGTTTATGTTTTTCTGTCATCTCCGGTTTCATATGTCCTCTATAAGATCTAACAATTTCAGCAGAAAGCTTTCTTTTTTTTTTGGGGCGTTTTGTCTTTTTATTGGATAGACAGTGATTTTTAGAGAGGACAGGTAGCAAAGTGGATGATAGAGAGGGGGTGGGGTCGGGGAAAGGACCACGAGCCGGGATTCGAACTCGGGTCGCCCGGGACGCACCAGCGCCATATGTAGGAGCCCGAACCACTCGACCATCGGCTCCGACAATTTCAGCAGAAAGCTGCTTAAAAGTGATTATGTTTTCACTGTCATCGCCCCCTTAACGGTAAACACCTATTTAACAATTTAACTTAATTTAATTTCACACTAAAGAATAATAACAGAATTTCAAAAAATACCCCAGGGCAAAAGTTTACATATCCCTGATTCTTAATACTGTATGATGTCACCTAAAAAAATCGTTGAGAGTTTTTACGTTAGTCATAGTTGTTTAAGGGTTTCTTGTTTGTTATGAGTGTAAAAACTCTGAAAATGGTTTTGGTGTAATTTGTTATAGTTTCGTTTATACATCTTAATTTTTCAATCATCATTCATGTCCTTCAGAAGATTTAAAAATGCACAAATGTATTTCAGGAAATTATATATATATTTTTTTACACCAAAACCAATTTTCAGATGTTTAAAATCATTGAAAAAATCAAAACAATGCGTCTTTACTTTATGACTATATCCTGTTTATAATTTCAAACTTATAATGCACGGAAGCGTTATTTTTATTAATTTAACTATTTAACCATTTAATTTTTTTCATGGCAGGGCCGGTGAAAATGTTGGTAGTAGCAAGTCCATCAATACCATCAATAAACCTCTGTCATTCTCTAACTCATCTCCAGTGTTTCGTTCAGAAATCTGGAAGTGCCAGCAGTGACTGAAAACTGAAATAGAATTGTGCACTATACTTGTCCCCTCTATGTAAAATGTGGCCCCTGCTTTAAAAAAATTCTATATCCGCCACTGTACAGTACGCTACAATATAATGGTCAGTATGGAAACTTGTGTATAATTTCTTGAAGGGTCTATTGACAGAAATGTAATATATTATACATAAATACATATAGATGTATAAAGACCTTATGTAATGAAGCGTTATCTTTTTATTACCATATATTGATCTATTTCTATCTACATACATCGCGGGTCCCCTTACAGAATTCACCATGTTGTTTCTACAGAAGCCCTAAACGGACAAACTTCTAGGACGCGTTTTCGTGAATACATTATCTCCTTTGGCAAAGAAGCAAAAATGTGACAACATCTTAGTTCTGTTTCAGCCACCATAGTGCTTAGAAAAGGAGGGGTGGAGTGAGCCGTTGGTTGCAATTCTCAACCTCACCACTAGATGACGCTAACTTCATACACTGGAACTTTAGGTTGAAAACAACAGTTTGGGCATGTTTCTAGACATTTTAAAATGAGAAATCCTTGCCTATTCAGTCAGCTGATTTTTACCACTGGCACACATGCAGAGATTATATTTGGAATGACATGCACACAGATGGCAAAGTTTAAAGGGGTCATATGATACGACTAAAACAAATATTTTAGATTAAACACGATTTAAAGGGAAAAAAACGCTGTATTTTCCACATACCGTGCATGTTTGTATCTCCTCTTTGCTTCGCCTCTCTGAAGCGTGCAAAATTTTAACAAAATTCATGGCTCTGAAAAGGAAGGTGTGCTATGATTGGCCAGCTAACCAGTGTGTAGTGATTGGTGGAATACTGCAAGCGTGTGATGGAGATGTAACGCCTCTTACCTTATTTGGAACATCAGGTTCCAGAGTAATTGTAGTGACAGGTACACCACCTTACTTGCGTATACATTTGGGCGATCATAGTCAATTCATACCACAAAAATGACGTAGATTTGTGGGGGTGTGGTTACACGAGGTGTTTCAGGCAGGTCTGGGTGAAAATTCGCTTTTAGATAGAATGCATCTTTTGTTGCCAGACTTTCATTTGTGCAATTTTAGTGTCTAATACATGCATGGGCAACTTATAACACACCAAAGACACAAAAAAAGACGTATTTGCACCATATGACCCCTTTAAGGTACACAGTTTTGCACATGCTACAGTAAAATATGATTAAATATGCATTGACTAATATGCACGAAAACAAAGATACTGGGTTCTAGCTCCTTCTAAAACTATTCATTACATCCATTCAGATGAGAATGAATTTGATCTTCAGGCTGGGTGAAGGTTAGTGAGAAGCACACCGCCTGCATGAGATCATTGCATAACAGACATATCATTGGCAGAGGGATGATGGACTATTCCAGGCACCTTATTCCCGTCCCTTCATCAGGTCAGCCCACCGGCAGCGTTTCGAGGAAAGTGGAAGGCGATGTGCAGAAGATAAAGTGAGAGATAGAGATGCACCAGGCTTTGATGACAGGACAATGAGACGGAAACTGATGATGTCACAATTCATATACAAAGTTTTGGCATTCTTCTTCATCTAAAATGCATGGTCACTGCATCCACTAACATAAGTCCAGAAAACAAACATTAGCATACACATTATTTTAAAATAGCTGCAAGACTGTAACTAGAATCGCTTACAGACGTTGTCTGTATGTTACTGAATGTTATCGTCAGTCTTTCAGCTTTGGTGTCATGATTACATAATGCGGGTAAACATTTGCACAGATGCTTGGGGAAGTGACATCTGTAAAGCACAGAACTCATTGACCACTGCCTTTCTCTGCCTGTTTCATGGACACCCCTTCTAATGCCTCACACGCCTCAGTGTTACAAATTTACCATATAAACTAACACAAATCTAAGTTATCTCACACAGCAAATGTATTTGACACGTAAAATTCCAAAGATTTAAGTGTCGGACTCCGAAATAAAGATGCATTCTACCTTAAAGCGAATGCTCACCCAGACCTGCCTGAAACGCCTTGTGTAACCACACCCCCACAAATCTACATCAGTTGGTGGTGTGATTTGACTAAGACCACCCAAATGTAAACACAAGTAAGGTGGTGTACCTGTCAGTACAATTGCTCTGGAACCTGATGATCCAAATATGGTAAGAGGCCTTACATTTCCATCACATGCTTGCAATATTCCACCAATCACTACACACTGGTTAACTGGCGCGAGACCGCGGTGAGTAATTGTTAATGGGCGCCAGCTGTGCGCGCACCGTCCTCGTATCACGTAGGAGATTGGGATCATATATGAGAACGAGCGACCGGACCGTCTACGAGAGAGGACCATGCCCGAACATGTTATGTTTGTATTTATGTTTTATTCGCCGGCCGTCGACCGTGAGGGGCGGCCGGCTGTCTTTTTACTTCCGTGTTATTGTTTGTTTATTTTATTAAAACTTTATTTAAATGTCTGCCGGTTCCCGTCTTCTTCCTTCCTTGTCTTTGAACTTTCTACACCTAGCACACCTTGCTTTGTTAAAAATCTGCACGCTTCAGAGAGGCGGAACAAAGAGGAGATACAAACATGCGCGGTATGTGGAAAACACAGCGTTGTTTGACCTTTAATCGTGTAAACACATTACATTGCATCTAAAACAAACCATAATATTCGTTTTTGCCCTTGCCATATGACTCCTTTAAAACAGGTTCAATTAACACTCAGAGTTTATATATAATACACACTCTCAAAGTGTGGACTATATTTACACTGTGAGAGTTAATGTGACATATTTAAAAACTGCCGATTTAGCTTTATTCCAGTACTGTGGTTGTTGTATTGCACACAGTACACTCCTATACATCATCTGGTTGAGCTGGTGGGACACTCTAAAAACTAAAAAAAATACATTTAGTGCTGCACATTTCTGGGTTATGTTCTTTGGACACCACGTTTTATTACGTTTAAAACAACTTTCAACACAAAATGTGTAAATAGGATGAGTGTTAACACATCGTTTTTAAGAGTGTACTTGAAATGCCAGGCTGAAAATAAATGTTGCTGTCGCACAGTCGGTGGAGTTTTACAAACATAAAGGTTGTGGGTTTATTTCCAAGGAAACAAACAAAATGAGAAAAGAATGATAGTTAGATATGGACTGTAAGTCACTTTGTGTGCTATAGCCAGAGGAAACACTCCTCTACAACATTATGTAAAATCATTAAACAACCACAGCAGTTATTAGAACAGTAGTCATATTACACATATTAAAAGAATACACAGATTGTAAGAATAAGAATCACACGTCTGTTAGTAGCGCGTCACACATCTTGTATAAGCATGTAGCAAGCTTTTACACTGTTGCATAATTTGCGCTCCTTGACATTTAAAGTTCATGCTATCTTGAGTAAATTGTCCTGTCAAAAGTCTAGACACACATCTCTTTATCTTTATCATTTTATTACTTCAAGTTAAAATTAGTATTAGTTACTTTTTACACTTAATTCCTGCATGTGTTATGAGTTTTCAATAGTTTCCTTTTATTGTAAAACTCGGAAAAAAGCCACCAAGAACCTTTTGCGAAACAGACCTTTAGAAGCACCTTTTTTAAAGAGTGCAAAAGTTTAGCTGTGTTTGTTTGCTCACTGCATTTGGGTGATGAATGGTATATAAACGGTGGATATAACGCTGGATTTGGAGATGGTTTGAAACTGATAGACTCATATGTGTCATATCTCTGTATTTTGTTGGCAATTGGCACGTAGAATTATGCGGGGATAATAGGATGATGTATTGTGGGCTCGTGATGTAGTCTCCCCCCTGCGCACACCTTCAGGGGTTCGCCTGTTTCGGAAAAAATCGTACAGCTGTATCCGTCTGTCTTTTATAAATCTGATCAAACTAAATACTCTTCAGTATGCAAAGTTTGAAATACTATCTATAGGTACTCAACAATAATATGATTTGCAGAAACGTTTTGAGATTTGCGTGTGTTACATCCACTTACATATTATTAGCTGTGAACAAAATTTGTAATGTTATAGGGCATATACAGTTTGCTAAAGATGATGTCCTTAGGAAAATTGAGTTCTTCGATTTTATATTCATTGTGTTCATGAACAATAGTTGTGGTTGTATATGCAAATAACATAAAGTAAACAAACTAAAATTATTATCTTTAGTTAACGTTCCTAATAGTCACACTGTTGTTGATTTTGTGAGATACTTTCTCTTTTCCCCTTGAGTTTTTATTTTCCCTTTAGCTCCCCGTTCAACACGTGTTACTCGAAGAGACCTGCGACTGTAGCTGAACTTTTAAAGTGTGTATCCATGAAAGAGGAGCTCCTCGACCCAAGCATAAGATATTCATAATGTAACTCACTTCACTGGCCCCATAAGGCAAAGTGGAAGTCGACATATTCCCAGAATACATTTCACAGGGGACAGCGTGCCAATTTTAGCATAGCAGCTAATGGCAGGACTGGGATTCTTCTCTTCACCGAGTCAGGGCTCGTGTTGGGATGGAGAGACGGGCGACTGAAAGATACTTTATGGTACTAAAAGGCAGAACATTACGTTCCCCCTCCCTAAAATAAGCGCAGAACTCAGAGTGGTGAGAAGGGCAAAGCTCACGCCCCGCTCATCACGGCACAGGGTTAATATAATCATGTATTACATTATCTGTTAATCATGATTCTTAAAATAACTCAAATTTGAAGTACAATAATAAAATGTTATATTCATCACAAACTAATACTTTTTGACACACTTTTCAGGAGATTTTAAAATCGTTCAAAGTTAGAATACAAGTATTAGTATTAGTAAGTATTAGTAAGTTAGTTTTAGTATTAAAATAAGTATGAATTGAACTACAGGTTCATTTCTCTACAGGTGAAATAAGATGAGATTATGGAAATCGTTGAGATTCACTTGATTTTCGAACTAGCTAGAATATAAAATTGCACAAAATTGTTTTTTTTAACACCCACTTAATTCCTGCATGTGTTATGAGTTTTCAATAGTTTTTTTGAATCACTTTTCAGGAGATTTTAAAATCGTTCAAAGTTAAAATACATTTTAGAAAATACTTAGTTGTTAACTGTAATTGTTAACAATACGTTGTCCAATCAATAGCCCATTACATTTATTCATGATAGATCTTATTGAAATTTAAACAAAGTTTGTTGTTGTTGAATAAAGCGATGTCTTTCTGCTGTGCCTTAGTGTGTTGCAAATGAAGAGTTTGGTTGCAAAATGAGATATCTATGAAATATCTATATGATATCTTGCTATGAAAGAACTTCATGCAGCCATCAGTAAATAACAGACTGCTCACCCGGAGGCTGCATTTATTGTTGCGGGAGATTTTAATCACTCTAACTTAAAGACAGTGCTCCCTGTCACAGTATTTATCCTTCTGTATATATTGTCCATAGTACATACCGACTGTCATTTTGTCATAGAACATTTGTATAGTATTCCCCTAATATTGTATTCTGTATTTATTCACACTGTATATCTGCACTTGCTAATTGCACTTCTGGTTAGACCTAAACTACATTTCTTTACACTGTACTTGTATATGTGTAATGACAATAAAGTTGAATCTAATCTAATATCTCCGTTTTTAACATTTTTCAAAAATCATGTATTTTATTGTGGATTCCAGTTAATATCAATCAATCTGCAGTTGTTTTGTTTTGATTTAAGCCATGATAACAAAACAAAAACAGCTAACTAACACAATAAAACACAAAAAAAACTCTTCAAAAATCTTTTGGCTAATAAATAAAGTTGATATAAATATTAAAGAAAGTATATTTCCTGGCAATGTGAGATGACTGAAATGATTCCTCTCTGAGAGTCGCAGTGGGTGGCTGCTGCTGCTGACAGCTCCTGAAATCATATGATTGATGGGCAGTCACGCTGATAAGCTCCTGACCCTCACACTCGAGCCTTTAAGAAGCCTGGCACCATCCAAAGTCACTAAAACGTGATGCTCCATATCACATCAAACCTGCTGTAAATAAATAAAGTGTAAACAAACTTCCACAGTCACTTCTAGGGATAGTTTAAACAAAAAATAAAATTCTCTCATCATTAATTCACCCTCATGTCATTCCAAACCTGTATGACTTTCGTTCTTTTGGAGATCACAAAAAATATATTTCGAAGAATGTTGGCAGCCAAACCTCCATTTACATCCATTGTATGACCACAAAACCAAATTTCTCAAAATATCTTTTTTTGTGAAAGCAAGTGGATCGGACCTTTTGTACATGTCTCACACGATTAATGTGATTTGATTAGAACTATAAAAATATGAATTTTACATCATCTCTGATTCATAAAGAAAAGACAACCTTGTGTAAGGATCAGGGCATTTGAACTTTTTAAGTAAAATATCAGAAGTTTTATGATACAACATTGACTGACGTTTGTGTGTTTAGTCTATATACAGTTTAATATTTGATATAATGCTCCTGCCAGCACACTCCATCACTCACAGATTTTGCTTGGTGTGGCACTCTCCTCAAAGCTCTTGAATCCCCCCAAACAAAACACAAATGAAAGCTGACTTGTTTGATTCAATTGTTCAGATTTTAATCGCTGGTTTGCAAACATCACACTTCACTCATGTAACAAACATCCAAGCCAAGAAATAATTACAATAAAACACCAAAAGATTGTGAACTTTTAATGTCAATACACTGTCTGTGATGTTCAGCTTTAGGTTGTGGAGAAGCCAGTTTCAGTAGAGAAGCACATAGGGACGGTGTTTACGCAGGCTCTTGTTCACTGTTGTTGAGCTGTGCGTACTCCAGAGCTGCCTGCTGAGAGAGAGAGAAAGAGAGAGAGAGAGACAGAGAGAGATATAAACAACCTACACCCACACCCGTACACACTGATTTATAGCTGATATTCATGCAGATGATGGATACAATTACCTGACTGCCTAAACTAATATAGAAATGTCAGTGTGGGCGATATATTGTGATGCTTTTTTTGTTGTCAGGTACTGAGGTCTTATGAAATATATTAAGAAAATGTCACCGTCGTATTTTGCCACCAAGCAAAAATATGTTCTCGGTTTGACGTTGTTTTAAATACATTTAATGTAGACCAAATGTGACCCTGGATCACAAAACCAGTCTTAAATAGCACGGGAACCTCTTTAGTAAAACACAAAAATACATTTTATGGGGCAAAATGATTGATTTTTTTTTTGTCAAAAATCATAAGGATTTTAAGTAAAGATCATGTTCCATGAATTAAATATGTAAAACTTTATTTTTGTGAGTGGATGGCCTGCTACAGTGCTTTTTATCAACAACTTCAAAGGCAATTTTCTCAATATTTAATTTTTTTTGGCACTCTCAGATTCCTGAGTGTTAAACAGGTGTATTTCAGCCAGATATTGGCCTTTTCTAGCAACTCATACATCAATAGAAAGCTTATTTATTCAAATTTAAGATTATTTAAAAATCACAATTTCTAAACATGGACCCATAAGACTGGTTTTGTTGTCCAGTGTCACAAATCATTTCTTACAATAAAACCTGAAAAACAATGTAATGGGACCATTAAAGAGATAAGATCGTTTCTGTATGCAGAATACAGATGTACTTCTTTTATTTTCAGTTGATCTGAGGGTAAACACATTTTCTTAACAGAGACTTCAAGAGATATCTGTTACTGAAACAGTATTTTATTCCTGTAATACGTGCTTCTTCCACCAGATGGCCTCCCTGTGATGAAACACTTTGAAGACTTTATTTCCAAAATGAGATAATTCTGTTTTTAACATCTTTGAAAAAATTTCACATTTTTGTATTGTGCATTAAAATTAATATCAATCAAACTGCAGATGTTCGTTTTGATTTAAGCCATAAACTCTGCTTTTAAAATGTTTCAAAGATCATCTCATTTCGGAAACAAACTCTTAATTCGTACATACCTACATGTGGACTTGTGTGTCAGTGTCAGTGTTCTGCATCACTTACGGCCTCAGGCTGCTCCAAAACCCCTACAAAGACATGAGGAAAAATACATTTCTATTATATAGTTTAATTTCACAGCCTAAGCGCAAGCAGAATAAGCAAAGTTTTACATCCCGTAGCTAATAACTGTAAACTCGAAGTTTACAATATAATAGTATATATTCTGGTTGGTCAGATATACAATCATAGTTTATTGCATGCATCATTTTAGCAATAAGAAACCAAACTTTCTGATCCAGCTCCAATCAAATGCCCAGGAAGTGTAACGCCACGCCTGTGTTGTATGGCGTTAGTGCCAAGCTAAGTCAAGTGTGTAAGTAATCTGCTTTCCTGCAGATGCAGCCATTGTTTGGCATTACGCGGCCAGACCAAATCCCATTACAGTTTGACCTCTGTGTTTCAGCATTGTTTCACTCACATACCACAAAGATTAGCAAAAAGTTTTGCTATTAATCAACTAAGGAAAGGGCTGCCGAGTGTTTACTTGTGCTGAAGAAACAATAGGCGACTTTGTGTCATTTGGGCCGAGGAACATGAGGCTCCAGGGCCCATTGTGAAAACAGGAAGCTCTTTCCCAACAGAACAGGAAAGAGACACCTGGGGTCTCATGTCGCTCCACATGTTTCCACCATCGGTCACTCTTATTGCCTGATATGGTCACGCTTGTTGAGGAATATGAGCTCACCTGCTGTGGACACCTGGACGTCTGTAGATTGGGTATTGTCTTCAGGTTCTATATCGTTCGTCACAGGAAGTTCTAATAAAAATATGGACAATCACACATCATTATGAGCCGCAAATCATTATTAATGTCACCAAAATTAACCATGGTTTTACCATAGTAAAAGTGCACTGTATAGAAATTCCTCATGACAAAGACACTTCAGGAAAATTGTGGGTCACCAACCCAAAATAGATCACATCTCTGTCATGATTAAGGTATAGTTCAGCCAAAAATGAAAATTCTGTCCTCATCGTAACAGCAAACCTGTATGAATGTCTTTGTTCTGTTAAACACAAAGGAAGATATTTGGAGGAATGCCAGTAACCAAACAGATCTCTCCCCCCGTTGACTCCCACATGTGCGTGGACTGCCTTTAACCCCCTGATACACATTCACAAACAATAGAGTGCCTGTTTATTATTTCTGAAAACAATCAAAAGACACGGAGAAGAACCGTTTCTTGGCTAAACCTGCATCTCTAATTTTTTGAATTTAGACTGCAATACCAAGCTCAACCGCTAGATGTCAATGTACCATACGGTTTCTTTAAATGCTCCAAAACTACAGGACCCATTCAACAAATTGTTTATTTAATAAAATTAACACACAATAAAAAAAAAATATTTGTTTATTCAATACAATTATTATACATAATACTATTATTATTATACTAATACTAATATACCAATAAAAAAACACAGACCGGAAGTGAAGGGCAGTCCAGGAGCGCATGTCTAATGAAACAGTCTCTAGCAGTTAAAGGGGGATGAGATCCGTTTGGTTACTGACATTCTTTTAAATATCTTCCTTTATGTTCAACAGAACAAAGACATTTAGAGAGGTTTGGAACAATCCGAGGGTGAGTAAATGACTAAAAAATGGACTGCAGTTACAGCACTTAACTTTCATAAGTATTGAGTCTTTGGAAAGTCATGATTCATTTTAGTGAATTGGTTCATTCGGGTGCTTCATTTAAACTAAATGATTCATTTCACACCCAATGTAGTTAGTTACTTTCCTTTAGGATTAGTTTAAAGTGTAGCAAGATAATTTCTTTCATCTAAACCAGACTAGCTAACTCTACCATTGTTTTTTTTAAGTAATATGTTTGGTCTTATTATCACTTTATTGGATAGGACAGTAGATTTTACAATATTAAATGAATCTGTCATACGGTAATAAAGCTGGCTTTGTCCACCAGGCTAACTGCAGTTTATTTATTTATGAATAGGTTTTAGCTGAACAAACCCCAGTTTTAAAGTAATTTCCCAAACAACGCAGTCCTGTTTTTACAAACAACAATGCTAAACTCACAAAACATACAATAACTACAATCGACTTTTAAATGGATAGTTGAAGAGAATTGCACCTGACCTATGATAGGATCCACTTCCTTTGGATGAAGCAGCTCAGACTCTTCTTCACCTTGACCATCAGATTCTAGTATAACAGCAAAAGCAGATCATCAGATCAGCACACATCATCCACATGTATTCCTTCTTAAAGGCGCAGCACATACCTGAACAGGAAACATTCTCGCTCCAGACATTTCTACCCATCACACATGGAGTTCCTGTAAGCCATAAACAAAACAAGACCTTACATTCAGTGTAAAGATTGGATATAAAGTAGGGCTGTCAAACGATTAATCACGATTAAAATCCAAAATAAAAGTTTGTATTTACATAATAAATGTCCGTGTTCTGTGCATAATAACGTTTTGGCTTATAAGCACATACACATACACAAAAATATCAAATATCAAAATAAGTGAACGTTCATATGTCATTTAAGTTATTGTTTAATATAAAGAATACATCGCAATATTTGGTACCACTTTCCTTGAAGCATGTATGTATAATGCATTATAAAAGCAGTTTTAATGCATTGAAATGCACCTTTTAATGCATTGTAATGTCTTATAAATAATTGTTATTGGTATTACAGTTAATACATTATAACACTTAACAATCCATTACTACGCTACACATTGTAAATTGGTTATAATTGTTAACAACTTCATTTAATGCATTACAACACACATTATGAAGAATTATAATGCATTTTACCCTTCAATAACTCTTATAACTCTTATGCTCTATAATGCATAATGCTTCAAGGAAAGTGTTACCGAAAATTGTATTAAATATATATACATTTATGTGTATGTTTTTGTATTATAAATACAAAAATAATATGTTCATTACATGGACACAGATCAAGTAAACACAAACGTTTATTTTGGATGCGATTAATCGTTTGACATCCCTAATTTAAAGTAATAAAATATATTATAATAACCCATCATAATCCAACCCAACGTAAGCAGGGGGTGGTCCGAAGAAATATGTGCATATCTGTGATGCATTGTCTTTAAACAATAAAGACCAATTGTACAGAGATCGCCATTAATAGTGAAATGCGAATAAATTAAATCCTGACAGATATGCCAGTAATATGTCAACAGGCTGTACACAAAAGGATGTACACATCATGCCGTTCTTTAAGGGATGCTTCATTGGCTTCGGAAAGATTTGAGGATGATTTTATTATGATGGGTGAACAATTCTTAAAAAATCCAAAAACAACCCAACAACTTTGCGTTTATGTCTTGGCTACAGAATGAAATTGTAAATTGAGATGTGTTACCATTGAGGGCAGTGTTGTCTTCAATATCAAGGGTTAGACTCATTCTCATGGGGTCACCTGATTTAGGTCTTGGTTTTCTGATAAAGCAAAAGTATCCACACAGAAAGATAAGTTAGATGAAACGCTCAACGATAATATGTCGATAAGAAATAAGGAACAAGTAAAGAGAGTCTTACACTGATAATTCAGTCGCTTGCTTTTTTCTGCGTGGGTTTGACATTTTCCTCAGAAGGACGATCAGAACTGCGATGATAGCCACCAAAAGTAAGATACAAAGCACTCCAATAAGAGCTTTCTTCCACACGGCTAGACTGACTGTAAAGAACACACAAGATGTTTCAGTGCAGAGATTGGCTCAGTCAAATGTGTGGTGTTTAAAAAACACACCTGTGATGGTGAGTGGAGGACTCTTTTTGGTTTCAGAAGCGTGATTGGTGGCCTCGCAGTAATACCGGCCTCTCTGCTCTCGTTCGATGGCCTTGACTATATGTGTGTCTTGTAAGACTGTGACCTCCTGGGTGGATGAAGGGATCAAAATGCCGTTGTGATACCATCTGAAGGTGATGGGTTGAGTTCCCTGTTGTACTTTACATATGAGGTAGAGGTCAGAGCCCTCGGTGACGGTGAGGCTGATCGCCATAATGACTGGACTGGAGACTGGTTCTAATACAGACAGACAAAGAAAGTGACAGGACATTGGAAGACCTCTGATAAAAGCCAAGTCTCATGGCAATTTTGCATCTATTGATTCGTGACTATGGACACAAATTTCCCCCCTTTTTGAGTCAGACAGCATGACGTTTTTCATGTCACTTTGCACATTTATATATGTCTAACCCGATATCAGCCCTTACCTCACCTAAAGCCTAAAATCCCAGACGCAAAGTCAACTCATAATAAATCATATGAATTCACACGAATGAGCCTTTCCGAAAATAGCCACAAATTCCCATTAGATTGTTTTGACACACTGTATAGAGTCAAGTCAAAAAAAATGAATCTACATTTATGCATTTGGCAGAGGCTTTTATCCAAAGCGACGTACATTGCATGATACTATACATTTGTATTTAAATATGTGCAATCCCTGGGATCGAACCCAAGGCATTGGCGTAGTTGGCAGCATGCCTTAACCACTGAACTACAGGAAAGCTATTCAGACACCACCATGGAGATGGTGGTCTAGTGGGTTAAACCACTGAACTGGCAATCAGAAGGTTGCTGGTTCGATCCCAGCAGCCACCACCAGTGTTGTCCTTGAGCAAGACACTTTACTCCATGTTGCTCCAGGGGGATTGTCCCTGTAATAAGTCCACTGTAAGTCGCTTTGGATAAAAGTGTCTGCCAAATGACTAAATGTAAATGTAAATGTAATATCTTTTTTTAAGGGAAAATATGACATAAGTGTCACATATTGTACCCAAAAATTCTTCACAGTGGACTACCAGTAAAAAGTATACAAATGTGGGACCAGACACTTTGACCTGACCATGTTTTGTTCCAGCATTTTTTCTTTCATTGCCAATGCGACCTTTTTACACCCTATCTGAACAAAATGAAGCATTGCTTGTTAACTGGTTGCCTTAACTGGTATTATCTAATGGCTTACTTAATTTTATGTACACGAATCAATTGATTCAATTGATGAATTTCCGTGAGACTGTGTTGCCGAAACACTTCATGCATTCCTTCTTCATCCATTTATCTTTATATTGGAGAGTACACAACACACTGAGCATGCCTCATCCAGTCATATTTTATAACATATGCCAGCTGTCATTATTTCTCTATGAACATCTGTATGGCTTAAACAGCAGTGCTAATTTAAGCATGCAGAGCAGAGCAGGAATAGACTGAAAGTTGGTGCCGGACATGAAAGTCAATCAGTGTTTAACAGTGTCAGTTTCTAAAAACAGGAACATCGGAATAATTAAAAAATAGCATTCATTATCGCTTCAGTTTGGAGACAAACAGGTAAAACAAAGATTTGTGGAGAGAAACGACCCTCTCACCTATAACTGATGCTGTAAGGGGGCTGCTGGTCTTGCTGGGAGAGGCCTTTTGGTTTATTGCCCGGCATGTGAATCTTTTGATCTCCAGTGGATAACTGATAGAGGTTATATCAAAGATGGCCATGCCAGCCGCCTGCATCACCGTTCTCTCAGCCACTGGACTACTGTCCTTCAGTAATGTGTAGTTTATGGGCAGAGTTCCGTTCTCTGCCTTACACGAAACCGTGAACGGCCGGCCCACAATCACATTACCCACCGTGTTAATGACTGGCGCGGATACAGGAACTGGAAAGACAGTAGAATTGAGAAGCATAAACAAATAAATGCTGAATTTGGATCAATACACATTTACAAATAAAGCTCTGGTGGAGTGGGTAGATGCCCTGTGAGCCTTGGGATGAAGCTGGACAGTTTACAAAGGGTGGGAAAACAGGAATTTGGATTTCAAAAAGTACTACTGATTGTTTTTTAAATCCAACTTTAGCTCACATTTTTGTATATTGTTGTATTTGATTGTTGTCTACTTTGGCATTGGAATATGTATATTCCCTGCATTGTGTTATGTAGGCATCCTTCTTTTGTTATAACAATGTTAGTACATGTGATAAAATTCTTAACACGTTTTAAATGTGTTATAACAAGCAACGGTGTGAAATAAACATAATAAACATAAATCTCACCTTCAGCTTTGAAAACGAGTGCTAAACTGGTCTTGTTAATTCCCTTAGCTGTGGCTTTGCAGGAGTAATTCCCATTGGTCGCCGAACTTGCTATTTCACTGTAGCTGGCTGAATCAGAAATTTTCCGATCTTCTTTGAGCAAAATGAACCTGATGTCTGCTTTGTTGATTTTCTTTGTGACATTTACATCACTGGTGCAGTTCAGATGGAAGCGTTCCCCCTCAAACACCTGATAGCGGTTCAGTCTTAACACGGGCTTAGAGAACAGCTCTAAAAGGTGAAGATGAGAGTCAAGTGGTATTTATATTTTGCATATCATTTCGCATAATGTTATGGAGGCCAACTGTGAATTATTTTATAGAGATCAAACTTTGATAAAATTGAATACAAATGCCAAAGAGCAAAAAAGACAGGTTACCAAAATATTTATTTCATTGTGATACATATGCCGGTTTCACATACAGGGCTTACTTTAAACCCAGACTAACCCTTAGTTAAATAAGGATATTTAAGCTATATTTATAAAATGCCCTAGTAAAAAAATATTGCTGTGTGCGTCTTGATACAAAGCAATGGCACAGACATTTTAAGATTTTTAATGCTAGTAATTTTCAGTTAAGACTGCTCAAAGATTCATTTTAGTCTGGGATTAGCCTTAAACCTTGTCTGTGAAACCGGGCAATAATGTTTAACATAGCATATAACCCCCCCCAAACCCCCCTCACTTATTCCTACAACCAGATGGAAATGATCCTGGATTTAATCTTAAACGTCACACGAACTGTAACATATCCCTCAAATCTGAATGATTGATAGAAATGATGTTCAGTGATGTTGACCCAAGAACATCACTCACTTGGCAAACTCAAGAAAGCCGACATTCAATGATTGACATGTATGCGTATGCATAATTCAGTATTATTACTATATAAAAAGAATACTATAAGAACTTCAGTATACTAGCAACCAGAGAAGCTGTTGTTACCATGGAAACAGACTGAGAAGAGCTCAGCAGTGACTGCATGTGAAGTATTCTGTGTGAAATTACGTAATGTTGTTATGTCACTCAGCATATTGAGTCAGCCTCAAAAAGTCATGGTATAGCAAATTAATTCTGTAAATATTATGGACACATACGAAGACTTGGACTTTTGCCATTTAAACGATTTTTCTTGCTTCATATCAAACTTGTTATATCATTAGACTGTTGCTTCCGTTTAGGACTTTCTGAGAGAAAACTGGTAAAGGCGTTAACATGATGTGCAAAATCGGACTAATAGGCAAAATACGACCTCTGCCGAGCAGGTCTTGCTTACACCGTTTATGAGGTTTCATCGATAAAAGAAAACCGTTTTACGCGTTTACATGAGTTTACTTGTAACCACCTTATTAAGCAGAATCAGAGTAAGACTGTGCATGTAAACACACTCACTGAGATGCTCGGTTTGGTTCCTAACTCACAAATCAGTAATCATGAATTTTCTGAAAAGACTAGATTTTCTCTTATGAAACAAGACTTTTTTTCTTCGGTCACTTTTCTTCGAATATTTTGACTAAAAAACAAGACAAAAGTGCTTACGAAGAATGTTGTTTTTTGCAGTGTTGCTGTGCTCATGCCAATCTTTTCTTGCTCATTTTTTACAGTGTAGATTAAATCCTTAGAAAAAAATCCTTTCAAAGTGATTTACCTGATACGTTTAGCTGAGAGGTTGCCATCTTTTGCACGCTGCCTTTCTCTGCTTTACACACGTAGTCGCCTGTATCCTCGGCTCTTGCCATGAAGCTGTGTGAGAAGCTTGTGTAAGACTTATGAAGTACACTGTTGCCTTTGGTGAGGAACACGTCCAGATCTGGAGGGGCCTTCACCATACATTGGATCGTCACCCGGTCACCTTCAACCACATTCTTACTAGGTGTGACATATATTCTAGGGGTTATCTCCTCTAGGTCTGTTAAAAAGTAAAGCATGCTTTTAGCACATGTCTTAATTCATTTCTTTTATTACGGTCTTGTATTTTTTAATACCTTTTACAATGATCTTCCAGGTGTTGCTTTTGTTAGACAATCCTGCATCTGAATGCAGAATAACCTTGTAGGCACACTGCAGGTAGGTTTCTTTGAGATTCTGCATAGTAAGCGTGGTAGTCACAGAGTTACTGGAGGTCACCCGTTTTATCTCCTGGTTGCTCTCATAAAAGTAGAAAATCAGGCTGCCATTCTCCTCTAGAGCGCTGCATGTGGCACTAACATCTTCCCCCTCAGATATGATATCAGGCTTCACTTTCAACATCGGCGTTTGAAGGCCTGCATGGGTTTAATGCTATTAGACTTATCTTTATGCTTTTACGGTAAGAGATAGAATTTCTTTATTTGACAGTTTACAGACCTGTGACTGTAAGTGTCTGACTGTCGCTCTTCTTGAACTTGTTGTAGATGTGAACAGTGCAATGGTAGCGACCGGAGTTGGACACCCGGACCGGTGTTAAAGTTTTCTCCAGCCCCGGACGGCTGATGTTTTGGGAGTACACCACCTTATCGTCCTGAAGGAAGCTGAATCTGTATGTCAGAGGCGTGGGGTGGCTGTGACTGACTTTGGCCTCGCAATGTAAGGTCACATTTGTGCCTCTCGTCACTTCGTTACCAGGAAGTAAAGTCAACGTCACCTGATCAATGGTAAACACTGGACAAAAACACCCGAAGGATACATCAACATACAGAAAACAATCAAACAAACCTTTAGAAAATGGCTTAAGGTGATTGCACAAGACAAAAGAAGATATTTTAAAGAACATTGGAAATCAAACAACACTGAACCATATTGACTTCCGTTGTATTAAGAGCACTGTTATTAGTAATGAATTCAAATGATTAACAAACCATTACCCATTCTATTAAATATTTAAACTAAAATAATTTATTTTACAAATGATATAGTACAGGTGAAACTCAAAAAAATGTAATATGCAATAGTTAATTTCAGTAATTCAATTTAAAAGGTGAAACTAATATATTATATAGACTCATTACATGCAAAGCAAGATATTTCAAGCGTTTGTTATAATTTTGATAATTATGGGTTACAGCTTAAGAAAACCCCAAATTCAAAATTAGAATATTGTGAATAGGTTTTCATAGCTTGAAATATCTCACTTTGCATGTAATGAGTCTATGTAATATATTAGTTTCACTTTTTAACTTGAATTACTGAAATGAACTTTTGCACGATACTCAATTTTTTTGAGTTTCACCTGTATGTCCCATATATTTTTCATTTAATAAAAATAGATGGGGTCTGAAACCATGTATCTTTTATAGAGATATGTTGTACATTGCATGTGCTTTCTGAAAGCATGATTTTGAATTATATTTGAAAAGAGTTGTTCTTTATCTTGACTTACTGTTACTACTGAATCTATTGAACAGTAGATTGAATTCTGCCCTTAATGTTTCTGGGCCCAATATTTGCACTAATTTACTGATTCATATAAAAGATGTTCTCATTTATTAAATGTGTTCCTTGAGGTTTCAAATGTATATTTTTAAAGAAACGATTATCAAATGTTATCATAACATGCAGTATTGTTTTGCACTTTCTTGTTAATTAAATTTAATTATATTATTGAGAGAGTATAAATTGGTCAGAGGATTCAAATAAAAAAGCCAATTGAAACCTGAATAAAATTCATTGACATATCTTTCTTTTTATTTTGTGAATATCAATCATTATTGATCACAACGTCAGGTGGTGGGACCGGTCATGGTCAGGTGGTGCAACCAGCAAATTTACATTTAAATGCATCAATTCCCACTGCAATTGCAAAATGAAGTAAGAAATATAAATGTAAACCTTTAAATAACATATACAAATCATTTTTACAGTTAAAAACAAAACATAAAAAGTCCTTATGGAAAAAATGGGTGTTTGAACAGACAGAAAAGCAGCCGTTTATATGATTTGGAATAAAAGGTCAATAAATAAAGAAATGGAAAGGGAATTTACCATGTGACATGCATTTTAGACACTACAATGATTCATATTTACAAGTCTCAGTGGTGCTAAGTACATTAAATGTATATTATTTAAAATTAATATATGGTCGCACCACCTGACATTTTCTGGATGGTAAAATCAGAAATCTTGTTTAACAATGAATTTATGCTCCCTAAATGCTGTAAAACCAATATAAATCAACACAATACATTTTTTGGACATAAAAATGCATTTTCAAACTGTTTTGCTTCAAATATATTTTTTTTCTTCTTGAAAATCTTATTTGTCATTGACCCATAAACACAAAACCACTTAGACATTTCTCAAAATATCTTCTAATCCTCCCTACGTCAACGTCATACAGGTTCGGGCGAACTGTTCTCAACTGGGTGTGCCAAATGTATTTTACATAAACTATATGCTTTATCAAACTCATTTATCAAAATTCCGATAAATTAAGCTACCGATCAACGTAATTTATACATCTGTTGTCTAAAGCCTTGTTTAAACATAATTGTTTTATTTAATTTAAAACTTACAATTGAGACTGTTTTGGGATATGAATGAAGAACATACCTAAAAATAAGGATTGCTTCAAAATGCCATAGAATCACTTTTTTGTCTAAATGGTTCCAGAAGGAACCTTTAACAGCCGAAGAACGGTTCATTAAAGAACCTTTGACTGAATGATTGTTTGTTGGTAGGCAGTTTAGTATGTCACGGAACAAAGTCGGCACTTCAAATGAAACCATCTCCTCTTTCTGTCTTTCCTTCTTAAGGAAGGCTGCGCTGAGAGTGTGGAAGTCAGTTCGTTCCGTACATAAAGAACGGGAAGGAAGGAAATCACATCAACGAACAAAAAACATTACTCCCCAAAGAAAGCTAAGCGGCGATTTCTGCCTCAACACATCTACACAAGCAGAGTTCTTCACTTATACACTTCAGCAAACATTAAGACAAAACCAAACACACCGGTCACACAAGTCAAGTGTTTGTGGGACAGAATCTGCATGACTGATTTTGTTTGGGCATCCAATTAATCTCAAGCTAAACATCGTGAAGTTGCGTGAAAATCAGACTTCCTGCGAAGGGCCAAACAGCTTGTAACAAGCATCTCTGAAGGATCAACGCATCCGAATGAGACTAAAAATACATCCACAAAAACACAGATCTGTCGAAACACATTTCAACGTTCCCTTATCCCAGAAATATAAATCAAGAGGTCAGGTTTCTCTGAGAGAGGTAAAAATAACCACTTTATCACAGACAGAATCTACTGTCCTGAAGCTGTCACCAGTGCAGTTAGGCTGAAAGTCAATGAAAGACTTACCTGCCTGCGTGTCGACCGCTTGCCCTGCGGGTTAGAGCGAAAGGGGAGAAAGAGGTGAGAAAAGACCGAAGCTGGAATAAAAATAACCTCTAAATCTTACGACGGCAAGTATCCTTACACGATGCTGCCAGGCCGGCGTGGAGAAGTGTGAGACAGAGATAACACAAGCTCATCCTTACAGGTGAGTGTTCGTGAACGTGGAGACACGCATGCGGACGTTGTTAGATGTAGAGGATTGAGGAACGCTTGCACTTATCACATGGAAACGCCTTTCTTTGTTGAATGTTGATCAGGAAACGTGTTCCTTCCTCAGGATGTGTGTATTTGAATGCTCCGCTCCTCCAGGCCTTTGGAAACATTACCATTCTGCTCATGGCACGTCTCAAAGGTCTCATGTAATAGTGCTGTGTTTGAAAGCAACGTATTGACACAGAACGGATCACGAAAATCGAAGGACAGGTTGCTGTCACCAAAGATGCGCCATTCATTTTTAGTGCCATTGGGAGTTTTAGACAGGTGCCGTCCCAGAGGTGAATGTTGTTGTTCATATCTTCTTTCATTGGATATTCGCAATTAAATACCAAGTTGGTCTGAGATGTTCTTACTGAAAGAGACATAAAAAGCAGAACATAAACACAGAAAAAAACTGAAACACGAGACAATTGGATACAGAGTCTGGAGGTGTCGAATGTAGATTATACAGGTCAAATCATCTGGATTTGGGTACGTTTGATGAGAAATGTTTGAGTTCGTATTGAGGTCTTCGTGACAAATCTGAGCTACGTTGGAGACATTGTTGAGATCTCTTCTGAAACTTCTGAGACATTCGGGAGATTTCGGACTCCTTTTTCTTAGGAGAATTGTCTGAGACAAAAGAAACCTAAGCAAAGCTTCACTCTCCATTTCATCTCACTGATGTCTAGGAGAAATAAATGATATAATTTTGTCAGTTATTACCATCTTTTGCAAATACATAAAACTCCCGTGTTGACACTGTCATTGTATCGATGCATCTTAGCAGTTTCCATTTTAGTGTAAGAAACGAGACTCGCTGATAAAGGCCAAGAAAGTCAAAAGTGACTCTAAAACTAAATCTAAATCCGCAGCTAAACGCAACACTCTCATCCCCGTGTTTCTGGACAAAAGACCACAGAAAAGTAATTTCGCCCTCTGTCAAGTGACTTTGATATTTCACATGGTGCCGTCTACATCAAGCCATGTCGGGTGCAACACAACCTCTGAGATCAACAGATGAGATGTCTCTCTTTCTCTCTGCTTCTCTATTGTACCGTGCAGTATGTTACCCTGAGCACTAGGTGTCGCTCTAGCTTCACAGAGAGAGAGAGTACTGTCTGCTAGCACATAGTGTACGGTCCTCCCAGAGGCAGAGTTGAATGTAGATTTGACATCTGAATGATGCCTCATCTTTTTATTATCAAAGACCTGAATTGAGCGAAACCCCCCCCAACTCTTGAATAACCTGTCAAAACGAGCTGTGATGCTGCGGACAAGAAGATTTATTATCACTGCACCTGCGCGTGCGACGCTTCGACTGAGAGCCTGTTATTCGTGCCAGTTCCTTTAGCCCCCCGCCTGAGGGAACTCTCGAATTAAAAGTGATAAATGACTCCCGGTCTGTGTTTGAATGTAATTGGGCATCTATCTCTTTGAGTTGCACAACAGCGGAAAACAGGTTGAGTTTTGGTGGTGAATCATGTTTAGCACACCATGTCGAACACAGGATGTCCTGCTGCCCGTGAGGAGAGATGCCAAGACCAGACGGCCGCATTAGAGTCACGACACAATGAGGAAGCAGAACTGACTGTTCCAGCTTCACTGGAGCCAAAACCAATTCTCAATTGTCTTCCTGAAGCTTGTTAAACTTTAGTTTGCGTTCTGTTTCAGTGCTGTGTTAGGAGCACTGCAGCGCATTGAAGTGTTTTCAGCCCATAGGTGTAATCGTGCTGCTTATGCAACACAATGCCTTTCATCTGTCGGAAGAGAGATGCTTAGTCCTTCAGCACATGGCCACATTACTCAATCTATTTTATTAATCTGTCTGTCTGTCGTCATCTGTTCTTCCGTGCAAGCCAGATGTTATGCAACGTCACAACACTAACATTGACTAACATACTGGATTAAAGTGATCCATCCCTCCATTCACATCCTTCTATGCATCCCTCCATTCACATCCGTCCATCCTTCCATCCATTCACACCCTTCTATCCATCCATTCACATCCTTCTATCCATCCCTCCATTCACATCCATCCTTCCATCCATTCACATCCTTCTATCCATCCATTCACATCCGTCCATCCATCCATTCACATTCTTCTATCCATCAATCCCTCCATTCACATCCATCCTTCCATCCATTCACATCCTTCTATCCATCCATTCACATTCTTCTATCCATCCATCTCTCCATTCACATCCATCCTTCCATCCATTCACATCCTTCTATCCATCCATTCACATCCTTCTATCCATCCATTCACATCCTTCTATCCATCCCTCCATTCACATCAGTCCATCCATCCATTCACATTCTTCTATCCATCCATCCCTCCATTCACATCCTTCTATCCATCCATTCACAGCCTTCTATCCATCCCTCCATTCACATCTGTCCATCCATCCATTCACATCCTTCTATCCATCCCTCCATTCACATCCGTCCATCCATCCATTCACATTCTTCTATCCATCCATCCCTCCATTCACATCCGTCCATCCATCCATTCACACCCTCTATCCATCCATCCCTCCATTCACATCCTTTTATCCATCCATCCTACTATTCACATCCGTCCATCCATCCATCCCTCCATTCACATCCGTCCATCCCTCCATTCACAACCGTCCATCCATCCATTCACATCCTTCTATCCATCCCTCCATTCACATCCGTCCATCCTTCCATCCATTCACGTCCTTCTATCCATCCATACATCCCTCCATTCACATCCGTCCATCCATCCATTCACATCCTTCTATCCATCCATCCCTCCATTCACATCCTTTTATCCATCCATCCTACTATTCACATCCGTCCATCCATCCATCCCTCCATTCACATCCGTCCACCCCTCCATTCACAACCTACCATCCATCAATTCACATCCTTTTATCCATCCATCCTACGATTCACATCCGTCCATCCCTCCATTCACAACCGTCCATCCATCCATTCACATCCTTCTATCCATCCCTCCATTCACATCCGTCCATCCATCCTTCCATTCACATCCTTCTATCCATCCCTCCATTCACATCCGTCCATCCATCCTTCCATTCACATCCTTCTATCCATCCTTCCATCCGTTCACATCCTTCTATCCATCCATCCATCCCTTCATTCACATCCGTCCATCCATCCTTCAATCCATTCACATCCTTCTATCCATCCATCCCTCCATTCACATGTGTCCCTCCATTCACATCCTTCAATCTGTCCGTCCATCCATCCATTCACATATATCCGTCGAACCATCCATTAATTCACATCCATATATCCATCCATCCATTCACATCGATCGGTCCAGCCATCAGTTCATTCACATCCATCCATCCATCCCTCTATCCATCCATTCACAACCATTCATCACAGTCTCCAGGCAAGACGTTATGCAAGGATTGGACTAACTACTGTAATTGCACTAAAAGGGATCTTTAAATGACTTGAAATGTTGTGGGTGTCTAGAGAAACTATTTACCCGACACCTAAAAGATCTAACAAATAGCCTACTTAATAATCTCTAACAACAAATTATACATGTATTTATATATAAGTTATGCAGAGACCCCAAATCCCCCATCTTTACTAATCATTGCAATGTAAACTAAAGCCTGCAGAATTTAGCATTATGCACTGTTTTCCTCATTATTTAACTTTTTTCTCATTAAAGATACATACAATGATGCTAAAAGAATGTGCCTTTGAAAGACGACTAAATCCAGGAGCACATCTATAATGCTGTCTAGGTAGGCAGCAGCTCACTAGGTTTCAGTTCAGAGCCTTTGTTTTACACCGCCTTCCCGTTTCTAATTATCTGGAGATCTTTCGCTATCAGCTGCAGGGTAATAACGATTTTACAGACTTCACTGGCAGAACAGAAATTTAGTATTGTAACTACTCCCGTAGCAGCGTGCGGGCTTGATTTACTTGAGGTCCTGGCGGATGTGTCGTGATGGAGGGGTCCTGCTATGAGGGCCCTGATTAATGGCTTTCCCTGAAGCTGCAGTGACTGCGCCGGGCCTCCTCCAGCACAGAGCAGAGTCATAAAAATCACTCAGGGTCTTAATAGCGCCTGTCATACCGGCAAAGAGCGCCAAGCTGCATGTGGGAAAATAAACTTGACTGAGAATGAATGTTTCAACACAAACATTATACAGCAAGTTAAATAAGACTAAACATGAGCCAATAGCTCAGCCATCACGCTCGGATTTACCATTACGTCTTGCTTTATTATTTCAGCTGTTTTCTCACTTAGCAAGAGCAACAAGTCATTTGTGGATTTGTTGGCGCATTTGTTCACAAATTTGTGAGTTTACAACGCGACCAGTACGATGCTTACAAAACAGAGCTGCCGCTTTCCTCTGGGGCATGCTTGCGACAAATTGAATTGACAATGTTTTTCCCAGAAAGTGTCAGACATGAGATGTGAGATTTGCCTAAATGGAATGAGAGTGACGGGCATATTTTGTTTTCCGACAAAGCGAAAATAAAGACAGCGACATGCGTCAATCCTCACACGTCTCAGTTTTTTTAAGGCAGATCTGTCTATGCAAAAGTCGGCCACTCGAACTCGGATAACCAGTAAAATGTAGGTCATCCTGCGGTCTAAACGTCCTCACATGTGACATTGGAATCATGGGTGAATCAATTAAGGACGTACTTTTATAGATATCTGTGTCAGGTGTACTTGACCCACGATTTTTTTCATCTGGCACACATCTCACACTATTTTCAGTCACCTCATATTAAAGTGATAAATCCAATTAAATTCAACCTTTGGGGACGAAAAAATTCATCTGATCGTGATTTAGACAGAATCCCTTTGATAATGATTCAAAAACGGTAGGATAAAAGAAACTCTTCTCATTCTGTACATTCATCAGATCCAACCAGATTTAAGGTCTTCGTAAAAGCTGTACTTTGCTATTTTGACTGTTAATTTGAATATTATCTGGATGTATTTTTAATGCTTCACAACAGAACATTTAATTATGCAAAATGAGTTTATGCTCACACACAAGATGGGTCTGAATGAATATACGCACACGGAGAGATGACGTATGTGGGCTTAAATGTCGATTGGTAAAAATGACTTCTAAAGCTGGGGACTGGGTTACGCTCAGGGGGAGGGACAATCGTCCGTTCATTATATTGCTAACATTTACAGGAGCAACATTTTTAATGTGGAGTCCTACAGATAAAGGAAGTCATGCTGGAGAAAAGTTTATGCTGCCAACATATTGAATTATCAACAGATAATTTTTAAAACGACTTACAATTACTGCTGTCTGATTTTGTGAATTATATTTTGCTGTTATTAGATGCATCTGCAACATTGATATGTGAGCCTGGATCACAAAACCAGTAGCACAGGGAACCTTTTAAGTAAAATACAAAAATGCTTTAGTAGGGTCAAAATCATCTATTATTCTTTTATGGGAAAACTCATTAGGATATTAAGTAAAGATCATGTTACAGGAAGACATTTTGTAAATTTCCAACCTTAAATATATCAAAACTCTATTTTTGTGAGTGAATGGCCTGGTACAGTTAACAACTTCAAAGGCAATTTTCTCAATATTTAGATTTTTTTACAATCGCCTGTTTCTAGAGCACATCAATAACTTGCAGATTTGTGTTTAGCTTAATGACATTTATAGGACTAATGAAATTGATGTTATTGCCTTGTTTAAGTCAGTCTTTCGTAAGTTAGATGTTATTTTTAAGGGAGGAAAATATATTTGGTATACTTAAATATGGCTTAAAAATTCTTATATATTTTCAGCAATTTCATTTTTATTGGTGGAATGTGAGTTCCCTGTAGTCTAGAAATTAAGCACTGAAATCTTGAGGGTTCTTTAATAATATAATATTAACACTACTTGATTTGTGTTCATGCTGTTTAGTTTAAATGATTAATGATGACTCAAATTATATTACATTTTAAATTATCAAAATTTGCCCCACATTTTTCGGGTAGTGGTGCAACCACTGGCACAGATAGAAAGTCAAGAAGCGCTCATATCAAATATTTGGGATTATTCTTATGCCAAACTGTAAACAATTTTGTGTGCATGTTATGTGGTTCAAATAGTAAACACACCTCTGCAAACAACGTTTTCCTTAAATCGAGCAAGTCAAATCATGGCAGCAAGTGTCATGAGAAATCATTCCGCCCCTCGAAATCGGGTCTCCTATGGTAGCTGTTTTAATGCCTGATCTAAGACCACTACATATAATAATATGTGTGTTTTTTACTTAAATAGTAACAGGCATTTACAAGAAGTTCTTTAAGAAAGAATCCCTCAGGGTCTTCTGGAGGGGGACTTGAAACCGACAAAATGTACAGAATTCATTTGTTTACCATTTAAACTTCACCAGACCTTCAGCATGTACTCTCTTATCATTCTCTGTAGTGACAACATGCCTTCTCTATCATGGCACATATAGGCTATGTGCAAAACGAACGAAAGAGTTTTTTTCTTTACAGACAGATTTTGTTAGCAATGCCGTCTTTAATCAAGTAAAGCGAAAATCTATGTGATTTTAACTTGAAATGGTATTTTATACCCAAAGTCCAATACTACACTACCCATAATCCCTAAAATGTATCAACCAATCACTGAAGTCACTGTTTCCATGGAAACAGCTGTAAAGCTATAAAACCACCAGTCTGACCACACTCTGCTATATCAGAGAACACAAGTGACGGAGGCGTTTCAGGCATTCATGCATATACACCGTCCAAAACAGCTGACTCATTCACTACTCTCTAAACAGTGAATGTCACAGAGTTTGCTTTATGAAGAAAGAGCGCTTTGTATGATGTTCAGGGGCGGTCTGGGAAGCAAAATCGCCCTGGATTATTCGGCCCACATCGGCTCTCCACCACTTCTTTTGCCATTTCTGTCACCGCTGGGGGGTGGGTGTGTGTGTTGTATGTAACATGTGCATTGCGTTACATGCATACGACTTTATAATTCGTCCGAAAGTCCGCCCCTGATGATGTTACAAATAGAAAAACACTTCAAATGTGAACAATAACACTCAAAGTAATTATGAGATCAACATGAATGTGTTTTGTATTGGATTTCCGAAAATTGGGTGTCACTTGTTTCATCTCACTTGTTCAGATAATTCAAGTTAGATATGATGAAAAATGCTAAACTTGCGATTTTTAAACAAATTGGAAAAAGTCCCGCTCACAAATAGTACAAAATATATTCACATTGTAATATTCTGTAAAGGTTCCAACCACAACATTGCAATTTCTATCCAATCCAGTCGGTTTTCTTTGTAAGCTGCAGTGTGAAACCTTTTTATGATTTTACATCCGAGACAGCTGCCCACAACCAGATTTGTGGGTTATCTAAATAAGAGTTTATTATAAGAAAATCTGTACGTTTTGCCAAATGTATTTGTAAAATCTTGTCATTGAAAAGGAATATTTTGGGCCCCTCAGCCTGTCAGAAGAGTGCTGCTACTGTCCATGATGAAAGCTGGTGCTCCTCTAGAGCTGCAATGTGAAATAAGGACGTGCGTCCAAAGCGGCATGCCCCTGTCCTCAGGTCTGACGTTCATCTCATCTGTCGTCCGGGTCCCTCCTGCACTGTTTGTTCTCGCTCCCAGTCACACAAACAACAACCTGCACCTATATTTCTCTCGCTGTGTCTTTCTTGTGTCCCGAGTCAATAATACATTACATGAGAGCTTTCAGATGGCCACTTCTTTAAACGTGGGGGTTGCTGGGGAGAACTGACACAGTGTGTCGAGTCAGGATTTGAGCAGCCAGCTGAATGAAACAGAAGTGTTCACGCAAGCGGCAGACGCATCGGATACGTCGAGTGGTCAGATGAGGCACAATTGTTTCTCTAAAAAACTGTTTCATGAGAAGCAAAGTTGTAAGCGTATCTTAATTTTTCATATTTCGCTTTACTATAGATATTTTCATCTTAACAACATAAACAAATGTTACTGCATATGCACACTTTTGTGACCCCAACTGAACTTCCCATACACATTCACAAACAATTCTGTAGATTATTTCTGAAAACAATCAAAAGTAACCGAGAAGAACCGTTACTTGGCTAAAATTGTCTCTCCAATATTTGAAAATAGACTGCGAAACCAAGCTCAACCGCTAGATGTCAGTGTATCATATGGTTCGTTTAAACGCGAACAAACCCATTCAACAAATTGTTTATTTAATACAATTATTATACGGTAAAATATTAATACAAATTAATATTAACAAAAATTATTTAAAATTAAAACAGTTATATTATTAGACACTAGCCAAACATAGACCGGAAGTTAACTGCGGGGTCAGGTGCGCGCGTCCCATGAAACGTCTATAATTAACATAAAGTTTGGGTTGGGGTGACCTGCTTGTCAGACCAATGATGATTGGCTACCTGGAAAATATGTTTTAAAACTTTTGTTTTAACTATGTTGAACCTGCCAGTCCTGCAGAAATTACATACTGCTCCTTAAAATGTTAATATACATATATGTTAATGTATATCTATTCTTCAACAAGGGATATTGATAATGCTATCAAGGTCTCAAGACCAATTTAGATTTGCCACATCTACAACTTGCCAATAATCCCTGACCCTTGTGCAGATTTCCCCGTTGCCCCATCATCTCACAACATCACAGAAGTTTACCTTGACAGACACTGTACACAATCTTCACAAGCTGTATTTCATAGACAAAAACCCTCTAGAGCATCTTTAAGGGGTTCTTGCCTTAAACACATTCCCATTTTTAGCTTCAGGAAGCAATAACCTAAATATAACGACACTTTCATTTTCTTGAGCTTTGCGTTTGGATAGACACTGATGCACAGCTTTGTATGGAATACAGTATTTAATATTAACAGAATATATCAATTCACAACTAAATGAAAACTTCGAAATGAAACTTTGCCAGGTATGTATGCAGGATTAAGAATGAATTCTGTTAAAGAATTACTCAAATGTCTCCAAACGACTTCTATAGAGCACGAGCACCTAAACGCATCATGTACATGTGTGATCAATTCCTGCCAGATCTCAGCATGGACTAATCCGGTCCTATTTTAACGATCTAAGCGCATGGTCTTAAGCGCATGGCGCAGTTGCACTCAGGACTTGCTAGTTTAAGCAGTGGAAAATGGTCTGTGCGCCTGGGCGCATGGTCTGAACGGGTTATCCCCATTCTCTTAATGAGTAATGGGTGTTTTTTGGGCGTACCGTGCAGTAAACCAATCAGAGTCTCATCTCTCATTCCCTTTGAGAGCCAGCTGCGCTCGCGCCATGGCAGAGTCACTGTTTAAGCGGTGGCCATAATGAATATGCGCAAAATTCGTTCGGACGGTGCTGCGAAAATGGGCAGGAACAGTTGATCTAATACATACACGACCTATTACATAAAATTACATGTTTCACTGTTTAAACTTTACCATCTGCTCCTGTTTCTATTGCCACAGCAAACCAAGTCGCTTCTCGTAGTATCGTAGTGGCCGTATCGTAGTTACTCATTAAGTGTAATTTTGTAAGAATAAAAGAGTACTCAACTTCATTTATATAGCGCTTTTTACAATTTTAATTGTTACAAATAGACCCAAATAGACATTCTTTCAGCCAATAGAATCACTGATAGCCAGACCATCTACAAGACAAGCATAATTTTTATCTTTATGTACACAATAATAATCTTTTGCATTGTAATCCATTTAATTTTTATATTTGGCATGTTTGTGTGCTCTTGGCCTTCTTTCTGTGTAATTGTTAAAGTGAAAGTGCATTGTGGCCCCGCCAAGAGGCACATTTTCTACTAACGCACTCTTTAATTAACAAAAAATAATAATATTGCTCTGTTGACTTTAGACAGAGTTTGAGTTGGTCTATTGCGCAATTTATTTGTAGTTCCTGTAAGACGGGAAAATGAGAACTGGGTTGGGCTGAAACTAGCCAAAAGACTTGCGCTGCGCCTCGCGCTGCCTTGCGCCCAGAGTGTACGATAGCGCCCCATGGAGTGAAACACAAGATTTGCTTTCTTTCTCTTACAGATGAGACCACAGTACAAACAGATGGAATATAAAAAACATTGGAGAGTTGCAGCATTCATTCCCTCTCCATCTGTTTCTATTTTAAAGAGAGAAATCCTTACCAAAAGTTACAAGATGTTATAACCTACCCCACTATCAGAGTCATTTTAAACTACACAAGTGCTTTTTTACTGAAATGCAAAATCCAGAGGTTACTACCTTTATCTGCCACAACAAATGCTTCTTTGTAGGCTACGCACCAGTCTTTGTGTCTTTGAACTGACAGACTGAAATATTTGACTGAAAGAACTTGAAGGGGTTTGTGTTGCAGATCTCACAGACACAGACTGCAGTAAAAGATGTTTTAGCAGTATTGCATCAACCTGTGGCCACACATTGCAGATCTGATCTGGCTTTTGTTCAGGATGCACTTATTGGAGCAAGATTATTTCGGCAAAGAACATTTGCAATTTTGATGAAACACGGACTGTGTCCACAACTGAATCGGCAATGCTGTGGCTCAAGTATTAATAAAAACACAAAAGAAGATATTTTAAGAAATGTCTCAGTAGTTTTGTGTTGATAGAGTGGCTGTCACGAATGGGGTAAGACAATGTTAGAGGACCCAGGTGTAGATAGTGGGTTTACATAAGACTTTAATAATAAAATAAAGCAAAAACCCACGAGGGGGTAACATAACAGAGATATAGACATGACAGATAAACAAGAACAGGGACTAACTACAATATACAAGACTAAAGGTAGCACTTGACATCATTACAATTAACTAGACTAGACTAGACTAGACTAGTGTAGACTTGACTTACTACAGCAATACAAGAGACAAAAAAGACAGATGAGTGACAAACTACAAACAATTCAAAATTAACCAGGACAGAAAACACAGGGGCATTATAAAGGGAACCAAATCTATAGGGGAACAGTTGCGGGGCATGAAATCATTAACAATACTAAGAAATGGGAGGGTGGGGACCGGAGAGATTATGGAATGCCAAAAGGGCCAACATGCCTCTCTCCACATGAAACAAGAGGTTCTGTCATGATTCTGCCACTAGATCAAGAAACGCAAGACAAGATGGGGCAGACTATGACAGTGGCAGTCTATGGAGGTTACCAACATTCTTCAAAATATCTTCTTTTGTGTTCTGCAGAAGAAGGAAAGTCCCACAGGTTTGGGATGACATGAGGTTGAATAAATGACAAAAAATGTAAACTATCCCTTCAATTGATTAGTTTGAAGTGCTGTGTGCTGGAATGTGAGCTGTATAGAAAGTAGAAACAATTACACTCCCTTCGAGTCCCGGTTGTAGATCTGTAAATCGTCCAAGTCAGTCCTGCTCTTTCATCTGCGGGTGGATCCAGAGGTCGGCTGTGTAAAGTACACGGAATACTGCCTGGGGACCCCCAAACTCCACTACTAATCACGCACAACTCGAAAACACTCTCTCCTCTTTTCACATCTTCATTAAAAATCAGCCCAGGGAAACCCACTCACAAAACAATACAAGCATCAGCCACAATAAAACAGCCCTGCCCATCGGCTGTCCCTCTCTTACATAACAAACCTGTATGACTGTACAATTTACCACAGCCAGGGAATTACAATTAAACAACATTAACGACAGTCACTCTGTCACTGTCATTAGTAAGATGTCATGTCAGATTTGGCTGAAGTGAGCTGAATCTCATGAATGTCATTGATATTTTACAGCAACCTGCGAGATTCATTTCTACGCTGTGCCGAAAAACCATACACACTCAATGATTCATTTATAAAAGATCTGCTTACTAGATGTTGAAGGTTGTGTCATGTCTGTTACATAATCTAACATTATTTTTGCTAATCAAAATCTGACATCAATCTGAAAAATATCAATTCAAGTTTTTAAGGCAATATGCTCAAAGGCACCGTGGTTTACATTGAACTTCACGCAAAAACAGTGGAAAGGTTAACTTATATATGGGTTGTTGACATGACATGTCATACAAGATTAAAAATGAATCTTTAAATGTTCTTAATGGTTAAACATGTATTTATTACATGCGACTCTTGTTATAAACTGCTTTGTTATTAGATTTTCTAAGCCAAATCCCATATTGTGTGACTGTCATGCATGGTTCAATAATTAAAAAGTGTTATACAGAGAAAAGCATAAAAATGTTAATGAATACCACAGATATTAATTTACTATTTTAGTAAACGGCAAACATTTTTTTCATCTATTCCTAAGAGCATACGAATTTGATACATTCTATCACTGAAAACTATATTCTTCTGTGTGAAAGCATGATCTGAGTTTGAATCAGGCAAGTCCCTGGACAATGTTAATTAGTTGAAGGACCTCATTCAAGGTCATGTTACTGAAGCCCCCGTGAAGCCCATGACATGTGCACATTGTAAGATTTGGTGCGACACCCCTAAATTATGTGTGTGTACGGGCGTGTGTGTGTGTAACCAGACAGGAAGTGAATCCATGTACAGTATTCGATTTTAATAAATGATTTTAACAAATACCAACAAAACCAACTGAAATCAAACGACACAAGACACCAGGTCTTAAATACACAGGGTAACTAGAGGGCTAACAAGACACACCGGAAACAGATCATGACACAGAACCAATGAATAAAAGAACTACAAAGAACTACAACAATAGACAGGAAACACAAGCTGTTTACAAACTAAAAGCCCACAATGATCGGGAAAACACAGACAGGGATCATGACAATATATATTTAATAAAAACACTGTATGTATGTTCATGAGGAACATTTTATTTTTTATTTCATATTAAATAAATAGTACCATGAACAAGTGTCTAACAATGAAGAGATAAAAAATAAAGCCCTCCTATGCTTTTTGTATATTATTAAGAGTAAATCACACCATAACACACATTCATGGTTATGTGTCAGTGAATCACTCATTGTATTATATGCACGTAGTGTTTTTGTGTATGTAAACAATCTAATTTTTTGGCTTGTTTGAACCCATCGATGGGTCAAAAATGGACAAACCCACAGTTGGGTTAAATTAACCCAGATATGGTTATATTTGACCCAACAATGGGTTAAAACAACCCAGCATAGGTAAATATACAACCCAACATATTTAGTGTAGTACGAGGAACAGATAGCACTTTTCATGGTTTTGTTAAAACTTTATTTACATAAAAGTTAAGAGCATAGTAACTGTAACTGATCACGTGCCCCCTCCATGGCTCAAAGCCCAGAACCCTCCAGATAGATATGTTATGACACCGGCAGTGGTTTTCAACTATCAAATGTCTGAGGAATAAACTTTGCAAATGTCTTCCGCTTGCAAAGTGGAGACAAATATTTGATGAAATAATAATGGAGAATGTCAGGTATGCCAACATCATTTCTGACATATTTCAAGCTTTAATACAAGACAAAGACTGAAAAGAGTCGGTCTGAATTTCATTTAAGATTGCTGGAATCATTTAAAGGAATGTTACAGAAAGCGGACAGAATGTATCCGAAAGGATATTGTGTCGGTTAAGGTTATTGTTCATGCACGGACAAAATTTTACAATTGTTACTTTGACGTAATGCAGGGGGGCAGTGTTTATACATATTTAAAGACAAGTGACGGAGTGTTCACGACTCATTTAAGTTACGTAATTTTACGCATTCTGAAGTGACAAGATATTCAATAATGTAAAAAAGTAAAACAGGGTCTTATTTGATTCCTCAGGATGAAGTGAGTAAAAAGTGTCTGTTGCATAACAGCATACAGAAGAAGCGCTGAGGAGATGGCTTGAAAAGTAAGATACTGAGCATCTTGCATGTCATAATTTGAATAATCTAATAATTTTAAATAATCAAGTGCAGGTGGTAGATCCTTTTCGTATCTAGCGCCTAAACTTTGGAATATTCTTCCCTGCACGGTCCGGGAGGCAGACACACTCTGTCAGTTTAAATCTAGACTAAAGACTCATCTTTTTAATCTTGCATACACTACACCTCCATAATATTAATCCTCAGAGGATTTAGGCTGCATTATTTAGATCAACCGGAACCAGAAACACATCCAATAACAAATGATGTACTTGTTGCATCAAAGAGTGCAGAACAGTACTCTACTCTCAGCCAGTCTTGTCTCTTTGTTCCAAGGTTACCGCAGGATGCAGTTCATGCCCAGACCTGATGGCAGAGCTGAGAATGGGAAGCGGTGACCTGACAAGAGCTAAGAGGATAGAGCTGGATAAAGGACGCCACAACTTTGATTTTCCTACAACATTTCAAATGTTATTAGATTGTGAATGATAATCTTAAATCTATCATTTACCTTATTAAGTTTATTTATTTTTATTTTTATTTAGCCTTGTTGTGCAAGCACTGTTGAGCTTGTGCAGAGGCAGCAGCTTTTGCCAGAGGGGAACTGGAATCCCCTGGTTGGGCCTGGGTTCCCCTGAGGTTTTTTTTCTCGATGGGAGTTTTGGGTTCCTCACCACCGTTTGCATATTGTTTTGCACTATCTGCCTGGCCGGGGGGGCTGCTTTAGAATTCAGAAATTAGACATAATTAATATTGCATATAAGAATTTATAGTCCGTTTAATATTTGACCTGTGGTTCTTTCTCCTTTATCGCCAATGTGTGCTTTCACTGTGTGTGTGTGCGTCTATGTCAATGTGTGTGTGTGTATGTATGTTTGCATATTGTGTGTGTGGAGCATTTGTATGTCTGTCTTTGTTGTTTTCACCTTTGTCTTGTTTTTACAGGTATATGCCTTTAGTTTTTTTACTTGTATTCAATGTGTCTCATGTACAGCTGCTTTGTAACAATGAAAATTGTAAAAAGCGCTATATAAATAAAGTTGAGTTGAGTTGAGTTGAGTCATAATGCACAAAGCTGTATCAAAACGGCAAGCCACAATCTGGTTGGTCAGCTTTAAATTCGACATGAAACGGAAGTATCGTTCTTCCATATTGTGAAAACATTTCCGAAACGAGAACAAATGAAGGGGGGGACCAGATTTCGTTCATCAAGTACTGATTGGATCAGTAAAAGTTGGGCATCAGATGGGGTCAGAATTATAATTCAGTTTACAATCTGTTGATCATTGCAGACCCACCCTCGCCCCATTCCTCGTGGCCAGAAGTGAAGAGATGTCATTTCGAGGGGGGGTAACGGTTTTGATTAAAAATTACGAGTGCAAATGAATAAAAAAAAATGATATAGACAGATAAATAATTTATAATGAGTACTGCCACACTGTGTAAATCAATTTGAATTGACATTAATTTTTAAAGCGGCCCTAACACACACGGTTTCTGCCAATCTCATCATAATCTTGAGTACCTATGGAGTAGTATTGCATACTTTGTATCTTCGAAGAGTATTTAGTTTGATCACATTTATGAAAGATCGATACAGCTGTACGATTATTTCTGAAATCATGTGGCGTGTGCAGGGGGGAGGGGTTGGCTGAACCGAAGCACGTGCGCACCCATTGTCAACAAAACACAGACATCAGTTTCACTCACCGCATGCGGTTCATGTCCGGCATCTTTTAGCGCTGGGACGCCTCCATACATATCAGTTTCAAACCATCTCCAAATCCAGCGTTATATCCAACTTTTATAAAACATTCATCACACAAATGCAGTGAACAAACAAACACCTGAACTTCGCGAACATATGCTCTCTCTCTGTCTCTCTCTCTCTCTCTCCCTCCTGTTTACAAGTAAAAGTGACGTCTGCGCATGCTCCTTCTCCTGCTCTCCTTTGGCCGTGACACGTGCTTTTCAGGGAGAATTGTCCAATAATGGACTAAGAAAAATTGTTACAAAACATTTTTATATGTTCGGGAAAAAAAATCTGAAACCTGTACGATCACTGGGGTGTATGGTGTATGGAGCACAGAAATACTACGTAATATGCCAAACTCATTTTTTGACAAGTTGACCATGTTTAGCATGAGAAGACAGCACGCTTAACATTGTAAAGAAGTCAGAATGCATGACACATCATCGCAGGGCTGCTTTAGGGAACTTCTAGGAATAAGGGTGTCCAGATTTGTAAGATAAAGTTAGGAAACCGATTCTTCAGGCTACTACAGTGAACGGCTAGAAAGAACTAAAAAGCTGTGTTTTACTGAGACACTTAAAAACTTTAGTTGAGGCATCAGCAAGTTATGAGTTATTCTTGAACTCTGTTCGATTAGAGATCTAATTCCACAGTTGTCTCTTGTTGCCGAATTGCTCGTATCCATATGAATAAGTTTCCACTGCAGTCTTCTTGTAGCTTTTTAATTCAATCGGCAGCGCAATAAACCCAAACATCTTTTAGAAGCCTTACTCCTTCTAAAATTAGCCCAGTGTATTGGAAAATTCTCATTTCCCCCTTTCCACTGTGATTTCTGTTTTTTGGCTGTCCATTTATTGGTGGATCAAGAAGAAATAAACACCACATTGGCTCATAAAAGTTGAATTAAAAATCTTTATAAAACGTCACATTATTCACCTGAATGTTTAAACAACAGTTGTTTCCTGTTTGATGATAATATGTCTGGTCGATTTATGTCAATGTTTCACTCTTGGAACCAGATCAAATATACTGTATCAATCGTTTATGTATATTGCTTTGGTGAACACAATGGAGTGGCACAGAGCTGAGGTATTCTTTTAGGCTTAACCTGAAGTAAGTGCCGCCGTGGCTCCCTCGACCGAAAGTCTATGTATTTTTACCATAGACTTTTGCAAGATCGCAAAAAATAAGACCTGTTTTTAACAAATGTTCATGGTGCATACACGTTTTGTCTGTCAAGATAAAATTTACAGATTAACACAACATTTGAACAACAACAGAATTATAAAACTAACATGACGCTGTAAATAGAATACACCAAGGTCGCTTAATATCAACGTCACCAAAACCAAGCCTCCAACATCTTTCTCAAACTTTATTAAAATTGTGTTGCCTGGTTAGTAATTGACCCTCAAAAAAGATTTTAGACATTTGTGCCCATGTTGTATTATTTGTGAGCTTTATGTGGACAATGACGTCTAGCGTCCCCACCAGGAAGTAGTTATATTTAGCCAAATGTTAGCAACTGCCATTTTAAAGACACAATAAGCCCATGTTCAGACTTGACATCTTTTTCGAAGCTGACAGCGCCTTTTTACATTATAATCCTATGGAGTGAACCCTGTTTTCAAAATGTCCTGAGCCCTTATTTGACGTCACTTCAATCTCCTTTTCCCCAGCTAACCAATGACAGAGACCTGTCGTTTCCATAACAACATTCAAGGAACGTAATTGGTCGAGAAGGCTCCAGCTCGAAAAAATGGCTGCCGATACGTCTGTTGGAGCATAGTATAAATGTAAGTTTAATTTTCTCTTTCAACAACATCTTATTGCATTTCCAGACAGAAATTAGTATTGTTTAGTATTTGTTTTATCAGGATCACTTCTACCAGAAGTCTTAAAATTCGAACTTAGTTACAGGGTTTGCATACAAAAATATGTCATCTCTGAGAATTGTCAAGTCTAAGGCCGTTTCTGACTATGTGTTCTTCAGCGGTCTTGTGTCCTGGTATTTTCGCTCTCCGCCATCAAAAACCGTCAAAGTCCAGTTCCAATAGTCAAGAACACAAAAACAGAGAACGCATGGAAGTACCCGGATGTGTTCTCAATATCAAGGATGCATTGAATGCATCCTTACGCACGTTCTAAACCCGCTTGTAGTCCCAGAAGTCACTGCGGCACGTCCATCCAAGTTTGTTCTTCCAACGCTGCCTCGCAAGATCGGTCTCACGTAACCTCATCAAGGACACTATAAGAGCACACTCTTCACACTACCACTTTGTCTGGTCTCCAGGTAAAGTACTTTATTGTTGGCTAGAAGAACTTACCTGCAATCCCTGCTCCAGTGTTCCCTATTTCCATTCCCAACAGCGTCTCCTTGAAGATTCTCCTAGCTCAGACAAGTCAGTCAACCTCTACTAACCTGTATCCATCTCCTTGAACATTGATGGACCCAAGAATGTTTTCATCTGTATAGATGAATAGATAGATAAACAATCTCATATAAAAAGCTACAGCTTGCTTTAAATGTGTTTTCTTTGTCGGCTGGGAAAGAGTTATGACTTTTCAACTAAATTTAAATATAACAAAATTATTTATTACACAGCTCGTTGGAATGCTTGATTCTGATTGTCCAGTAGCGACATTTGCAGGTACGTTATGCCCAGATAACAATCTCTCAAAACTAATAACACATGGTAACCTGGATGCAGCAAATCATTTTGACAGGTTTTTTCACAAACTAATTATAAGACATATATGACATTATATTTACAAATGATTAAAGAATTCGAGCATCGTTTCTTAACCCAAAACTGGGTAAAAGGCATTTTCTTGTGGAAGGTCTGCATATAGTAAAAATGAGTCAAATATTTCTAATTCACATTTCATTTCCAGTTATTTTCTCCTGTGGAAAGTAACCGTTTATAACAAGCAGGATGATGTTCAAGCAGCCGGCAGTTATCGTGAAATAAGCCCTTCCAGTGTGAAACAACTGTCGGGGCTTATTTCTGCGATAACAACCGGCTGCCTGTACATTATCCCTTACTTATAACACAGACATTCTTAACAATATTACACAATTGTTTATGCCAGAAGAAACTGCAGTCCATCATTTGTACAGAACCTGACACTGCTGACTCGTACAACAGCGGGAAAACTGTCAGAGCGGAAAGAGAGGATGAAAACTTGAAAATATGTCTTCTGTTGAACTAACATCATGAGACGACAAAATCATCATGAGATGAGATGATTTTTTTCCTGTGTGCAGTATGATATTACAGACACAACACAACTCACACTCACGGATGAAAAAGTATAATGTTAATGTGAAATAAAATGTTATTAAGTTACTTGATTTGGTCTACACAATGTTTGTGTTTTAAACAATGTTTTAATGTTTCTGAACCTGAGATTTGTATTTGAAATTCCATAACATCAGTCATGGTTGCTGCTATGTTGCTGTTGGACAGCTGGTTGAGAATAACAAGACATTTTAGTTCAGGTCCTTTACTCAGAGCTCCAAAACACTTCAAAAGAAAAACTCTATTTTTTACTTTTGTCACAGTGTGACACTGAGACACTCAGAGGAGAATAAGATCTCAGTGTTTAGAAACCCATTATTGAACACCTGAAACAAAGAACGACAACATTTTGATCACCCTTTTATTTCCCTATGCTTCCTCAGGTGGTTATTGAAGGATGGAAGAAAGAACACTGACGTGAGAAGCCAGACGTCTGACTAATGGATTTACCCACAGAGAGCTGATACTCAGCACACATCGTATTAATCTTCAGTGTCTCACTGCAGCGCTAATTGTTTTTTGTATTATTGCTCTGACGTACCTCTCCACAGAGACAAATCAATCAGAGTTACCTCGTGTGGCATGTGGGAAATAGTTAGTTGGTTTCCAGATAGAAAATACATGAAAAACAATAACAAATCAGAGCCCAGTATCACACCGGTGTATCAGAAGACTCAGTAAACTGTGCTCAGATTAGCCAAGAAACCACAATGCACAATTTCAAAGCACAACGATAAAAAAGTTTTAAAATAACAAAGTTACATTTGTTAGTTCACCTTAACATTTTGTTTGCATACAATTTGCTGTTAAAAGTTAAAGAGAAACTTTGAATGTCATATAAAGGCATTTTAACATTCTGAAGCAAACCGATTGACTCGCTCAAACAGAAATACATAAATCCTATTCTGTACGTCATCAAAGGTTGCAAACTAATATAACTCTTTTTCTTAAATGTGTAAAGATATCCAGCAAAAAAAAAAACACTCACATCAACTCTGTATTTGTCCAAAAACAAGGAATAATATGTTTTAAATTTGCAACTTAATTTAAATTAAAAACTAACATTTCCTGCAAAATCATACCTGAAAATGTAACTTATAAATCATTGTTACTAAATTACCATTGTGATTCTGGATAAGGCAAGGGAGCAGTCAAAAAAATAATACATACACTATATTATACACTTGCAATAACTCCTCTTTATATATTTTTCACCAAAATATAAAAAGTACAAAAATCCTGATTGCAACTGTAATTTCATCCATTAGTCATTAAATGCTAACACACTGCACACTTTCCCACTAGACGTGCAACAGTAACAGCTTGTGCAAACTGTCTTCCTTAAAGGGGTGATATGACTCGGCTTAAACCAATATTATGATTTGTTTTTGATGTGTAACACAAAATCGCTCTTTGCTCCGGCTCGCTGAAACGAACAGATTCTTAACAAAGCTCATGGCTCTGAAGAGCGAGGTGTGCTATGATTGGCCAGTTAACCAGTGTGTAGTGATTGGTTGAATACTGCAAGCGTGTGACAGAGATGTTAAACCTCTTACCATATTTGGAACATCAGGTTCAAAGCAATTGTACTGACAGGTACACCACCTTACTTGAGTTTACATTGGGCGGTCTTTGTCAAATCATACCATGAACTGATGTAGATTTGTGGGGCTGTGGTTACACGAGGTGTTTCAAGCAGGTCTCGCTTTTAGATAGAATGCATCTTTTGTTCCCACACACTCATTTTTGAAATTTTATTTGTCTAATACATGCATGAGCAACTTATAACACACCAAAGACACAGAAAAACACGTATTCGCGCCATATGACCTCTTTAATATATAATTTCTTTCTCAGGTCAACTGCTGTAAAGCTTAAAACTATCGTTGAAATAATCCAGACACTTAATTTCACAGATTCCTCAGTCAAGTTCTACAAAAAAGCGATGGCCTTTGTTTATTAAATATCTCTGATAATCAAAAAAATGAAGTATTCAGCTCATTTTTGAGCATTTCATGGGAACATCGAGAATTCTCTCTCCCAAATAAGCAGAAAATAAGACGGAAAGTCCACAGGCCTGAGCCATGGGAAACCTGTCAATCAAACACTAACGCTGTTTTCGGATGGGAAAAGCATGTCATTGGTTTTGGTGAAAAAGGCAGGCGTTGAGAAATACTCAACGGCTTTGAGAGGGAGTGTGTGAAGGCTGAGAGGGGAAATAGAAGAGCGGATGTCCTTTCATGCATGCCTTTGTTAGATCTGTTCAATCTGAGATAAGTCTGAGTGTCGAGTGGCTTTGAATGGCATTATCTGATGGGCTGGAGGGGGAGAAGGACAGGGAAAGCTAATAGAAAATCAGATAGAGAATTAAAAAAATAACACAGACTTTCAAACATTGTCACTTTGTCTCTGGCTGTCACCATAACGACCCGGCTGCTGAACTGTATTGAGAATACATTTATTGAATGAAATTCAAAGATGTTCATATTTCTGCAGCTTCTGTAGTTTGATAATACATTGCTCAGTAGACATGCAATAAAAGTAATGAGTCTTTGTCTCTTTGTGTGAATTCGATCCTCTTGTTTTGTCAATTAAGTGGCATCATTTTCTTCGGTTTGTGAGGAACATCCTACCTACAATATTTCTCCAGTCCGTCTACATCTTAATTCTGTTTGCATGCTAGTGGCCTGAGTCATGTGTCTCGCTTTCACTGTCAGTTTGTGAGACTGAAACATGTTGCAACATAAAATTGCAATAACTGAGACATTTTTGGTTAGTGTTACATAATGCGGAAAACTTTCTTTCATAAAAGTTTATAGACAGTGTCTGACTGCTCTCTCATCGTCCATATGATGACAACAGAAGACTGACCGTAAATGACTGTGGCTGTGACTCTAAAGAATTGATTAGATATTAGAAATTTAATCGGTTAGACTTGTTACCATGCCAAACTGTTTGTTCAGCCTTGAAGCCTCATTTCAGTCACTGCATTTGGAGACGGCAGAAATATTTAGTTGAAAATGTCTCAAATGGCAGAAACCATGGACCATTGTCTTCAGGGAACAGGTAAGAAGGTTGGGCTAGCACTGTGAGAATGTAAGAAACACCAATGGGAGTGAAGCCATTCGAAAGAAAAGTCACAAATGAGATCTCATTTAATATCCGAGTTGCTTTTCCTAGACGGAAATGAAATTAATTTAAGAACAAATGAAGACAACAATAATATTACGGTTGATTTTTGGAGAAACTCAAAGAGTTTTGAACACTGGTTTAGACTTTGTTCCTATTTACAAAGATACCAAAGTCCAAAATCTATGGATCGATGGATAGTTCACTCAAAAATTAAAATACTGTCATCATTTACTCATCCTCAGATTGTTTCAAACCTGTATAAATGTCTTTGTTCTGTTGAACATAAAGAACTTCGTAAGAATGATAGCAATTTTCATTTCTGTGACATCATCGGCTATCACAGTTGTTCTGTTGAACACAGAATGAGGTATTTTGAAGAATGAGGAACACAAACTGTTCTGGGGCACCTTTGACTACCATTTAATGTTTCCTACTATGGCGTTCAATAATGTCGCAGAACTGTAAATTGCTAACATTCTTACAAATATCCAAGATATGAAATGACATGAGGATTAGCAAATGGTGACAGAATTTTCATTTTTGGGTGAGGAATCAATTTAACACATTTCTTATCTGATGCTCCCAGGTCCACATTTTTGAATTAAGGGCAAGTTCACCCAAAAATTAAAATTTGTCAAGAATGACTCACTCTCTAGTTCTTCCAAATCTGTATCAATTTCTTTGTTCTGTTAAACGCAGAGAAAGATATTTGGACACTTGCTTGTAACCAACTTGGCCACCATTGACTACCACAGAAGGAAAATGAACAACACTCAAAAGTGCCCAAGAATAGTTTACTGTCCTACATTCTCAAAAATATCTTCTTTTGTGTTAAACAGAATAACAACAAAAAAATTATGAAGTAATTGTTCCTACTATGGGAGTCAATGGGGTCCAATATCTGATTGGTTATAAGCATCTTCCAAATCTCTTTCTCTGTGTTCATCAGAACAAAGAAATATAAACAGATTTGGAACAACTCAATGGTAAGTAAATGATGACAGAATTTTTGGGGGGGTGAACTATCGCTTTGTGCATTTAATGAGTGAAAATGCCAAAATAAAGTTATGGAGCAATGTCCCACTAGGAAACAAATTCTCTTGTTTATAGTTAAAATGTACCAATGAAGAGCTGAAAATGTAATGTGAAGATCACTGAATAAGATTATACAATGCAATGCACATCATTTCACGTACAAATCTTTTTTTAACATAACTTCACAGTTTCAATGGAAGAGATAACTTTCTGAAATTCTGCTTGTGCGTTCACCATGAGTTTGGAACAACACGAAGGGGAATAAAAAAATAATGATCGTTTTCATTTTGGGGTGAACTGTCTGTTCAATAATAAATAAGTATGAACCTATCTCCCGAGCAATGAGCAGCAAGCTCTGAGCATTCACATTTCTCTCATAGAAAGTGAGTCAGAGAAATGTGAATTCCCCCCTGATGTGCAGGGGCAGAGGATTGTGGGATTGAGCTAGTAATGTGGTCTCATTCTCTCTTTCTGATTAAAAAAGACCCAGCTATCTCTCTTTTAACTCTCCTGTATTTCCGACTCATAGAGAGGGAAAAGGTATAGAGAAGATGAAGTGGAAATAAATACCCAATTATTCTACATCTTTACCCCTCTGCAGACACCTCTTTCACATTCTATGTTGTTTCAGCAGGCTCCTTTGATCAAAAGCCTTTATCTTAGCTCCCTGTTTCTAAAGTCTCGACTGGCTGTGAATGAAAGCCGAAGAGTTCAAGATGATGCGTCTAGTGAATAAAACAAGGGAGTCCTCACGAGTTTAAAGAAATGCTCCCTCTCTCTCTCTCTCTCTCTCTCTTTCTCTCTCTATGACAATAGTAAAGTATAAAATCAATTTAGTTTAATTTTATTTATACCTCATATTTCCCCATTACATATGAATGACATTCAATGAGTCATACTTCAGTAACAGAGCACCAGGAGTTAACCAGCATTTTGGGGTTATTTTTAACGCAGTTATGGGTCAATAAGCTTCAATGTAAAACTTTGCTGTAGGTTTGCCAGTAACTTACTATTGATTTAATTACTAAGTTAGGCTCGACTCCAGAAATGAGATGAAAGATGGGCCAAGTGATTTTCCAGGTGGGCAAATATATTTTTTGGCCCAAACTATTTACTATAAACGAACGATTTACAAAATAACTATTTAGCTTTTTGAATTATTCCTTCTTCTCGTATTACTATAGTAGAACATTTTATTTTGACATTCTTATGTATGTATTTACTTTTTTTACCATTTACATTTATTTTACATGTAACAATTAGTAACTTAAAACTTGATGAAAACATAAAAAGAGCTGTTCACATCACTATAATATTCACAGCATTAACTTTCTACACCTTTAAGAGAATTTTGTCAAACTCATCAATGTCCAGTCCATGTTATTGCTCTTTCATGAGTAAAAAGTACAAACAATTTTTTTCCTATCATGAAGTGTTATTAGGTGGAATGGTGTCTTCCGCGGGTTGAGCTGCTAATATTTGATGTAACGGGCGGAATAATTCATGTGTCATTTGCGGTCCGGATGCGGCTCGGGAAATAATACGTGTTTAAGCTCTGTGTGAAGAGCTGATTTCTAATTGCAGTGTTGAACATTGTAGCCAATTTCGAGCAGTTAAGGGACAGCTATGACTCATTATTATCACAATTGAAATAAACGATTTAGCTCATCATGCTCCTGCTTTACTGCATTTCATTTAGCTGTGATGGCAGCAAGCGGCTTTGGTATAGTTTTACATGATCAAGGTAAGTGAAACATGTTAATATCACACGAAGGATATTGTGTATTATTAACACATTTTGCATGGATCAAAACACATTTTATAGATCACTAATCAAATAACCTATAGAATAGCTATGATTAGCTAACAATATTTTTTGGGTGGATTCAGTCTGGTTGTCTCTCCCGAAACTCTGCCATGTTGAGTTACTACATGTTTAAAAAGCATTACCCAGGAATTCCTAATATTTTAATACTTGTGTGTGAGAAAATAAATGGTTTTGTCTACATCATTTAGATGTGGGCCTAATGCGGGTGCGGTTCGGGTCACACCTTTTGTGAAATGGGTAGGGTCAGGTACGGAATTGAATTAGTGCTGTTGGCTGATGTTGGGTCGGTTGTTCTTTTATTTACTGCGGGTGTGGGTTTATCAAACATGTCCCGAGCAGGACTCTGACGCAAGTCAAGTCTATTCACTGCAATGGAACAGTTTTATCACATTAACGGCGGTTCACGGATCCCTCTCTCTCAACGGCTGAGGGTGGAGGGAGGGTGGGCAAAGCTTCTGATAAGGTGGGCATAGCCCCCCCTGGCCCCAATGTGGAGCCGGGCCAGTACTTAGTACTACTTTACTATTACTGCTGTTTTAAATTTGAGTTTAGATTTTACTTTAATCATTTTAAAATGAGCAAGAATAGACTGGTCTCATTACTGGCATTAGCACAGCAACAATGCATAAAAATACATTTTCCTTTGCAATTTTGTCTTGTTTTCTAGATGGAAAAGATCATTAGTCTTGTTTTATGAAAGAAAATGTAAGGACTAGATATGTTTGAAAACAAAATTATAAATTAAATCAATAAGTTACCTTCTGCAAACTTATGCCAATGTTTTAAAGTGAGGAACAAACCCAGCCTCGTTTTCTCAGGATTGGCAGGAGAAGAACCCAGATGCAGGCAGGAAACAATGAATAGACTTTTAATAATGAGAAACAAATACCCACAATGGGGCGAAACAAGAATGTAGCTAAAACGTGAAACAAATGACCTAATAATATAACAACATCAAAAACCGGGCACAAAATCCAACAAGGGTTTAGATACAACAAGGCAGGGTCACAAAGACACAAGCTTGAATACAAGCAATACAAAACAAGTCCAGGAAAATTCCAGGGGCCCGTTTCAAGAAGGAGGTTCAACCAACACCGAGTTAAAATGTGAACTCTGAGTTGTTTAAAACCGAGATGCAAAACTTTGAGTTTTGGGTTTCAGAACAGCGTATTTGAGTTAGTTCCATCAACTGTAGACTTACCTTGAGTTAAGTGCTTGCACCACAATCATGACAAGCCACTATCCGAAATCATGATTCACCATGGCAACGGCACCAAAAAAAAGCAACATGGCGGCAGAAAGCGCTTGAGAGCGAGGCACACTTTCTGCGCTGCATACAGTTGATTTACTATTACTAATGTGCTTTAATGTGTAAATGAATAAGAGAATGAAACAACAGAAATTAATTGAAATAATGAGTGATAATCGTGATAAGTACTCTAGTGAGCCTTGTGAGACATCATGGTGTATGGGACACTTGTTAGTGTGTCAGACTCTTATGTCACATGCAGAGTGATCATTGGTTCGAACCCGGAGCAATTTTGGGTCTAATTTGGGTCTAAGTCTAATTTACTGTAAAGAAAAATTGTACAGTTTTAATAAAAATGCACAGGGAAATGACAAAATTCCACTTGGTCCTAAATTGCTCTCCTGAAATCAAAGAACATCCATACTGTAGCATGAACTGAATTAGTGCAGCCTCTTTACATACAGGATCCTCTATAAAAGCACATAGGACATTTTAGTCACTGAGATGGTTTCTGTGTGATCAAAATGTGTGCCATGAATGACTATATGAATGAATGAGGTACACCACTTGGGCATTAAAAAGGAGGAGGAGATTGAGAGAAACTCTGGGTTTACCAAAGAAAACCTGCTCCCGACCAGATTAGGTTCAAGGAGAAAGTTACTATACTAACTGACTCCGAGTATAAGTTACCTCTCTTTAAAAAAAAGGCTTGACTTACCCCGCTTTCTCTTGTTTGACATTCCTCACATTCTGAAACGGAAAACCCAGAGTGTCCCTCATTTCAGGGTTGATATACTCAGAGTTTTCACTTAACCTTCTTTCTGAAAAGGGCCCCAGGGCAGCAGACACAAGGGCATTATAAAGGGGAACTAACAAGAGATGATAACAATGTACAGGTTTGGGTATTGAGACAGAGGCTGGAAGCTAAACTAGGAAACGAGAGGGGTGGACAAATGAAGAGACCGGAGAGACCGCATGTAATGTCGAGACTGACAATAATATGCTTCTCTCCACACAAAACACAAGGTTCTGTTATGATCCTGCCACTAGACCAAGCAAGACATGACATGAAAAGGCAGAACCATGAAAAGTTTCATCTACAATCCAACTGTTTGGTTCATCTCTATTTGACCCAAAGCCGGGTTTAAATTACCACTTTGGTCTGTGTGTATTTTATATCTAATTCATTCTATGTAACAGGTACAGAAATGTTCGCCTTCTACCTGAAGGGCTTCATAGGAATCTATTGTAGCGTGTTATTACACGGCTCATTTGAATGCTTGATTCTGATTGGCCAGTCGAGACATTCCAAGGGTTGATATTTTCAAATGACAAACACTCAAAACTTAATACACCCTGTAACCTGGATGCTGTAAATCATTTTAGGAGGGGCGGTTTAATATTACACAAAAATGTATTATTAAATGTCTTTTAATAACATATATGACATTATATTTACAAATGATTATTCAAATTTGCCTGTTCGTGACGTTTGAATGTCGTTTCTCACCTTAAAACCAAAACTAAACGCATTTTCCTCGAGGAATGTCTGAATACGGTAAAAATATTTCAAATTCACATTCTATGTCCAGTTGTTTTTTCATGTGGGAAGTAGGCGGTATATTGTACAAGTAGCTTGCTGTTATCACGATCACTGTCGGGCCTTATTTCTGCGATGACAACCAGCAGCCTGTAAATTATCCCTTTCTTATCGCGTTGAACATTCGCGCCAAAAAATCACGTATTGACAAATCAATCTTTATCCATATTGATGAACATACTTTCCTGTATCTCTGTAGATTGACAGAGGGAACACATTGTTAGCTGGTGTAGAACTCAAAGTACTCAACTTCGAACACACTTTTTCCCTCAATGGTTCAGCGCTGGTTCAGTTTCCTCTGGACGGCCCGTAACCCAGTTCTTATGGCTTGCGACTTGTCCCATGAGACCGTCACAAACCAGCCAGTGACAAGCACAGCAGGCCTGTCTCTGATGAAAACAGTTCTCCACAGGCAATGTGCCCAGTATGTCTCTCTCTCTCTCTCTCTCTCTTTCTGATCTGTCACATTGATGTATGAATATAGCCTCAGTATTAAGGTTAAGGCATTTTCACTGAATTTTTAATCTAGTAACTTAGTGTTCTGGGCATTGAGCAGCATGTAGCGAAGCAGCTTGATGATTTGTGCTGCTACAATGTTTTGCTCTGTTTTTCTGCTCTTTGTTTTTGGCACAGACGCCGATCTCTCTGACAAAGAGATGAAAGCTGGAACAGAAGGATATTTCTTAGGGAGAAATGCAAACGGGAGGTCTATGTAAATGTGTGAACAGCAATGGTTTGATCCATGATGTTTTGTTGACCTGACAATGGCAGAAATAATTACATCACTGTTTACATAAAAACTAAACATCTTGCTGAAGAAAAAACATTTCTTTAATCTGTTATAAGGTTGATTTGAAGGGAAAGTCTTTTTGCAATCATTTATTTATGTAATATTCCAAACCTTCATTGTCACACTCTGGGTCAAAAAAGGAGAGCACACGTTAAAGTGAACAGACAGTAATAAAGAGTCCGGGGAAAACAAAACAGGAAAAAACAGGAATCCATAAAAGGCAGGTATAATCCAGAACGGAAATGAGACTCACGCTAAAGAACAATATTGACGTTAAAACTCAACAAAGAACATGACAAAACACAGGGTATAAACAGTGTCCAGGGAATGATCATCAGGTGCGGGTGCAACAAACAAGGTACAGGTAAGGGATCGTGGCAAAATATAGTCCAAAGGAAAAAACGGAGAAAACTAAACAGGGAAACAGACATACATGTGGCATCTATATGACTCTTCTATCTTATGGACTGCATTTTTGGGTGGACTATCCCTTTAAAACCCAACATACTCGTGATTGTATTGAGATCACAAACAATGTTCGTATCAAACAGCTGTAATTTATTGTTTCATTACAATGTTGATATTATGAAACACATCATTTTATTCTCAACAATGTACCTTTTAAGGGGAACTCCGAGCCAAAACGAAAATTCTTCCATTAATTACTCCCTCTCAAGTAGTTTGACATCTGTAGGACCTCCAAATTAAGGTAGTTTTGGAAGCTCTAGTCACGTCCTGTCGCGCATCCGATGTAGACACGGGCTACGTCCGAAATCACATACTGTGACAGTACGTATAGAATTTGATTAAGTACCAACCTATCGGCCGTTAAAACAGTACGTTCTGTATAGTACGAGTGATATAGCATGAATACATTTAGGACATACTGTGTCCGCCATTTTTTATGGTCATGTGACCCGTATGCTGACAACAACCTACAGTATTTACAACTGCCTACACGTGAGCGTTGATACAACATAATTTAGTCACGAGAAATTCATTTATTGGCACTTACATTAAAAACGAACTTGAAGTTTTCCACAATTTTTATTTGATTTACTTTTGAAATTTGATGGTTGCTCAGCTCCCTTGGCATCATGGGATAGAGAAGTGTCCATCCGATCCACACTCGAGAATCTTGACAGAAGCAGTAGACCATACGGGTATTTCTCACCTACTGGTTTTTGCATTCTGAGGTTCGGACATACTATTCATGACTCATACTCACTTTCGCCTACTATATAGTATGAATGTAGGTGATTTCGGACGCAGCCACAGTGTGAGTTTCCAGCTTTCGTTCCTGAAAGCGACACGACAGTCCATCCGGTGTCAACATCGCTAAACGCATGCGGGGTCTGACATAGAGTGCATACATCGAGCGATGCTGACATCGGATACACTGTCATCTGACTCGTGTGTTTGGTTCCATTGCAATCTATGTAGGGGTCAGAAAGCTTCCAAAACTTCTAAAACAACCTTAATTCCTTTCTGGGGAATAAAGGAGGTCCTAGGGATGTTAAACTACTTGAGGGTGAGTAATTTATGGTAGAATTTAAATTTTGGTCGGAGTACCCGTTTAAGACTTAAACATGTAAATGAGCTCTGTTCATGACTGGCTAACCTCTGTGAGCTGGCAAAATTCCTCCCATCATTAATCTGACTTGGCCTAGTTGCTACATATGAATAGTTGTGGATATGTAAATGTGGGTCATCATATAAAGCCTCTGATGAAACTGCATTTCTGTGCTGTTATAAAAGTTATAAAATATGTTCAACAGAACTGAGAGTACCACACTTTTATTCCTTTCTCAAATTTTTATGAAATTATCAAATATTTGATGAACAGTGCACGCAATCTGCGGAAAGACCATGCCAAAAAAGTGGAGTAAAAAATCTACTTTAGGTACCAAGAATGTATTAATTTGATCAGTAAATATACTATCAGAATTTTCTCTTATAAAAAATTGACCCTGGTCAATAAAACATTGACGGCCCAACTGAGGTTGAGCCGTCAGTCTGGTCAAGACGGACTGAACGTGTTTCTTAAACACACCAGTGCTTTACTGTTTAGCGAAAGTTTTTGGATACCGGAGGACCATTCCTAGGTTTCGCTTGCTTCTCGGCTTAAGGTTAAGGATGCTTTGCGTTGTCATGGAGATACAGCCTTCAGAGATGTGGAAAAGACTTCTGCATACACGAGATCCACCTTCATTTACATTTACATTTACATTTAGTCATTTGGCAGACGCTTTTATCCAAAGCGACTTACAGTGCACTTATTACAGGGACAATCCCCCTGGAGCAACATGGAGTAAAGTGTCTTGCTCAAGGACACACTGGTGGTGGCTGCTGGGATCGAACCAGCAACCTTATGATTACCAGTTCAATGGTTTAACCCACTAGACCACCATCTCCACCTTCACCCTTTAATGGGCTGGTGTGGGCAGCCGTCTTGGGCTTTCTCTATCTTTACTGTCTTTAGAATTACAGCTGGATGAATGCGTATGAGAGACCTCTGAGAGTCGGGAAAACATTTAGTTTTATTTTATATGATAGCATAAATGTTTGTTTATTGTGTTGGGAGCGTTGACTCATGGTTTGAGAGACAAAGGGAAAATGAAGCGTGTAGTGAGACAAGAGCGTGCTGCTCTCAGGTGTAATCTCACAGATCTCATGTTTTTCATGTGGATGTCTTCTCTATGCGTCATCTCTCTTCTTATGATTCTTTAGAAATCTTCACCAGTATAAAATGTACAAAATTAGTCTAAACTTTTTACGATGTGTTTATTTTTTCTTATGTTTTTCAGTAAGGACAAATACAATCTAAAATCATGGTTCTCTTAAACACATGTTTGAGTCAAAGGTTGCCAGTTGACCTATTCTGGATTGTTTCAACTCATGGTTGATCTAAAACAACCCGGAATAGGTTTTTTAGAATAGCAGCCCCCTCAACATCAGCTAAGGTAGAATGTCATTAACTAGACATAACTCCTCCCCCATTGACTCCCATAGTATTTATTTTCCCTTCCATGGCAGTAAATGGTGGATGAGATGATCTAATTGAGATCTGTTCTTTACTGACATTCTTCCAAATATCTTTTGTCGTGTTCAACAGAACAAGAACATTTACACAGGTTTGGAATAATCAGAGGGTGAGTAAATGATGACAGAATTTGCATTTTTGGGTGAACTATCCCTTTAATCTTTGGACTTTATTGACTTTAGTTTCCAATCCCAGACTTGTTAAGGTGGGCAACTAAAATATTTAAAAACGCTGAAACATTAGAATGGTCTTTTCTGTTCTGTTTCTTTTTCAAAACAGCATCATGGCATTTGCTGCTTTATCAATTACAGAAGCATCCGTATTCATACACGTATTTTGTCATTTCTTACCATCAGCAGCTTTCGGTTGTGAACTTCCGATTGACCTATCGCTAAGCCCCTCCCCTTAAATGCAGATGAGCAGAGAAAACGGATTTCATACTGTCATTAACTTTCAATTTCCATGTGCTCAAGCAGAACGTTATGTCATCATGTGCTTCAGCACGATATCACTGGCTAAAACAGAAAAGTCCATGCTAACATACAAACCTGAATAGGTAACAGATCAAAAACACATAAACGAAGGTCTACATGTCAGTGTCCATATTAAACTGGTTAAATATAAATTCATTGAATCTTACCCTGTGGTACATGATCAGTGCTGTCGTTTGCGATCATGGAAATCTTGTGATCTGTAAACCCTCGCTTCCAAATGAATCTTGCTATCTAACATATTTATTGCAAAATATCCCTCCACGATATGGGTAAGTCCCACAAGAATGCTCCCCAACGTGAGTGTGTGCAAAATGTGTGAAAAAAGGCTTTTACACTGTTCGCTCTCATCTTAAGACATTAGCGAACTCTGTGAGTTTGTCCGAGTTTGGGAAAGAATCTCAGGGGGCGGGACTTAACGATCAACTACTTTTATCCAATCGCAGAGTATCTTATCACAGTGTTCACTATGTTATGGTGATCAGGGGTCCTATCGGTGTTTCCAAACGGATCCCATTGTATAATAATATAAACTTCTGTAAATCTAACACGCCCTCGTAAAGAAACATCACTTGATCACACTTTTATAACTGTGCATGTTCCAAGTCTTCTGATGTCACGTGAGTAAAAGAACTAAAGACTAAAGCGGTAGACTTCAGACGACAAGAGCGTATCAATCACATGGTCTGCTTTTATTTAGTTATTGTAATAGATCAATTATCTATAAAACTCCTTAGTGAAAAGTCAAATTCACTAATATGTATTCACCTTCTATATATACACTTACAGTTTCAAGGCTTGTGCATAGAATCCAAACAGAAATGTGTGACGCAGTGAAGACTGTTGAGGTGTGAGAGGATGAGAGGATGAGAGGAGATTCCCACTTGCGCTCGGTTGCACGTCTCTTGTCCTGTGGGACTGTCCCATGCTAATGTTCAGCGGTTACATAAGTCTGGGTTCCTCTCTTACCTTAAAAGGGTAAAAAGCAGTAACAAACTCCCCAGTGACGGACATATACACTGGGGGAATGAGTGCATTTGTTATATAAAGCCTCCCACAGAACGCCGGATTGTCTCCGGTGCGCGCCGCGCTGTGATTATACACACATTCAGATTTTATGTTAAAACTACAGGAGAATTTTTTATTTGGGATTCATGACTTCTTGGAAGCAGACCCGAAGAGTTTGGGTTTTGTTACTGCGACACAAACATGAGATGCTCCAAATATAATACAGTCAACTGTTTTGAGTGAAACGGTACTGCATACTGCACCATACTGTATACTGAAAGTGTGTAGTGTGCCACCACAGACCTTTTTCTTGCGTAACCTTGTCCTATTTAAAATGTCCTTTAGATTATCCTAAAGCGGGACATTTTTTGCATTTCAGATTTTGTGAAATATTGAGATGTGCGACCAAAACATTACATACACAACCAATACCATTTTAAAATATCCAGGATGTGTCCTAATGAAATAAAAAAAGAAAATTCAGACAACACATTCATGAAAGAAATTATAGACACATAAGTGCTCCAATCGTCTCAGAAAATGAGCAGTTTCCTAATGTGGGACACTGAAAGTCTATGATAAAAGGCCAATCTCTCCTTGATTTAATAGTAAAATGCTCTTTGTTATGGATGGTTGAAACTTGGAAAATGAAACATCATTATACAAATAATATGATAATATGATGCATTTATTATAAAGATATTAAGCAACTATTATGATAGGCCTATGTTGTTATTGTAGAAATAAGTTGCACAGAAAATGCACATTCAAAATGTCTTTCTTTTTTTCACTTTACTTAAAAAACACATGCAACAACATGCATAGCATGCATAGGGTTGTTAACGACATTCTTCGAAATGTCTACTTTTGTGTTCTGCAGAAGAACGAAAGTTGTACGGGTTTGAAATGACAAGATGGTGAGTTAATAATGACAGTATTTTCGTTTTGAAGCTGAACTGCTCCTTTAAACATCTGCAGTAATAGCATTCTAATATTGCAAAAAATATATAAAATATATAAACCCACAAACCATGCCCCACCACACATTTTGACTGATTGAAAGTACTGTCCCACATTCGGATATTCATACTGTCCCACTTTTTGAAACCACATGTTCTAAAGTGGGACACTAGGATATTCGATACAAAAATAAAATATAAAGTTTATACAAACAAAGTTATACTACATTTTGATTGACAAATCATAAGATTCATAAGATTATTAGACCAAAAAGTGCCAGGACTGCTTTGTTTAAAATTAATTTATATTTCTTAATATCAAGTTTGGCTGACCTTTGGGTGGTCCTCACACCATGTGCTTTTTGTTTGTTGATCGCTTCGCCCTCAAATATGACTGGACATCTGAGATGTTATGTGATTTTCACCACAAGACACCACAGCTTTGACTAACCAATAGTTTGCCTGTCATTCATTTATTTAGGGGGGAGCTACAAACATTACATCTTACGTGTCCCACATTATGCAGTGTCCCACTTTAGGGCAATTCACCATACAATAGTGTGCCATCTATAATCCCCGTAGAAGTAATGTAGTGGACCATTTTCCTATACTAAAGTACATTTTGTAATAAGTTTTAAATATTTTTTATTTGGAAAATATGTTTATTTTAATTATACTGTATAATGCTGTATTCACAAGATCAGAATCCCTTGACAGAATGTTTCTCAAAATCCTACAAACGTTTTGATTAAAAGTATTTTTATGGACAAAATATTCATACATTCTCACATTCATATTCATTACAAAACTAAAATGTATTAGTGTTTATTGTTTCTTCAAAAATGGTTTTAAAATACACGCATAATTAAGAGAAAACAGAACCCAGATAGGATCATCAATATTGTTTAAATCTTCTCAGGAGGAGACATCAAGAAGCTGATGAAACCACATTTGTTTTTCACAAATTCTGAGTAAAGGGTAACTACATTAAATGTAATATATTTCTGATTTATTATGGATTCTTATGGCTACAACAAATCAGGTTGTGTCAAATCATCATAAAATGTGCACAAATGATTAATAAAGGGGTAACACTTTAGTTTATTGTTCAACTATTAACAAGTTTCTTAGTAGATTTATTAGTACTTATAAAGCACATATTTAACATGACCACATAATACATCCCTAATCCTACCCAATACAAAAACCTAATAACTACCTTACTAACTATAAACAAGCAACAAATTAGTAGTGTACTGGGGCAAAAGTCATAGTTAATGGTTTATAATACCTAGAATTGGACTTTAAAATAAAGTGTGACCAATAAAGATAAAGTACACAATATATCAAAATACACATTCAAGTTTCGCACGGATTTGGACGGATTTTTTTGTTTGCCAAATGGGAACAGCCACAGGTAACATTCGGCCAATACAGACAAAGATGACACTCCAGTCTTCGAGCATCAGATGTATTGTTAGCTCCAGTCTGTTTCCAGTAAGATGCAGAATCTGAACCAGTTTCCATTGCTCAATGCAGCAGACTGCAGTAGGATTGAATGATCGCTCTTCAGCAGCACAATGTCATTAATGGTAATTGCAAGTGGGGGAGTAATAGGGTGGTAATACGCCATGGTCCTAATGCAGTGCTGGGCCACAGGCTTGAGTTATTGACCCCCAGCCCAGCGCTGCAGCACGCTAGAAAACAGCCTTATGAACGACGCAATGACCTCTCGGCTGCAGCTGCGGGCTGCTTTATGCTGTTTCTTTCTCTGGCTCTCTCTCTTTCTCATGCATAATGCAGCAGCCAAATCAGATGGTGGGAGCGCTAGCAGAAGTAAAAACATCAATAACATCAGATCGAGGGCTAACGGGATAACGGCAGACATTGTTCAATGCCGCACAAATAAAAAGCGAGACGGCAGAATAAACAAGCTGATAGGGTGAGTGGGGAACTGAGCAGCGTTGATCACGGATGCTTGTGTAGGTGGCGGGTTGTAGCCTGATGATCCTCAGTGGACCCGCATTTCACGTTGGAGATCAAGTGGCGAACCGATACAAAACCCAAATTATTTATCTTACAGATAAACTGCAGGCTTGTCGCAGCTGATATGAGCTTGGGACTGAGCATGCTCTTTTGATGCCTTTAGCCAATCAGCACTGTCAGGATAACGCCAACCGCCATATTTGGTCACATCACTTTGCTCAGGTGATTCATTTTCTTGCAGAGCCCAAATGGCGTTGTGTATTTCGGTGGCTAAATGCACCAGACATGCAACCATTGTTAGGTTAAGTACAGTATGCATGTAGCTTCCTTTATTTCTTGAAATGAATTGAAAATTAAGAGATTGACATCAGTCACAAAGAATGTTGTAACAAGCAGGGCTGGACTTGGACTAAAACGCCCTGGACTTCTTGTCCAAGAGCGGCTCTCAGTCTGTTTCAACCGCCCGTGATTGCATTCTAGTGGGGTCTCCCTCCCTCTGATTGTGTTTCAGCCCACGTTTAGACGCGGCCCTGTTCCCGTTTTATGAATTCTTCAATAACCCAGGGCAAAGCTTAATCCAATCAGCACAAGACCTGTTTTCATGGTCCCGAATAGGTAGATGTCTTCGATGTCCTCCACAGAAAGAGCCGCCAGGTACACGATCCGCCATCTCCCCAAAGCGTCCATCGTTTAGCCAGCTGCGAATGTTCCGTCAGGGCAGTTAGGTTCCCCCGAACCCGAGTTCCTCGTCGAGAAAATGGTGTCAATTGCGTTGAGAGACCAGTTGATCAGATCCATAATTTTCAAGTTTGGAGAGAAGTGCAAAGAGAGTCTCTCAACAGGAGACAAAGCAGGGAAAATAAGGGCAAGGACGGGAATTGAAAAAATGCGACCGCCTCCGCTGAGAATATCACAGTAAGGAATCAAGAACTTGCATCAGAAACAACAAAAGAGGTTAAATTAGATTTTGGGTGACTTCCCAGTCAATATAACGTGTTTTTACAATGTCGTATTTTGGTTACAATTAGGAAATGCTGGAGCCCAACATTCTAAAAAACATTTTAAAACCACGTCCCATAAAAAACGTATGCATCTAAAATTAATCGTTTTTAAAATGTTATAAAAATACTAGTCTCAGATGCCCACAGAACGTTGGCTACATGTCTGATCCATATGACATTCTTTTCTGGAAATACTTCAGCATGTGCGAAGTCGTTATCTGATTGGTTGAATTTCACAGGATTTGCGGGAGACGTGTGTGTCGCGTTCTTTAACGGTCCGCTTGGAAACAACACAAACCCGTCTGATCTAAGAAGTAAACTGTCTGGTTTACAATGGTTGCTATAGGAAGTCATCATGATCGACTAAAAACCTAATTCTTATAAGTATGTGAGGTTCAGGGCATTAACTTATAATCATATGGTTGCTGTTAACTAAAGTCATGTTTGTGAATTTACACCGGTCTTTTACTGAGGGGACATTTCAACGTCTCTAAACATGACGTGGCACAAAACAAAACGTGACTGGTTGCTTAACTGTCAGTCATATGGCTTCTTGGGCAGGCTTTGGCCAAAGAAAGTGGTGATAAGTTCCAGACCTTCAGTACGAGAAAAATACCAACTTGCCATGTTTTCTTTGAGTAGGTATATGCCTATCACGTGTGTTTACAACATGACACGTTTTATTGAGGTGTTAAATGTGTCATTTATGGAACAAGAAAAACCTTCACATAAGTAAACAGCTTAAAATATTTATTGTAATGTTAAATTCCGTTAATGAGAATTTAATGAAATCACCACTGTGATCCCAACAAGCGTTATTTCCATCAATCAAAATATAATTTCTGATTTTTCCTTCTGATTTTATAACCTGGACATGTTTCACCCAACATTATTAAATTTACCTGTGGGTTTTTCTGTTACCCACAATTCCAGGATCAAGTGTTCAGTCAAGGCGTGATGCAGCGTGTCTGTAGCAATCAGCCTCAGTTTGCTGATGTCTCTTTATGATATTTGCTTCCTGTTGTGATAATAAATAAAGCAAATGTTGAGCGCCTCTGTCTTTGATAAGAGAACAACAAGAAGAAGGAACTGAGGAAAAGAAGGAAGGAAACTGCCTAGAGGAGCAGGAAAACATCAAAGAGCATCTCCAATGGCAGGCGGCCTTGCTCAGTATTTCAAATCAATGCCTCTAGTGTCTGAAGGTGTATGGCGTCATTACATCGGGGTGATATAAGGATTTCATTCTTAGATGTGCCACCCCAGAGATTTGGCAAAGCCAGGACTTGCTGTTGAGTATACAATTGTTGATAAAAGGACTAGAGTGTTTTTTTTTAAATAGGGTATGATTTAAAGATACAGTGAAATTCCACATGCCATTTACTTGTATATTCTAATGTACTAAATGTATATCGATCTGAAATTAAATGGATGCTGAAAGGTGAATGTCATAGTACTTTCTGAATGGAGGCAGTTGGTTGGAGGGGTTGAAAAGCAAAATATACTTGTTGTTCCTGCCAGTCATTGGTTCACATCCTAGCAAATGCATGTATTAATAAAATGTATAGCTTACTGTAGCAAACTTAGCGTTCTTAAATGCGTCAAAATCAAGAATAAAAGATTTTGTAGGGGATTCAATGAGGAACAGTTTTATTCAAACACTATTCTTCATGAAATAAGTAAGAATTATCATGAGCAATATATTCTTCACCACCCTTTGTAAGGGAAACAAATATCAGCTCAAATTGGGGTGAATTTGATGTATTATGAGCATGTGTACGTATCTGGATTAAAGTTCATGATTTGGGGAAATCACTTAGCATTACGAGCAGGTAGCCAGAATCTGCACGTTTAGGATCTCAGGATTAGGAGCATGAACTACAAACAACGTCACGTGTGAAATAAAACAGGAGTTTATTACCTAGACTAGACACATACTAGTCTAACATACATACACACACAAACAGTTGAGCATTTGAAGAAGATTGAAGGGGAAGCAGAGACAAGAACACAGCATGGATTTATGGCAGTATTTGATATTCAGAAGATCAATAGCTGGAACAAAACATCAGTTTCTTCTTGTAAAACACCTTTGTTAAAAGGATTAATGATGCTCTATGCATCCAATAATAAGACTAAGTTTGATACTTGCATGTCTTGCCCATCAAAAGAAAGAAAGTGTCCTGATGCAGTTTCTTGAGGCTCCAGTTGACCTTGGCTGGAAGTGATCAGAGAAACCAAGTTTCATGCAGAGGATCCATATCTGGAAAGACGAGGCAACAAACTGGCACAAACTTAACTGGTACAGGTGAAATCTTCTTCTAGTCCATCCTTTAGAGATAGTTCTACCCTTCTAGATGTGGCACGGACAGAACCCGAACAAAAAGAAAAGCAAAACTCAAGAAGGGATTGGAGAGAAAGAACGACCCATTCGAACTGAAGTAACTCAGGCACTGTATTTTATATGAAAGTCTTTTTTTACTTGAAAAGCAACATGACCTTTGTTCACTCATCATGTGTCGACGGCTCAATGATGAACACATGATTAGCACAATGACTTCTGGGGTTATGATGGATGATGTTTACTATATATGGATCATTAGTTTTCACTTATTATTACACACTTCAGAAATTTTACCGCCAACCGGCACAAGACTACATTTACAACAAGAGTTTTGGAAAACAAAACAAAAGAATTCAATGAAATCGTTTAATTATTCAACAAATACCATTTTTATGTCAAACGTGCCACTCAATAAACTTTTCGATCACAATGTCCTCTTCCAACTTCTGTTTAGAGTCGTCTTTGGCGTGGTCTGTCTTTCTCCACATCTCTTCTTCCTCACCCACCCTATCGCTGGGCTGACAAGAAGCTTGTGTGATCAGCCCTCGTTTGTCAAGGCCTCCAGTGGTGTTATTATTAATGAATTCACAGCTGATGAATCCGCCTGTTCATGTGTCTACAGAGTGTACAGGTGGCACTGTCACTTCAAGTCCTACTTCAAAGTCTCCAGAACCCCTACAGAACCCACACAGAACCTCTAAAGCCAGCCCTGAGCCCACACCAGTGTCTGTGGTTTCAGAAATCATGCCTACGGCTGAGCTGTGTGTTGGAGATGCTATAGTCACGTTTTCTGTTGAATAATAAAAGAATTGACTGTTATTTGATCATTTCTCAGGGACTTAAAGGACATATAAACAGAAGTTGGGACATGATTGACTGAATTTGTCTTATGATCTTAAAGACTCTTTGATCTGTGGGCTGGTCATGAAATACTTGACAAGAGCTTTAGAGACAAATGAGTAGACATGAAGCACTTTTTGGAAGATGACATGTCCTCTGGTGTGGTGTGATGTAATATGCAGACCTCAATCGATGCCTTGTCACTTTCCAGGCAAGGCATTTCACTGCACTGGTATCTTGAAAGCTATTTTTAGACATGCAACTGAATTTATGAAGAGGAAAGGGAATAACATTTTATGCTAAATTTACACGGATTCAGTATCTTACAACTAAATCATTTTCTTAACACTTTCAATTAGGTTGTCTTTGTTTAAAATAGTTATTGCATTAGCAATATTTTTACATCATTTATAAATCTTAATTCATGTTAATTTTTGCATTTATTAATAAAACATTTTAATCAAAAGCTGTTAATTCACCCTGCACTAACATGAACAATGACATTAACTAACATTAATGAATGCTGACTAAATTTACTGCTCTTTGTTATTTCATGCAAGTTAATGTACTTACTAATGTTAATAAATACAACCTACAACCTACTATAAGATGTACAGATCTAAGGGTGTGTTTACAATTTTTTCTAGTCTACTTGAAAGTTTAGACAATAAGTCTGGTTGTGTCATGAATTGTGGTCAATACGCCCTTTTCCGATAATGTAAATTTAACTTCCGCCTTTTCACAAAGCAGTGTATCATAACATCCGTCTTGCAACAAACAAGGAGAGTAGAAGAAGAACTTCCGTTTTTCCGTCGCGCTGGAATTTAACAACAGTGTAAACATTTTTTATTCAAGTACTTATCCTAGCACCTTGGCTAACACAAAAATAAAACAAAACACTTGCCTTCATAATCAAACAGGAACTGTTCAACGAAGAATTTGTATCCTTTATCTAGCTTTGATCTTGTCGTAAGCGAAAATTTGTCTGCAAGATTTGTGGCAGCTGTGCAAGAGACTTTGTAAAGTCCATTCTGAGGCGCTAGCGGAAGTAACTCTACACTGCTTTGCGGCCGAAAGATATCCAGAATATGTCAAGGAGTTTTACTATAGCTGAATTATTTTTAATTATGAGGTCTATGGATTTAACCAAACTATTTTGGAAGGGTATGCAAACAGCACACACTAACACACTAACACACAAATTTATATTTTAAAGCCTGAAGTGCTTACCAATATATATTAGCATTACATTGTGTTAACATCATACTTAAAATGAATTTTGCTACTGTTATTTCAATTAATCAATGAAAGAAGACATTTGTGTTTGATAATAATAATCAAGAGATTGTACGTAAATAAAACCTACCACATTGTAACAAACTATGTTCTACAGTCCCAGCTTGATATATAATAACTATTCAGTTTGTAAATTGACACTGCAACATTATCCAATGGCACGAGTTGCGGGAAGGAACTGTTAGCCCAACCAAAGGCATACCAGAAGTTTTGGCACAGTTTTGGTGCAACCTGTTTGGAAACAATTATTTTGTTGCTTTATTTTGAAGGCTCACGTTCACACGCATCAACTTGAACTGTTTCAGTTTTTGCTCGGTTCAGAAATATGACCTTGTATTAATCAGCGACTGCGTCAGTACTGACCTTCAGAAAGCTCTGACAAATAGAATGATTTGGGGAATTGGTGTGACGCAGGTAATGGATACGAACCTTCAGTGGGTGAGAGGTTTCTCCACTGAAGTGGTCATTAAGAGCCGTGGAAGGTCGGGCTTATCCATTGAGGGTGAGAAACAGACACAATGAAGAGCGTATATGTGCTAGGTTATGCTGACCTCTGAGTGTAGGAGAGCTCTCGACTCTTCTCTACTCAACAGCACTTCATGAAGCTGTTCTCACCCGCTGTAATCAGCCCTGGTGCTCACAGGAGAGCCACTTACGTGCAGACATACTGCTTGCAAATGAAGGCTGTGACATTTTATACAGGACCTTGTCCTCTGCTGAATTCAGGTTCTCCCTCAACAAGGCTTCAACCTTCTGCCTCCATTCTGAGTGATTATGATGCCACACTATCATGAAGGCCACCTTTAAAACTATTAGTAACATCTTAAAATGATATTATTGTATTTTCCTGGAGATATATTTAATGATGAAGAAAGTGAAGACAGGAGATGGGGTGGAAAAGCAAAGTAGGTACGTCGAATCTTTTTGTTTCCAATGTTTCTCTGCAACAGCAATGAGATGTAATGGTAACCATTTTTCAGGGGTAAAATCTTCTCAAAGGTTGTGCAACGCAAATGTTTCTCCTAAGTAGTTTTTTCTAAAGAATTGACAAAGGACCAACGCATCGACCTGTGCCCAACGTGTGCAGAGATATCTATATTTTTTTATCCGATTCGTCCAAGATTGAATTGTCTGAGCTTATCTGTTTGCATTGCACCATTAAAAATGATAAATAATAAAGGTTTTACTGGACTGTTATAAAATAATAAAGAATTGAGTAAAATAAGAAAGTCGGGGCAACATGATGTGTGAAGAGTTTTGAGATCAGTCATTGATTGTCATCGTTTGCCAACTTTTGTTGTTGACAGTTGTGGCCTTCACACAGTAATCTAAAATACATATCTTTTGTTCAGGAAAATTTCAATTAACACCAAACATTACTTTCAATTTTCTGTGTTATTTTGAGCAGAACAAATCATTGTTTGCCTCTAAAGAAAATACACTTTCAATAGTGTTGCCAAACAAAACGTTTATTTTGAACACACACAGAACAGTGTTTTCACTGTGTGAAGAAGGACACCTGTCACTGTCTACCGTAAATAAATCATACAGTAGGTATGTTTTATTTCACTGTATGACAATCTGTGAAAATCACACATTTGGACTTTAATGTACATCTTTAAAACCGTAGCGTTCTTTCTAAAGAAATAGTTTGGTTTTAGCTTAATTATGCTAAAATATGTGTAGTATACAGCTGAATCTACAGTTTCATGGCACCTCACTACTGTATAGCACGGCCTGCGAAACACCAAATTTCTCTGCATGGCAGAGAAAAGTCGAAAACAGATACTGCAGCACTACCAGATTTATAGGTGCTGTCGCATGCTCACATAACGCTGTAATGTAACAGAATGCTGCAATGCTCTGAACGTCGTTTTGTTTTTGCATTATAGCAAAAGTTCACCGCTCATGAAACTTTTAGCACGGCTGAGCCCTGATGGACCAGCACTTTGTGTAAAGTGCTGATGTTCTGTTTACTGTCGGCGGTACGCTGCTCTTCCTGGAAAAAGATCGACTGATGATCTATTGATGATGATGGTACTGTGGGAACGGTTGCAGACCAGGAGGTGAATGAAAATCACGTAGATTTTCTCGCAGCTCACGAGACGTTTGCGGTGGTCGGCGGGATTACGGGACAGATGGTGGAGAGCGGCGAGATCGGGATTAAAGCTGCTGTCTGAATGAAGATGAAGAAGAGCTGGGAGACGAAAGCAGGTTAATCCCAATCCCATCATTCCATGCAGCACATGCTGGGCGGTACCCTGATCCTACAGCCAGACGGAGAGGAGATGGGTGAGAATGAACGGGCATTTCCAGTGGATCTCCGCCAAGTGATTGACACTTCATACATGTGCCGCTCGGAGCAAATGTTATTGCACAGATGTTGCTCTTTCAGGCGATTTTTCAGTTGTGTCTTCATTCAAGTTTTAAAATGAAATGAGAGTTTATATTGCAATCTTCGATGTGTTGATTTTTAAATGCAGAATTGGCACATCTGAGTTTAGATTTCAAATATGATATTACTTTTTTTCAGGAGAGATATCGGAGACACGAAAGGCTCAAGCAAAACGTTTCCATTTGCTCTATTTATGTGAAATAATAGAGATATTAAAGAATTTTCACCAGGGATTTTTTACAGATTTAGTTATAATTTTATGAAACTTAGTCTTTGATTTCCATAAAGTTACAACTGTATATCCAAAAGAAGGGTAGAAAATCTACGTTCACAAATATTTTTTATCATTTATGAACTCTAACACTGCTGTCTAACAAAAATGAGAGTAGGCGCATAAAATCACACGTGTGCATGCATGTTTTACTATTTTCTTTAGCATCACAAGCCTGCGGGTATTCATCTAAGATGTTTGCTCCAACAAATACGTGACTCACTTCAGATCATTTAAAAGCCTCACAGGTTACTTCATGTTCTTTGTCGAGATACACGGCCCATATCCTCCTAAACACACCAATGTCACTCTACAGCCTCTGTCTACCTCATAATCATCCAAATGCGTCAGGATGATACGTCACTGGGATTTTCAGAATGCATTTGATTTGCCTTTAAATCTTCCTTCCTGGGGCAAAGATATTGACTGTGGAGATTATCAGCAAAGATGAGTGAAACGTGGCTTTATTGTTATGAAAAGAAGGTTCTGGCTGAGATTGTATCCACAGCTCATAAAATACTCACAATGCTGTCTGATACAGTGTGTCGGGGTCGGGTGAACCCTCCGAATGGAAGAATTCAAGCTCTTCTTTGATTAATTAGAATCTGATTAAACATGCGATTGGTAAATTAACAACAAATGTGATTCTGTTTATTTCCACGTTGCTAACAGTCTTAGGCATGTTCATATTTACAACCCAAAAATGACATTAAGCCAGTTATTTATCATTTTTAGTCAGTAAGAAATATCAGTTTACATGTACAGTCATTCCATATGTCATTCATTTTAATATTCCAGTGAAATGTTTGCATGCACAAGAAGTGTTACAGCACCTGGTGCTCCACACAGAGATCCAGTCTCACCATCACCACGTTTGTCTATTAATACATGAAAAATGAGACCTGATGTTTCGTCTGTTATGTCAGGTTTTTATTTCTAAAGTTCGTTGCTTCCCTCAAACACGACCAATAGAAGCATTTCCTAAATCAGCTCCCCAACAGGCCATGTCACAGAACCTTTGGCCAAATACATGAATATAAAAGCAGACTATCATTTGACTTCACACTATGTACTGTATAAACAAACCTGTAATTTGATTTGAAGCAAGGACGCCACACAACACGGACCTGTTTCATGTTCTGATACAGGTCTTACCACCTATTTGATTTTCCCTTTCTCCTAGTGTCAGATCTTTTGTGTTGGGTCACTGTGTTTGTGATTTGTGAACCGCACTGTACAAAGAGTCCAGACAGATGGTTGGGTTCCAGTTGTGCGAATGGTTATAATTTCATCAATATCCTTGATATCAATTTATATCTCTGGGGACTGCTTTTAACACCATGTTCCAAAGTGGTACATTTGTGAAAAGGTTCAAGTGTGCCGGTAAAATTTCCACTTGTCAATATTTGATGATTTTTATCCAAACACTAATGGAGTTTCATGAAGTTTATTATTCAGATGTAAGTTTAGAGCGGTGATATCCAAAGTCTTTCATTCACTGCGCTTCATCAGCATGCATTTAAAAAAATGGCCCCATCTTGAATCATTGAAGTAGCCATAGTTAAGAGGTTTTATGAGAACTATAACAAATGTTTGGCTCTATTCAGATAGTAATGTTAGTGATACAGAGCAATGGGGAACAAGTCTACAGGTTCAATTATCATTTATGGATTATTAAATTGTGAATCTAGAAAAGACTTATAGACTGAAAAAAATCCTGTAAAAAAGCAGACATTTACTGAAAGTTGAGGTGCTAGAAATAAACCGTAAAATAACAGTTTCCCTGTAAATTGGCTGTGTATACAGTTTTTTACGTAAAATTAGAGTTTTTTACTCTTAATTCTGTTTTTTACAGTGTGTCAACAACTTACAATTATTCTAGGTCAAACAATTGCCAAGGAAAAGGGATGTTAAAAGTAAAATCAAAGTTAAATATATCTTTTTTAAATAATTCAAAATAAGCAGCACTGTAAGAAAATCCTGCAAAAAATGAATTTTTCTGGCAGCTGGGTCGCCAGAAATATTCAGTAAGATGACATGGTTTTCCCAGTTTTTCTTGTAAATTTGAGGTCTTTGTCTGTAATTTGATGGTTTTTGATCGTATTTCAAAAATAGGCAAAAAATCCAGCACAAAACTAAAAACTCCTGTTAGCAGTGGCACCAGCAATAAACCGTAAAAATAAAAAAAGATTCTTGTATAATTACAATTTGTAGTCTTTTTCTGTAATTTTATTATTTTAAAAAACACGTTTAAATAACTGTAACATTGTGTTTTATTACAGTATGTTAGCATTACAAAATAAATAAAAAAATTGACAAAATTGTGTACTTAACAACAATTGCTCTATGAACTGAAATATACAACATGTTGTTAAATATTCAATTATTGAAATAAATGTGGATTTCACCCACAAGAGCATAAGAGTCAAGACAACATCAAATGCAATATTTGTACCCTGTTCATAGCAATGGTTTACTCGACCCGTACACCCACAATCTGATCTCACTTTAAAATCACGATTCACAGCCATCAGCACAAACAAGCAATTCTGACAAAAACAAGAAGCTTTACAGAGAATTACCAACCAAAACCCCCAATAATTAGAAAATGTCTCTGATGTACGGTATGTAAACTTTGATCAACCATTATGCATGCATTGAATATTTTAAAACTGAAAATGCATCAGAACTTTTTCAAATGTGGACAATCTATTTGAGCAACAAGTAAATGTTATAATCTCCGTACAGCTCTATTCATTTTATCCCTCTGTTAATGTGTTAAGTGATTCAAATGCATACATTACCAACTTAACTAAAAGAGATTTTAAGTACCTGTATCCTCATGTGCCACATTATTAAGATGCTGTTTGGGTCCGTGGGATTTACCACTGATGTTAAACAGGAAATCACAAAATATTTTTATAATAACAATTTAGATATAAATGAATGAATCAAAAGAACATATGAAGTATACATATTTTTTTTCCTTAAATATTTCCTGAAAATGGGCTCAACACACATTCCCCACTAATGAGATCTGTAAAAAAGACTTTTGCGTCTGAAGAACATAGAAATTCTCCATACAGTAGATCTGCTCAGAAGCTTATGATTTATAAATCATTATGTTTTAATGGCTGTTCTTGTGCTGCTATACACTGTATGCTGTAGTTGACTCCTGTCATTAGTGCTAAGCCATTGAAATATTAACTTGGGAATGAAATGACGTCGGGAAGTACGCACTACGGCAACTTCACAGCTCCACGCGTTAAAGTTTAACATGAACACATCCGTAGCGAACCCTCGGGGCTCACTAGGTCCTCTGCGATGCCATAAACTTTTGTAAAAAAAAAATGTAAAGCTTTAAAATATTTTTTTTAAAAAGTCAGCCAAATTTTCCGATAAGATATGTATATTTCACTTCCTGGATTGATGCAGACGCTATCAACGTGAGATTTACAAGTCCCACGAGAGTAATTTTAGATCACGGAGCAGTTCTGTGATGTCATACGATGTCTGAAGAAGTCGAGCGCATGCCAACGTCGGGAGCCTTCAATGAGGCTTTTGCTGACAATACTGTTGTGTAAATCAATCGGAGAGATTAATTTTGAGTGACAGTAAGACTGACCAATTACATCATCATTCTAATTGGACGTGCTTTGTTTTTTGCTAACTTTCAGCCATCTTAGGGGTTGTCCACCAGCAGTCTCGTAAAGCGGGAAGAAGCACCAGAAGTTGGTTTGCAAACCGTCATAAAACTTTGAAAAAAGAAGAAGAATTGCTGTTGAAGAACTTTGTTATCAAGTGTCGGAAAAAAAAGAAAAGATGATAAACGTTCAATCAAAAAAACAGGAGGAAGACTTTGTAATCAAGTAAATTGATCATCAAATTGTAAATTATTTATAATTTATTTCGGCCGCCGTGCCCTAATTCATTCGGGTTGCTGATGTGCACAGTTATTTGTCGCTTAGCTTTATTTGAGACGAGTGATTTTGACTTTGGTCAAGTCTTAAATGTAACATATTGTTCATATTTGATGTTATTCTGCATAACAGTGACATTTGATCAGATAAATGATCAATTTACTACAGTCAGTTCCCTTCGTTTAGTTCACTGTACCAGTTTAAATATTTAGGTATAATTATGTATGGGCACTTCTATAGGAAAGCACAGTACTTTAGTAAGTGTGTGTTGGGGGGCTTGATGGGGGATACGGGCTGGGTGCACGTGCGCAGATGGCCAAGGCTCAAAGGTCACGGTTCGCCGCTGAAACACACATCATGATCCACACTTTATCTAAATATACAATCACCTCATCAACACAATGTGGTACAGAGAATTAATTCAGCTGTTCAAATTTCTCATGTGTGTGAGTGTTAGGGTTTTGGGTTAACTTGTGTGTTTGGGTTAATGACTAAAAAAGTATGTCTGAGATGACAGATGTTGACAGACATGTCCTATTAATGTAACATATTTGTATTCATATTTTTTAGCAAATTTTTCAAATGTCTGTTTTAATGACTTAAAATGTCAAGTGGTGTAAACATTACAACGTGTCTACACCGGACAAAAATACATTTAAAGTCACAAATTTTAAGACATTAAAATTCATATAACATGTCTATTCCAGTCATCGTTTGTCTGAAGTGCATTTTAAATGTATTTTTGTATAAAAAATGGAAAAGGACGTCATGTCATTGAGCCATCGGTGTGTTCACGGAGGCTGGTCTCGTGGGGCTGCGTTCAATACAAGAGCTCTTATAAAACACGCAGTCGTTATGGTGCAGTGGCTCATAACAGCCTGAGCTCACTGATGATGATGATGATGATGTGACCACTGCAGTGCCGGCCTATCAGAGACCTGCTTTATTACCTGCAGCACTGTGGAGATGAAAAAGAAGGAGAATGCAGCCATAAGGGAGACATAAATACACAATCTGATAACATATTCATGCCTGTGTCCACATATCCAAGTGGGCAAGTCCACTCCGGAAGAAATGTAAGGAAAGAGATGAAAGCAATAATATTTTCCCACAATGCTGCTGCTGTGTACAGCGAAAGTCACAGCACACATCAAAGAACGGCATACAGAAGATGTACGTCAATCACAATCAATGTACGCCTACCATGAATCAGAAGCAGAATAGTTTACAATGAAATATTAATATTATGTATACATTTTTCAGTCAGTCAAATTTTTGTATCATTTCCTCACTCCCATGTCGGTCCGACCCCGTGTGATTATTTCTACCTCGCAACACAAAAATCAAATGTTAGACTGAATGTCTGTTCTCTTATGACTTATGAATGCATCTTACAAGAATTATCAATAAAGTCTGTAAGACTCATGCACCGTAACCCAAGAGTCCTGAACCTTTTTTTTCAGGCAACAGACCGGAATTAAAGACGTTATTCATGGGATTGCCATCGCAGTCCATTTCATTCCCGCTCGCGTTAAATCAAACTCGAGGTGTGAGATCAGAAATATAAAGTCATACAGGTTTAAACGACATATAAATGTGAGTGAATGGTTTTCAGAACGACAGAATTTTTATTTTTGGGTGAACTGTTCCTTTAATCCCAATAAAATAATATATGCGATGATATAATTGCACCTCATTTCAGTTTAAAGTAATTTGATCAATTTAACTGTCTTGCAAAATGTCAGTTTTAAAGGGTGATTCCCCATGGATTTTCCTCGCTCAGACTGTAAGCCTGCAGTGAGGGATGTATCAAGGAGAATTTAGCAGCAAGGACGAAGAACACGTCCGATAATTGGGTTTCGCTCCCGAGAGCGGCAGCACACTAATCTGCTCTAATTGCTTTCCAGTTTTACTTCCACTGACCACGAGCTCACTGGATGCTGGAGACGGTCTGAATAAATGAATTCAACACCTACATTGGGATCCGAATTAAAAATGATTTATTAATACAATTTACTATTACAAGTTATATTATTAATATTTCCTTAATATGATATTATTAAAATATTCATTTTATTGTGTCTGGTTAGCCTTTTTGTTTTAATGAGCTTAAGGGAGTAGGTCACTTTCAAAAATAAATGTTTATGATCATTTACTCACTCACATGTCATCTAAGATGTTTATGTATTTGTTTCTTTAGTCAAAAAGTAAATGAAGGTTTTTAATGAAAAAATTTCAGGTTTGTCTCCATATAGTGGTTTCAATGGAGTCCAAACAGTTGAAGGTCAGTATTTCAATTTTGGTGCAGCTTCAAACGATACCAGACGATGAATAAAGGTATTATCTAGCCAAACGATTGATCATTTTTAAAATAAAATAAAAATGTATATGATTTATAAACAGAAATGCTCGTTTGTGAATCGCGTTCATGACTTCACAAAATACTTAATTACGTTTTAAAGGTCACGCTTGACAGAGGCGGAAGTACCGAGTCAGTGTTTACAAGTTGAACGTGCAAGTTTCAAAGAATTTACGTATTATGTGACAGTAAAAAAAACATAAACATCTTGGATGACATAGGGGTGAGTAATTTATCAAGAACTTTTATTTTGAAATTGAACAACTCCTATAAGTGAGCTATAATGAGAAAATTTGAGAATCTTTCCTATTTTTTTTGTGTGTGCTTTAGCGGAAGCCACGAAATATGCCAAGTGACCCATTTCAACCAAAAGTTGGTGGTCTTTTTATCTCCCACCCCTCGAGCCACTAGATAAATTTTCATTTAGGTCATAAATAAGACAAGTTACATGAGTATTGTATGAAGAGCTCTTTTCCAAAACGCTATAAATCCATTTGAATAGTTTTCATGAAAATGCCATTTTTTTACCTAGACCCATACATTTTGTTAATATTCAATTTATCCTGTAAAAGTGGTCTGTTGGCTCAGTCTGAACATGTTTAACAATGATTGTTAAATGAAACAACAATATTGTCGATAATAAATTCAAATTTTTTTTTTTTCAAAACGCTACAAATCCATCTTTTTTTCAAAATGTTTTTGGTTTATTTATTTTTAAAAACAAACAAACAAGAGAACATGAAACATATGACATCAGGGACTCATACTATAAATTAATATAAATCAAATAAATGCAAATGCATGAAATAAATAAGAGCCAAATGAAATAAATAATTTAGAAATAACACATACAAATACCACTAACGAGCGAATTCTGATTGGTTGAGAGGACATATCGCATTAAGGCTAAAAACAGGTTCGGGATTTATAGCGTTTTGGAAAGAAACTGCATCTTGAAGTACATTTTAAACAAGGAAATATAGCGATTTGGCATGAAACATTGATGGAGCAGTGAATAGGTTGAGTTCAAGGCAAAATGGCATGACCGACTCATTTTTTTTTTAACTTAATGCGTTATGGAAAAGAGCTCTTCGTATGCTTATATTTATTTAAAGGCTTCTTCATTTTCCCTATCACTGCTGGTTCTTGACGACAGTCTCACTTTGACCTCTTGCAACACTCATCACTCAGAAATATACCAAAGAAATCACTTTAAATTGATCGATTTTACATGACATGACCCTCTAGACTTAATTTTGGATCCCCATTGTATGTGTTAATTCTGGTTTGTGATGTTGAGCTTGTCATATGCAAAGCAACTGACAGACAGATGTGTGATCATCATGAACAGTCACTGACATTCTTCAATGGGTGCTGTACAACTTATGGAATCCATGATTCAGCTGAATCAAGTTTCCTGAGTAGCTGAACACGTGCAACTCCTAATGGCCCTAGAAATAGCCTTCATAGTCTTCAGGTAAATCTAACTTCTTATTTCTTCTATGATCCCCACATGTTCCTGACCGCACTAAGCATCATGTTTCTGATAACACAGCTTAAACCAGACAGAGGTTTCAGTGTCTAATTACTTCAGCGATCAATAGAAAACATGTTCAAAAGAATTTGCCGATCTACAATTTGATTAAGGATGTGGTCTTATAAGAGTATACAGGAAGGGGGCAAAGTGCAGGAAACACCATGAAGAAAAAGTGAACATGCGTAAGTGAACAAAACTGATGAAGCTGGAGAAAGGAAGTTCATTTAGACAGTCTGAAAGTTGAAAAGTTTGAAGGTTATAAAAGTCCTTTGTAGATTGAAAACATTGGCGGAGATTTGAAGTGTAAAGGTTATAAGCCTTGTGTAATTTGAATACTTGAGCAGTAGGAAAAGAGATTTTAGGTGTGAGGAGTTATCAGAGCGCTGCTTGAGTGTTACGGCTGGTTTCCAGGGTGTTCCAGTTGCTAGGGTGCTGCTATTTGGTTGACATGGATGGATGGATGGAAAGACAGAAAGATAGATCTCCATCTTATCGAATTGATAAATAAGAAAAAGATCCCATCTGTCATTTTTCTTATGGGGAGATATTAGGATGTTTACACGTGAAATATAGCTGAAAGAGAAAGAGAGACAGTTCAGTAAAATAAATATTATCTCCTTACACAGCTGTCAGCCCTGCACTCTAAGTGATATAGCGTTTCAATAATGTAAATTCAAGGTGACAGAGCAGACAGCTGAGGACAGGACAGTCTCTAAAGCTGTGAAGAACCAGCTGATTCCAGTCTCTTACTCACACGCAAACGCATGTTCCAATGTGTCACTGTGCTGACATTAGTCTAATTGATAAAGCAACACAAAACTGCTTGTTTGATAAAATCACAGCTTCATACCAGCACACGCTACCTAAATTGGACGCAGATACGTTAGCTGACAAAAGACCTCATATTTATAGAGCTCCTTGAATACTGATGCATGCAAATGTAAGTGTGGAATGCCTGCTTTAATGGCTCTATAAATAAGAATGCATGCATGAGTGTGTGTTATCACCTGGGAGGCAGCACAATGAGGGGTAAGAATAATTAAGATGCATTATTCATAATAGCACATCACATTGAATGAACTGTTATCAAGCCATTGTGCTCCGTAAGATTCCCATTGGTGTTCAGAGGCTCCTGCAGTGGGTTTGTTTGATTATACGCTATTATGCAAGTCAAACATGTTCACAACTTTAATGGCCACGTTAGTCTAACCGTTTCATAACTCTCGCGCCATTAATATTGTGTGAAAATCACTTCCTTTTCATTTTTACAATATCCTCTCACTAAGTTTCTCTTTCTAGGGCATTGCAAGGCGGTTGCAAGGTTGTTGAAAATGGTTGTTTGGCCATTCTGACTGATTCCTAGAGTGTTGCAAGGTGGATCCTTAAGGCAAACTGGTGATTGTGGTGTACAGTGTTTATTGTTAGGTCATTTATGTCCAGTTGGTTGCTATGGTGTTTGTTGTTAGGTAATTAATGTCTAATTGATTGTCAGTTGGTTGTTACGATATTTTTTGTTAGGGCATTGATGTTTATTGTTATGTCATTGATGGCCAGTTGGTTCCTATGATGTTTATTGTTAGGGCATTGGTGGCCAGTGCCATGATGTTTATTGTCAGGGCATTGATGTCTAGTTGGTTGCTATGGTGTTTATTGTTAGGGCATTGATGTCTAGTTGGTTGCTATGAAGAGCAGGTGGACAGCAGGACAGCACTGACATCCGGTTCCTGATTGCATTGGTGCCAGCGGCTAATTTGTATCCTCTGACACTTGCTTCACCTCACATTTGTTCCTGGTCTTAATATTAGTGTATTTTACTATCGTTACCTATCACTGTCGTTGCCGAATTATTTATAACTTTATTTTCTAAACCTATATTAATTGAAGCGTAACGCCGCTAGCATATTAGCGTGTTAGCTTGCCTTCCGTTTACACTGTGGAATATCATCTCCCCCTATTTGTCTTGTGTGCTAACTGTTTCTCTTTTTAAGTGTATATACTAAGACTCATCAAGCAACCTTGGTAAGTTAGGATTGCAATTCATACCCGGTGAGTCATGGCTTCTATTCCTATTGTTGTTATTTGCACCTCATGTCATATGTTTAGCTTGTCAGCGGCGAGGGTTTTACATGTGATAAATGTAGGGAAGTAGTAAGCTGACGGAGAAGATCTTAGAATTAGAGTCTCGCATCCAATCTTTATTTGAGGATAGTAAGAGTGTTAGGACCATAGAAAACATTTTGGATGCGATCAATGTTAGCGCACACAGATCGGTTCCGGTTGAAAATCCCCTGCAGCTGGGAAACTTTGTGACGGTGAGACGGCATAGTCGCAGGACAAAACATCACTCAACCATTCCGATTAAAGTCTCGAACAGGTTTTCCCCGCTCAGTGACGCACCGACTGAGAAACCTGCTGAAAGTGCCCTAGTGATCGGTGATTCTATTGTCCGGAACGTTAACATAGAGGCACCAGCCACCATAGTCACATGTTTACCGGGAGCCAGAGCGCCTGACATCAAGTCAAATTTAAATGTGCTGGCTAAGGCTCATCGTAAATTCAGTAAGATTGTTATTCACGTCGGCACAAATGATGTTAGACTCCGTCAATCGGAGATCACTAAAGATAATATTAAAGAGGTGTGTGAGCTCGCAAAAACGATGTCAGACACTGTAATATTCTCTGGCCCCCTCACTGCTTACCGTGGTGATGAGATTTATAGCAGATTATCATCACTTAATGGCTGGTTGTCTGAGTGGTGCCTGCAGAATAATATAGATTTTATAAATAACTGGAAGAGTTTTGAGGGCAGACCTGACCTGTTGAAACGAGATGGTCTCCATCCCTCCTGGGATGGGGTTTCCCTCCTCTCTAGAAATTTGGCACACAGTCTTAATAATGCTAAATTCTGACTACCTAGGGCCCAGGTCAGGAAGGAGACAGAATAGCTTAACTAACTGTCTGCTTGCCGTCTCGCATTACAGAATACACAAAATATGCAACATGTAATAATCCCTTCTTACAAACAACATAAAATAGAGACTGTGTCTGTCCCCCGGATTAGCAAACATAAGATATTGCGTAAACCTCTTGAAAGTAATTTAATAAACGTCAAACAAATCCAACATGATCAAAATACAGATAATCAACTGTTACGACTCGGATTGCTTAATATTAGATCTCTCTCAAATAAAGCACTTTTTGTTAATGATATGATTACCGATCATAAAATAGACATGCTTTGTTTGACAGAAACATGGCTAAAGCCAGATGATTATACTACTCTAAATGAATCCGTTCCTCAAGATTATTACTATAAACACGAGCCTCGTCTAAAAGGTAGAGGGGGAGGTGTCGCTGCACTTTACAATAATTATTTTATCATCTCTCAGAAGTCTAATTTTAAATACAATTCTTTTGAAGTCATGGTACTTCATGTATCGACACCTAATACTAAGGACAAAACATTTTTAAAATTTATTCTAGCTATTGTATATAGGCCTCCAGGGCACCACACAGATTTTATTAAAGATTTTGGTGGGTTCTTATCAGAACTAGTACTGGCCGCAGATAGAGTCCTTGTCGTCGGTGACTTTAATATCCATGTAGACAATGATACAGATGCCTTGGGAATGGCTTTCAAAGACACTCTTAACTCCATGGGCGTTAGTCAACATGTGTCAGGACCCACTCACCTTCGTAATCATACTTTAGATTTAATACTTTCTTATGGTATAAATATGGACGATGTTAAAATCGTTCAGCAGAGTGAAGACATTTCGGATCATTGTCTGATATTATGTTTGCTTCAATGGCCTACGGCTGCAAATCAAACTCCTTGTTACAAATATGGTAGAACGATTACTTCAACTAACAAAGATGCGTTTCTCGATAAGAGCATGTCACGAGCATGTCACAGTACAGAGACTGCTTTGATCAGAGTTACAAATGATCTGCTTTTAGCGTCTGACCGTGGCTGTGTTTCGTTATTGGTGCTGCTAGACCTCAGTGCTGCATTTGACACCATTGACCACAGCATAATCCTACATAGACATTATACATGCTACCTCTAGGAGATATAATAAAGCGACACGGAATTAGCTTTCACTGTTATGCTGATGATACTCAACTGTATATTTCCTCGAAGCCTCATGAAACCCAGCAGTTTCATCGAATAAAGGATTGCATAGTTGACTTAAAAATGTGGATGAGTAACAATTTTTTACTACTAAACTCGGACAAAACAGAAGTGTTACTTACTGGACCGAAAACCGCTATACGTAACAACCAAGAATACTGCTTAACGATTGATGGATGCTCCATAAAATCCTCGTCATCAGCTAAGAATCTTGGCGTTGTATTCGATAGTACTCTGTCATTTGAAAGCCATGTCGCCAAAACCTGTAAAATTGCATTTTTCCATCTTAAGAATATATCTAAACTACGTCATATGCTGTCACTGTCAGATGCAGAGAAATTAATTCTTGCATTCATGACATCAAGACTAGATTACTGTAATGCATTTCTAGGTGGATGCCCTGCAGGCCTATTACAAAAACTGCAACTGGTTCAAAACGCGGCAGCTCGAGTTCTTACACGTACAAAAAAGTATGACCATATAACCCCGGTTCTGTCAACCTTGCACTGGTTACCTATAAAGCATCGCATTAACTTTAAGATCTTGCTTATTATCATAAAGCCCTACATGGTCTAGCGCCGCAGTATTTGAATGAACTTCTATTGTATTACAGACCTCCACGTACATTACGCTCTCAGGCGTCCTGTCAGTTGGTAATACCTAGAATTTCAAAATCAAGTGCAGGTGGTAGATCCTTTTCTTATCTAGCGCCTAAACTTTGGAATATTCTTCCCTGCATGGTCCGGGAGGCAGACACACTCTGTCAGTTTAAATCTAGACTAAAGACTCATCTTTTTAATCTTGCATACACTACACCTCCATAATATTAATCCTCAGAGGATTTAGGCTGCATTATTTAGATCAACCGGAACCAGGAACACATCCAACAACAAATGATGTACTTGTTGCATCAAAGAGTGCAGAACAGTACTCTACTCTCAGCCAGTCTTGTCTCTTTGTTCCAAGGTTACCGGATGCAGTTCATGCCCAGACCTGATGGCAGAGCTGAGAATGGGAAGCGGTGACATGACAAGAGCTAAGAGGATAGAGGTGGATAAAGGACGCGACAACTTTGATTTTCCTACAACATTTAAAATGTTATTAGATTGTTAATGATAATCTTAAATCTATCATTTTTTATTTTTATTTAGCCTTGTTGTGCAAGCACTGTTGAGCTTGTGGAGAGGCAACAGCTTTTGCCAGAGGGGAACTTGAATCCCCTGGTTGGGCCTGGGTTCTCCTGAGGTTTTTTTTCTCGATGGGAGTTTTGGGTTCCTCACCACCGTTTGCATATTGTTTTGCACTATCTGCCTGGCTGGGGGGTCTGCTTTAGAATTCAGAAATTAAACATAATTAATATTGCATATAAGAATTTATAGTCCGTTTAATATTTGACCTGTGGTTCTTTCTCCTTTATCGCCAATGTGTGCTTTCACTGTGTGTGTGTGCGTCTATGTCAATTTGTGTATGTATGTTTGCATATTGTGTGTGTGGAGCATCTGTATGTCTGTCTTTGTTGTTTTCACCTTTTTCTTGTTTTTACAGGTATATGCCTTTAGTTTTTTTACTTGTATTCAATGTGTCTCATGTACAGATGCTTTGTAACAATGAAAATTGTAAAAAGCGCTATAGAAATAAAGTTGAGTTGAGTTGAGTTGATGTTTATTGTCAGGGCATTGGTGTCCAGTTGGTTGCTATGGTGTTTATTGTTAGGGCATTGATGGCAAGTTGGTTGCCATGGTGTTTATTGTTAGGGCATTGATGTCCAGTTGGTTGCTTTGGTGTTTATTGTTAGAGCATTGATGTCCAGTTGTTGGCTATGGTGTTTATTGTTAGTGCATTGGTGGCCAGTTGGTTGCTATGATGTTTATAGTTAGAGCATTGATGGCCAGTTGATTGCTATGGTGTTTATTGTTAATGCACGGTGGCCAGTTGGTTGCCATGGTGTTTATTGCTAGGGCATTGGTGACCAGTTGGTTACTATGATGTTTATTGTTAAGGCATCGGTGGCCAGTTGGTTGCTATGATGTTTATTGTTAGGGCATTGATGTCCAGTTGGTTGCCACAGTGTTTATTTTTAGAGCATTGATGGCCAGTTAGTTGCTATGCTGTTCATTGTTAGTGCATTGGTGGCCAGTTGGTTGCTATGATGTTTATTGTTACAGCATTGATGGCCAGTCGGTTGCTATGATGTTTATTGCTAGGGCATTGGTGGCCAGTTGGTTACTATGATGTCTATTGTTAATGCAACGGTGGCCAGTTGGTTGCCATGGTGTTAATTGTTAGGCCATTGATGGCCAGTTGGTTGCTATGGTGTTTTTTGTTAGGGCATTGATGGCCAGTTGGTTGCCATGCTGTTTATTGTTAGGGCATTGATGGCCAGTTGGTTGCTATGGTAAGCCATTGATGTCCAGTTGGTTGCTATGGTGATTATTGCTAGGGCATTGGTGACCAGTTGGTTACTATGATGTTTATTGTTTATGCATCGGTTGCCAGTTGGTTGCTATGATGTTTATTGTTAGGGCATTGATGTCTAGTTGGTTGCCACAGTGTTTATTGTTAGAGCATTGATGGCCAGTTAGTTGTTATGCTGTTTATTGTTAGTGCATTGGTGGCCAGTTGATTGCTATGATGTTTATTGTTAGAGCATTGATGGCCAGTTGGTTGCTATGGTGTTTATTGCTAGGGCATTGGTGGCCAGTTGGTTACTATGATGTTTATTGTTAATGCAACGGTGGCCAGTTGGTTGCCATGGTGTTAATTGTTAGGGCATTGATGGCCAGTTGGTTGCTATGGTGTTTTTTGTTAGGGCATTGATGGCCAGTTGGTTGCCATGCTGTTTATTGTTAGGGCATTGATGGCGTGTTGCTTGCTATGGTGTTAAGTGTTTGGGCACTGATGGCCAGTTGGTTGCTGTGATGTTTATTGTTAAGCCATTGATGTCCAGTTGGTTGCTATGGTGTTTATTGCTAGGGCATTGGTGGCCAGTTGGTTGCTATGGTGTTTATTGCTAGGGCATTGGTGACCAGTTGGTTACTATGATGTTTATTGTTAATGCATCGGTGGCCAGTTGGTTGCTATGATGTTTATTGTTAGGGCATTGATGTCCAGTTGGTTGCCACAGTGTTTATTGTTAGAGCATTGATGGCCAGTTAGTTGCTATGCTGTTTATTGTTAGGGCATTGGTGGCCAGTTGGTTGCTATGATGTTTATTGTTAGAGCATTGATGGCCAGTTTGTTGCTATGGTGTTTATTGCTAGGGCATTGGTGGCCAGTTGGTTACTATGATGTTTATTGTTAATGCAAAGGTGGCCAGTTGGTTGCCTTGGTGTTAATTGTTAGGGCATTGATGGCCAGTTGGTTGCTATGGTGTTTTTTGTTAGGGCATTGATGTCCAGTTGGTTGCTATGGTGTTTTTTGTTAGGGCATTGATGGCCAGTTGGTTGCCATGCTGTTTATTGTTAGGGCATTGGTGTCCAGATGGTAGCTATGGTGATTATTGCTAGGGCATTGGTGACCAGTTGGTTACTATGATGTTTATTGTAAATGCATCGGTGGCCAGTTGGTTGCTATGATGTTTATTGTTAGGGCATTGATGTCTAGTTGGTTGCCACAGTGTTTATTGTTAGAGCATTTATGGCCAGTTAGTTGTTATGCTGTTTATTGTTAGTGCATTGGTGGCCAGTTGGTTGCTATGATGTTTATTGTTAGAGCATTGATGGCCAATTGGTTGCTATGGTGTTTATTGCTAGGGCATTGGTGGCCAGTTGGTTACTATGATGTTTATTGTTAATGCAACGGAGGCCAGTTGGTTGCCACGGTGTTAATTGTTAGGGCATTGATGGCCAGTTGGTTGCTATGGTGTTTATTTTTAGGGCATTGATGTCCAGTTGGTTGCTATGGTGTTTTTTGTTAGGGCATTGATGGCCAGTTGGTTGCCATGCTGTTTATTGTAAGGGCATTGGTGTCCAGTTGGTAATTATGGTGTTTATTGTTAGGGCATTGGTGGCCAGTTGGTTACTATGATGTTTATTGTTAGGGCATGGAAGTCCAGTTGTTTGCTATGGTGTTTATTGTTAGGGCATTGGTGGCAAGTTGGTTGCCATGGTGTTTATTGTTAGAGCATTGATGGCCAGTTGGTTGCTATGGTGTTTATTGTTAGTGCATTGGTGGCCAGTTGGTTGCTATGATGTTTATTGTTAGAGCATTGATGGCCAGTTGGTTGCTATGGTGTTTATTGTTAGTGCATTGGTGGCCAGTTGGTTGCTCTGATGTTTATTGTTAGAGCATTGATGGCCAGTTGGTTACTATGGTGTTTATTGCTAGGGCATTGGTGGCCAGTTGGTTACTATGATGTTTATTGTTAGAGCATTGATGGCCGGTGTGTTGCTATGATGTGTATTGTTTGCTATGTATGTTTATTGAGCAATGATGGCCAGTTGGTTGCTATGGTGTTTATTGCTAGGGCATTGGTGGCCAGTTGGTTGCTATGGTGTTTATTGTTAGGACATTGATGTCCAGTTGGTTGCTGTAGTTTTTATTAATAGGGTTGGTTGCTATGATGTTTATTGTTAGGACGTTAATGGCCAGTTGGTTGCTATGGTGTTTATTGTTCGGGCATTGGTGGCCAGTTGGTTGCTATGGTGTTTATTGTTAGGGCATTGATGTCCAGTTGGTTGCTATGGTTTTTATTGATAGGGCATTAATGTCCTATTGGTTGCTATGATGTTTATTGTTAGGGCATTGGTAGCCAGTTGGTTGCTATGGTGTTTATTATTAGGACGTTAGTGGCCAGTTGGTTGCTATGGTGTTTATTTTTAGGGCATTGATGTCCAGTTGGTTGCTATGGTGTTTTTTGTTAGGGCATTGATGGCCAGTTGGTTGCCATGCTGTTTATTGTAAGGGCATTGGTGTCCAGTTGGTAATTATGGTGTTTATTGTTAGGGCATTGGTGGCCAGTTGGTTACTATGATGTTTATTGTTAGGGCATGGATGTCCAGTTGTTTGCTATGGTGTTTATTGTTAGGGCATTGGTGGCAAGTTGGTTGCCATGGTGTTTATTGTTAGAGCATTGATGGCCAGTTGGTTGCTATGGTGTTTATTGTTAGTGCATTGGTGGCCAGTTGGTTGCTATGATGTTTATTGTTAGAGCATTGATGGCCAGTTGGTTGCTATGGTGTTTATTGTTAGTGCATTGGTGGCCAGTTGGTTGCTATGATGTTTATTGTTAGAGCATTGATGGCCAGTTGGTTGCTATGGTGTGTATTGCTAGGGCATTGATGTCCAGTTGGTTGCTATGGTGTTTTTTGTTAGGGCATTGATGGCCAGTTGGTTGCCATGCTGTTTATTGTTAGGGCATTGGTGTCCAGATGGTAGCTATGGTGATTATTGCTAGGGCATTGGTGACCAGTTGGTTACTGTGATGTTTATTGTTTATGCATCGGTTGCCAGTTGGTTGCTATGATGTTTATTGTTAGGGCATTGATGTCTAGTTGGTTGCCACAGTGTTTATTGTTAGAGCATTGATGGCCAGTTAGTTGTTATGCTGTTTATTGTTAGTGCATTGGTGGCCAGTTGATTGCTATGATGTTTATTGTTAGAGCATTGATGGCCAATTGGTTGGTATGGTGTTTATTGCTAGGGCATTGGTGGCCAGTTGGTTGCTATGGTGTTTTTTGTTAGGGCATTGATGGCCAGTTGGTTGCCATGCTGTTTATTGTTAGAGCATTGGTGTCCAGATGGTAGCTATGGTGATTATTGCTAGGGCATTGGTGACCAGTTGGTTACTATGATGTTTATTGTAAATGCATCGGTGGCCAGTTGGTTGCTATGATGTTTATTGTTAGGGCATTGATGTCTAGTTGGTTGCCACAGTGTTTATTGTTAGAGCATTTATGGCCAGTTAGTTGTTATGCTGTTTATTGTTAGTGCATTGGTGGCCAGTTGGTTGCTATGATGTTTATTGTTAGAGCATTGATGGCCAATTGGTTGCTATGGTGTTTATTGCTAGGGCATTGGTGGCCAGTTGGTTACTATGATGTTTATTGTTAATGCAACGGTGGCCAGTTGGTTGCCACGGTGTTAATTGTTAGAGCATTGATGGCCAGTTAGTTGCTATGCTGTTCATTGTTAGTGCATTGGTGGCCAGTTGGTTGCTATGATGTTTATTGTTAGAGCATTGATGGCCAGTTGGTTGCCATGCTGTTTATTGCTAGGGCATTGGTGGCCAGTTGGTTACTATGATGTTTATTGTTAATGCAACGGTGGCCAGTTGGTTGCCATGGTGTTAATTGTTAGGCCATTGATGGCCAGTTGGTTGCTATGGTGTTTTTTGTTAGGGCATTGATGGCCAGTTGGTTGCCATGCTGTTTATTGTTAGGGCATTGATGGCCAGTTGGTTGCTATGGTGTTAAGTGTTTGGGCACTGATGGCCAGTTGGTTGCTGTGATGTTTATTGTTAAGCCATTGATGTCCAGTTGGTTGCTATGGTGTTTATTGCTAGGGCATTGGTGGCCAGTTGGTTACTATGATGTTTATTGTTAATGCAACGGTGGCCAGTTGGTTGCCATGGTGTTAATTGTTAGGGCATTGATGGCCAGTTGGTTGCTATGGTGTTTATTGTTAGGGCATTGATGTCCAGTTGGTTGCTATGGGGTTTTTTGTTAGGGCATTGATGGCCAGTTGGTTGCCATGCTGTTTATTGTTAGGGCATTGGTGTCCAGATGGTAGCTATGGTGATTATTGCTAGGGCATTGGTGACCAGTTGGTTACTATGATGTTTATTGTTTATGCATCGGTGGCCAGTTGGTTGCTATGATGTTTATTGTTAGGGCATTGATGTCTAGTTGGTTGCCACAGTGTTTATTGTTAGAGCATTGATGGCCAGTTAGTTTTTATGCTGTTTATTGTTAGTGCATTGGTGGCCAGTTGATTGCTATGATGTTTATTGTTAGAGCATTGATGGCCAATTGGTTGGTATGGTGTTTATTGCTAGGGCATTGGTGGCCAGTTGGTTACTATGATGTTTATTGTTAATGCAACGGTGGCCAGTTGGTTGCCATGGTGTTAATTGTTAGGGCATTGATGGCCAGTTGGTTGCTATGGTGTTTTTTGTTAGGGCATTGATGGCCAGTTGGTTGCCATGCTGTTTATTGTTAGGGCATTGATGGCCAGTTGGTTGCTATGATGTTTATTGTTAGAGCATTGATGGCCAGTTGGTTGCTATGATGTTTATTGCTAGGGCATTGGTGGCCAGTTGGTTACTATGATGTTTATTGTTAATGCAACGGTGGCCAGTTGGTTGCCATGGTGTTAATTGTTAGGACATTGATGGCCAGTTGGTTGCTATGGTGTTTTTTGTTAGGGCATTGATGGCCAGTTGGTTGCCATGCTGTTTATTGTTAGGGCATTGATGGCCAGTTGGTTGCTATGGTGTTAAGTGTTTGGGCACTGATGGCCAGTTGGTTGCTGTGATGTTTATTGTTAAGCCATTGATGTCCAGTTGGTTGCTATGGTGATTATTGCTAGGGCATTGGTGACCAGTTGGTTACTATGATGTTTATTGTTTATGCATCGGTGGCCAGTTGGTTGCTATGATGTTTATTGTTAGGGCATTGATGTCTAGTTGGTTGCCACAGTGTTTATTGTTAGAGCATTGATGGCCAGTTAGTTGTTATGCTGTTTATTGTTAGTGCATTGGTGGCCAGTTGATTGCTATGATGTTTATTGTTAGAGCATTGATGGCCAATTGGTTGGTATGGTGTTTATTGCTAGGGCATTGGTGGCCAGTTGGTTACTATGATGTTTATTGTTAATGCAACGGTGGCCAGTTGGTTGCCATGGTGTTAATTGTTAGGGCATTGATGGCCAGTTGGTTGCTATGGTGTTTTTTGTTAGGGCATTGATGGCCAGTTGGTTGCCATGCTGTTTATTGTTAGGGCATTGATGGCGTGTTGGTTGCTATGGTGTTAAGTATTTGGGCACTGATGGCCAGTTGGTTGCTGTGATGTTTATTGCTAGGGCATTGGTGGCCAGTTGGTTGCTATGGTGTTTATTGCTAGGGCATTGGTGACCAGTTGGTTACTATGATGTTTATTGTTAATGCATCGGTGGCCAGTTGGTTGCTATGATGTTTATTGTTAGGGCATTGATGTCCAGTTGGTTGCCACAGTGTTTATTGTTAGAGCATTGATGGCCAGTTAGTTGCTATGCTGTTTATTGTTAGGGCATTGGTGGCCAGTTGGTTGCTATGATGTTTATTGTTAGAGCATTGATGGCCAGTTTGTTGCTATGGTGTTTTTTGCTAGGGCATTGGTGGCCAGTTGGTTACTATGATATTTATTGTTAATGCAACGGTGGCCAGTTGGTTGCCTTGGTGTTAATTGTTAGGCCATTGATGGCCAGTTGGTTGCTATGGTGTTTTTTGTTAGGGCATTGATGTCCAGTTGGTTGCTATGGTGTTTTTTGTTAGGGCATTGGTGTCCAGATGGTAGCTATGGTGATTATTGCTAGGGCATTGGTGACCAGTTGGTTACTATGATGTTTATTGTAAATGCATCGGTGGCCAGTTGGTTGCTATGATGTTTATTGTTATGGCATTGATGTCTAGTTGGTTGCCACAGTGTTTATTGTTAGAGCATTTATGGCCAGTTAGTTGTTATGCTGTTTATTGTTAGTGCATTGGTGGCCAGTTGGTTGCTATGATGTTTATTGTTAGAGCATTGATGGCCAATTGGTTGCTATGGTGTTTATTGCTAGGGCATTGGTGGCCAGTTGGTTACTATGATGTTTATTGTTAATGCAACGGTGGCCAGTTGGTTGCCACGGTGTTAATTGTTAGGGCATTGATGGCCAGTTGGTTGCTATGGTGTTTATTTTTAGGGCATTGATGTCCAGTTGGTTGCTATGGTGTTTTTTGTTAGGGCATTGATGGCCAGTTGGTTGCCATGCTGTTTATTGTAAGGGCATTGGTGTCCAGTTGGTAATTAGGGTGTTTATTGTTAGGGCATTGGTGGCCAGTTGGTTACTATGATGTTTATTGTTAGGGCATGGATGTCCAGTTGTTTGCTATGGTGTTTATTGTTAGGGCATTGGTGGCAAGTTGGTTGCCATGGTGTTTATTGTTAGAGCATTGTTGGCCAGTTGGTTGCTATGGTGTTTATTGTTAGTGCATATGTGGCCAGTTGGTTGCTATGATGTTTATTGTTAGAGCATTGATGGCCAGTTGGTTGCTATGGTGTTTATTGCTAGGGCATTGGTGGCCAGTTGGTTACTATGATGTTTATTGTTAGAGCATTGATGGCCGGTGTGTTGCTTTGATGTGTATTGTTTGCTATGTATGTTTATTGAGCAATGATGGCCAGTTGGTTGCTATGGTGTTTATTGCTAGGGCATTGGTGGCCAGTTGGTTGCTATGGTGTTTATTGTTAGGGCATTGATGTCCAGTTGGTTGCTATAGTTTTTATTAATAGGGTTGGTTGCTATGATGTTTATTGTTAGGACGTTAATGGCCAGTTGGTTGCTATGGTGTTTATTGTTCGGGCATTGGTGGCCAGTTGGTTGCTATGGTGTTTATTGTTAGGGCATTGATGTCTAGTTGGTTGCTATGGTTTTTATTGATAGGGCATTAATGTCCTATTGGTTGCTATGATGTTTATTGTTAGGGCATTGGTAGCCAGTTGGTTGCTATGGTGTTTATTATTAGGACGTTAGTGGCCAGTTGGTTGCTATTGTGTTTAGTGTTAGGGCACTGATGGCCAGTTGGTTGCTATGATGTTCATTGTTAGGCCATTGGTGGTCAGTGTGTTGCTATGTGTAAGGAGTCTGCTCCAGGTAGGTATCGAACCCAGTTCTCCCACTTGTATAGCCACCGGTTTTACCAACTGAGCTAATTAGTGGGGTTTTAACGATTCCAAGATCAAATGCAGCAAAAACAAGGAGTCAAGAGTATTCCAGCAACAGGAAGTGTTTAACTCAAAAAAGGAGGCAACAACAAAGGAAACAGAATTCCAAACAGGGTAACTAGAATCCAAAAAACAAATAAACTGCTACAATATTACCTTCTGCAATAAACAGGTAGCATAGGCTCAAGACTGAACAATGATTCATAAAGTGAGTTTCTTTTAAGATAGGGTTAAAACCCAGGTGTAGCACATCAAGCTTGATTAGAGCGACGTTGAGAATGAATCCGAGAGGATCAACCCCTGTTGGCCCGGAGTTAAGTAGCGATCCCATGGTAGGTTCTTACACTATGATGTTTATTGTTAGTGCATTGGTGGCCAGTTGGTTGCAATGATGTTTATTGTTAGAGCATTGGTGGCCAGTTGGTTGCTATGGTGTTTATTGTTATGTCATTGATGGTCTTTTTTTTTTTTTAGGAAATTGACGTCAAGTTGTTTACTATGATGTTAATAGTTAGGGTATTGATGGCCAGTTTGTTGCTATGGTGCTTATTTTTGCTTAAACCTTTTGACATTTTGTGGGTGTTCAAGACAGTTGTTTTGGCATTGATCTTCTTTTCTAGTTGGTATGGCTTTGCTAGGTGTTTTGGTAATTTTTAAAGAACTACTAATAAAAAACTTATAAAATATGATCTGATGAACCTGTGAATTAAGCACACTATTAAAAAAGGATTATGGTGGATTAAACATCCAGATCCCAAAGGGTAATACAATTTTCCATTGCCTCACTATCATTTCTCAAACCTCTTACACGCTCCCCGGTCTTCTTTTATCATCGTGCCTCTAATTAAATAAATTCATGAAAATCTGCATTGTTATATATCTTTGTCCTACAATTGCATAATTGTGAGGGAGTGTGTCACTCATTTCCGGAGAGATCAAATGAAACAATATGGCTCTCGAGTGTAGGAAATGGGAGAGAAAACAACTGAAAACAGTAATTGGGTTGTGAGAGCTGGAGGCTTTTGATCAGGAGACTGCAGCTTCAACATGAGCTTTATTTATAAGAAGTCAACTGAGTATTGTTGGGTTTGATGGCCTGTTTGACAGAATGTGCAACCCTTGTCAAACCAATCACAAAGAAAGACAAAAACATTTCCCCAAAGACGACCGGATGAGTTCTGAAAGCTTACAGTAACACTGTGTAGCCCAAACCAAAAACAATATTGGGAAACACTGTGCTAGTCAAAGAAATACAACAGTTCACATAGTGGATTTCTGTTCTATCTGAAAACACTCGTAAGAGGTCGGTAGTACAAGACTGAGATTCTTAATGAATGAGTTTGATCGAGGCAGATAGCATTAAAAATCTAACCGTTCCTAACAACAATAACTGGTTTATGCTTAAACGTCAGCATTAATGCTTATATATTTTTTTATACTTATTGCATTATTGTACTGTAACATTGGTTGAGATACCTCCGATTTATCATCCACGTATTTCCAAACAGTTGTGGCAAGAGGAAAATGCAAAACTGATTACCTCTGCTGCAGTGCAGCACACAAGAGATAAAAGGTTTTCTCCAGATGAGAAATGGGGATGATAAACTTATAAAAAAAGTATTCCTAAATACATTCAGAAACTCAAATGTGTTCTCAGTTCCTTTTTAACAGTCATGCAAGTCTTCTAGTATATATATAAATCTTAAAAACATTAAATATGAGTGCTATCATGGTATCATTCTAGAAATAATTGGGGGTTTAAATGCATTATATTAAGACACGTTAACACGATGAAAAACTGAAAAGTTTTTGAAAATTTCACGTACACATGACAGGGTTATCAAAACGGTCTGCATATACACGGATCCAGGAAAACGGATAAAATGCTGTAATATGCAAGCCATGCCATTGGATGGCGATGTTTATGTGTGAAGAAACAGGACGTGTGTTGGAACCTACACATCCACAGCTATGAGTCAAATGTGAGTTTTAATACTGTTGGTCGACGTATATGTGTGTTTAAAGTCTGGCGAATGCAAATATTGTGTCTCCGCTGATCTTATTTGTGCAGCAAATCCACATTTTGCTGGGGAAATGTTAATACAAAGCTAGAGCTCATAGTACGGGAAGACACCATATTGTCGTGGCTTTACTCGCGGGAGTCAGTGACGACATTGTCGGAAGCGAAAACGGCGGCATTTTCGAAAACTTGCACTTTGAAAGCGCTTTAAGTCCCCAAAAGTTTTCCATTTTTAGTTGAAAACAGTCTCTTTTAAACGGCCATTCATACTCTTTGCTTTGCTCTTCTCATGGGGAGCAGGTGAGCATTAGCCAAAAAAACATTTCACTTATTGCCAAACATTATTAATTTTTAATTGGCAAACATGAAATTTAAAGCTGCCGCAATTTTGTAAGTGAAAACGTACACATATTTTTCATGTTTATTTAATAAACATATAATTTGATTATGTTTTTGTGTTAATCATAAATAATTCATCCTCTCGGTCGCACCTAATATGTTTTATGTTTCAAACAGTTAGTTAGAGTAAGCGTTTCCGCTGTGGCACTGACATATGTGGGTAGGTACTTAAAACAACATAAGGCACCTTGAATGCTTTTTATTCAGCACATCAAGGACCAGTTCTAGCTTTTGCATGTGATGTTCAAAGGAAGATAAAAAATACAACCCATTAGTCTCAGAAAATCGCCGGGTGAAATGCATAGAGCAAAAGGCATTTTGAAAAAGCCCAAATGGACTGCTAAATATTTGAAGAGTCTGTCTCAGCTACAGATTGTACTCACAGGAACTCATCGGTGGGAGCCGGATCTGTTTGGACACCACAAGATGTTTCTAGGTTAAATCTCTGTTCCATCTTTTCCTGTGCAACATTTGGAGGTGCATACAGTTTTCTCCAATAACCCGAGCATTTGAAAGCTATTTGATATTCACTTTAAAATCCAACAGTACTTTTCAGTTTGTGGAGCATTTTGTTAGCAGTGCAAAGGTCACGGGTAACCAGGGAACACATTACTGATAATAATGAAAATACAGCTTGAAAACACAGTCCTTTTGGATAAATGTGAATTCCAAATGCATAAATGAAAAATATGTCTATTTCGTCTATACAATCAATACAATCATTCCCTAATTCACACCTCAGCTGAAAGTCAATAGAAGAATCGCTTATCCACAACTACTTCGCACTGCGTTTTATTCAACGCTACTTTCTCTTTCAATTTTATCTAAAATGTTGTCCAGCATCGCTGGTGAGCATCATTTATTAAAGTGACTAGCGTCACAGTTTTCACAGACATCTTTAATCATACTCATGCCACGCTCATCGGATGAAAATCGTGTAGTTTCTCAGCAAGATTGCAGTATTTCTCACAATGAGAACGCCAACAGTTATTCATCACTGCGTCCTCTGTGACTACAAGGCAAAGTATTCAGTTATAGCTACGCATTTTATTCAGAAAGTCTGGAATTGAACAATTGCAGTACCTACATGCTGTAGGATAAGATGAGTGAGAAAGCGAAAAAGAGCAGAGAGGAAAAAAGGCAAAAAAAGTAAATCTGTGTGTTGGAGGAGAAGTGACTGTGAGCCAGGAATAAACTTCTTTCCTTAGGCGTCTGGGTAGGTGGTGTGACTAACCAGGAAACAGAAAACTTTTCTAGGATTTTTTCATATTTATACAAAAAACAGTTCTGTAACAATCAGATTCAGTTAGTGAGTTAAATATATTCGTTAATATGAACAATGCAGCAGCATTTATTAATCTTAGTCAATGTTAATTTCAATTTATTCTAAACACTTTTTAACATTCAAAAGTGGTTTAACATTAACTAATGCACAATGAATTGATACAAATAAAGTATTTCCTATAGCTCAGTGGTAAGAGCATTGCGTTAACAACACAAGGTTGTGGGTTTGATCCCAGGGGATTGCAAATACCTATGTAAAATGTATAGGATTAAGCAATGTAAGTCGCTTTGGATAAAAGCGTCTGTCAAATGCCTAAATGTAAATGTAAATATTTCCATTAATAGACATAACCGATGAATAATAAATCTTATAAAGAGGTGTCGCTCATTGACCACGTTAACATGGACAACAATAATCCGATATTAACATGATTAAGACAATACTCTGATTACGAATGGACCATGTAAACAGAGCTTTTTGATTAGCTTAATCCGTCTAAACTCATAATCGTAGTAAACACAAATCAAATGAAGACGGGTGGAGTATTTTAGTCGCATTATGAGAGTGCGGTACAGACATGTACACACCTAAATCGCACTATTACCTTAGAAACTTTCGTGGCACTTTGCGACAGGTTACACACACGCACGGACAGCCGTTTCGTTTTACGGCAAACAACGTGGCTTCAAGCAAGAAAGCACATGTTTGGTCCGAACAGGAAACAAGAAAGATTCAAGAAAAAAATGAAACACCAAAAACTGTACATGGTACAATGGTGAAGACAAACTATGTGTAGATACGTAAAATTATGGACGGGACGTCGAACGGCGTAGCTTGGGGACGTAATGACGTATATCATTAATCGAACAGTCGCGATTTCTTTAAGACTGCAAGGGAAGCTCAGCTTCCCCTATAATTGTCAAAAAATGAATGTTCAAATATATGTACTATGTTAACATTTTATTGACTAAAAATGCGTTAAACACGTTCATCTCGAACGAAAACAATTTCGTTCAGAATCAGCTACTTAGGTCGGCTGACTCGATTTCCTTCTCATTCATTCCTGTAGCGTACAGTGCATTACTCTGTTGAAGCCCAGCGTCCATTGACTTCAATGGGGCTGCTTTAAACAGTTTTTTTCAGTGCTTAGAAACAAGACGGTCATTGGATAATGCTGCGATTATGTCCCGCCCACGGACGCTCAGCGTCTCTGGGATGAATGGAGGAGTGGGCTGGCCCGGACTCCGAGCGTCTGCGTGATGATTGGAGGGTCTGTCGAAAGACTGCATCTCGTTTTGATTGACAGCGATTTTGTTCTATAAAAAGTCGCTGACGCTAAAGCTATTCAATCTCAGTCCCATTGCGGATTTTTCAAGTGTAGTTGAAAGATAAACTGCTGCAACCTATTTCTTGGCATGTGCTTGCCGAAATTGCTTGCCAATTTTCATCATACACTTCACACAATTATACACCACATTCCTTGTTTCAGTTTAATGTATACCCACATTTCCTCCGTCGGGTTTATATATATTTTTTTAGATAGTTTGTTCATTCATTCATTGTGAAATGAGCTTCCCCTCTTTGAAAGACCAGCAGCCGCCACTGTAATCGAACTATGTAGTGTCACATGTAAAACGGGAACATGAAAGGCATATTCTTAATGTAACTCATGTAAACACCTCAATCGTAATATTAGTTTACACAGAAAAAGGCAAATAATTAGATTACTGACTTCCATGATAACGTGGTCACTGTTGGTTTATGGATGAGACCCTATTGTATAGACCAGGGGTTTTCAACCGGTGGTCCGCGGCCCCCTGGTGGTCCGCGGCGGCATTGCATGTGGTCCGTGACATGCATTCCAGCCTACCTAATTTCACTATTAAAATCACTTTTTTTCCATAAGATATTTTTCCAAACATTACCAGAATATCTGCGCATTGGTGTGAATACTAAATTTAATTAAAATATTTAAAATAATTTCAGTTTGAGTTGAGATTCAAACTGACACAGGATAGGCTAGCTTTGCACCTATCAGGTCTATCTTATGCTTTGGTAACGTTGTGTTTTGCGTCCCCAACATCATATACGTACATATACGTACATACACACACACAATAGTGGGCCGCCGATTACTTGTTAGTCAGAATGGTGGTCCCTGGCACAGAACCAGTTGAAAACCCCTGGTATAGACAAACAATTACTACAAAGAATCCTAAACACCTACATTGGCACCTACTGAGCTGTATAAATACTGCCACGTTATGCCACTCAGTAAGTCATTTATTGACTGATTTTATGACAATGCATTGGGTCGGCCATTTGTATGAAGGACAAAATAAGATACACGTCGATTCTAAATTTCTCTAAATTCAATTCTGGAAAACATTACTAAACGATCAGTGTGTGCCAATTTGCATATTCTCCCTAAATAGTATTCGAAAACAGAATTAGTACGTCCCAAATCATCGTATGCTAAAATGAGTTTTCTCAATGTACCCGGATGGTCGAATGTTACTAAAAATGTGAAGTTTAGATCCATGGACAATCAAACGGCTGATATTACCTACTACCCCCCGTGAAAGAGGAAAGTTTAGTGATGCTTCTCTGTATCAATAAAATTAAATAAAAGATCCTTCCCTGAATATATGAAAAGAAAGTATACAGTAAACACTACTTACGAAATAATGAATGAGTAAATATTTAATGCAAAGAAAAGCTTTATTTTGATGTTCGTGACTTAACCATCACAGTGATCTAATCTATTGAAATCTATTGCGATTCAAGACTCCAAGACTGTGGTTTACGGGTTTGCACGTATTGCTGTCGATATTAAGTGGTACAAATCATTACTTATCAGATTCCCTTTCTGCAAGATTACTACCCTGCACCTGTTTCATGCCGCATGTGCACAAAGAGCATACTGAAGATTTACTTCACTGTGAAACACAAAATAAAGTAATACGACTACAACCACAATGATGAGCAATGATGTGTTTCAACTTTTAGTGCTTTCTTTTGATGAAAGACGAATGATCACTCACCATCTGCACTGACACCAAAATCCACGACATCCCACACTATGTCCTTTGTTTATTGAATCATATTATAAAGATTGCTAAGGGTCATTGAGCTGTTTGTGTTTCTCCGCCTCCACAATGAGGTCATCTCTTAGCGGATCATATGGGCTGTCACATGCATTTGTTCATCACAGCAAACTCCTCTGTGGTTTAATGTTGAGGTTAAAACTAAAGACCTGATCCATCTGGTAGAAAGCTTTACTGTGGCTCAGTGGTTAGAGTCATGGGTTTGATCCCAGGGATTGCACATACTTAGAAACAAATGTGTATTATAATACGATGTAATTTGCTTTGGGTAAAAGTGTCTGCCAAAGGTTCTCGAGCCGGTAACTTGTAAGAAACAAGCCGTGGAAGACAGCTGTAGACTGAAAAACTTTAATGTAGTTTTGCAGTAGGTTTGACAGTAACTTACTGTTGATTTAATTTACAATTTTGTTTTAAACAAAAACTTACCTAGTTCTTTTATTTTCTTTCATAAAACAAGACTAAACATCTTGGGTCACTTTCTTATTATGTAAATGTGTCGTTATTTAAGATCTTTTAAACATTTTACTAGAAAACAATACAAAAAGTATTTTTTTTGCAGTTTAATGCCAGTATTGACACCATTTATCTTCTTGCTCATTTTGAATCTCAAAAGTCAAAGTGTTTAAATTTTGATTAAAGTCAAGTTTAACTCAAATTAAAAACAGTACTAATAGGAAAATATTAAGTAGTAATCAAATCTACAGTATGTTACTGGCAAACCTGCTGCAAAACAACAGCAAAGTTTACAGAGAAGATAAGGTACAGTTTATGCTCGCTGACTACTGGCAGTCACAATATACAAAATGATTCACGCGTTCATGTCATGTCATTGTGCATGTACAACATAGATCATGCTTTGATACTGTTTTCTCTCATTTATTCAGTATGAATTTTTATTTCATTGCCAGGCTGCAAAATAAACAGATGTGATTCTCAGTGGGTCAGGTGAGGAGGAGGTGTGTGTGACAGAATTTAATCACAGGCATGCGAGAGAGCAAACCTTGCATGTCATCTGTGTCTCCCCTGCCGTCCTGTCATGCAGGCATCAGGTTAAAGCATAGATGTATTTGACAGGCCAGGGATTAATTTCTAAATAGCAAGCACAGATGTTGCTCTATGAATGGTGGCCAGTGATACCTGCAGGCTTCTCCCTCACAGCTGAGATCATCACTGATGTGATGTCACTGACAGCCGATCTGGGCCTGGGCTTTTTCCCCCTGGCTGACCTCATTTCTTCATTATTAAATATTACACGCAGGATCAGAGTTAATGCATCCATCATTCTCTTTTGATATTGCCAACAGACAGGTACATGAAATTCATCTGAAATATTTTAGACAAGGCTCTCATAAAAACATGCAGAAAGAAAGCTTTTTGTTTGTTTTATATTATGAGTTAAATTCAAGGGTCAAATTTTTTTTAGGCCGAGCAGGTCACTTTAAGTGGACAATTATACCATGTATCTTTATACAGCCGTGGAAAAAATGAAGAGAACATTTCAAATGTTCATTTGATCAGCATTTCTAGATGTATTGTGGTCATTCCAGTCCAGTGTCTGTTGAGTTTCAACAAAATCAAATCTCAGGAGTGACATAAAGTCACTGACAGCATGACAAGACACATAAAAAACGTGATACATTACAGGTGATCATATGAAAATATGAAATTTTAACTTTACCTATCACAGTGAAAAATACAATTTCAAATAGTTCTCCCAACAAAGGTAATAAAGTAACCTAAACCAAGATTTTTTAGTAGAAGTAGAAGAATGTATTATTTTGAGTATACTGAACAAAATTTGTCCATATGTGGTACTTTCAAAATTATTTAGTTGACTGTACTTAGATGTTTAAGTTATTGTCCAAAGTGGGTCAAGAAGTTTGACCAACGTGCCGCACTGTGTAATCTCAACAAACAATTCTAGTGTTTGATAGTTCCCAGCATGCATTGTGGTATTTTCAATGTGCTTTTTTAACTTATTTAAAGAATTGATGTTTAAGTGTTTAATGGCTATGTTTTTTTTTACGTTAATGCAAAGGACCGGATGTATTTAGAGTTCCTTTTTTACTTTGTGATGTTTATGTTTGAAGATTGTTACCATGATTGAGGTTCATGTGCTCAATGTTGAGGTCTGAAGTGAATGACGCAGTAATATCACGCTTATGTTGGTCTCTCTTAAGTAAAGTGTTTATATAATATGTATAAGAATATAGCGTAATTAATAAAATAACAATAAAATATTAAAATTATATATAAACGTAATCTCTTCAGTTGGGTCAAACAAGTATATACTTGAGTTAGCTTGAAAAAATGAAGTGTTGCTCACAGTTGGTTCAACTAGTTTTTTTTCTGTTGAGAGTCATGTGTTATTATTTAGATAATTGAATAGATAAACTACTTAGCTAAAAGTTGAGTAAACTTTAAAAAAGCGTTGCAGCGAGTTGCCTCAAGTTGCAAGTCAACTTTTCTTTTTTCACAGTGTAAATACATGTAGAAATACTACTGGTGTGTAGTTTAAAGATGAATATGACATTTCTTTGCAGTATCTGAGGTCTGAAGTAGAAACAGAGCATCTTTTCTGCTAAGTTCACCTGTTTCTCTAGTTTTCATTTTCTTACATTTGAAATTTGGGAGAAATATTGTTATCAGATCACAGAATGAAACTTTATACCCAAACACATACCTAGAAATAGTTAACTCAGTAAACCTGAAAATCTATTTGAAATGGTATTTTTATATGAAATTTAATATGATATGAACACATTTTCTGTAACGAATTGTGAAAAGCACAATTACAGAAAATATATGATTTATTTTAATAAGACCTCAGTATCTTGAGGTTAATATTGCGGAAAAACCTATGCATACTTTATGTACAGTAAATTTACTTACAGCCTTCAGTAGTTCACTTTCATATGGACCAACAAGCCTTTGAATAGTGCCCTATCCCTAGTCTCTAAAGAATGGATGATATCTGATGACGCAGCATCATTAACAATGCATTTGATTACTTTGCTTTTGTTTATTTGCATTAGGCACAGCTTTCCAGACTGAAAAACCCAATTTGCCGAGATGAAAGAGAGTTAATTGCTTGTAGAAATGATGGCTTTACTCGTTCTAGAATTTGAAGGTCTACAGCTTTGAATGCTGAATGGCAGTGCAGACTTCTCACACTTTCATTCAATTTGTGTTGGGTTTGTGTATTATAATGCTTAAGGCATTGGAGGTCCTTAGATTATAAGAAAATGATCAAATCTTAAACATAACCTAGAGACGACAATGAATATTTGCAACGAGAGTAAAATCATAACACTTTAATTGAATTTCCTTTTCCTTATTGTTTATGTTTATGTGCCTATTTTTTAAAGAGGCATTTACAAATTGAAAGATCATTCCCAGCACTTATTTCCGGGAATGTGGTTTTAAGGTTTGATTAATTTAAAGCAAAAATATTTGTGTGTTGCCAGCTGTAGGGCTAACAGCAATGATCTTAAACCCAAAAAAGTTTTGAGTTTTTGTTAGATAATGGGAAAGATTTCATGTTTATCTGTTTGACAAACAACCAGACAGTGTCAGAAGTTATTAATAATCACTGTCATCTTAAATGTGTGATTTATGTGCTGCTGTACGTCTGGTGCCTAGTGTCAGAATATGGCCTTACTTGACATCAAGGTAAATAAATGGATACAATATATTGATTTGTGATATTTTATAATTGAACATTTTGTAATATTTCAAAATTACAAAATATTTTATCAGCTCATCAAAGATTTGCAGTACCCAAATGAGCGGTGTGTACTCATTTTTATGTTAATATATAACACTTTATTTTCATTTACTTACTGAAAACTTTGTTGAAAGACTTTTTTACTTAGTTGAGTGTTATAAAATGGTAAAAAAGGAAAATATTCAAGAGAGGTAAGTTAGACTTGCTCATATAAAAGCATCAATAGATCTTCTAGAAACCCACGATCTGCAGATCTTCAACGGCTCAGTCTGGCAGTCTGCATTGCATGGTGAAATGAAATGATAAATAATGAATGAGGTATAGTGGAAATGAAAAGCAGAATGTATGTATGAGTGTAAACTGTGACAGGATCATTGACAGTCAGGTTTACAGTGATGGATTACACATATGTCTCTGCTGTCAAGATGCATTTTTATGACATTATGGTATATTCCAAGATTTTTTGATACTTACTGAAAATAGACCTTCTCATCACATAAAAGCAGTGTTCATGTTAGATTACAGATTCAATATGTTACAGTTGAGATGGAATGAGCTGTCCGGTTTGTACAGTAATGTCAGACTTTATACTCATTAACTGAGCGGTCATGGCTTTCACACAGACCCCCTCCAGCGAACTGGCTAAATCTCCATCCGCATCTCCTTACAGTAAGCTCTACTCGACACAGCATGTAACTCTTCTCCCAAGCGTGGTTTGAAAATGTGAAGAATGGTGGTTGTGGGGTGTATTAACTATGAGATATTTGACAGTCCATGGAGAAGGTCCAGGGAGATTTAGTATTAGGGAATGTTTTTTGAATAACAAAAATGTCAGACTTTCAGGCGAGAAAGACCAAAGAGGACATGAAAGAGAGCAATGGGTGGTTTTGTTACCGAACGAGAATGAAAGCTTTGCTCTTTTTAAGTGATAAATGAGACTGATTTCTAAAATGAGGCTGATAACGGGAGACTAGGAATGTGGTAAAACACACCGCAGACCTCTGTGGGGGAGGACAGGCTCAAAACCAAACCGCTAATTGAACAAATGAGAGAGCGGCTTGGATCATGTCCTTTTGCAGGCCCATGACAAAGCTTTGGGAGTCTTTGTAAAGCATCATAGAGACTAAAAGCTTCATCTACACTATCATTAGCATTGTTATCAATAATATGGAAACAGGGTGTATGGTCACATTTGGTCGGACTCTTTCTGCTGATTTTTATTTAAAGCATTGCTCTCTTTAATGCTTTTAAAGTGCTTTAGGTTCACATCAGAAACGGTTGTACAGGAACGGACCCTACAGTTATAAAGTGACGCGCATCGGTTCCATGCAGCACTGAGCAGGAGTCACATGACGTTAGGCGACGATGACCAACAGGACGATGACCAATAAGAACTTTTATTAGGTTCATTTCTGACATTTTGCTAGCTGACAGTTCTGACAGTTTTCCGCTCAGACGAAATGTAAATCGGGCCTTACAATCTACCGATGTTGTTGTTGTGCAGTTTAAAATACAACATCAGCATTTAAACGTAGGAAAAACGTTGGGGGCAAAAATACAACATACGTCTTATTTATGGCCCTATTATTGAATCTCAGAATTCAGGCATCAAACAGATTTGGGTGAATAACGCGGAATGGCACAGAATCTGGAAAATGCATTATTTCTTAAATTATTCTGTGCATGAATGATTTTTTAAATATTCAGATGGTGTTTAAATACTGAATGTTATCTGCAATTGTTATGCGTGTGCTCGTGGAGCTTTCAGAGAACGCGTGCACATGATCAGTTTTCTCTTTCATGGCGGCGACCCGACAAAATAAAAGTCTGGTTAACTCGAACAAGTTAAAACAATCCACACTTTACCTCAGCATTCACTGCACGAGTATATTATTTACTTTAGTAAACCAACTTAAATGTGATAGTTACATTATAAAAAATGAAAACTTGCATTTTAGTAAAATAATGTTTTATATCTGTCTTTATTTTTACGTGTATAGTTCAACGTATCGACTGTAGGTTTTTTAATATAGTTTAAGTGAATAAGGTATCTTGGGAAAATTCATTAAATATATATAAAAATATATTTGGGAAAAATTAAAACAGATTTCTTATTGTTGTTGTGTCATCCCTCATATTGCAAGCCATATCTCTCGTCCCCTCATTTGGGATGCTTTTCATGAACTGGCCCCCATGAGAAACTAATTGAATAGCCCTTCCTTACATGACATCTGGTTTGTACTCAAGTGGGTATTGTGTGTATTGCTTTGTTGAGGGATCATTTTTGTTTTCTTCTTTTCGTATCTGGAGCTTTCTGATTTTGTTTGGCATTTTTTTTCTGGGTCCTTGATCTTCGATTGAATCCAGGTGTTTCATTTTTTATCAGTTACTTGTGCATTTATAGCCCTCATGTTCTTGCTGTCTTTGTTTGTGTGCATTTTTATGCTTTCTGATTTACGGTAAATTTCTGCTACTGTTTTGATATGTTCTGTAATGTTTGTGTTGTTTTAAACAACGATTCTTCTCATTTAAAAGATTTTGACCTTTGCTGAATATCATCAATACATCTGCTTTTCCCATTTCATCCTGCTGCACCTCTGTGAAACCCCAACATAATCTACAATGATCCAAATCCCATACAAATTAGTTCTTGAAATGTATAATGTCCTGTGTGAATGCTATATGTCATTAAGAAAACCATATCATAAGTCATTTAGAAAACTACCTGAATATATTTGTAATTTCAATGTTTCTTATCAAGCCAGTGTTCCCATACACATGTATTGTATATCTGGAATCATCAAATCAAATCAAATTAAAAATGTAAAAGTAAAAAGTTCACTTTACGGACCTAAATCTGCAGTTAAAAAAAACCCTCAGTTAGTTTATATGGTTGATTTCTATTTCGAGTCACGGTTCAATTAATTGTAACATTGATCAATGGCGCTATAAATAATGAAGTGTGGAGGTTTGTATTTATTGGGAGTCTTTAGTGATTCACTGCTTGTGGTTGGCTGAAGGTTAAGAGTCCGGGATGCTGAGGAAGGTGGGCAGCATCAGGCTTCGGCACCCTCACACCCCAAGAGATGCATCGGGTGTGGGAGCCGACTGCTGGCATACATGCTCACTCCTGTAAAGAGCGTGGGTGTGGAGATACCAGTAAAATGTCCTTCATAGCGATCGACTGTGGGTGCTGCTGAGACCCTGAAAAGAAGATGCAGTTTTCAGATAAAGTGTAAATCTAACAAGTGTTCCAACAAAACTATTATATAACTATTAACTTTTATGTAACTATCTTGATTTTTTGTCACGATAGATGCCTTCAGAGGAGAACATCTTAAACATAGAAAACTGGAATGGCAGTAGCTAGCAGAAGTGAAAATGAGCAAAAGGAACATAAGGGTTGTGGATTCGACCCCCAGGGAACACACAAACTAATAAAAAAGTTTACCTTGACTGCACTGTGAGTTGCTTTGGATAAAAACATCTGCAAAATGCAAATATGTGCTTTTCAAAATGATTAAAATAGTGTTATTAAAAAGCCCCCAAACGAAAAGGTTTCCGTTTTTATTTACTAACCTTGGATGAAAACCCTTAAAGCGGGCGTAACACACAGGGTTTCTGCTAATCTCATATTAATCTTGAGTACCTATAGTGTAGTACTGCATACGCTGTATATTAGAAGAGTATTTATAAAAGATAGATACAGCTGTACGATTATGTCCGAAAGCATACAGCTCGTGCAGGGGGGAGGGGTAGGCTGAACTAAAGCACATTGTCAACAAATAACAGACATCAGTTTCACTCACCGCATGTGGTTCCTATCCGACATCTTTTAGCGCTGGGACCGCTCCTTATGTGATTTTCAAACCATCTCCAAATCCTGCGCATTATCCACAGTTTATATGACATTCATCACCCAAATGCAGTGAACAAACATACACCTGAACTTCGCGAACGTATGCTCTCTCTCCTGCTTACAAGGGAAAGTGATGTCTGCGCATGCTCCTTCTCCTGCTCTCCTTGCTGCCATGTGGCCGTGCGCTTTTCCAGGAGAATTGTCCAATAAGGGACTAAGAAAAGTTGTTACAAAACAGTTTTATATGTTTGAAAAAAAACTTTCCGAATCCTTTACAATCATTGGGTGAGTGTATTGAGCACAGAAATACTACGTAATACGCTCAACTCGTTTTTGACAAGCTGACCATGTTAAGCATGAGAAGACAGCACGTTTAACAGTGTAAAGAAGTCAGAATGCATGAAACACCATTGCAGGGCCGCTTTAACTCCATTCCTGTTGAACCCCAAATGTAGAAGTAAAATAGTTTGGACTCTTCCATAGAATAAAAGAGACGTAAATGGTTATATAAGTCAAAATAAACTATAGTCCAAATCTAACGAAGCCATATATGTGGGAGAATCAGCCAGAACATTTAACGCAGAATTAATGAACTGAAGAAATAACGAAACTTTATAATGAAGATGAAGATTAATTGTCAAAAAACTCTTTCAATTGTTGTTTAGTTGCAATAATACCACAAACACCCACCCTACATCAGTGGATGACTGCACAACAACCTTTCATACATTCTCTCGAGGCGCTGGTAGATTTGCATTAAACATGACCACAGGATGAACTAAACTGCGTAGAAAGAACCATAAAGCAGAGGCTTGTCAAACGGTCAGTAAAATATAGAAATCCAGCACTGTGTTCAGACGAAATTAAATTGACTGTTATAGAACATAATTTCCAGAGACCCCATCCTGGATCCTTAATATCCACTAAAGCAGCACCAGACATCTTTCTTTTTACTTTCTCTGTTGGAGCAGTTAGCAGTTTAACCCAGCCCCAAGGACGTTTTTTAAATATAACAATTTGCAAACAGATATGTAAAGTAGTAATGGCCTGCGCACCAACAAAAACAAAACATTGCTAACGTAAACGCTACGGCTGTCAAGTTAAATCATGATGGTTTTGACAGTCTTCTTTTCATCGCCTTCTAAAATGTTCATAAGTCATTTAGCTCGCTTTGATTCTTGGATAAACATCTGATAAGCATCCGTTTGTTCCCTGCTGTTTTGTAAGATCTCGACGCGAGTTATTTTGCTCAACCGGCAGCACTTTCGGAAGAATTTTGGAAATTCTCAGTCTTTGATAACTCTGCCGTTTCCCAGCATTCTCTTGTGCTCCCAGACACATAATCTTTTATTCATCTCTGCTTCTGCTTCTCCAATCATCTCAACCCCCCAAGTCAAAACAAAATAAACAAACAAGCCCAATTCTGTGTGCAGTCACCTCTACAACCCTCCGAGGGAAATGTAAGGGATTGCCTCGCTGTCAAGATATAGCTCCGCCTCTGTGTGCGGCTTCTGCTGAAAACTTTAGAGAAAGTTTTGCGAGGTTATGTGAGGAGCGAACATCTATGTAGATAAATGCACCTTTTCGCAATATTAGATTTGTAAAGACTAGCTCGTGCTGCCTTTGCCAAATCTCTGTTTTAGACACATGCGCTCCAGGAAAGCTGGTTGCATTATTTATTATTGTCCTTTGTAGAGTTATACAAAATGTTTAATATGCATTTAATGTGCCTGCTAATATGTGTGTGTGCGTGTGTGTGAGTGTCCTAAATGGTTTTAGATTGAAATGTGATGCTAATTGCAATAATCCCCTCATCTTTTTTATTAAATACTTATTTTCCTTTAACTCTTTATCTGACCTTTTCTGCATTATGGGAGACTCACACATTTTAGGTGCCGTTTAATCTGAATAAATAATCAACAACAACAAACAACTGATTTCTTCAATCTTCACTTTGTTTATTTTGGACTTTTATACCTATTGTTGACAGGGGATCTTAAAGAAGATGACGATGAGACGAACAAGATTAAGAAATTACACGATTTGGACTCTACTCTGTGTAACATTTGAATGTTTGAATAATAAAATTGTTTTGTTAATATATTATTTTAATGTTAATATAATGAGGGTAAATGAAGCAAAAAAAAACAAAGATAAGACAACGACTCAATCATTAGATCAATCTATTTGTATTTATTTGTTTTTATTATTTCCCATTGTTTAAAATGAATGAGTAAAACCTATGTGCTATAGCTACTATTTAATACAGTTTTAATAATGTAAATAGTAGGAAGAAGAGAATAAAAGAAGTTTGGAAAGAAAAAATAAATAACTTTTTTTGCCGAACAACGATTATTTTAATTCACTTACTTAAAGTCACACAGCAATGCCTTGGAACGTGGATCATTATTTGATTTGTTGACGTGACTTCAAACGAAAAAGAGAGCGCGAAAAACATTGTGTGGCCCCGCCTCCTTTTAAAATAACCAATAGCGTTTTGTTAATGGCACATCAGTCTGGCAAAGCTGTATTTAACATCGTCATCATCTCCCACCTAGTGCATTATGTCATTTACCATGTTGGACACAATAAATGTGCGAACAAGTGGCTGATATGAGGCGCCGCTTTTGCAGCTCTGCTAGTGAAGGGGGCAGGACTCTTGGATTCTAAAGCGGATTCGATTGGACAAGAACTTAGACGAGAGGCTGGAGTGGAGATGTCATGGACTTTCTAGATTTGTTTGAGCAGAATGTCAGTAGTAACAATTTTATCTTCTATATGGGAATTTTCTCAGCGTGTAGGAGCATATCAGTTCATCATTTTCCTTAAAGCTTATTTTTAACAAAAGTTAAAGACCGTTCATTATGATTTCAATGGGACTTGACAAAGCCAAAACTTTTATGTGTTAATGTTGAAAGAGTTTATGAAAACTTGTATCATGAACTCTCTCACATATGAAAGCATTTATTTATATTCAATGAATGTATTCCAGTACAGTACTTGATATTCTCAGCATGTACTTCAGTAGACAAACACACGAGCAAGCAGAGAAACTCACTTCAGTAGCCTGCAGCACAGCTGCCACCTTTCAATTCATCTATAGTCACAACTTTGGCAGAATTCATCCAGTGGCTATACAAATGTTGCGAACTCAAATATTCAACATTATTTACATGAAAAAGGGTCAGTGAGTTCAGAAGCATACACAAGCATGCAAAGATAAAAAAATTGTAAGGCAACACATTGAAAATGCATGATGCTGTTGTGTGGACAGTAATTGAAAAACTTAAAAAACTCTTGAAACCCTTAAATACAGAATTGCTTTTTAATACATAATAAAAATGCATATATTGAAGGTCGCACAGCCAGGAATGATTGTGTTCCTGTAATTGCGGGGGGTATTTGGTGTAAGTGTGGGTCCACTGTTAACCATCTGCTGCCAGTGGGCTATCTCCAGGTACTGGTTTTCCGTCTCCAGTCCAGTTTGTCAATGTTCAGCAGACAATATGCCAAAAAATGATGCTAAATAATGTAAACTTTTAACCAAGTTCAAACTGCATCTCAACAGAGTTTTGGGTCTCTCCAACAGAAATGAGAAATATGTTATAAATATGTATTTCTGGGGAAATATGGGTGGCCGAGTTTATGGTGCAGAAGCAGAATTGGGAGGTTTCTAAGTCCGCAAAATCCTTTATCCACGTGAACGGAATATGGATCAGGTGTCTACCAACACAAATCCTTCACTCACATGAACAAATTAAAACAAAATTGCTCTAAATACAAATTGTTCTAAATACCAGTATACAAATTTTTTTGTAATTTTTCTTAATACCAGGCTAGAAATTCAACAGATTAATTATCAAGCTAAGCGGATTTACGTGACTTCTGATCAAAGTATCTGAAGCCTGGATTCAACTAAAAGCCTTTCCAATAAATGTAATTGTTGAAGACGAATAGCACACCGAATATGAATATATGAGATGTTAATAGCATTATGAATCAGCACACAACAGATGTGATAGAGTTTCACAAGGTCAGCTGGGTGTGTTTCTGTGGGCATAATGAATAAGACAAGGCTGTTGTGTATGAATGAGAATCAGAAGTCAGCTTCTGGCTCTCTTAAAAGAACGAACCTCAAAGCTACTTCAGTTACTTAAACATTGATTTTGGGGCTTTTTTGGAGGGGAGCTCTGCTGTGTTGTGAACTTCGGTTAAACAGGAGTCGTGTTCACTGAATTCTTAAGCCGTCTGACAGTGAGTGATGTATTTACTCTCTCTGAGGGGCCGAGGATAAACTTGAAAAGGGATGCACTGGTCATGAGGGCCGGGAGACAGGTCGACTTGTGGGCCGACTGTCAAAATGAAGTTTCATTTCAAAGTAAATATATAAAGACTTAAAAGAGAGAAAAACGTTTTACAGGACGTCCCCGCACAGTCCAGACGCTCTGCTTATCTATCACACCTGTTTGCAACTGTGTCCTAGGAGTAACGTTTGAACCACACTGTACTTTCCTTTTCAAAACAAGAACACAGGCCCTTGGGCATTACATATTTATCCTAATAACTTCAACATTGAACATATTAAGCAATGTTTGTATATAGTATTGACTTTGCAATGTAACAGGTAACAGTTGAGCTGGCAAATATCACATCAGTCCATGTTTGAAGTTAAGGTAACTTGGTCAGCTTCATTTCTCAGCGTTGCTCACATGAATGTACTTTGTGATAAAAAATCCAATCAGAAACATTCATTAAAGTAATCCTCACTAACTGACCTTTCAGGTTCATGATTAAATATTGGTGGCCACTGAGCTGTCGGGTTACAAATGAAAGTAAAATGCTAAGTAATGTTACACTGTGAGAGGCTTTTTACCAGCACAGTTTGGGTCCACTTGTCCCTTTTAAAGAAAGTCACTGAAAAGTTGTTGTGAGTGATTACCCATGTGAAACTTTGGAGAAGCTTCTTAGTGTGACAAAGCCCCCCTCCGTAGGGCATGAGGGGTCACTGGATGCTTTTCTGGTGACATAGTGACCCAAGCATCACAAAGACAGTTTTAGTTGACTTCCTTTAAGGGGAGTAAAAATAAAACTCAAAAATAAAAATTGTTCAAAAACCTGACTTTCTTTTGTACGGAGCCCTTTTAGGGACATGGTGGTGGAAAAAAATGAGAGGGAAGAGAAATTTTTTTTTTAAAGCTTTTGCGTTATCTCGCAAAATCTTTGCGTTCCCCCGAGAAACATTGCGTTATGTCGCAAAACTTTTGCGTTCTCTCGCAAGAACTATTGCGTTATCACGCAAAACTTTTGCGTTCTCTCGCAAAAACTATTGCGTTATCACGCAAAACTTTTGCGTTCTCTCGCAAAAACTATTGCGTTCTCTCGCAAAACATTCAAACGTCCTGTTATTCAACTCCGTACATTAACAATGGAGCGGTTCATACTAGATACTCGGACCAATAACTTGGTCTGAACGTTGTTATAACACAAACAACACATTATTCTTAGACAAGGATCAACAACCTAGTCTTCCTCGAAACGAGAATATAAATGTATCTCTATATGAGCAGGCAACATGGGGTAGTCCAAAGAGACCGTCTACTAAGTGAATGTAAATCCGAAAAGCGTTATTAAAAAAAATGTCATGTATAACTTAAATGTTACACACTGTAGTCCCACCAAATTCAGTTTACACATTAATGGCCTCCTGCTGAATCTAAACTGGTTTTAGTTATACTACATTATGTAGCACTGAAGTGAATTACTATTTTTAGTAGCCTAATGATCTTCGGGTTTTGCCCTTTATAGAGGATCCCCCGCGGTCTTGTCTCAGCCGGCTCCCGCCTGGGGGTGTTTTACCGCGGTCAAGCCAGCCGCAGTTTGAAAATAGACGGTCAAGCCAGCCGCAGTATAGATTCATTGTGCGCGCATACTTAGTAAACTACGGTAATTTCCAGAAACACCGCTTTTAAAGCTTTATTTAAATGCGGATCGTCTGTGTGTTTCCTCAATATTATATATTGTCTTTTACGTTTAGAATATGTCGTTTTTGTAGATATGTATGTATTTTTTTCGGAATGTTTGCATTATATGTAGACTAAAGTAGGCCTACTTAATTGTAAAAACAATGTCTCCGTCTAAAACTAGCCTATTATTATTGACCTGTGTCCTGCAAATATATCAGTTTATCCAATTCAATTATTTGTCTAATATCTATACTCCTACGACAATTAACCATGATTTTTATTTGATCAAAACAAGTTTAGTGGTTTTAACTCACGATTTCTAATAAGTTTCACAAAGGGATGGTCTCTTCCTGTAGGGGGCATCCCACACTATATACACACCATATATGGCCTCATTTTACTGTAGCATTTGGGAGAAATTGTCATTTTTCAACTTTAAATGCCTATAGAAACTTGATTTCTAAAAAGTTTCAAAAAAGGATGGTCTCTTCCTGTAGGGGGCGTCCCACACTATATACACACCATGTATGGCCTCATTTTACTGTAGCATTTGGGAGAAATTGTCATTTTTCAACTTCAAATGCCTATAGAAACACTATTTCTAAAAAGTTTCAAAAAAGGATGGTCTCTTCCTGTAGGGGGCATCCCACACTATATGCACACCATATATGGCATCATTTTACTGTAGCATTTGGGAGAAATTGTCATTTTTCCACTTTAAATGCCTATAGAAACACTATTACTAATAAGTTTCACAAACGGGTGGTAAAAATTGTCATTTTTCTGCTTCAAAAGTTATAGAAACATTAATTATAAATTGAAAGGTACATTTTCTGAAGAAATTGTAAAGTGGTGCTAATGTAGCAAAATTCTGGGGTTGGGGTAGGGGGATGACCCTTCAAACCACAAATGAAACAGCCAACCCCCATGTCTCTACGATGTTCTGATGCAATGATGAAGGTTTTGCTATTGGCCCTAACGGTTGCTAAGCTAAGCTGTTTGGTTGCCATGGGCGTGGCTTGGCATTAAACAATTTATGATACTCTGCGGTATACAGTAAGTGAAATTAACCAACTCCCATGTCTCTACGATGTAGAGGTATACATTTTGTAAAATTGTTGCTAAGTAAACCTATTTGGTTGCAATGGGCGTTGCTTAATAGCTTCACAATGATCTGTGACAGACTAATTGAATTCCTGAGTCAAATGAGACCACCCCCTTGTCTCTACGACACTGTGTTGACAAGATATCAATGTGGGCCATTTATAATGGAAGTCTATAGGATCGGTTGCTACGTCCATGTAAATGGTTGCTATGGGCGTGACTTCATATCTTTATGAAGTTCCTGGGATGCTGATTGGTTGCCTGAGTCAAACTAGTGGTTTTACTTCTAAGTTATATCATGCGTGACTTTTTAACTACTTATATGGGCATCCATTATAGTCGATGGGGCTTTTTGGGTGGGGTCCTAAGCCCCAGGGGTGCAACTTACACCCCATTGTGAGGTATTTTCTTACAGGGCCTGCCAGCCTCTTCAAATGTCGTTACCAGAATGTATCTCAAAGAAATTCTCGCTCGGAGCTACGAGCCGGCAAAATTTGGCGTAAGGTTAAGTCAATGGGATTTTTGGGGCGAGTTTTTGCCCCCCTATCATACCCCCTCCGCCTGATTGCTTACAAAAGTCATAGCACACCATTCCTCATTAAGCCAGACGATTTGACTAATCATTCATTTATGGGCGTACGAAAAAAAATGTCACAATAATAATTATTATTATTATAACAAGCTCGCAGAATAACAATAATGATGCTCTTAAAAGAGCACCACTAATAAGTTTGCAGAATAATAAAAGTGATGCTCTTACAAGAGTCCCACTAATAATAAGTTTGCAGAATAACAATAGTGATGCTCTTAAAAGAGCACCACTAATTATGGACAACAAAACTTACAGTCCGATACATTATTTAAAAGCATATAAATGCTTAACTAGAGACTAACTTAAACTAGACAATTAAAAAAATTGCATTGTTCTCATTCATTTAAATTTAAGAAAAACACAAATTTACAAAGTTTTTGGATCTGCCTCAGAAATACAGATTCATTTATTAATAGATTTAAACTGATTATACATGCATACAAGTTTAATCATCCTTTTGTCTGAGAGATGTACAATTGGGATTTGTCAATAAAACATACTATGCAGTTTGTAGTGCCATTTTAAGTCGAGCACCTACTGCATAAGGTGCTGTCAATGAGCTCTATAGGACTACCAAATTTGAATGTGTATCTTAACCCATTGTTACTCTTCCACTTCAAAAGATTGCTTGCATTTTTTCTACTTTAAAATTACAACTCACTTGTGTATAAAATTAAATCGATTTTTTTCACAGCAGCAGCACTAGCACTAGCATTTATTTTATTTTATGAGTTTATGAGTATTTGTAATATGTAAATAAATACATTTTAATGCATTTGTACCATCTCTGGATATATTTTTTTGTTGGCAATTGGCCCGTACATGCATAATGTTCACAACACAAAGAGATTAATGCAATAAAGTTATGTTGTGTGTGCTCATGCTGTTCTGTCCCCCAGCCTGCCTTCAGCAGATCCTGTGTCTCTTTTAAAAAAATATGATAAAACAAACTACTCTTCGAAGATGCGACATATGCAATACTACTGGATACTCAATTAGCATGAGCTTGGCAGAAACTATGTTTAGGCCATCTCCGTTCTTAGATATTGTCTTAAATATTTTCAGCAATTTCTAGATGGGGTGCCACCCCTGCCTGTGGATGAAAGCTGTTGTACGCAGAAATAAAATGACACAATTGAAAGAGAAGGGTACTTTTAAACACAAAAAGCAGTATATCAAAGTATGAAATAACAAAGTACAATTTTATTTTATCTTGTTAAGTAAATTCATTTAATTATAATAGGCTAATGCCCAGGACACGCACCCAGATGCACATGCGCGCGCAGTGGTCATCACGGAGCATCACACATCCAAAACAGAGGAGAGAGGAACACATGTCAAATACTAAAACGATTTTAAAATTCCTAGATGTAATAAGTAGGCAAGTGGCGGCGAGAAACCCAAGCTCATGTGGCCATGAAGGAAAGAACCTCGAGAGAATCATCATCAATACAATTGTAGCAAATATGATTAGGCTATTTCTAATAAGTAGAAAACACAAGTTGTATTTTTTTTGTATAGAGGGCATCCCACATTATATTGTATGCAGACAACATTTGAAGTTTTCTTATTATGACATGTCGGAGAAATATTTCATATATTACATTATTTCACTTTAAGGCATAGGCCTACTTTCTTAAAAGTAAAAAAACTGATGGTCAGTTTCCTTGTGTACTCCACACAATCGAATAGCAGCAATTGTGGCCCATTTGCATTTGGGTTTGCTTATGTGCTATGCTGCAACATGAGACCCGAGAACTGTCGGTTCCGTGAGGGACGGATGAGGGCAGAGCTCATGCATTCCTTGAAAACAGAACAAATTAAATTCAACACTGAGCCAACATTGCCCAAAGCTAATGTAAGGCATACTTCTGTCGATGTCTACTGTTTGTGCAGGACTGCACACCACAAAGAAGTAATGGTGCAGTGTTCAAAGTGCCATAGGTGGTATCATCCAACCTGTCTTAAAATTTCTGCAGGTGCCATTTTTGGTAAAGATGACTGGAATTGTCAAAATTGCTGTAAAGCCTAAGTATTCAGACAACAGGGATAGGCTTTTGCAGATTTTGTGTTATAAGGGTTGGATATTAATATTGTACAACCTTGACCTATAATTTAGTGCCGCAGAACACGTCTGAATCAGGAATAAAGCAGACTTCTTTGTTTATCGTTCTATAATGTTCCTGTTTCTGTAATTACATTTTTATCAGCACTTGAAAGTCTTATGTCATTACATTTTGTACATTTTCTGTACATTTATCCATTTTTGTTTATTGTATTTATCAAAATTTTACAAAGGTGTTTGTCAATGTTTGTTTCTCTTTTGTTAATTTATACATTTAAAACATAATTTGATTCTTCTAATAATTCTATTTTACTATAGGCCAATCATTAGAAGTGCTTTGACATGCTTTTTACTGTTTGTGTGAAAATGATTTTTTTGAGTAGGCCGAAGTACATATTTTTTATAAAAGTAACATTCAAATCTGCTTTGCTTATGTATGATTTCTGTATGTTTTGATGTCTAAATGCTCTAACAACACAAACAATTATAACATTTTAATGACGAAATTGGTGAAATCAAAAGTAAATACCCTTTAAAGTAAAAACAATTCTAATAAATTATACAAGTAGTATAGTATAGCACTTACATTAACATTTAGTGTGACGTTAATATTAATTTGAAAAAGATTTAAAGCCCTTTCAATATATATATTTTTAAATTTCTCTTACTTACAACACAAACCATGACAGTAACTTTTTAGAAATAGTGTTTCTATAGGCATTTGAAGTTGAAAAATGACAATTTCTCCCAATTGCTACAGTAAAATGATGCCATATATGGTGTGTATATGGTGTGGGACGCCCCCTACAGGAAGAGACCATCCTTTTTTGAAACTTTTTAGAAATAGTGTTTCTATAGGCATTTGAAGTTGAAAAATGACAATTTCTCCCAAATGCTACAGTAAAATGATGCCATATATGGTGTGTATATAGTGTGGGACGCCCCCTACAGGAAGAGACCATCCTTTTTTGAAACTTTTTAGAAATAGTGTTTCTATAGGCATTTGAAGTTGAAAAATGACAATTTCTCCCAAATGCTGCAGTAAAATGAGGCCATATATGGTGTGCATATAGTGTGGGATGCCCCCTACAGGAAGAGACCATCCTTTTTTGAAACTTATTAGAAATAGTGTATCTATAGGCATTTGAAGTTGAAAAATGACAATTTCTCCCAAATGCTACAGTAAAATGAGGCCATATATGGTGTGTATATAGTGTGGGACGCCCCCTACAGGAAGAGACCATCCTTTTTTGAAACTTTTTAGAAATAGTGTTTCTATAGGCATTTGAAGTTGAAAAATGACAATTTCTCCCAAATGCTACAGTAAAATGAGGCCATATATGGTGTGCATATAGTGTGGGACGCCCCCTGCAGGAAGAGACCATCCTTTTTTGAAACTTTTTAGAAATAGTGTTTCTATAGGCATTTGAAGTTGAAAAATGACAATTTCTCCCAAATGCTACAGTAAAATGATGCCATATATGGTGTGTATATAGTGTGGGATGCCCCCTACAGGAAGAGACCATCCTTTTGTGAAACTTATTAGATATCGTGAATTAAAACCACTAAACTTGTTTTGAACAATAAAAATAATGGTTAATTGTCGTAGGAGTATAGATATTAGACAAATAATTGAATTGGATAAACTGATTTATTTGCAGGACAAAGGTCAATAATAATAGGCTAGTTTTAGACGGAGACATTGTTTTTACAATAAAGTAGGCCTACTTTAGTCAACATAAATTATAATGCAAACGTTCCAAAAAATATACATAAATTACTACAAAAACGACATATTCTAAACGTAAAACACAATATATAATATTTAGGAGACACACAGACGATCCGCATTTAAATAAAGCTTTAAAAGCGGTGTTTCTAGAAATTACCGTAGTTTACTAAGTATGCGCGCACAATGAATCTAGACGGCGGCTGGCTTGACCGTCTATTTTCAAACTGCGGCTGGCTTGACCGCGAGACCGTTAAACATTTTAGTTCATGTTCATTTACGTTAAGTAGAATGAGGTGTCATTTGTGTTATAAGAACGTTTAGCTCACTAGTTATTAGTCCGGGAATCTGCATATATAAACCAATGTTTACGGGGCTAGTCTCAAACTCAGCCAGCAGGACATTAAACATGAAGTGTTTGTCCGAATTCAGATGGTTTGCGAGAGAACGCAAAAGTTTTGCGAGGGAACGCAATAGTTTTTGCGAGGGAACGCAAAAGTTTTGCGACATAACGCAATGTTTCTCGGGGGAACGCAAAGATTTTGCGAGATAACGCAAAAGCTTTAAAAATATTTTTCTCTTCCCTCTCATTTTTTTCCACCACCATGTCCCTAAAAGGGCTCCGTACTTTTGCAAACACGACAGAAGATGAGAAATATTTTGAGAAATGTCTCAGACAGTGGAAGTCAACTGGGGGGTCAATATTATATTCTCTAATATCTTTTGTGTTCTGCCGAAGAAAGTAAGTCGTACAGATTTGTAATAATTTGTGGGTAATAAATGATGATTTTTTTTATTTTGGGGTGAACTTTATTCACTTTAATTTGTCACCATTAAACACCATTGAGTACAAAATGTGTACAAAATATGCTTGTGCCACATATTGATTTTTTAATATATATTTATATGATAAAAATGTTTTCAGGCAATAATAATGCATCTCAGGTTGATAAAAAGACAAAATAACAAAATGTCAGATTTTGACTACACTAAACATATTAAAATACAACATGATTTATTTAGATTTTTTACTCAAAATATAATTCCCTTGGTTCCATTTGTGTTATTTCATTTTTTAAAAGTTTACTATTATTTTAAAATGTCAAGAAGAAGTATAAATTAAGAGTGAGAAGGCTACTTCACGTGAGACTACACTTGTGAAAGGTACAGTGTAACACACTCACCTAAAGGATTATTAGGAACACCTGTTCAATTTCTCATTAATGCAATTATGGTGGTGGTGTAATGGTGTGGGGATGTTTTCTCGGCACACTTTAGGCCACTTAGTGCCAATTGGGCATCATTGAAATGCCACGGCCTACCTGAGCATTGTTTCTGACCATGTCCATCCCTTTATGACCACCATGTACCCATCCTCTGATGGCTACTTCCAGCAGGATAATGCACCATGACACAAAGCTCCAATCATTTCAAATTGGTTTCTTGAACATGTAAATGAGTTCACTGTACTAAAATGGCCCCCACAGTCACCAGATCTCAACCCAATAGAGCATCTTTGGGATGTGGTGGAACAGGAGCTTCGTGCATCCCACAAATCTCCATCGACTGCAAGATGCTATCCTATCAATATGGGCCAACATTTCTTAGAATTAAGGCAGTTCTGAAGGAGAAAGGGGGTCAAACACAGTATTAGTGTGGTGTTCCTAATAATCCTTTAGGTGAGTGTATATACAAATTCCAATATTAAAGGTACTCGAGCAGTCCTACTGGATAACAAACAATACAAAATAATATAAATGTGCTGCAAATCACCTTTATGTGGATTAAACGCAATCAAAACAAGCAAATCCAGGTGAATGATGGAGAGATTTGTGGGCCAGTGGGTTTCAGCAGGTGATTAACTGGATTGAGAACAGACAGTCTGAACTGGAATGAGTCTGAGTGATGAGGATTACTGACACAGGTGGAAATGTGACTGAAACACACACTTGACAGAATAAAAAACACATATATTTCTGATGTGAGAATCAACATCCATTCTCTTAGCTCTGGAATAATGAAGGATACAACAAAAAATCAGTTGACCTGTATTTTCAATGGACACTTTAGACAATACATGCATTGTTCAAAGTGAAGACCAAAATTATTTGTACAGTCCATTGGGTTCTGCAGTGTGTATAACTCCAACATTTTAGATTACGACACTATTGGTCCTACAGTGCTAGATAACCTTACGAAAGAGTCCAAAAAAAGTGATAGGGTTAAGGTTCGCTATTTTGGTACCATTCACAGTCGAAAGGAAATAATTGCATACCGTACTGAATCGTACTGAACCGTACAGCTCAGTGGAAATGAAGCACCTGTGTGAACTTGAAGAACTCACTTTACAATCTGGGATCAACACAGAGAAACTCTACTAACTACAGTCAAACGTCAACTAACATTTCACTTATGGGATTGTGCAAAGGTGGTAAAATATATTTTAGTGTTTCACGAGACAAACCTTAAAGTCTGAATCATTTGGCCTCATAATCTTCAGTTAAAATCTAAACATTTTAGATGAGGTGTGTTAGACCGGTATGTCTGTTAACTCCTCCCCTTCAACTGTCAGTCTGCTGCCACTTCCATTTCAAAATGCAACGGCTGTTTTTAATACATCAAAACGCAGAGAAAGAAGGAAATACACGCCACTAATTTTCTCATTAATAATGTTATTTCACTCGGAAATGCCTCAAAATACGTAAGTATAAACGATAGGGCGAGTGTAGCTCCACCCTGGAACAGGAAATACGTCACCTCCACTCAATAATAAAGAATGGGCAAAATGGCGTCGCCGAGCTCTCCGAACTTTGAACATTAACTGTTTAATTTTATCTCAGTATCCCTACACTACTTGCTGACTGACGCTGCCTTGACGTGCAATGCAAGCACAACGCATATGGCTTCCGTGAAATTATGCATAACGGATGAATAAACATGATGGATTTATATATTTTTGACGATCAATATTGATGTCCTGCCGCTGTTAGCTGATATTGCATGAATTTCTTTAAAATAAAGTTTTAGGAAATCTGATTTTTAAATCAGATGATACCCAGGTACCGTAGGTGACGTTACACACCTAAACATGTTGGTTGTGACCCGCCATTAAAAGAAAGCCGAAGGACGATCGTTGATCGCTATTTCCTGTTACTTGAAGTTGATGTGTTTTGTAAATATAGCTTGTGTTTTTAATTTACTTTGTTAATCTTAATTTGTGGAAATTATTCAACATTTTACCGTGGTTGTTTTTCTTGTTATTTTGCTTTAAATATACAATTCCTAAATTATTTGTGATCACGTTTTTCATTTTTATAAAAATAAATATATTTGATATTTAATTTACTGCTAACTATTATAATGTTTACTTTCTAAATACAAACCTGTAAGCAATGTCTGGATTTAGTAACATTTAAAAAATAATTTTGTAGCATTAAAACAACATTAAAACAAGTATTTATTGACATTAAGGGTAACGTCTATCCGCTCGGCCTTTGAGTGGGGAGACGTATTCCGTTTTTGAGTGGTGCCCCACCCGTCCCATCAGCTGCAGTCTGCCCAATTTGGGTTCACGGGGACTTTAACACATTGGGAATTTTCCAAACAGCATTTATACTCCCTTGAAGGCCCTTTCAGAAGTCTGTTAGCAATGCGCATGGTCCCTTCAAGAAAGAGAATTTTTTGAAGCAAAAGTGATGAAGGATCTCGAAGTTACCTACTAATGTAAGTACAGTCATTTAGTTTGTACATGATTTATACTATTTTTTGTCAATATTATTTAACATTTTAATAATTTAGTTTATAGTAAAGTATGTTTAAAATGTTTAATAATAGCTACTTGGTTATAGGTTTCCTTTATCATATGATACCAAGTGGAGTGAGGTGAAATAAGACATAATTACACAATAATTAATAAGAAGTATTAAAAAGGCAACAAACGAGCGCTGGATGTGGAGTGCACGTCCGGCATTGTCAAGCTAACATTTGGCCTGTCATTCCCTTTGTGAAGGGATTTCCAAACGCACACACGAGAGACAGTGATGCCCTACACGCTTCAAAGAGTTCACTTCAAGGGCTCAGCCCTTGGAAGGGAGAAGGGAATAGGGATGCTCACTTCCGTTTGGAAAATGGCATTATTTTGTTCAAGTAGATCTCCTAAAGTCATTGAATAATTGGTATGCTGGCTAAACAATTCCATGTTTCATGAAAATAAGTTGATGTATATTACCTTAACAGTCTGTAAAGTGGTTATCCAATATGGGTTGTTCTCGGACTGAACCACAATAAAAGGTTTGTAATGAGATGCAAATGGACGGTTGCGATTGAGGCTGTTTTACATTCTGCTGGAATTGTTCTACTCAAAAGTATTTAGTGTAAAGACAGGACTTGGAAAACAGTCTCAAAGTCAAGGTCGTCCCTTAGACTTCCTATTACCGCTTTTGTCCTGATATTGAAACAATATTACATTACGTGGTTGAAGACTGTCATTCGTTGTCGGAAAGAATAAACAATGACACTTTTGTAGTACTAGTGTACAAGTTGAATACTGTGCAACAAAGATACTCATTAATTTTGTTTGAGAGAATATGTGAGAAAGGGTAAACGTTTCAAACAATATAATGCTATATTGTTCTCTCATGACCTTTTCAACACTGAAAAATCTTGAAAATAAAATCATGCTTTTAATCCTGATCTATGTAGTAATTATTGTAACTAGATGTGGCTAGAATGCTTTGCCATCCCAAACAGCCAATGTGAAGTGATCGATGTAGTTCACGGACACACCTGTAGGGGGAGTAACTGTATTCAAGTAACTGTTTTTCTGTAACAGATGTCTTTTTAAGGAGATAAAGATCCCTTTATTTTTACACTATATTTAAATTATGATTTTTTAATGGTGTGCACAGCATGCAGTATGTTTACATTGTGTATAAACAGAAGAAAATAAACAGACTTTCTATATTTGTCTCTTTTGCTTTTTCTGTTTGGAATCATATGCACCAAAGCTGTTTCATACAGGCAGAAACATTTTGCTCCCTTCTGAGAAACCTTATTTTAGACACGTTACAATACATTCACAAATAGGAAACAATCCCAGAATACATTTGGTTCAAATAAATTTGGTGACAATAAAAAACAGATCAAATCAATATTTTCATGTGCTGTGTATTTTAGGCTTTACCTCACACTATAACACACAGATTGTTGGCTGCCCGTATAGACGGTTGACAGCACGGTAGCTTGTGGAACAGAGCTGGTGTCTGCTGTATGGTCGGTGTGTTATGTAACGTCTGATCTTTCCTACTCATGTTTTGACAGTGAAGGATTTGAAGGGCACAAATCTCAGGTCTTAATCTAATGCCTGCATGCCACGCTCTGTTTGCCCTGAAGCTGTGTGTGTCTGTGCAAATGTGTGTGTGTGTGTGAGTGTGTGTAAAATCTGATTGGAGAGTATTGTGAATATGCTGAGGCCACCACTCAAAATGCCTTACACACACACACGCGCGCATGAGTCCTGTTGGAAAATATGAAGCTTTGGCACAACATTATGTTTTCTAATACACACAATGTTACATCACAGGCTTACACGCTGATACAACCATTCTTGAGCAGAGGAGATTCCACACACACACTCAGCATCGTTCTTTATAAACTAGGACTTAAAGACCCTGATGTCTTGTCGGGCATCAACGCGTAATGCTGCATTCATTTATTTATTTTCAAACATGTTTTCATGATATCAGCCGTGTGTTGAATAAAGACTGACTTTCATATTAAATTCTTGATTTAGATTGAGGTGGCAAACTGCTGACAGTAATTTAAATACAGTTAAAATGTAAAAAAGTGTTAATATGGTGTACGTGTGCATTCAATATATATTCATATGTTTTACACACAACATATTGGTTATATCTTGAAACATCTGATTTAAATGAAGAATTTTGAAAATGCCTTCAATTGAAATTTGATAATAATAGAATTAAATGTATATTTAAAAGCAATTATATTTACATTCTTCAATTTGTGGGGACCATAGTAGAAATTAATGAATGTTTTTTCAGTGTGTGTGAGTAAAACTGCACAATTAATATAAAAAACCAAGAATAAAGTTACACCCCTAAAGGTCTTTGCACATACAGTCTGAAATTTTTCGTATTTTAGCGCTCGAATTGTCCGAATTTTTTATGATGGACGAAAATATCGGAGGCAATGTGTTATGAGATCAGTGTTGGTTGAAACTAGTTACTAAGTAATAAGTTGCTGTAATTTGATTACTTTCCCCTTGAACAAGTAAAGTAAGGGATTACTCTATTTTTTCTGTAGTTTAATAACAGTTACTTCTGATGTAATTCAACTAAATACTTTGTGTAATATGTGTGTGCAATAGCGGAACTGACATAAAAATTCGGAGTCTAACTTTAAAATCCGTGCTTTAATGTTTAATTCCCACAATTTGAATACTTTGGTCTGTTAATAATACTCCTTTTTGTAGATTTATATTATTTACTTGAATGAATTAAAGGAGCCGTTTCACGTCTATCCTTGAATCAATACTATTCACGGTTGATGTAGGATATAGAAAGTAATAAGTAATTAAATACTTTTTGGAGAGAGTAATTTGTCCAGTAATCTAACTACACTTTTGATTATGTAATCAGTAACTAGTAATTCATTACTTTTTCAGAGTAACTTACCCAACACTGAATGTGATGACACAACGTGAGGTCGTATTTATTTTTTAAGGTGCGGAAATTTCGTAAGCAAATTATAGTATAGAGTCAATGTGCAATGGCCTTAACTCTCCACCTTTAAACCTACAAAAGCATACAAATAAGAATTTACCACCTATTAAAATAGTTTTACATTGACATAATTGTGCTCTAATACCAAACATCATGAAGCGGATTTCCAAGAAACACCTACAAGACATCCGATTCCAACTTTGAAATTTCCCCCAGCCCCTCATCAGCAGGATGTCTGACCCTCTCCAGCCACAGACCAAGCTGAAAACTGCAGGTCCCATTCAAAGGTTATATTTGAGCGTAAACCATCCCTTGATTTTCCAGACTTTCTCTCCGTCTCGTCTTAATTCGCACATCCTCCTCTTGTAAAGCCGGATGGGATTCGGGCTTATGGAAGGCAGGGAGAGAGTTTCTGTCTAATTCTGTTTGCTCAGGTCTTTCAAATGCACGTGTCCCGGGGGAGCGAATGGATGAAAGAGCACTAAGGGTTCTTCATAATCCCTCATTCCAATTCCTCACCAGTGCTGACTGCACCATCAGTGACCCGCAGATGCTCAGATACTGTACTCCAGCACGGACAGCTGTACCCTAGTGAAAACCCCTCATAATGTACAGTTGTGGCATCATTCTTATGATGATTCAACACATTGCACAGTCTCATTTCAAAACATCTCATTACAGAAGTGATGTCAAAGCAAAATATAATCGTTTCTATTTTGATGTGAAAAATGACACGGGTTTCACTGGCTGGTTCGGACTGGTTTATACTGGTTGGGCTCTGGATTGACGTAGCCATGGTTGAGTGTGAAAGCCTAATGAGGACACCAGCAGAAACCTCTTGAGCAGCGAGAAGCCAGAGACACAGCTGTAAATAAGGTGAAGGTGACAGCTGTGACAGATGTTTCCAGAAGCAGTGACTGTCAATGTGATGAGCTACTGACAGCAGTCCGCTCACATTTATAAGCAAACATTTGGATGTCAGTCAAGTAGATTTGTGTGTGTACGATGTTGCTCACTGGTTTCTGTATCTTGGCAGGTGTGTTGTAATGTATGTCTGGTGAAGTCAGCTGCGAACCGTGACGTTTGAGCCTTGGCCCTCTGCGCATGCGTACCTCCCCAACACACACACTCACCACAGTACAGTAAGGTATTTTACCTTAATATGCTTTCCTGTAAACAGTTAATTGAGATTCACCAGCGAATAAACGGTTATTATAATAAATCTTTATATTAAACTCGTACAGTGAACTAAACGTATGGAACTGACCATTCACCATTTATCTGATGGAATCTCTCTGTTGTTACGACCCATGACTCAAGAGACGCAACATATACAAGGGACGAACATTAACCATTTATCAGGCTTAAAAATAAAACTTTATTATTAGCAGAAAAGACTAAAACAAGACATTAAATTACAAAGACTGTTCACGTTTGGTGTGGACCCAGCATAAGACTGACCACAGTCAAAATCACTCGTCTCAAATAAAGCTAAGCTACATAAACAACTGTGCACGTCAACAATAAGAATGAATTGAGGTAGTGCGGCCTAATAAATCATAAATAATTTACAATTTTATGATCAAATTACTTGATAACAAAGTCTTCGTCCTGTTGTTTTGATTGAACAACGTTTATCAGCCTTTCTCTTTTTCTCCCCAGAGATATGAAAACAAAGTTCATCAACATGGTGTTCTAATGACATTTACCGCATGACTTATTCTTCTTTTGAAGTTTTATGGCGGTCTGCAAAACAACTTCTGGTGCTTCTTCGGCTTTACGAGACTGCTGGTGAACCACCCCACAGATGGCGGAAAGTTAGCAAAACCCAAAGCGCGCCCAGTTTAGAAAGATGATATGTTCGGTCAGTTTTACTGTCACTCAAAATTAATTTCTTTCATTGCTTTACTATTGTACTGTTGTTACGAATTCAACTATAAATTAAGTTACTATCGGGATTCTTCACACATAGACTTTAGGAGTACAACATACCTGTGGAGATGGTGGTCTAGTGGGTTAAACCACTGAACTGGTAAAGCAAAAGGTTGCTGTTTCGATCCCAGCAGCCACCACCAGTGTGTCCTTGAGCAAGACAATTTACTCCATATTGCTCCAGGGGGATCGTCCCTCAGTGCACTGTAAGTCGCTTTGGTTAAAAGTGTCTGCCAAATGACTAAATGTAAATGAAAATGTACAAGGTCAACGGCTGAATTCATCAAGTACAATTATTCAACATGCCACACACAATTCACAATAATACTACAGTTTACCAGGACCATAGAGCAGCTAGATAGATCTTTGTTGGCACAGTTCAGATGAAGAAAAATTGTCCCAAAACAATTGTCTCAGAAAGAATAATTATCCCCCAACAAAAAAAAAAATCCGTTAGCCGGCCAAAAAAACCCTCCTTAGTCTTACCAGTCCCAAGTGAATTTATCTAGGAAGTTCCACAGTTAAATGTGTGATGAACTGGGCTTATTTATTGTTTTATACTGTTCGTGTGATTTTTACATTCAGAAACATCAAAATCAATAAGCAGTAGGCTATTTTCTAACCAGGATTTGAGGCCGTCTCTGCAAACGCTCGGTTTTAATGGGAGTGCCGCATTGAAGACTTTATAAGTAAACGCCCACTGCTTTGATTGGATAACAGTTTGCGTAGTTGGAGCCTTCTGTGAATTTGGTTTGAGACATAACGTTAGGTTACACATTAGCACCATTCACAGTTTTCGGACAGTATTAGTATTAACTGGAGACCTCCTGTGATTTATAAATGACCTCCCCACATCAGTATTTCATGTGATGCAATCGCACGGCACGATTTTACTAAAATTTACTGGCTTATTTCCCGGATGTGATGGCAAGGCTTTGCGTATAGTTTGTATAGCCTTTAGTTGTATTATGTTTTAATGATATATGATTGAACCTGTCAGCATTTGAGACCCGTGATCGCGAACCAGACGAAAGATCACTGCGATCGCAAGTCTCAAATGTTACGAGAGTTTCCATGATAAATAAACAAACGGGAGACTCTCGGTAACTTATGGATGTGGACCAGCACCCGAAATAATAACAAAACACTTCAAAACAGCCTCCATTATTCGCAAACGGTGGATAAAACCTAATTTTATATACTCATATATGAATGTTGATATTTTAGACAAATTTGTATGGGCAATTCCATGAAAAAAAGTTTTTCCAAAGTTTTTTTTCTAATGATAACAGATGTCCACATTTGGTTGTTCAGATACCAATGTGAGGTCGCAAACATTTTAAAGCATTTTTTATTTTCAGAGCATGATTTTCCAGGTATGTTGCATCAGGATTGTCATATCTGGTCCACATTCCTCATGAATGGAAAATAATTTTTTTTATCTTTAATAAAAATAAAGTAAATATTTGATGTTCTTTGAAGTGTCATCCCTTTTTCATTTGTTGGGTTTTGTTGCTTGTGGTTTGTACATATAAATTCACACAAATGCAGTCTCTCAAACATGTGTGTCCTTTCTTGTCACATCCCTAAAAAACGTTTATTAAACTTGTTTAAATTGAAAACTTGTGCATATGGATATTTTTGTTTAGACTTATCAGGTTTATAAAATATGAACAGGTGGTTCTCTTAGAATTATTGTTATATGTCACATCCATAACTCAAAATGCTAGAAATACCCTTATACAGAATTGTTGAAACTATACTACTATAACATATTACTATAAATAAATTATTATAAAATAAAGAGATAATATAATTCATTCACTTTTTATAGACCACATTTAAAAACCCAAGGTTGGCCAAAGTGCTGTGCAGAAACAACATTATCACTGAATATAACATTATTTTCCACAGACTTCAGTTTGTTCCTGACACAACAGTTAATTATAGTGCGCATTAACATTAAAAATGGTGCTGCATAGACTGACAGGAGTGATACGCTGGCCCACGCTGAACCCAATAACCCATGTCGCTGGGACTGACGGAGCATTCAGCTACTGCAGGTGAAAAAACTTCTCTGGGTATCTTTAAACTGACACACACACAGATCCAAACAACCATGTGATCTCACTCCCACGTATGATGCATGGGTTATCTGAGGTTTTTCATAGAGTTTGTATATCAGGCCAGTCGGGTATCTCCTCATAACACAACTGTTTCTAACTGTTTCTGAATTTCTAGAGTTTAACATTCATTTCATATAAAATGTTAATGTTTAGTTAAATAAAACCTTTTCAAAGCAGCACAATACTGAGGACACTACAGCTTTGACTTATAGGTACAACACGTCCCGTCCCATTACTCTGTGGTGTTTTGGCTACATAGGTATTTAGTCGCTTGTATCTGCTGTGTTATTGGAAGCTGGCGTATCATCTGAGGTTGGATGGCTCAGTCCGTGCTTAGATGGCAAAGTTCTGCTACTGTCCGTCCCCTGAGAGAGAGCTGAAGCAGCTTCTGTGATTCACACGCTGCTCTCCGCCAATGACCTGTCCTAACTGAGAGGTCACGCCACAGGGGCACGGGAACTTCGCTTTGATCATCAGCCAGAGATTTTAATAGCGCATCCGCAGTATTGCGTGGTCAACGTATGGTGACGACAGTCACACCTGTTTATGCTCTTTACTGACGTGACTAGAGTACATCTCCTGCTGACACTCTAGGGTTCTTCCTCAAGCACCAGCACTCCCGTCTGCTAAATATGTCCAATAGAGAATTACAGAAGAATTCTCTGAATTTTTTCTTTTTTTCTAATCAATATTTGGTAACACTTTCCTTTAAGCATGTATGTATAATGCATTATAAAAGTAGTTTTAAAGCATTGAAATGCACCTTTTAATGCATTGTGATGTCTTATAAACAATTGTTATTACATTTAATGCATTATTACACTTAGAAATTCATTGTTACACTACACATTTTAAATTGGTTATACTTCTTCACAACCACATATAATGCATTACAATACACATTATGAAGCATTATCATGCATTTAACCCTTTAATAACTCTTTACAGAGCCGGCCCTAGCATTTTGGGGGCCCTAAACTGATCACAAAATGAGGCCCCCCATCATCTAATGTACACAACAAACTAACCTTACATAGATGATAACACATTTATCTAATTATATCTGACAATATGAAATTAACAACACAGCAGTATCTCTTTGGAGTTTTCCTATAGCTCAGTGGTTAGAGCTTAGGTCTAACATCACAGAGATCATGGGTTCGATCCCAGGGACCCTTTTCTTGATCCTTTATTTTCTTATCTTCTTTCCTCTTCTCTGCACGAGACTGATATTGCCGCTTTCATTTTTAATCTTTGCACAGTTTAAAGCTAACGAACATGATGATTGACACTGACACAACGAGCAAGTAAATTAAATTTTCACCCACGGCAGGGGCCCCCAAAAATCACTAAATTTGTGAGCATACCAATAAAAATTCACTCTTTTATTTTTATTACTTTTTATTACTTTTACTTTTATTTTTATTTTTGCTTTTTCTTTTGGAGTTTTTCATCAGGTTAAGAATTAAGTCTTTAATAAAACCTTAAATATAGACGAACAAATAAAAAAAGATGATGGGTTAGTAAAAGGCTTCCGGGACAGATGTGACGACTTTCGTACCACCAAAAGACACCAAAAATCAATAAATATGTTTTTATCTGAATCCACCCCTGAGATAAAAAAGTACCTGCATTGAAAAAAATGTCTTACTTTTGTCCGTCATCTTTCAATGGAGCTAGTGACGCACACACTTTTAACGTTCCCTTTTTATCCAATGCACACCTTTTCATAACTCTTAATGCATGACATTTTAACTGCTCTCCGGTATAAGACCGGGGATGAGCTGCATAATGATATAAGTGTACCTTTATCCACCCCGCTGAATAGACTCATTCATAGCTCTCTGTAGTTGTTTATCTGAAATCAGCTGCATCACAGGGCTCAGGGCTCTTTACGGCCGAACCCTGAACGTGATGTGTGAGTCGAAATAAAATAATCATCAGGTTTAGTATGAGGGAAGAGGGTGAGAGCAGAGACCTCGTCGGCCTGTTCTTGTCCTCTCGACGTTTAACATAAGCAAAGGGCACTGACCTCTCATTTATCTGACCGCAGGAGGATGACACGGACTTCCTGCTCGGTGGATTTGAGGTATTAAATAAAACCTCAATCTCTGAATTTTTTATATCAAATCTCCGCTGTGATATAGATGAAAGAATCCAGTGGTCACGTCACTGCGAGTGTGATAATGGCCCAGAGGGAGAGAAGTTTATACAAGAAATCAGTCAAATAGACCTTAAGGAATATCTTTGGCTAGCTTCAGCTGAAAACAAAATCAACATGAAATATTGTTCAGAATCGATTACATTTCCAAAATTTCAATTCCAAAAAATGTGATGAATTGAAAATTTTTGAATAAGATGTTTTTTTTAAAAAAAGATATAGGACGTGGTTCATTAGGGGTTAATTTAATGGTTCAATGTGTGTGTTTGAAAAGTGAATAAATGAATTTTAAGAAAATAGTTCACTCCGAAATACAATTCATTATATACTTTTCATTTCAAACCTGTATTTTGCAGAACACAGAAGAAGATATTTTGAAGAATGCCATTCACTTCTGTTGTGTGGACACAAAACCAGTGCAAGTCAATTGGTTCCAGCGTCGTTCAGTTCTCAACATTCTTCAAAATATCTTCATATGTGCTCTGCAGAAGAAAGGAAGCCATACAGCTTTGAAATTTGACAAAGGGGAATATGTGATGACAGAATTTGTATTTTGGGGCGAGCTTTCACTTAATGCTCTGTGAAAAACTATTTAGTACTTAAACAATTTTAAAATTTGAACTGTAAAGCTGTCTAAATGGTTTCATGAACAACTTATATACATGGATGAGCTTCCGTTTATGAGTTTCACCTCACTCAAAGGTCAAGGCCATGTCATTCACATTTAAAAACAAGCCTAACATTTCAGTTTTTCATACATTGCCGGATAGATGAAATATGTCACACATTTGAATTAGTTCCCATGAAAAATGCTCTAGTGCACTTTAGTATTTTCTTTATCAAACTTTTCAAAAATTCCTAGTGTTTTGAGTCTGTAAATATTAAAGTTGGCCTACACTACAATATTTGCCACAATTTATTTCATTGCTTTATTTAATACCTGAACCATTGAGAGAGAGTCGCAACATGGGAACTAATTTTTTTCGAGCGTCACTTGATTCAAAGAGCCTTCATATACAGAAGTTCCAGGAAGATTTTATTTGTGTACATTTTTATTCATGAAATGTCTTACGTCTTTAAATGTGTTCAAAGTTTACATCAATTTCTCTGGGGTGCGTTTCCTAAAAGCATTGTTAATCCAACCATGATCGCAAATTCCGTCATTCCAGCACATTCAAGTGTCCTGAAACAATAGTTTCAATGATAAATTGCAAGCAGCATTGCAAAAGTTACGTGTTTGGAACTACATATCTAGAGCTGCGGTTAGAAGCTTAGTTCCTTCATTATTATGATATGCAGACTTAGCCCCTATTCACATTCCGAGTCTTTTCGGTCGCATATTTGTCCTTTTAAATGTAGACGTGCAGCTGCCGCGCATGGAAATAGGGGGTACATGCGGTGCGACAAAATCACAACTTTTCAGAAAGGCGGAAAAGCGCACCGCAGGTCGTTTGACAAGAACCAACGAGCCAATGTAGACAAGCTCAGTGAACATGGAGACAAGGATGATCACTAAATCTAGAAGCAGAGTTATTGCAATGTAATTTTAGTACATACAATCCCTATATCCTTTGTCTATATCTCCTCATCTCAACGGCTATCGTGGCCATCGTTGCTTAGCGTCGACAGACGCCATGAGAGCGCAAAGTCCAGACGCTTTGGAAAAAAAGGAGAACGCAGTGCAGCTCACGTTTCCCGCGCGGTTATAGAGGAGAAATGTGAATCGGGCCTAACATGCAAGCAAGCAACATGCAGTGCATTCTATATCCATTCTAAATATACACAAATTCAACGTTACATCTTTTGATTTGTCAAGAACATTTAAGCGTTGTTTTTAGAAAAATACGCATATGCGCATTCCATCGATGTCAACGGAGTTGACACAACTCTCTATCTCAATGGCTGTGGTTAATACTACAGAACATTGTTGTGTACATTAAATACGTGTAATTAAACTGTACTTTATTACAGTTTACACTTTACAATTGTAAAAACTAATGTTTTTCATCTAGATCTGTTTTGATATTGGTTTATTATGTAGACTTAAATTAAGAACATGAACAAGATTGGATAAAACCACGCCCCAGCAGGGTTAGTTTTTGATTTCATCACTGTAAAATCACATAAAGATGTGTGTTGTAAAGTTGAGACCCTGCTGAAATGCAATCTCACTGCCAATCCTAAGTATTATATGATGCACTAATTAGTATGAATTTATACAAACTCATTTGTATTCTTTAGTACTAGCACACGTACATCTGCATTTTTGTCAGCAAGACATCTGGCAGATGCTGTTTTCTCAACTTCCCTACATCTACATCTCTGAGACGTGTGCTGTCAGATGTCATACAGACCTCTGGAAGATATCTGTCAGACGTCTATGTTTGAGAAGGGACGAACAACAGCACTCTCTAAGATGTAAAGATGTTTTTACATAGCAGATGATTTCCAGATCTCCAGATCTTTAGCAGACATCTCACAGATGTATCTGTGCTATCTGGGCTGTCGCGATTCAGTTTGAGTTTCCCCTGTTAGTTTGGATTTTTTGTCCACATTGTATTTCCTTTTCCTGTTGTAGTCTTTTGTATTTATTTTGTTCACTGGTTCTTGTTACTTGTTTCTTCCAGGTGTTTCTTGTTATCTTCTCAGTGTATTTATGCTGCCTTCGCATGCTATCCGAAATTCGATAATTCCAATCTCAACCCGGAAGTAAAGTCTGGATTTAGTAACATTAAAAGTATTTAGTAACATAAAAACGTTATAGTTACTAATGATTTAGTAGCACTGAAACATTACAAGTATCTGCTAACATTAAAAGAGCACAGTTACATCAATTATTTCCGGGTTGAAGTGGGAATTATCTATTTCCGAGAGCATGTGAAGGCAGCATTAAACCCCAGTGTGTTCTTTGTCTGTTGTGAATTGTAAAACGTGTAGTCTTGTTCCGTGTGTTTGCTTTGGATTATTTTAGTTCTTTGTTTCTTTGTACTTTTATTACTTTGTACTTTGGCTTTTTGTTCAATAAAATCTTTACTGCCATATACTAGCCTGCCATTCATTTCAAGTAAAATCTGCTATTACCCCACTTTTTCTTGTAATCTTACTTTTTTTTTCACATTGTATGAATTTATTTAAAAATCCCTTCTTTGTGAAATAATCTTTTTTCAGTGAGGTCAGTTGAAAACATTTGCCCGTCACAGATAAAAAAGCAGCAATATTTCCTCTCCCAATAGTCGGGTGCAACAAATTCAGAGCTCTTCTCTTGGCCTACAAGACCACCATTGGTTCTGCGTCCCATATTCTCACCCATTAAAGCGCAAGTTATAGTCATGCGTAGGACCTACGCCGTAATTTACAGCGTAGCTTACGCAGATGCGGGTACCCTACGCCGTAGCCTGACGCGCACCTCTCCCAAAATGTCACAATGCATCAACTCAACGGGGACCCTACATGGACCTCAAGGACTCAGATTTGTCTGTTTGAACACCTCCCTCAGGTCTAAGTCTAAGTAAATTATTTGTTCTTCTGTATTGAACATTTCAAGCTGCAACAACAGTGACTGTTTGCTTGCCGCTATCACTGCTAATGCTTGTAAAACCAGCTGCTTCTTCTTCGGCTCTTGTCTTGGTTACACAAGTATTATGCGCGTGGAGACTGACGCCAAGTGTTCATTGCCTGTCGACGCGGAGAACGACGCAGAAGTGTAACTGAAAACCGACATGTAACCTACGGCAAATGTCATACTCACGACTATAACTTACGCTTAATACAGACTTGTGTACCTGCCAGATCCCTACTCTCTGCAAACGAACAACGTCATGTAGTGCCATCCCAAAAATGGAAAAAATCACTCTCACGTACCTTCTCTGGATCTGTTCCGTGGAATGATCTGCAGACTATGTGGCCATCTTTAAGAATCGGCTGAAAACACATCTCTTTCGTCAACACCTTACCGAATAGTACCGACTTCTATTTCTTTTCTACTCTTTCTTTTCTACTAAATGACTAAATTTAAATGCTTGCTCAACCAGCAGACCATTCATTGACCCGCTGGACCAGCATCAAGTCAGTATTTTTGCAGGGGATATTTTAAATGTATTCCTTTGTTTTTTCATCAAAAATGTATTACTGTGTCATGTTTTTTCTATTTCTTTATTTTTCTTTATAGACTAAGGGATACTTTCAAAGTACTTTCTGCTAAAATCAATACGGTCGCAAGCCAAAGAAACTGTCCAAATATCTTCTAGGCTGTGCAGTATTTTGCCAAGAACCTTCCTTTAAAATACAATTATTCAGAGTTTGGTTTGAAGTCCAAATCGACGCTATGTTTTCATCGGTGTTTCCCTCGTATGCTTATTTGTCATATTAAACGGAGGTGCTGATGAACTGATGAACTCCACGTCTGATGTAACTGTCATTACACTGAAAAAAAGCCTGTTGGGGGATTATAACTCTTGTAGCGCAGATGTGTGTATGGTATGATCACGGGCGGAGGTCAGACAGAGGACAGATTGGTGGGCGATACAAGAGAAAGCGACCTGTGAAAGCACACACAGAGGAAATGACTTTTGTGTGAATGGGATTGTGGGATATCCCTATAGAGGTCAGAGGAACAGCCTGCTTGTTTCAGTAGAAAATGAATATGCTGCTAGGGTTGGAGGAAGTGAAATTAATGAAATCCCTCATCAATACTAAACAGAATGTTTCAATGAAAAATGAAATGTGTTTCCCCGTCCTCAGTCCTTTCAAACCCTTATGACTTTCTTTATGAACACAAAAGGAGACGTCAGGCATAATGAAAGTGAAAAGAGTTATACAGCACAGGCTCGGTAACGTTCTCCGTCTGCGGTGAGAAAAAATCACCTTGTGAAATATTCACAGAAAATGTGATTTTGAGGCACAAGAAAGACGTTCGCGACGGCAAGTATTTTTCTTCCTCTCTTTATGGGAGTCTCAATATCTGTAGATTTCAACCTATCTATTAAATCTCTAGATTCTTGGCACTTTAAGTGGTAGCTGCAGGACAGTTGTGCCATTGGGGACACTTAGTTGTGTAATAAAAGATGTAGGATTGAATTGAAAGATTAAATCTTTTAAATATTTAACGAAGATGATTTCATTATTTGCTGCAGCAAAGATTGTCATAAATACTTATGCTATAACCCCGCACATCTCATGGCTTTTAAAGACCAGTTCAAAGATGATGACTGAAACCATAAAGATACAATTTTAATATAATATATGGAGTCCAAACACAAGTAGTAACAATACAGAATTTCTATGTTGTTGGGATCACTTTCAAACCGTTGTTTTCCATCCCATGAATGATAAAACATTGATATCCAATCATTCGTCCAACACAATAAAATGGTGAAACTGCTGTGCACAAGATCAGACTACACATAAACACATGATTTGTACTTACTGTAGTTCGTCTTGGTGTGAATTCAGTGCTTGAATTGAATCATGTCCTTAGGGGAGTCCTCACCAAGCGCAGTTTTGGTTATGGGGGAACCAAAAATGACAAATTGTTTTAAAGGACCCAGTCTTTGGCTGTTTCAGAGGCTTTGATTATGTTTTTTGGGTGGTTAACAATGGATGTTCATGTTTCTAGTTTCACAAAACGATTTATATTCAACATATTTCTATTCTATTGTTCATCACTGTCCCACTTCTCTAAAAACGACTGGATTTCTTCCAGTCTTTGTGAAGTCCCTCCTTCCAAAACTCTCTGATTGGTGAAGCTGACCAGGTCTGTCATTAACTTCATTCCATAAGTTAAAAAAATGCAGATCGATCGAAGTGTAACAGACAATCTTTGTTAGGGATCATAATTTTGTCCTACTATGGCGAAGAAAATAACATCGGACCAAGTGGCAACGGGCGATTATATTAATTAACACTAATACGTAAAGCGTTTGTTTTGCCTTTTTATATTGAACCAGAGTTGGATAATAAAACAATCAGATTGACCTGGAGACATTTGCAAGCAGGACATCAAAGGACATTTCATAGAAGTGTTTTAGAGGTATGCGCACTAACAACAATATCAGTGTATTGCACAGAGCCGTTTTCACAGATGATGTCTAAGTCATGGAAGCTGTTTATTGACTTTTGGTTATCTTAAAATGTGTGTAGCTGAATTTCTTATTACCAGCTGTAGGATTGTGATGAAGTGAAATATATTGCTATTCATTCAGTTCTCTACAACAAAATCTAATGTAAACTGCTTTCTTACTAATTATCCAAATTATAACAATGATTACAAATTAGAATGAAAATTTATATTTTGGAGTTTAAGCAGGGATTAGTTATCATCCATTTTACGCTTTATCAGAGAGCCGCCAAACTACCAGTGTGCAATCACACTCCTACATTTTTGAAGAGGCAAGACGACTCGACTCACCTAGAAACAAACTTATTAATGTTTGTAAAACGTTATTCGCAATATCTTATCTGCACAAATGTCTTTTAAGCGTCCCTAACTCCTTATGGGGGTTCCGGATCCCTCAACCCCCCCTCAATTTGAGCAAAGATTTAACATGATGAGCTATTTGTACTATTATTGTAGTATTTATTATACCAAAATAAAACATTTGTATAAGTCTGAGAATAATGAAAAAAGGTAATGTTCTGATGGGTTGAAGCGTACTGTAACAATGGCCTCAGGTCTCCTGCACATGAAGTATTATACAAACACACAGGGGTCAGAACAGTGGTCATGTTTTCATGTTATCCTTTGTGATCAAGGAAGTGTAAAAGCAAAGAGGGCTTACATAAACCTCCCTTTTACCCCTTGTGTGTGTGTGTGTGTACGCAGTGTGTGTGTCTAGTCACATTCAATTAAAGTGTTGTAATAATGTGTGAATACAGGCTGCTGGGCACATTAATGGTGACTGTAAATCACGACTCACACTAATTTTTTACCCGGCCTGGCAGTAATATACTGCAGCTTTACTCTCTCTCTCTTTCTGAACACATTCTGGGCAGCATTTCATACATCTCACTGAAATCCAAGAGGAGAAAGTACTGCAGTGTCTACACATCGGGGTTTGATTCAAGGAGAATTAAAGGCAGGAGTCATAACTCACAATCGTCCCGTAATAAAGACATCTATAGAAAACACACTCCCACTCGGTGCTTTAAAGGGGTCGTATTATACATTTTCTTTAGCATTTTACTTAAGATGTTAGACTGTGTTCTTCTAGCCAAAACAGGTAAACAGATTTCATGACCATTTCCCGGCCTGTCTTAATAGCCCGCACGAGCTACTGTGTCATTTATCTGAAAGGCATTCGCTCAGTTGGTGCAAAGTAGTAGATTTTTTGAAACATACTAAGCACTTACTGTACATAAAACCTTTTTGGCCCACATTAAAGGCTGACTGTTCCATCTTTCAATTGCAAAGTCCGCATTGCTTTGAACTGGTGATATATTCATAAAACAAAACATCTCAGCTTCTATTAACTGATGTTTGGATTGTTCTGCAGGGTACAGAGATGCAGGTGCTGCGCAGACATCATCCTCCCATCTTTTACACTTCCCAGAGTTTTTGAATAGTGTTCAATCTACAGTATTTATCATCACTTCTTCCCTTTGCCTGTCAACTAACATTGTCCATTACAAGCAGACCCCACATACACATTTTGAGGGACAGCGAGACCCAAACCAAAGTGCATGTGAGATAAATGTGAGTGTATGAAGTACACTTGCTAGTATTTCATACAGTGTGCATAAAAGAGTATCTGGAGTTGTTCTCTCTGAAAATGTCTGCTAAGCGAATAACTTAATTTTTTCATGTGACATATAAATGTTGCTATTGATGTCAAAAGGCCAGAATGAATCATTTTTGCTGCTTAGTTTCAATATAATTTACTCCTTTTGGTGAAGTCTTTACTCCTGAACCTTTAAGTGTGTTTATACGCTCTTAAAAACAAAGATGCTTCAAAAGGTTCTTCGTAGAACCATAGAGAACCTTTAACATCCGAAGAACCTTTCTGTTTCACAAAAGGTTATTTTTTTGCCGTAAAAAGTTCTTCAGATTATATAACCAAAACTGTTCGATGTGAAGCACCTTTATTTTTAATAGTGTTAATAAGAAAATAATGGTACAAACTTTTAAGTAAACAATTTATGGCTGTTTTTTCTTCGCAATGAAGAAACTGTGTTTTTCTCAGTTCCGTTTCGGCACACAACACTTGTGTCTGTGTGAGAAGATAAATCCGACACCTGCATGGCACAGGGCTGTTCCACCGTAACCTCACTTCCTGCCTCCCGCCGGTACTTTTGGATTGGCTGCAGCTCGCAGCGGATGTCCTCTCCGACCACACCCGTCTTCTCATGCGGGACTAATGAGAGCGTTCAAGCAGAATGCAGCAGAGAGAGACGAAGATGTCTTGCCTCTTCATAAGAGGAGAGGAAATGTTTTCATTCCTTCATTTAAACACCTTATTCAAGAGCTAAAGTGGTTTGTAATGTTTCCAACAGTCACATTGGAACATTCATTTTCTGGTGATCATAAAGTTATATGACTATTGTGACGAGGCGAGAAATCTAGCGACCACAAAATAAAAATGCCATCTTTACAATGACTTAAGTGCCCTGTGCACTATCCGCTCCCGTCCAAAGAATAAAATGATATCAGCAAATGTTTTAAGTGATTTAAGTGCTTACAACAAACCCAAAACAGATTGAATTTCATGCTGCTCCTGGATTTCTTCATCTATTCCATGAACGTTTGTCACCGGCAACAGGATTTAAGCAGCTTTAGACAGCCAGGCCAGGCCAAGGTGACTAAACCATAGTAAAAACAACTCACATCCCCATCACACCCACCTTCTGCCTGTTTATAGAAGTTAAGACAGATTTAGATGTCTGTTTTCAGATAAACAGCAATATATGAGATTGTGTGGTCTGTCCTTGACAAACGTACAGCCGTGACCTGTGTATGATTCACGAAAATGCGGTTGTTCGCAAGCAAACAGACACCCACCCAAGAATGCCAAGCCCACCCATGAATTTGGAGGAACCAGCCTTCTGTCGACACATTTCGTTAAGCTGTTCTAAGTTAAAAAAAGAAACGCCTTGGACATCAACTGATTTATTTAGATCCTTGCCAAGCAAACATTTACTTTTTATTTTCACTCTGTAGGCATTTAAAACAAAGCTAATTGATCAAACGCACATTTCATTCAAAGCTTGAAAACTTTTACAGAATGTATTTATTAACAGTTTATCTGATGATATTTTTCTAAAACATGATAAAAGAGTCCAGACATCAGAAATATATGCAGGAATTTTATAAATAAAAAAAGAGGGAAAATTTGTACGTATTATGGGCGTGACAAAAAGGATGCAAATTTATTAAAGATTTCTGTGAATTAAAATGCACAAACCAGAAGCAATGATACCCAACAAATGGAAAAGGGATGACTCTTCATACACAACAACACAGTCGAATTGTGTCTATTTATGATGACCATTATGGATGTGACAATTTTAAAGAATTTTACAGATTTTACAGTTAAACATTACATAATAATTAAAGATTTTTCACATACTTTTGAAATACGATTCAAACAGATAAATTACACAAAAAATCCTTACAAGAAAATCATTGTTCAAGACAAAACTGTTATTTTACTGTATTTTACTGGCTTATGTAAAATTTGTTTTTTATGTTTTTTTTACCTTACTATACAAATCTGTGCTTTAAAAAAACATGTCACTTCAATAGAACAGAGACTTCACATGGGCATTCAACCAAATGTTCACTTCTGACCTATCAGTATGGTGAAAACCTTTTCATCTAAAATTTGACATTTGCATGGAATTGCTTACTTGCAGTTTATTTCATGTCCTGGGAAATGTAGGAATGAGTATAATAAGTATGTATGTATTTTATTTATATAGTTAAATAAACGTTAAGGTCTTATGTGATAGTACAGCTCTTTAAAATTCCTTTAATCGATATCCCATCCAGTGTCGTTTGACTTACAACAGAAACAAACATCAGGAGTGACAATGCCACCCAATAGCAAAAACAAATCTATCTTAAATACATCTTAAAAATAGTAGTGCGGTGTTTAAAAACTAATGTGAACTATTAGTTAACAGAATCAAACTAAAATAATAATTTTACATAAACACAAAAATATTAGTAGCTGACAAATACCATACATGTGTGCTATTGTAAAAATTATTGTAAAAATTTCAGAGCAAAATTTTAGAAAACAAACTGTTAATAATATATTATTTGGCATTATTAATATTCATAACACTGAAGATAAATCTCTCTTATGCCAGTTTTTTAAATGACACATTTAAACATTTATTTATTAACCACACACATTCATAAAAACCGAAGTTTTCTTTATTTTTTTTCAACTAACTGTTTACAATTAAAATTAAAGTATTAATAAAGTACGTTTGGTCATTTAAGTTTTTAAAAGTGGGGTTTAGTAAAGGTTTGACCCAAGTTAAGTTTATCTAAAAATGCTAATTTTACAGCTAAATAAACACGTACTAATGAGTGTTGAGTTTGTACATGTAGGCCTTTGTGTGTGTTTTAGATATGCAGTTTGTCATGCGATGTGGATATAAGAGGTAGTTAGTCCACACGAGTCACATGTCTTATGGGTCTTGTTAATTACTCAAGAGTTAATCGGTTTGGGAGTACAGAACAGCTTTAGCTCAGATGTCTCTCTCTCTGTCCTGTACTCAAAGGTTATAGACTGTATGTACACAAAGCCCTTGAGCTCAGAGATAAATGCCGAATAGCCCAAACTCTTAGAGCCATATACTGGGTTAAAGCTCGGCTCACCAAAACACTGTATGGTGGTCTCTGGAAAGCAACAGACTGGAGTAATTCCTTATAATAAATACATATTTCACAAAAACATTACAAAACATGAGTTATAATAAAATCATGGAAAGATGAAGTGTGCAATATGAAAAGCATTATTTTTTTATTTTGGTTTATTTTCAACTCTTTGTTTCACTATTTTAACTGTGTTTATGTTATCACGGTCAATACAATACAGAGGTGTAACACCTGACACAATTTCAGTCATAGACAGTTATACATGACTTACAGACTGTTTCATCTTAAAATCATAAACAAGCGTTACTGCACATGCACACTTTTATGACAACAACTTAAATTCCGGTACACATTCCCAAACAAATGATTGTCTGTAGATATTATTTCTGATAACAATCAGAAGAAACCAAGAAGCCGATCATTGCCTAAAATTGTCTCTCCAATATTTTGAATTTAGACTGCGATACCAAGTACAACCACTAGATGTCAGTGTACTAAACAGTTTCTTTAAATGCGTCAAACCTACAGGACCCGTTCAACAAATTCTTTATTTATTAAAATGAACGTACAATACATTTCAACTACTCGTTTATTTAATACAATTATTATACAGTAAATAATACGAATAAATATCAACCTAAATGAAATAAAATACATTCGTTTTATTACACACTGGCCAAACACAAACCGGAAGTTAACTGGGGGTGAGGTGCACACGGGCGTCCGATGAAGCGATCTATATGTTCACATAGAAACTTGATAGATTGAAGGAGGACCTGATCAATATCTAGGCACAGGATTATATTTAAGAATTAGAGGAGGTCTGTTTTAACAAATCGATGACCCAAGACGTGCTTACACATGTATAGTCAACAGTGAACCTGTATACTTACCTGCTAAAAATCTGTGTGCTTTGTGTGTGTATGATTGCTAGCATGAATGTGTGTGTGATCCACACAAGTCGAGGGCTCTCTTGCCGTCGTGATTCTAGTTCAGACCATCTGCTGCTTGAGTGTGCCGAGATGCCAGCAGAGAGACACACACAAGAGACCAATATACAAAACATACACATGCACGCACGCACGCACACCCACATTGTAGTGCCTACCCACCCTTGACTCTAACCATCTTCCCAGCCTCCTGCCTCTAATCCCACCACGGTTGCTCCCCCTATCTCTCAGGCACCTTTGGCATGTTTAGGTCAGGTATGCTATTTTCAGAACATTTGTGCCCAAGAATAGCCAAAACATGACACACCGATTTAATGTATACGTGTCCACCGGCACAGAGTGAGAGGAACCGAACAGCCGTTTCAAATCCATTTTTCACAGGAGCTGAGCAACAGGCCCGTTAGGGGTATTGTGGGATTGACAGCAGTGTGCAGAGCAAGAGAGGATGGCGTCAAAACTTGAGCAATGCTCAATACTCCAATGAGAGGCGAACAATGCCGGCTGGTGAAGGCGTGATGTCTGATGAAGCATTTTGAAATCGGCAGAATGTGCTGCAGTTTCTTCTGGATCCAGAGTTTAATTCACGTCATTAAATATTACAATATTTACTTTGGATTACTAAAAAATAGCATTTTGTTAAATTGACAGAAATAGATATACTTTAAGTATTTAAAAATAATCATAGTATTATTACTGTTTTCCATACTATATGATGAACCTTATGTAATTTATACTGTATGATCACATTTTTGAGTGTGTATTGAAAGCAATTACCTTTTTCTGTCATAAAGAGTCCATGAGGTTCCAGATGTCTGGCAGGTTTTAAGCATTTTCTTTCCGGGCCAGAGTGCATTTATTCATAAGGTGTCAGAATCAGAAAGAGCTTTTCTTGCACGCACACACAAGGAGTTGAATTCAAACAAGGACTTTCTAGTATTTTTGTCTGGTTTTACAGTATAATGTCTAGTAATTCTTGAATCAAGATGCATTTTCGTGATGAGCAAATAGACCCAAGAAATTTAGTAAATAATACATTTCAGTAAATTTGTACTTGAAACAAGATAAAAATTGGGGTAAAAAAATCTTGAATTGAGGTTCACCTTTTCCTAAATTAAATAAATTAAAGATAATTTTTCTTACCCCATTGGCAGATTTTTTGGATTGTTTCAAGTAAAAATTCACTGAAGTTTCATACTTTTGATTGAAAACAAGACTTCACCGGTTTTCTTGGGACCTATTAATCATCAAGAAAATGCATCTTGATTCAAGAATTATTAAACATTTGTACCGGAAAACAAGACAAACATACTGTAGTAGAGTAGGCGGGGCGAGACCGTGCTTCGAGACCAGTGTGTAACTGTTAATGAGCGCCACCTGGGCGCGCACCGGACTCGAATCACGTAGGAGATTGGGAGCATATAAGAGAACGAGCGACCAGACCGTCGAAGAGAGAGGGCCGGGCCCAAACATGTTTTGTGGTTGTATGTATGTTTTACTTTCGTGTTTTTGTTTTGTTCGCCGGCGGTCGGCCGTGAGGGGCCGCCGTCTGTTATTTTTTATATTAAAACTTTATTTTAATGTCTGCCGGTTCCCGCCTCCTTCCTTCCTTTTAATGAACCTTTCTACACATACTAAGTAAGAAAGTCATTTTTGCAGTCATTTTTCTTCGATACTTGAAGATTCTAGTGCAGATATCCACACCAATAAAACACATAATAAGTAAATCAACAGTAATATATAAACAGAATAAAGCAATAAGGCCCGCGAAGCAGTTACAGTGCATTTTATAACAGCTTATGGCGTTGTGGCAAGATGCGAAGTGGAATGCTTAAAATCTCCCTAGATGTTAGAGAATGCACTGTAACCTGCTGCTTCGCAGGGCGTATAGCTTTAATAAAACGGTTATTCCATATACATAGCAAGGTTTCATAAAATAAAGTAATTATAGTGATATTTAGTCGATATAATATGGTCATCATTAAAAGTTGCGATATTTTTTGTTATGGAAAAGTAATGAGAAATGGGAACAAATGTGGGTGTAATAACGAAAATAGTACATAAAATGGTGTGAGCTATTCCCTTCAGAAACATCATAACAAACACTCTGCCTCTCACTGACATCTTGTGCCAATTACTACAATATTTTCTCTCTTTATGGAACAAGCAAGGGCCCACAATATAAAGTATACCGTTGCATTAACCACAAGGACAGACAAATAACACACACACAAAGTGCACTGAGGCATGTGTGCTGTTAGTCAGCTCTGTTTTGTGTGAGCGTTTCATGTCGATAAAGTCCCTGCTTCTTCAACCTTTTGCCCATGAAGACTTTCTGACATTCACAAACCACCGCAGAACTTTTCCAGATATGAACCTTGCTGATATAACCGTGGTCTGTGAACAGCCGTTGAATGACCGTGCTCCAAAAACATCAATTTGGTCCTCAGAAATGGCTGAGTGGCTGAAAATAAGCGTCTTAGCTCAAATTGTTCGATACGTTCTAGACCAGCTTCACTCCATCATGCTATAATGCCTGTCACTGGATGATCTGACCAGCGCTGACCTCTCTTTTAATGTCTCTGAGAACAGGTACAGGTCTATATACAGTAGACAATCACAACACTGCAGTACCTCGCCTACCTTGCACAAGGATTAATGCATTTGACCGTACACAAACACACATGTGTTAACACACGGCTGGCTAACGTTTAGTGAATACATCAGAGGGAACACATTTAAAGGCTTTCTCCATTATAAACATCCCGCTGCGCCTGCCATGCTCCTGAACAGCAGCGTCTTTATACCCACCGGTGCTGCAGTAACTCTAAACAATTTATCTGCAAAGATTTCTTTTATATTTAAAACCGCTCAAAGAAGCCCTGCTGCTGTGAGCCAGAGGAGTTTACTCCAATAGTTATAAAAACACTTTAGTACAACCAACGCATGGACACTCAGAAGAAACAAAACCAGACATACACAGTCTGAGATTGTGGTCGATGAGGACTTTTCCACCTCTGGTGAGTATAGTGTTACAGTATTAAACATATGTATCAATATATGAAGAGTTCGGTTCCAAAATGAGATAACTTCGTTTTTAATTTTATTGTTTTATTTGTGCATTACAACTAATATCAATCAAACTAGAGTTGGTCTTTATTGATTTAAACTATAATAACTATAAAACACAGCTACATAACACAATAAAACACATTTAAAACATGATAACATAACAAAAAACATAATTTTTCATAGAGGAGTCATCGGATGAAAATAATTTTTTTTCTTTGCTTAAATGCTATAATCGTGTCCCCAGTGTATCTAGCAACCCAGAAATGTGAAAGACAAGATCCCAGTAAGTTTGTTTTGATGAGTCTTTCCCTGCAAGCATTTGAGAAATCATGCTATTCAGATTTCGTCCTGTTGTAATGTTAAAGCAGGATCTTATTATAATATATCCGCCCCTTGATCTACACAATTCCACCCACGGCGCTGCCACGATTGTTGTTTCACTAGTGTACGTCACGCCATGGCTTAAGTTCGTGGACAACATGCAATGTCGTCGTTACACAGAGTCCCAACCTTGGAAGAGACAGGAGTGGATTTGTTTAATTTTTGTGGAAATCCCACAGAAGCCATAAGTAAAAACCTGCTTGTTCGCCCATCACTTCACGCCGAAGTGCTTTATCAACCTCGGACAGTACAAGCAGGATTAGCTTCAAAGTTGTTCCTAAAGAGGGATCGAGACCGACTGAACGAAAAAAAACTGCCGATTTGAGTAATATTTTCAACAGTCTGAATGCAACAGTCATGTACCGATATATACGGTACATGTACCGTATATATCGGAGGATAACGTTTGCATACGATAGCGAAAAAATTCATTCACGGGCTAAATAGAACATCAAAGCCAGTGTTAAACTTACTCTATATTTATGTGAATTGGCAAATGGGCACTTGGAGTTTAGCTGTGTGAATGTTAATACATTATATGCGTTAATATGTTTAGCTGTGGCAAGCTGTTTGTTTTGCTAATGAACAGGACGAAAACTCTTGTTAGTTTCGAATTTAAATGTTTCAAATCATTCGTGCTTAGGCTGAATAATCTGTCACAGCATACTAGTTATCCTCTCAAGTTGTGTGTGTAACTGTCACGGGCTGACACGGAGGAGGATGAATGGAGAAACAAAAAGGTATAATCCAATGGGGTTTAATGAAAACAGAAGTCCAAAACAAACACGGGAGCAGGAGAACAGGGAAGACAAAACCAGTAATACAATCCATTGACATAAATAATAACCGACAAAGAACAGAGGGAGACACAGGGCTTAAATACAAAAGGAAGACACTCATGGAAAACAGAAACAGGTGTGGAACTAATTAACAATGACGAAACACAAGTGAAAACGAATTAACTAATAATGAGATTGGCAACGGGAGATTAACAAAGATGAGGGACGGGTGAAAACAATGAAACAAGTGAAAACAGGCAAGGAACAAACGTGACACGTGACATTACCCCCCCCCTCCACAAGGCGCGACATCGCGCCAAAACAGTACCAAAGGGGGAAGGGGGGGTGGGCGTCCTGGAGGCCGGTGCAGGGAAGACCAGACCTGGTGGGATGGGAGACCTCCAGGACGATACGTCCAGCTCTGGGACTCTGGAGGGCGGCGGCCATTCTGGAGGCCTGGAGGGCGGCGGCCATTCTGGAGGCCTTGAGGGCGGCGGCCATTCTGGAGGCCTAGAGGGCGGTGGCCATTCTGGAGGCCTAGAGGGCGGCGGCCATTCTGGAGGCCTTGAGGGCGGCGGCCATTCTGGAGGCCTGGAGGGCGCCGGCCGTTCGGGAGACCTGGAAGGCGTCGGCCGTACCGGATGGCAGACGACCGGTCTAGCCTTGAGGGCTATCCCTGCCATATGGCTCCCCCCCAAAAAATATTTGGGTTTAGTCCGGGAGCTCATATGGAGGTTGTCCAGGACCGGTTGGGCAGCGGGCTCTGGCGGCTGGGCAGCGGGCTCTGGCGGCTGGGCAGTGGGCTCTGGCGGCTGGGCAGCGGGTTCTAGGAGACCGGACGGGACCGGCTGGAGAGGCCCTGGAAGGCCGTGCCGGAACGGCTGGAGAGGCTCTGGAAGGCCGTGCGGGAACGGCTGGAGAGGCTCTGGAAGGCCGTGCGGGAACGGCTGGAGAGGCTCTGGAAGGCCGTGCGGGAACGCTGAAGAGGCTCTGGAAGGCCGTGCGGGAACGGCTGAAGAGGCTCTGGAAGGCCGGACGGGACCGGGTCCGAGAACAGGTCCCCTTTAACCTGCTCCCGTTGGTGGGTGGTGGAGCAGTGAGGCGTGGATCCGAGATGAGCCGGAACGAACCCCTGGCCTGTGACCGATACTGGGCGACCCCCGCTCAAGTCCTCATCAGTCACCCCGACGCAGAACTCTGAGCCGGTTGCTTGGAGGACTCGATTTACGAAGTCCTCCAGCCGGTACTCATCTGCATCGGGAAGCATGACGAGGACGAGCAGAATGTCGTCCAGACCGGCCAAAAAGGCCAGGTTTAGAGCTTGATCGCTCCAACTCACCCGATAGCACACGCCAACAAACTCCTCCACGTAGTTCTCCAGAGGCCTTCCGTCCTGTCTCAAGTCCCTGAGGACAGCCTCTGGAGAAAAGGTACAGCAATCCATTTTTCAGGTCGGTTATTCTGTCACGGGCTGACACGGAGGAGGATGAATGGAGAAACAAAAAGGTATAATCCAATGGGGTTTAATGAAAACAGAAGTCCAAAACAAACACGGGAGCAGGAGAACAGGGAAGACAAAACCAGTAATACAATCCATTGACATAAATAATAACCGACAAAGAGCAGAGGGAGACACAGGGCTTAAATACAAAAGGAAGACACTCATGGAAAACAGAAACAGGTTTGGAACTAATTAACAATGACGAAACACAAGTGAAAACGAATTAACTAATAATGAGATTGGCAACGGGAGATTAACAAAGATGAGGGACGGGTGAAAACAATGAAACAAGTGAAAACAGGCAAGGAACAAACGTGACACGTGACAGTAACGTTATAACTTGTCAACGACAAGTGTTAAAATCCAACTAATTCCTGAGATCTGCAGGTGCGCATTCTGTGGATTTTATCTAAACATACACGCACAGCGTGAGCATTAGGATGCACTGTTCACTTTGACTGATTCTTTTGTCTCAGGACGAACGATTTGAGACGTTCAAAACAAAACTAACTGCAGTGGAGTTCAGGAAACATCTTTTAGCTAAAGCCTTGCCATGGCACTATTACACGTGTGTTGTGTTGACACGCCGGATGGTTTTGTTTACGCAGGCATTGAGGGATTTTAAGCTAAATATGTTCCAGACATTTCGTGAAGCCCCTAATAAATCACACCAACTTGTTGAACTTGTCAGTCCTGATCATATTTTATCAGATATTTATATATATATTTTCGTAATTTATATCATATATTCAGCATTTGAATATTTCAGCATTATTAAATTATAATAATTTCTCAGAGAATGTTGTTATTCTCAGTATATTAAATGATTTATTTATGTTTTACTTAACCCCTACATAGAACATAAAATGTTTATTTATATTTAATTTTTCATATTTATGAAGAATATCAACCATTATGGATGTTACAATTCTCTTACCACGGACAATCATGATAAAAGGAAAAAACTTTAAGAGAGAAACATATTATTTTGACATTAGCGTGGAATTGCACCTACGGTCATATGCAGGATTGGCTGATCTGATAAAATTGAGTTCCGGCCTGCTCAAAATAATTGCTTAAAGAATGTTAAGATGTAAAAACACACCCACACATTCGTACACTAATCACAATTTGTTCAAGGCCATGTGTTAGCTTGCATGACAGTGATGTACAGTAGCTTGTGTTGGATGCAATTTATTGATTTTATTTTCCCTCCATGTGTGCAGATGTGATGCTCTTCTCGATCAATTGATCACCTTTGATCACTGCGTTTGATAAACACCAAAAGGCACATATATCAACATATCCTCCGACACATATGACATTTACGCATGATATCGTTTGTCCCTTCCTCTAATACGACAGACACAAGCATTTACTAAATGAGCGCCTCTCCCGGCTCCACGGAAAACTATCGCCTGCCGTCATTATAAAATGCACATTTTGGTGTACTATTTTGCAAGAATAGCATGTGTTGTGGTTTGATTTTCATTTCAAAATATCGGGATAGGGGGGCACGGTGGCTTAGTGGTTAGCACGTTCGCCTCACACCTCCAGGGTTGGGGCTTCGATTCCCGCTTCCGACTTGTGTGTGTGGAGTTTGCATGTTCTCCCTGTGCCTCGGGGGTTTCCTCCGGGTACTCCGGTTTCCTCCCCTGGTCCAAAGACATGCATGGTAGGTTGATTGGCATCTCTGGAAAAATTGTCCGTAGGGTTTGAGTGCGTGAGTGAATGAGTGTGTGTGCCCTGCGATGGGTTGGCACTCCATCCAGGGTGTATCCTGCCTTGATGCCCGATGACTCCTGAGATAGGCGCAGGCTCCCCGTGACCCGAGGTAGTTTGGATAAGCGGTAGAGAATGTAATGGAATATCGGGATAACTAAACATTACACATTCAGGCATTTTGAGCAAGTAATGTAATGCATGTTTTTATTAAATAGCAAAAAAAATTATGATTCAGGTCCAAACAGTTCAAATGTTTAAAAAGTACAAATCTTCGAAGTGTACCGAGGTCAAACGATCGATTTATTTGAGGAACAGACGCAGAGGCGACAGAAATTTCACGATTTTCAAATCTGCCGCTTAAAATATCTTTGGTCCATAAACATCTATTAAATCATTTATACTTTTACAAATGCAAAAATAAATGCGTCTTTATCTGCACAAAATGGCAGAAGGTCATTTTCATAACAATCTCTAGAGGGCGCTTAAATTGAAAATGTGAACCGTTGTCGTAATAAGCTACATGCCAAAACAACCTTTGAGTCGTTTTTTTTATTTGAGGACAGGCTTATATATAGACTGTATACAGTATATATTTTAATCCTTGTACAGTACTTTTCCATTCATGGTTTAATAATCACAAAATCATCTCAATATGAGTTCCGCTGCTAAAGTCGGACATTTCTGCCACCACTCCTCATAAAACCCCAATGCTCTACATCACCTATCGGTGCAACCTTATTGCAGAAAGACGGACGGTTGCGCAGTGGCATTTTGTAGAGCCAGCACATTCCCTCTCTCTCTCTTTCTCTAATCGCTCATGGCCCTGCAGATAAAGTCTCTTTTCAGTCCTAACTCTCCCGTGAGTGTCTGAATGTCACTCTGTTCTAACAGCCCTTACTCTTAACTCCTGCCTTGATTTATAAAGTGTCTCGCCAACGGAGGAGAAAAAGTCTCGAATAAAGAAATAAATATTTGATCAGCAGTGTGTTGATTGAGTTGGGTGTTTGACAGTAACTAAAAGTGCCACACGCAGGCACAAACACTGGGGATGCTCACTCTTTAAAGTAACCAGCTACATATTATTCCTACCACAAAGTGATTAATTATGTGTCATCACCACCTTTAATGGATTATTTTGCATTATTTGCTCATTAAAAAGTACTTTACTTTTTTTGTCCCTAGAACAGAATGTGCCAGCTCTTAAAGTGATCGTTCACTCAAAAATGAAAATTCTATCATCATTTACTTCCAATTGTGTAGAAATGTCTTCGTTCTGATCAACACAAATAAGATTTTTGCAAGAATGGTTGAAACCAAACATGTCTTGCCCATCCATTGGCTCCCATTGTGGAAAAAAATATGTTTGCTGTCCTACATTCTTCAAAATGTTTTCTTTTGTGTTCAAAAGAACAAGAAGAAATGATAAAGTAATTTTTCCTACTATGGGAGTCAATGGGGGCAAGATCTGTCTGTTTATAAGCGTTCTTCCAAATATCTTTCTTTGTGTTTATCAGAACAAAGACATTTACATATATTGAACATGAATTGTAAAAAAATATATTTTGTCCAGAAATATTTATCTCTCTTATGCTATTTGATATTAAAATTATAAATATTAATAACTATATTGTATTATGGTATCAACTACCATACACATCTATACTATCTATACTAATACTGTAATGTAACCCTATTGCACACACTTACTCTATCCCACATTTATTTGATATCCTATTGAATTTATTTTATTTATTAAGATTAAGTTTTACACTATTAAGGGGTTTTAAAATGAGGATTCAGTTAAAAGGGAAGTTTTGCTAAGATTTGGGTTTTTCTCAAATTAGGAGACAAATTGTCTTGTTTCCCTCACTATCAAATCAAATCGTCTGAAATGGAGACAAATAAAGATAATTAGAAAAAGATCAGTCAAGAATATCGAAATGTTTGACTGTCAGTGTCCCTCAAGATGTAACTATATTGAGTACTAAACTACTGCACAATGTTCATGTATAGGAATTGTTCTCAATACTCATTTCTAAGCAACCTTGCGTCCTCGCTCTACGTCATCAATAAGGGTCAAAGTCACGTTTCAATACTCAAGAAAACAGCGAATGCATAAAACTACCATGATGTGCTTTCGATTTCAGAGACCTGCGCACACAAACCCGATTGAAGTCCCATTGTGTCGCGTCCATCCGAGTTTCTTCTGGCAAGATCAGTCTCCATGAGATCGTAAGCGTGACTTAACTGAGGTATGTTAAAAGGTGACAAGATTTCGCTGCCTACACTTGAGAAGGGGTTTTGCATCAGGAATGAACATGTGATGTGTAAATATGGTCCGAGTAGGTGCTGCTAGGTTTCAGAACGGAAGGAATATCTTCTGTAGAACCTTTTTTACACATTGTGTAAAACACCTTGTTTCATTTTCGCTGTACATTTCATTGCATCCACAGCTCTGTTGACTATTAGGAACAGCATGTATCTTGTCTGATCCAATCAGAATGGGTCAGTTGAGACAGATTTCCATTTCCATGTGTCTCCTGTGACTACTTGTGTTTCGTTGAGTGGAAAGGTCTCTTATTTCATGACTAAATGCATCGAAACATCAGTGTAGAAGGTCTGAAATGATTCAGTTCTTTGTCATTTCCAAATATACTTAATAATCTAAATCCCACCACAAATGTCATGTTTTCACAGAACGCCTATCGTAATTTTAGTTGAGCGGGTGCATTAAATAAGCTTCAGTTGCACTGGGATTCATTCATTTGGAAGACACTGTCGTCTGGAGTGAATTTTTGGTGTCTCACCATAGATGCTCCAATCTGGATGACCTAATAGAGCGTTCCCATAAATATATTGCGCTATTTGCGCATGGTTGGACGCTTGAACATTTTGAGTTTACTTGCTTCACAGCAAACGCACATTCGCATCTGGCAGGGTCTTTGTCCCCCATTTTGTTTAGGATTTCCTTCCTGCGTCATAATAATGTCACTACTAGAGCAAGCTACTGATTGGTCAACTTGGCCAAATTTTCGCCAAAGTTCAGATTTTTCAACTCGTTTGAATCATGCATACGTGTCAAGTGCTCGAAAACGATCAATCATACGTATCAATCACGCGAATCGCGCCCCTAGGATGTCTTACCGTGTCTTTGCATTGACTTAACATGTAAATCACTCGCGCTTACCGCTTCATTCGCGTTTGGTGGGAACGCAACCTAAGAATGGTACTACAGGCTGTAAATGGGCCCTTTGAGGCGTATGCCTACCCATAGATTACTGCCGATCACCCATGATTGACCACCGACACAGCACAGAAACATTCATCTCTAACACAAACAATGAAACCGCTGCATCATGTATCTGCAGGAAACACCCTGCTGCGAATAAACACATTAGTTACATAAACGGCACGAGCTGGCCCGCCGTCCTTTTATTTGTTTTGGCAATTAGCGCTGATGGGTCCGCCGAGGGCCTGAGGAATGCCGAGAGTTTCTTTAATTGCTTCATTAAAAACTGCTGACTCCAGCTCACCCTCTCTGCCTGGCTGAAAAATATATCATTGTCTTCCGAGCTCCGGATAACGTAGAAATACTGCATATGCAAATGATACCTGATGATTTGAAGGATGACGTGAATTTGATGAAAAGTATGGACTGGTAAGAAAGAAAGTGAAAATATATAATCATTGGTCCATTTGCATGCCCAGCGGTGGAAGGATAGTGGAAGATCCATATGTGACGGCGGTTGGAGAGAAGCACATCTCGGTACAAGTCACATCAGGTGACGGGGCTGCTGTGCCTTCGAGCGCAGATGATGGACTGATGTGTTGTAATGTCTTATTGAGCTGAGCTGAGCTGGCTCGCCGTGACTGTTTCCATCTGCCGCTGGACGTAACCACTTCTGATCGGCCCACTTCAGTTCAGCACAGACACATTGAGCTCGGGCCAAAAGCTCTCAGAGGTCCTTCATAGCCGTAATGACGTCTCGTCACCGCCCAGTGATAACACCCATTCATCAATTTTCCAGAAGACGCCGTGACTCACTCACTCTCTCTTAGCTCGGATGCTGCGTTCTTTCCAAAGTCAGATTTTCCCAGACTTCCGGCGTTAAAAGCATTCGATTGCCTGATGCTGGGAAGTGGGAAGATGACATGTGTGTAAACAAATCAGCAAGAGAACATTAGCAGATTGTCAAAAAAGACATTTCCTGGCACATTGTGTGTTGAGGATAAATGAGGCTGTACAAAATGAACATTTGTTTTGGCATTAGCATACAATTACCAACAGAGAAAATAATTTACAGTCATCTGTGGAAATGTCTTGTCTCATAAGTTAAGCGCATAACTTTTTAATTTGTATCTGTTTTTTTTAGTTTGTTGTGGTTTGATTTCATTGTGTTTCCTTAACTGTGTTGTGTTGTTACTTAATTTTGTTATGTAGTCCCTGTTGAAAAAAACTGCATATGCTGGGTTATGTTTTGATGCTGTTTTGCTGGTTTGTGTTGGTTTAAGCTGGTCATGACCAGCTTAAACCAGCACAAACCAGCATCAAAACATAGCTAACCCATGTATAAACTGTTTTTTCAAAAGGGGTCGTTTAATGTCATCGAGTTTCCTAAACTGTGTTGTGTTGTTGCTCAATTTTATCTTGTTTCCTTAACTTAGTTATGTTGTGAATTTAATTTCATTGTGTTTCCTTATCTTTGTTGTGTTCTGTTATTGCTTAATTCCATTGTTTTCTATAACTCTGATGTGTTGTTGCTTAATTTCATTGTGTTATCTTAACTGTTGTGTTGTGTTTTAATTTTATTGTGTTTCCTAGTTTTATGTTGTGGTTTAATTTCAATGTGTTTCCTTGACTTTATTGTGTTGTACTGTTGCATAATTTCATTGTGTTTCCCTAACTATGATGTGTTGTTGCTTAATTTCATTGTGTTTACTTAACTTTGTGATGTTGTGGTTTAATTTCCATGTGTTTCTTCAACTGTGTTTTGTCTTAATTTCATTGTGTTTTCCTAATTCAGTTGTTTTACATCTTAAGGCCAAAATACACTACTTTTGCTCAGATTTTGCCCCCGATTTTCAGTCTGGGCTTGTTGGAGTAAGCCTGTGCCAGTCTGCAGATTTGATCAGTTAGTGTGTTTCTTTCTGAAAAAGTCTGCAAGTGTATGATGTCTATAGTTTAAAGGAGAATAGATTTTTAAAGTCGTGTAGTGTATTCCAGTCATTAATTGTATCATTTACTTATTTTTTCTTTACCAAATTCAATTGATTGGCAGCTTGATTTCATTGTTTTCTCTGACACCGTGTCTACACTGGAAGCGCTCTGCGCGACTTGACACAACAGTGGCTTGTTCTCAATGAGTTTGTCGTGACGCTTCGCGCCGCATCCAGTGTGGACAAAATGTAAAAATAATAGTGGATTCTTATGTGGCACATAGCATGGTGATGCGTCTGGTGTAGACATGCACTGTGTTAATGTATTATCTCAATTGAATTGTGTTTTGTTGCTTTTGTGGCTTTGTTTTAAATTATGTTGATTGAGGTTTGTTTTTTGTTTTTAAAATTTGTTTTGTGTTGTGTTGTGGCTTATTTCATTGTTTGGTTGCTTCATTTCATTATGTTGTCTAACAGCTAACTGATGATACTTATTTTTGTCTGACGCCAAACTACAACATCTGAGCATCAGGCATTATGACTTTCGTACAGGCAAGCATGAAAAAATATTTTATTGTTTATCATTAACCTCCTGAATGCCAATATATTATATATCTTGAAATATCATTCTTTATTAAAATACAATTTCATGAACCTTCTAGTTGCAAGTACGAGCAGCCCATTGGGAATTTGAACTTCTGAAGTTAAACAAAGTTCAGCAAAGAGAGGGGAATGCCTCAGGAGTGGAGGTACACAAAACACGGATACTGTATCTGTTTTCTCCTCCAGTTTTCCCACAGGTAGCACATTGAAGTGTAAAGGTTGGATAGCACTAGGCAGCCAGTTTAATAGCTGCCATATTTGTTTAAGCCCTCATCTTAGTGTGAAATATCACTGGGGGTTATTGATTATTCCTGCAGACGGTCACATGAGCTAACAGAACAGAGACAGAGAACAGAGACCCACACACGTCAACTGTAAAAATCAATATGCACATGGATGCAATCAAATTCGAATTCATATTCAGTACCGTAAAATCATCCAGTTCTGCGGTATCTTCTGCCTGTTCCACGCAATCTCCAGCCAATAGATCAAACCGTTCCTTTTCTCAGTAGGAACATGTCACATCTGTGCCGGTAAAAAGATGGGCTCTTCATTTCATTCAAAGGGGATTTGAACCAGCTAAGAAAAAGAAGTAAGGCGTTTCATTGTCAAGAAACACGCGCTTTTCTTGTGTCTAGAGCTGCGCATTTCTTTTTCCTTGTAGCTGAGTGCTGTGCTTTCCAATTGTTGACTACGGTGCACAGAAGAAGTGGGTAGTATCATATGTTTAGCCGAAGGAGACACACTCAACCTGTGCCCACATAGTGGTTTAGATTGAAATGTTGATAACACACACACGGACACACACGCAGGCTCTCGCACGTGGGTTAGGCATCACATGTTTCTCACAGGATGAAAATGCTATTGGGTTTAATCCTCAAGGTCATGGGAAATGTGATTGTGATGGGCTACATTTATGCATAAGTGGATATCAGAGTAACGCGTTTATGAATGGATGAGTAGAGGCAAATCTGAGTACAGTTCAGAGTTCAGGGCTGCCTTTATAAATCCACCTGGATGCAGATTAAACAAAGTAAATTTAATGAAATATGTAAAGGCAAAATTGTCTCAATATTATCGTGGTCACAGGAAGGTATGAAACAACAGGTCTTATATTGTCGAAGATGTTCGAAAAATAATATAATCATTTTACCTTTGTTAAGGTTCATCTGGTGCAATTATTTTACTATATAAAAGGGCTTTTGATATCATTTCACCCATCTCAGACCATACCTCATACCTGTAAGCCACAGTCATGATTAGAGAATAAAGAAAAGAGGATGCTTATGGCATGTTTCCAAGTCATCATTTGCCATTTAAAATATTGCAATAAATACTGTACCGTGGACTTTATTCCGAGGTATTATCATACAGTGAGATTTTGATATTGTTTCATCCCTAGTTTAAATATATGGTTGTTCTGAAAAAGGCTGTTTAATTAACATGGATTTCACTATGCTGTTTAATATATAAAAGTAGGCCTTTTCGAACAAGAATTGTTGTTTGTTAAATTAATGTTTTCTTATCTAAAAATTCAAAGTAAAATCTCCTCCTGAACAATCTCATCCAGAATATAAATGTAATTGATACACTTTTTTCCACAATTGATCTTCAGATCGCAATACCATTTAGACATTTAGACTTTTTAAGTTTTATTTAAAAAATTTGTCAGACTTTTATGATTTATACAGTATATGAGAAATGATTTAGTCAGTCAGTCAGTCAGTCAGTCAGATTTATTTATAGAGCACATTTACATTTACATTTACATTTAGTCATTTGGCAGACGCTTTTATCCAAAGCGACTTACAGAGCACTTATTACAGGGACAATCCCCCTGGAGCAACATGGAGTAAAGTGTCTTGCTCCAGGACACACTGGTGTTGGCTGCTGGGATCGAACCAGCAACCTTTTGATTTACCAGTTTAGTGGTTTAACCACCTAGACCACCATCTCCATCTACATTTAAACATAACAGCTGTTGGCCAAAAGTCTGTGCAAAATTTAAGCATATAACAAAACACAAAAGTAAACAGAGAACACATGGACAGATGTTTCTTTAAGAATTTAATTCATTCACCAAAAAACACATTTTATCGCAAGGCTTCTTAAAGGTGCAGTTTGTAAGAATTTTGTAGTAATATATCCAAAAACCATTAGGCCAACGTTATATGTTTTACCCATGATAAAATCATTGTACACCACACCATCCAAGGGCTTTTCGTTTTAAAATAAACCGTGTTGCACAGAAACTGCTCACTGCACCTTTAACCATTGATGGCTCTTGACAAACGTCAATACTTAAAATACCAAAACCCGTCTATTCTCTGCACATAGCCTGAATAAACATCAGTGTGTACAGCTGTTTGGAGTTGACACCAGTGAAATACAAGAATAAAGGTTGAGCCAGGAGGGAGTTGGACTTTATTCCTTCCAAAAAGAGCAATGCTGACAGAAAAGAAATAATTCCCCAAAGCCCAGGTCTTCTACAGGAGAATGTTTGTTTCTCTCGAGATAGTTTGAGAAATTCAGTTTGGCAGCCTCAGAGGAAAGTGGCAGTCAGAGGCGGGCGGGTGTGAGGGGACCGACTAGAGTTTAGTTCACCACACATACTGTGTGAAGCTTAGGGAAGACGAGACATCTTGTTTCTTTTACAGATAAAGAGGCCTTTACAAGAAAAGACTGTTGTAATAGTGCAGTTGAATAAAGGTGTAAGATGCTCATACAAATAAGCAATGTTGGGTGTAACTAGTTACTAGGTAATTAATTAGTGCAATTTAATTACTTCCCCTAGAAAACGTAAAGTAAGGGATTACTCTTATTTTTCCTGTAATTTAATTACAGTTACTTCTGATGTAATTAAACTAATTACTTTGTAATATATTCAATAGTGGAAATGACATCCAAATTATAATACTAACTTTAAAATGTATGCTTTAATGTATAATTCTCACATTTGTATACTTTGGTCAGTTAATAAGAATAATTTATGTAGTTATTTATTTGTATATGAATTAATTAAATAATCCATTTTTATGTGTATCCTTGAATCAATTCGAATCAAGGTTGATGTAGGATATATAATTAATTAGTAATAAATAATAAATACTTTTTGTAGAGAGTAATTTGAACAGTAATCAAATTGCACTATTGAATATGTCATTAGTAAGTAGTTATAATTTGTTTTCAGAGTAACTTATCCAACACTGGAAATAAGATGCTATACAAAGTTGAGAATTGTTCTACTTTATACAGATGGGTGACTTTTTGGCAGCGACTACCAATGTAAATATGTGAAAGTGAAGTAAAGTGAGTAAAGCTGTGAAGTTCATGTTTACCGTATCTCATCCGTAACTGCAGTGTTTGTATATAACTGTTACTCGGACGACAAGAAGGAAAACCTCTCACAACATCATAGAAAGAGATACACAGTGATAAAGCTCCTGGAGGAGTGAACGCAGCAAAACATATAACATGAAATATACCAATAAATAATAACCATGATGTGCTGTCACCATGTGGAAAGACAACATTTAATATGGCCGCTCTACAGAAGTCCCACATATACAGTTCACAGGCTTATAGGTTAAATTCTGAAAAAGACAACGATAATGTGTTGGCATTTTATTTTTTACATATCGTATAATAAATTGTGATATAAGGAATATGATTTGTATTGTAAAGCTAAAGTATGATGCTTGTTAAATCCTATTGGTGGAGCTGCCAACATGTGACCCAAGTTAAGAACATAAATGTCAAGTGTTTTGCTCTAAAACGAAGCATATTTGTGATAGTTGATTGGATATTAATGTAAAATAAAGGTAATAGAAATGCAGACATGACAAAAAAACCCTTTTCAGTAAGAAGTTGCATGTACAATAATTAGTTTTATTATTACAATTTATGTTTTTTTTCATTTTTTTTGTGTCTTTGTATGCCCAATCACTTGTAAATTAAGACACGAAAATGACATGATTCACAATACTATGGGCGTATTTGTGACCATTATATAATCTGTATATTTATCATACCATTGTATACATATGTTTCAATCTCAAATGTTAATGTATGTAATTTTTTTTAATGTTTTAATTTTTTTATGTGTAGTCATATGATATATTTGATTATTTAATTCTTTCATTCTTTGATTCTTTCATTCTTTCATTCTTTCATTTCATTCTTTCTTTCTTTCTTTCTTCTTATTATTATTATTTTTGGATACTCTTTACTCTGTATGTTGGATGCTCTTGTTTCTTCTGTTTCTTTGAAAATATATAATGAAAAGAAAAAGTTTTAAAGTTTTAGAAATAAAAGTCAATTTCATTTGTTGCATTTGACTGTTTATTTTTTTAAATGTTGTTCAAAAAATCTTGATACTGTTGTATTGTGAATCCAGTATATTAAATGAAGACATGTTTCACAATATGGTATATGTAGCCTACTGTGTGTATCTGTAAGATAAATATTCATTGAGTTGCAATCAGACCTGTCAATGAACACTTGAGATGAGCGATCCAAATGAAATCCAGCCTGTCCCATTTGTTAAGTCCTGTTATTCTGCAACTTTAAATCAAAATTCTTTTGAAATATTTCAAAGAAACAGTCACTTCATAGCCATGTTGTAATGTTGCTTTGAACGAAGCAGCATTAACTTTTGATTGACACAGCATTGTTCTTTTGTCGGCCTTGATCTGTGGCTTAGATTTCTTCTCCTACTCAACAGATGCTGCTGCATTCAAACTCAACAATAACTTCCAAAAACAACAGCAGATTGCTGTACAATATTCAGAAAGCGCTGTTAATAACACAAGCCTGGACACTTTCTGAACACCTAAAAGCAAAACCAGACCTCAAAAGACAGAGACATGCTTTGTCTGGCACCCCCACACACCTGTGAATCTAAATCCGTCTGTGTTACACAGTTCACTGCTGAAACAAGGCTGCTTGTAAGCCACCATCCAATTAAAGGGAATACAATACAGAAATAGATACAATGAGTGGTGGAACATTTAGATGTTTGTCGCAACAATCCAATTAAACAGATTAGAGGTGATGTCCGGAGTATTATGCTCATTTTCCACCCCGCTTACTCCGAGTGCCGATGTGAAAGTTCACAATCATTTGTAAACGCAATTAGAGTCTGTCGACAGTGTGCATTGAGAAATGTATATTGCTTGTAGTCCTGTTACATTTATGACTTGGGGACACAGGTTAAGCAATGGGATCGTACAATGAGATTGTGCTTGGACTTAGACAATCAAGAACCATTGTTTTAAATTTAACAAGAAAAAGTTGTCTATTCTCATGTTGATGGTTACTGAAGTGTAGTGCTAATTTGCATTAATACGTGCCGTAATTACATTCAGTTCAGGCATGTCAGGCATTTTTCATGAGCACTACATGTCATATGATTCAAATCCCCCAGATGTCAAACTTGGTGTGCTACACTATTAATGTGCATAATAAGAGATTTTGTCTTTTATTGTCATTTGGGGGATGGGACCTTCTGTTAACTGTCTCCCGTTCCGTATACGGGACACCTAAGTTTGCGTCAATATTGTGCATGTAATTTAATCGAATCATGACAAACTATATATCATTGGAAAGGTATAAGACTCTGAAATACAGATTTCTTTGGTGTTTTTTTAAATAATTTATGTAGGGAGAGTAATTGATTCTTTTTAATAAAGCGTGTGCTTAGATTTTTGTTATCCTTTTGCGCCCCATAATTTTTTACTGTATTTTTTTAATCAAAGAAACACAAACTTTTTTATTTATTTTTACAATAAACCAAACAACAAACCTTTATTTTTTTTGTGTGTGATATTTTTTAGCAAAAATCAGCTACTTTTCTTTTTTCAAACGAGACCAACCGTAAGTGTGTATTCCAAAGAATTCATGAGTTACCGCCATTTTAGTTCCAACGTGTGTTTTTATGCGTAGGCTCAAAAAGCGCTCCGACAGTTAACAGGTTTTAAGAGTATAGATTTGAAAATAAACATTTAAACAGTACCTCTGTTACATTTGAACGACAACCTTTACGGTCTCTGTCTTGAATCCAGCATGGAAGTGACTTAAACTGCAATTCATATAAGTCAATATCTAAGACCCTCATCATAAACATCCCAGCTTTCAGAAAGGATATGCTTAAAGCCCAGCACAATAAGTGGTTTTGGTCTATTTTGCAAATGTTCTGTGGTGAGGGTTTTCGTATTGCTCATCTGTTTAAATTGTATTAAGCATTTAAGTTCTGCATGATTACTCTTTGGCCTGAACTTAATCAAAGTTAGCTAGGTGGGCATGGTTTCAGAAACCAGGCACCTCAGCTGCACCCACGCCCGCCTCGTTGCCCATTTTTGATTTCCTGGAGTGATGAATTGTGATGCGCTGCCAAGATGGCGATGGCTGGCTTCGTCCCCTTTGGGCTTAAAAATGCACCTCAGAAACCTATAGACAATGACACAGACATTTATTCCATGTTTTGGACGGTCTATGATTACAAGTAATAAAAAACAATACTTTAATCTCTAAATGAACTTTGCCAGTCTATTTATCATTGTTGGCTGAGTTCTACCTGTCATGCCCATCCATGACACATTTCTCTCAGGAGGGGTTGGAAATGTACTGAAAAGTGAACCCAGAGCAATTTAATTGCCCCCAGTTGACCGGCTGTTGTAGGTCATAAACCGCTCTCTCTTATGTAAACAAGCAGGGTGTGAGCCAAACAAAAAAAAACTAATTACATTTCAACTTCATTTTTGCCAAAGATGGATTCTCTCCTGTACACAATAAATCATTTACACAATTTATGGTTTGTCTGCTTGGGCAAGCAATTTGCGGACAGCTTACTTTGCGCATTTCTCAATGAGAAAGCATCACAAAAGTGAGAAATCAAAAGTGTAGAATAATTAGAATCTGATTTCCCGAACGCCTCCATCTCGATCACAGTTTAACACAGTTAAAACATATCTTCAACATAACAAAATCATGTTTTACTTCAAATTATAAGGAAATTGAGAAATTAGCTTTTTGAGAAGCACTTTTAGCCTGCTGTTGCCAGCTAATGTTAGTTATCAAAGTTACAAGAAAACATGATATTTTTCAATTATTTAGACTTTGATAATGACTACAGAAAAGCGGAATTATCTCATTTTGGAAACAAAGTCTTCATATCTACTCCTTGGGTATAGACCGCATCATCACTTACGTTAGGGTTTTTCCTCAGATCAAAGCTACCAATGTAGATAGTAAACAGCAAGAATGGATTCATTCATCAATGTTGTGGCAGAAGGGTGTGCTGCTATTCTCGCCATCTCTCCTGTATCGTTAACAGCATCAGCCTCTGCCAGCTCAGCATCATTGTGCTTATAACCTTCAGTCATGAGCGGGCAACTTGCTTTGACTTTGCAGAAATGTGCAATATCAGTTGCTTTGAAACCTGGGCAGCGCTTTCTGTGATCAATTGACAAAGGCAGAGCTGAAGATACCTGCGGGCAGAATCAAGCAATCTGGTTCTGAGGCCTGTGAAGCAAACATCAGCTATGGAAAAACAAGATTAGAGTTTATTGCAAATGCCCTATCCAACATTTACAGCACGTCTCCAAAGCAAAACTGGAGCAAATAATTTAGACAGTATTTGAGAATTGAAAATCTAATCATTTGATGGAAAACTAGGGGGGATTTGGAACTTTATTACAAATAATCTTACCAACCAACATAACCCGATCACATATGATTCCACCGAGAAATAGCATTGTTAGCAAAAAGTGAGAAAAAAAACTACTGGCCCACCTTGCTTGATCTGAGTAAATCCCTTGTAGCCATGGTGAAATCATTGTAACACATATCATTGAGTGGAATACTGCTTTTTAAAAGTAATGATTTTAGGCCATTTCTGTGCCTTTTGTTGCATCGAAGATTCTATGAAGAGAACAGGAAAGTACCGGATAGAGAGAGGAGAATGGGATGGCCAACGGTCCTCGAGCCCGAAGCTCGAAGAGGCTTACTGCTTTAAATAGTAATAATATGTATATAATAATATGAATGTCAGCAATGTTTAATAAATTGTAAAATACTACATAATAGTTACATCTGCAGTCCTATACCTTGCCCCTCTATCACCATCTCTGTAAAAGAATAGAATTGTAGATTATTTTATGTATTTAAAGAGTAAGTAACATTGGATCATGTAAATTACATTTCATGCAGTCTGTTATGTTGCTGTGTTTGAAAGTAAGCAGTCTGCCAAGTAAATCCGAAGGTGAATGAATAGCAAAGTTATCGGCTTGTAAAAAAGGGAGTCGACTCTGAATCACGCAAGCGAGATATGAACTAGTCCCAGTCTCTGACCGCCGTGTATCTTCTTCACTAGAAATTGTCCCCGCTTATGTTTTGGTGGCGCAGCAGCGAAAACTTAACTTTCCCTTCCCAAACACTGTCGCTCGTTCTTGATGCGTGTGCATTATGTCTAGAACCTGTGTTCTACGTTGTGAAACTAATTCCGTCTCATTTCACAAAAGATTGCTTTAATAATCTTTGTGAGTTGACTGCAGGACATGTTAAAATACTATCCTTGAAAGAGGGGGCAACACCACATATATTTGGACCTGTTAGCTCCACCAAATCTCAACCTGTGAGTATTTATTTTTGTCTTAACTTCAAGAAATATTTGTGTATCTTATGTCTGTATTTAGCTAATGCATTTAATGCTAAGGTTAACATGTACCGTTTTTTCTGGGGTATAACAGTTTGTTTATCTAGCTATGAACTTGGCTAATTTAAATGTTCAACCTATTATCGTCTATCTATTATCTACTTTCGTCTTCGGATGTTTCTTTGTAAGACTCGGGCACAAACTGGTAAGGTATAATCCCCACTATCTCTATCTATACACTGTATATAATATCCAACCATCTGTAAACCGTAATCCAGCAATGATGATAGGCGTTCCACTTGCGATACATGCTGAACGCGTTTAACCAACCATATGACACTAGGCTAACGGATAGGAGGGGATTAAACGGATGAATTGCGGAACAAATCATTTGCGAGTCAGTCAAGAAGTGTGGTAAGAATAACTGACTTTTATTGCAACATAATAGTGTTTATAAATCTGTTCTGGTCCTTGATTCTGATTGGCTGAGCGGAGTTCTATCCCGTCATAAAATACCTCAAAATAAAACGGCTGACCGCACCACATAGCCTAGATATCAATTTATTTACTTTATTATGAAACCTTGCTAAGCATATGGAGTAATCGTTAACAGCTACGGTTTGCGTCGTATCACAACAACCTTAGCTGTTATAAAATGCACTGTTACCCACTGCTTAGCGGGGTTTATGGCTTTATTTGTACATAAACTTGTTGTTGGACACTTCATAAACCAAAGTAGGATATTCAAAATCATATGTTACTTACTCTTTACTATACGTCAAACTGACATTTCATGCAAAATATACAGAAGCTCAAATCATAAATCATTGTGTATCAAGGTAGAGTGATGCTGAGGCCTCACCACAAGATAATCGGGCCGATTTCTACCCTTTCAACAATCTTACACTGTAAAACTTTGCTGTAGTTTTAATTTACAATTTTGTTTTAAACATACACTTACCTATTTTTGATATTCTCATTTTCACGAGACAAGAATAAATATCTTCTTGTTATGTAAATGTATTGTAATTTAAGAAGTTTCAAATATTTTTTCATAACATGCTTAGGAAGCATTTTGTTTTTTGCTGTGTTGCTGTGCTAATGCCGATCTATTCTTGCTCATTTTGAATCTCAAAAGTCAAAGTGTTTCAATTTTGGTAAAAGTAAAGTTTAACTCAAATTGAAAACAGCATTAATGGGAAAGTAATTAAATATACAGTAAGCTACTGACAAACCAGCTCCCAAACTACAGCAAAGATTTACAGTGTTGGTCAAGTCCCGATGATCTTAAACGCCTCTACGGTTATCTTATCTACTATAAACATAGCCTATAGTAAAATAATAACAAACGTATTCTGAAATCTCTAGAGAATTTTCGAGATTTTCCTGTGTTCACAGTCAAGACTCTATTTGAAAATCTGTTGGTGTGTGGTGTGGTGTGCTGTCTTTGTCACATTACAGCGCAACACACATTATAGGAGCAAAATGATTAAATCTAGGATTTTTTTCTCCTCATGTTTGTGGTCTCTCACAGTGTTAAACTCATATAAGATTAAAACAAATATTTAAGAAATCAGGTTTAAATTTGCTCTGATTTTGTGTGTACTTGCTGGATTTGATCATTTTTAAAAACAAGTTCATAAGTCCAATTTATGGATGTAATTCATTATAAGTTGTTAACATTAAGTTTATGGTTTTAAGGCATGTATCATTCTTGATGTGGTTGTGTAAACTCAGTGAGAGGTCCGCATTTATTGGCACTTTACAATCATTATCCAATTCACAAGGTCTTATAGATAAGTGAAACATTAACTGCTGGCTTCCATGACATCTTCTTTCCCTGGAGATCAATACTCAGTGATCAGTGCTCCTGTTCGCTCATTAAGACTATTAACATGGTTGGCTGAAATCAATCTTCAATGTTTCCTCCACCTCTGAGGTCAATGTTGTCCAGCCGTCTCTGCCTCTTCATCAGTGGGATGAGTTAAACTGTCAACTGGTGTTGGTTTGCATTCTCGAGGAATTCAATAATACGGAGCGATGGGGAATTTCATTAAATGTTTGGAAGTCTTTCTTCTTGCTAAAGGTCATTGCAAATGTCGACACTTCACTTCACTTGTCGGCAAACAAATGCTCTTCTGTGAATGTTAAATAAAACAAGGAAATGTGTTAGGAAATTGAATGGAAGAGCTTATGCCATACTAGACATGCCAATGCTAGATTTATGAAGCATTGAGCGTCCCTGGCGATCATGCCCATTTATTGTCGAAGTTTAACACCTCATGACCAAACAAAGAGCGCAAATGTGAGTGTGCACACCGACGCGCAAAACAACTCTGGCTTTGATGAGACGCGTTCAAAAACTGGCCGACCAATGAGATTGGCACTATTGTTCACTTGCCTGGAGCTGCTAAAGCTACAGTAAAACATGACTCGGTGGCGCTGAAGCACAAAACACTGCCGAGAACATGACGAATAGGATGGAAGATTAATTCTTTTTTGTGACAAGCGAGTGTCAGAAGCTAAAGTCGCGCAACGCCACATAGTTTGTCAGAGTATTTCTGTTTTTCATCAAGCACCATCTCTGCTGTGGGGTGAATATGCATGTTCCCTCGGCTCATTGGCAGTAAAAATGGTTTAGGTATGAACGCCAAAAAACATCTAAAAAACCCCTGGCGAAATGCACGTGCGATTATCGCGCCGGTCTGGACAGGCCTTAAGTCAAGGATCAACATTAAAAAAAGTTAAATACCAGGCCACAAGGCAAATAGCAGTCCGAACTGAATTGACCTTTGAACCGCTTGGTACATGCTGTGAGAGATCGCTAGGACCCTCGGTCCCCCGAGCTTACAGTACAGGACATACATTGGATTCGTGATACGACTCTGGCAATGACAAGCCACAACAAGAATCAGGTGAACCTCATTCGCCGCTGCCAACAGTTTTACATTATCACATCATTTGGTCACTTGCTTGGACAGGAGCCAGTGACAGAACGACCCGGGCAACGATGATCTGAGGCAAGCCAGATGCTTCATCATACTGTCAAAGTACAGAGAGCCTGAGAAAAGAAATCAACTTGAACTTTTGGTTTCAGTACCGCAGGAATGGGGATAGCTGTATCAAACAATAGTTCACACATTCTTTGTATAGAAATGTCTGCCAAATAAACATAAATACTATACATATACTGTATATTAGTACATAATATATAAAATTATATATATTATATAATTATAAAATATAAACATAACAAATTTATGTTCATGAGTAATACTAGAAATTCTCCCTCTGGAGAAAAAAGCCCAAATGTTTTTTATTAGCTTGTCTTTCTCACTAAGTTTTCTTCACAGGTCACAATAATAGTCATTCAGAAACTACAATCAGCTCTATAAATCAGACTCATGGTCGCACATAAAATGTTTTGTTTACTCTGCAGTTTTTGTGCAAATTGTAATTTATTCTTTATTAACACTCATTAAATGAATGCAGAGCCTCCTCCATAACACCACGAAAAAGACAAGGAAAAAGAAGAATTGTTGGTGGTTTAATTAGATAAGTGCAATATACAGCTTCATTCTGTTAGGACACAATCTGACCGCTTGCATTTCTTACACGACTCTTTTATTAAGACTGACGTTTATTTCAGACCTCTTTTAGGGCCAAACCATCTGTTGCAGGTTGTTGTTTTTCTTTTCACTTAAATGTAATTCTTTGTGACTAGGAAATCTGAAATTGATATTTCTAGTGACATAAATCAATAAGTCAATGTCAATAAAACCTTTGTGAAGGTGTGTGTGTGGAAGGGAGGCAGGATCTATGTGCAAATCAAGTGCTTTCAAATCAGGTCCAATACATATGCAAACAACAAAAAGCAAACTACTTATAACCCACTTTGGTCTTTTTATACAAACTAATCAAGGGCACAGTGAGAATCTGGACAGAATAAGGGCGGAGCAACATTGACAAAAGTACAACAAAAGTTGCAAAGACTTCAACAGGAAGTGAACCAAGAAACAACTCACAATTCAAAATTAAAGGCAAAACGCACTATACAATTTGGACAAATGTACACAGTACAGTACAATTCGTTTTTTTTCTCTCACAAATTTATCACATGTCTTTAGAAACCAATATACTACTGTATAAATAATGTATAGAGTAATATATGGTAAATGATACTTCTTACACTTGAAAGAGTGACAAGGTTCAGTCCAGAGCACTTGGCATCTGAACGTTATGTAGTGTTTTAGATATGATTCTTTACAGTAGAAGAGCCAAAGGAAATAGGCATACGGTTTCATAAGATATTTAAAGACAAATGAGGACAGTACTGTGGTACGTGCAACAGCTAACCGAGTTTTTCCAGCTCAGCTCACCAGCATGCACACCGTAGAGATGTTATATAAAGATAAAAGCATGTGCAGCCATTCATTGGATTATCTGAGCATGTGTTTGTTAGAGGGAGACGGGGGCACGCTGAATATATTCGAATGCCAAAACATTCAAAATATCTCTTAATGCCCCAGGAGTAAAGATTGGACTTAGCGGCAGATAATGGTCTGTGTGACGCAGGAGAAAGAGCGTTTCCCAACGCCCCGTATATCTTGCTTACGGTGAGAATAATTAGAGACCGTTCCCCTGTGCTATAGATGCATTTTCTTATTTACCAAAGGCCAAATGAGATGCTGCAAAAACAGAAGAAAAGCTTATGAAATATCTCCCACAATTCTTTGCGTGCCAGCCCGTTTGTAATATCGCCTCCATAAAGAACGCTTTTTCCCATGATGACTTGAGAATAAACAGCATTTATCTCAAAACTGCATTGTCATTGAATTTCAATGGTATGTACGGTGCATAATACATTACCTGTGACCGCTGTTACCATAACAACGGCTCTTGGGTAGACAGAACATAAATACCAAAAATGTTAAAAAAACAACAACCTCCTGGTTCAGCTGCAAAGTCTCTACAACCTGCCAGGTTATATTTCACCCTAGTTTATTTCTAGGAATGTTGTTTTAGGGCAATTATGAGTGCTTGATTTAATTTTTTATGGTAATAAAACAGAGTATTTTCTCCTTGAAATTAAGCAAATGGCTTTTTTTTCAGGTAAAATATAGTACGACCTTTACATATTCTTGACAGGTTTCGACCAATTACTCCATTGGGTCAACACACACCATACCCCATATAGACAGAAATGTCACACTGCGCTTCAGAGAAAGAGAGTGTGTGTGTGTAACTTTATTTGCGTTCACTCTAATTGACTGCTTAGTAAATCTCACCCCAACAGAAAGAGACACGGGGAGAAAGACAGAGAAATAGGTATTAAATATTTAGCAGAAAAAAGAATCTATTTATAGATTGGTGTTGGTTGGGTGGGGATTCGGTTAAATTATTGATGGAAGCGTGAGTGGGGCTTTTTCTCAGCTTTAAAGGTGGTGAATCCTGCAGAGAGAATGAAAGAGAGGCATTGCTGTAATACAGAAGATGGCACCTCAGTAAAACAGTCAAGAAGGAAGAGAAACAAAGAGCAGAATAGAGAGAATTCACATGGTCACCGTCGAAACATTAACCACTGTCACATCAAAGATCAGGCTCTTCCAAATAAACGAAACCCACTGTTATGTAATAAATGGCAGAGAACAACATCCCACTAAGAAGTTATAAAATGCGCAGTTTGACTTATAGTGTTATCTACCAAAATGGAGTGTTTTGAGGGGAGTAAGGAAGTATTCATGAAGTCAGCTGCATAAGAAAGCCTTGAGTGGAGACGACATGACATGCACTCTAAATCTAAAGTATGGTTGGTTAAAACCCAACGGTTGACTGGGTTCTTCCTACTTATGGTCAAAAAAGGTCATTTAAACCAACGACCCGTCCATATTGTACACGTGGGTTCAGAGAACCATCATCTTTGAGAGTGTGTGTACCAAGAAGGTTTGGGAAAGCAAACAGGGTCGATAAAGAATTTATTTCCGTCATAAAATCATATAGCTCCCCGGTCCTTAGTATAAGTGTATTGAATAATGGTTGTAATACCACGCGTGTTTAAATTATACAGAATAATATGATGTCATGTTTGCAGAGCCAGCCTGTGGCGAGATCATTTTAGGAGTCCTAAGCGAGATCATGAAAATGAGTCCCACAGGTACATCCTTTACATATCAGTGTAAAAATATTTATTTAGAGCTTCAGATCCAATGCAAACAAACTATATATATAGATAACTCTAACTTTGTCCAAGAGTGAATAAACGACTACTCTACAACTATGCAGACAAAGAAACTCTTGCGCATATATAATACTAAAACAAATTCATTTGGACATTTCGGTAAATCTTGTCCTTGGAGCAAGGAATGCACATAAGTAAATAGATCAGTGTCACAGTTTGGTTGTCAGATATTGTTCATTCACGTTTTAACAATCATACTTTTTATATATTATACAAGGACGCAACACAGAGCCCAACAATGCAGAAATACCTAGAATGCACGCTTAGTATCATTAGATAAAAGCGCCTGCCAAATGCATGAGTGTACTGTAAATATTGTGTTAGTATAATAATACCTTAGCGTACAGTAGTCACTTGGAGGCTGAGCGAAAGTGCAACCAGAGAACACAGGAAATCCATCTATAATCAGGAACCCCGCTGTAGCTGTGGGCGGCAGATGTTCACTCATTTCTTTTCATCCTTATTACTTCATTTATTATCATCCTTACATGGCTTTCCCAGCTAAGCAAAAAAAGAACATCACTGCAGCCACTTATCAAATGATTAATACCACAAAACCACCCATCCATCCAAAACTCCATCAGCCCTCCAGTAAGACAGCAGAGAAAACAAATGGTTTTACAAGCCTCATCCACGACTGACTTTTGGAAACGTGTTTAAAAGCGCCTGACAGGGTCAATAACGTGTCTTGGCAGCGTGTGTTGAGCGTGAGTAAGTGGGATTGTGTGACTCAGTATCTCACATTCAGACAGAAGAATGGTGAGCGTTGTGTAGGTACCGCATCCAAGGCCAGACTGTATTGTGTTGGAGAAAATGGCCTTGGGGAGTTGTGAACGAGTAACGGCTTGCCAAGTGTGGGTCTGTTTCACAGTGCCACATCATCGTTGGTCTCGCGTTGAGTGACTTATTCACTTTCTTCTGATGTGTATCTCAACAAACACTCATTTTGACCAAAGACCTTGATTGTTAGTCCTGGTCCAAACCTCTTGACTGAATGGTTCAGTGGGTTGTTGATCCTTGTGAGGTAACATTAATCTTCTTGATCATCTTGATTCTCTCTCTGGTAGTACATAAATTGATTTTAAGGTCTACTGATGATTGTATTCTTTTTATTTATGTAATGTAATTCATTTCTTTAGGGCAAAGTGTTTTTATGATATTCCAACCGATAAAAAGGTAAGATAAAATGGATAGTTTTGTTTTACTTTCACCTATTAAACAGACAAGACATTGACTCAAAAATCCCCCCATTCACTTGATTATTTTAACCCAGTTTTTTTACCTTAAAATGGTAAAAAACACAAAAGTTGAATTAACATGGCGAAGAAAACCTTTTTTGACCATAAAAAAATATTGAATATGTAATAAAAAATGTCTTCTTGCAATAAATGAGACACATGAGTTTGTTTGTTTGACAGTTTTAGTGGCAATGAGGCAAAAGGCTGAGTTTGTTCCTCTGCTTGATTTCAATTCGGATCAATGCTGTGAACGTTTCTTTACAGAGATGAAAGTACAAAAAGCACAAGTTCATCAAGTTCACATTTACCCAAGTCACAATGTTTCTTGTCATGTCACACAGACAGTAATTTATCCATACTGCATGTACCTTTAGCCGACTATCTGCTGTAATGACAGCTGGGAGACTTGCATATGACGTTCTACGATAAATAATGTGGTCGTTATATACTCATTATTTAAATCTTAATTTTAGGAATAGTTCACGCAATTTATTTTTAGGGTTTTAGCCAAGATAGGTCAAGTTAAACTTTGAACAAAACTGCATGGCTAATGGTGGCATGTCGGGTACTGGGGCACTCTACAATGCCATTATCACGCTGGGAAGAGCCAGGACATCCTTCAGCATTGTTAAAATTGCTTCCAGCTGAAGAAAGAATGTTATAGGATGGCATATGGGTGATTAAATATATTCAATTTTCAAATAAATGTTGGGTGTCAGTGTCGGTGGTCCAGTGTACACTGTGTTGCGGGGACCTGAATTCGACTCCAACTATTAATAATTTATTATTTAGGTGAACTACGGTTATTCTTTCAAAAGTAGTTCTGATACAGAGGTAAAGAATTGAAATGTATAGTGTGTCATGTTATTTTTATCCCTTAGAAGCTTGATAAGACACACAATTCACTGCTCCTGTAAGGACAAAAGTACATTTTATTGAATCCATTTTCAATGACCACACTCTCTATTTAATGCCACATGCCCCAATTACCACACTGTAATCTTTACTTTAATTTCACAGCAGGTTTCCCAGACACTTAATGTAGATTTAATTTACACTTTTGTGTTAAACTTACCTAGTTTCCTTGATAAAATAAGACTAAGACTATAATAAGACTACATCTTAGGTCTCTTTTCTTGTAATGTAAATGTATCATAATTTAAAAAGTATTTTTTACTAGAAAAAAAGACAAAAATGCATTGGAAGAATATATATATTTTTGCATCGTTGCTGTGCTGACACAAGTCTCTTCTTGGTCATTTTGAATCTCAAAAGTCAAAGTTTTTTAATTTTGATTAAAGTAATTGAAAACCGTACTAATAGGAAAATAGTATTAAGCTGTAATTAAATCTACTGCTGCAAAACTACAGGAAGGTTTTCCAGTGCATATTCATTTAGGAACACAACACATGTCAAAACTAACAAGATGTATTTCTTATCATTCAAACGTTTCGCAAATCAAAATTTATGCGAGAATCCCGTCATCTGAACTTTCATATCATTATGTTTTCAGCCGAATTGATTTAGTCTTAATAATTGAAAGGTGAGATAGTTCTTCAGGTCAAGCAGCAGGAAGATGAGCTGTAGAGGAGCCACTCGACAGGTGGAGGAAAGAGTTCTTCACGGGCCGAGAAATGCATTTTTTATGTTGCTTATTTTGGGTTATTGAGAGCCGCCCCGACTACACGGACACCTGGATTGCTCTCCTGACTCATGTCTGTGATTATAGAGGGTACAGAAGTGCTTACCTCACTACTTTTCAGAGTTATTTCAGCATACTTCCACCACCCTAACAGTCCCCACTCTCCATAACTATGCCTGAAGGGAGCACCCGAGTCTCATGCACTAAACGCCTTCATTACGGACAGCAGGCCGATCCTGAACAACCGTTTGCACATGAATCAAACGTTACATAAACATGTCACATGGAACAAACAAGTGATTAACACTTCGATCATCAACACAGTCGATATGCCAAGATGCAATGAAGCCAGAAAATCTCCAGAAAAGTTTTTGAAATGATGTCCAGTTGTATAGTATAGCATTACTTTAGTATGATTGACTAAAATATGGATAAATTATTATTATATTGGGTTGTTGTTACCCATTCATACATGGTAACAACCCAACATGAGTGTATTTATAACCCAACAATGGTTTATGTCCATATTACAACTATGGGTCAAAAACAACTAGTATACTATAGCATTATTTAGTATTAACTGTTGTTAATATTGTGTTGTATTTTAATATTTAGTGCATTTTAAGTTTCTATTGTATCTAGTACGATTTCTACCGCTTACTAAATCTGTGTTGTCCTTCTGAAACCTTGTATCTCCATATTTCGTGATTTTTATTTTTGCCGTAAATCTTTAATATTGGTCACCCATTATGTCTGTGACTGGGTTTTGCAAATATCTCACCATCAAAAAGTATTAAAAGTGCTTGTCAACTTTGACAACACAGGATTTAATCATTTAAAATGAACAGTACTTTTTTTACATACAAGGCTTCAGAAAGACAGCAACAAAATATTATCGACAGTATTTCTTGTGTGAAGAGAAGTTTGTGTGTCAGGACAAACTGTGAATATTGGTTTGACAGATCTTTATCTGAAAGTTGCAATAGTTGAAGAGTTTGACGTCTGAAGGTTACACAGTTTAAAGGGAGATTTGAATCCAGAAGCGACGTAGGCATCTGTTATCACTCGGTTGTTGCTAGGCGGTTGCTAGGGTGCTGCTTGGATGATAGATGAAAATCTAAATTTTGTGTCTCAGATTTAACAGTCAAATTAGATTTAAAGCCGTCCCTCCTTCATTCGTGACATTGCACGTGTGTAACATCATACAAAGAGCACAATATTGTCTGGAGGTGTGTGTAAACTCTCATTTTCACTCACATTTTTCTAATACAGGAAAGATGTGAGAAATATCACGTTCAAAGTGTTGTGAATAGTGAGGGAGTGGATAAGTCAGGGGTTTTGCATTCAGTATTGCATGGCTGTGTGAAACGCTGCAGTCACATCTCTTATGCACATAATAAGTTAAGCCCCACAGCGAGATATGATGATAGACATGAGCAAAGGCAGATGTTTACGGTCCTCTCTTTCTTCTGAAACTCAGTTGTTGTATGGAATGGTATCTTGGCTTAATAATAATGCAAAAATGGAGATGCAATGGAGATATCTTAAGAAACGGATCAGGTGTTATTATTGTCAAGCGATGTGGTGATAGTCAGTTATACAGACCACATTGGAGCGCAGTTAAAAAATGATTGCAGGAGTTCTTGAATAATTAAAAGTTTAAAAAAAGTTGCGCAATGAGCTTAGTTGAGCCAAAGTAATTGGCATTTCATCATTTAGAATAACATTTTCGAAGACACATAAACTATTTATTTACCGGAGTGATGCAATTTTAAAACTCATTACTTGACTCATGCGCATTTGCATAAATATTACACTGCATTTTGTGCTATACTATGAATAAAACATTAAAACCACACAATATACTACGATGTGAATATTCAATTAATATTTCATATAAACGTTGCTTCGTGAGTGATCTGTCAGGATAAAGACATGCATGCAGTCATTGTTCAGGAGCAGGTTGTCCACGCCTTTTAAAGAACGTCATATTTCAAGAGCTGTGATTCTGGGAATATTAAACTTTTAACAGATGTCATAATTCAAGTCATCGAGCTCATACCGTATGTAAATACCATTACAGCAGTCATTACGAGCAAACATAATTACCAGAGATGAATTGTCTTGTTTTTTAAGTTGGTCCCCATCTGTACGAGAGCGGAAATTGCGAGAGTATTCTGTATTACGTACTGCCAACACAAGAAGACTGGAAATGACTTCAGTAGTTTAGTGAGATGAGTTTCACTTTTTGTTTTCACAGTGTTGTTAAAAACACATTAAGGTAAAAATAACCTGTCTAAAAGCAAACAGTTATAGGGATAGTTCACCCAAAAAGGAAAAGTCTGTCATGAATGACTCACTCTCTAGTCGTTCCAAACCGGTAAACATTGTTCTGATGAACACAGAGAAAGATATTTGGAAGAATGTTGGTAACCAAACAGTTCTTGGACCCATTGACTCCCATAGTAGGAAAAGTAACAATGGTAGTTAAAAGTGACCCAGAACTGTTTGCTTTCCATCAATTCTTCAAATGATCTTCTTTTGTGTTCATCAGATCAAAGACATTTCTTCAGATTTGGAACAACTGGAAGGTGAGCATCACTTTAAAGAAGGTTATGATTTGATTTTTACCATAAACCCCTGTGTGCCGTTGAATCTAATAACGGACTATGCCATTACTCCTGTGGCCACCTTTTGTTTATCCCTTTTTTGTCTTTAATGTGTTGACAGCCATCTTTTGGGTTTACAACTGAAATAATGGATTTTGTAAATGTGCAGTTTAACACTCGCTTTGTCCTCCATCTTAGTTTTGGGGTATATGGACGTGTCGTCACTTTAACACGTGAACTTCATGAGAGGAAGTGGGTGTTTCTTCCCCGTGGGTGATAAAACACAAAATGCAAAATGACTTCTTACAGTATCAGTGAAGGCAAAACTGGGCAACGTTTCAGTATGAAGTAACACCTGATTCCTTTTAAGTCCTAGGAAAGGGGTAAGGATCACTGTCGAGTCCAGCTGCTTGCAATCTCAGTAAATAATTGCGTGTTATTGTTTCTTTGCTTCTTCTATTGTCCTCAGCCATTTTGCTGATTGTTTTGCCACCTATGGGGGCGTGTCCCGACACGTTCACGCATGGGAATGTGACGACAATGCATACCCTCTATATTTCACTGCATCCCAACTGCCATACTATCTAACCAATTCTAAATTATAAGTAGTTTGTCCACCACTATAGTATGAGTATTCCTAAATGACATGGATTATCTATGGCAGATATCACCCACATCCTACTGCCAGAGGGCGGAGCTTAGTGGTGCGTTGATGCATTAATACAATTAAATATGTGATGCTTTACTAAGTTAACTAATTGAACTTTCCAGAAAACATTGCTTAACGTGATTATATGCATTAGTATCCCCCGATGTGTGCATATTGTTTTCTAGACAATAAAAAAACATAAGAAAAACGTATGTACTTAGTATGAGTGGGAGAATTGTGATGCAGTATTGCTTTTGTTTTTTTTGCACACACTTTTATTTATGCATCATATATCTTTTAAAATATATTATACAATATGTTTGGCCTTGATTAAAACAATTGTTAACTTGTAAACAAAGAGATACATCGAAACCTGTTCAATGACCATAAGATGCATTTTACACATCAAACTGGAAAGTTCTTTATCAATCTGGATTGATAGGCTTTCCAAAATGTTCTGAGTAAAAGCAAATCAGGTTTTGCCAGGAATCAACTGGGAACTGTTCAAATAAAATTAGCAATTTGACTGTCTGACATGTCAGACAGAAGGTCTCTTCCGGTCTACAATAAAGTGGTTCTTGTTGACTTAGTGCCCGCAGTCAAAGATCTGACTAAATTGTGAGACTAAAATGGAAAAGACTGCTTAACGGCACAGAGATGTTGTTTGATTCCAACTGCATTTCTACAACTGTGCTTACTGCACAGTCATATAAAACTATTTATGAGGTGCGTGTTACTAATTGAAATGTAGTGAAGAGTTCTCCCCCATCAGTATAGCTGGAGACAAAGTGCATCTGAGAGAGAAGAAAAACAAAATAATGGAAGAACAGAATGAGTTTAACTCCACTCTGATGATATATGATATCTATTTAGGAGGACTTAGAAGAAAATAATCCAATTTGAACCTTTGCTAAAACATTCAGTGGAAAGCTAAAAACACATTTCTCCGTAAAGAGTAAAGGGAAATGTAATGAAGAAGTGGGGCGCGCTGATGCCGTGTGACCGTGAGCGATTAAGTCTGCTCTTAATTAGCTCTACTCGGGATATTCCTCATTGTGGGGTAGATATAGTGAGCTGGTATTTGAAACTCTCCTACGTTGAGAGTCTCCAGTCAGCGTGGCGACCTCTGACTGAGCACATCTATCCTGCGGGATGATCTCGGCACACGGGCCCATGAGCGCAGCTTTAATTGGCTTTTTCTCCATGATGCAGTAATAAAATTCATTACTGTGAGTGTAGGGGACGATGTGACAGCGCAGGGAGGTTTTCTATGGCTTCATTACGTTCTGAAAGAGCAAGAAATGCATGGCGTTAATGGTGTAGGTGGGGAGTGGAAAAATATCATTGATATTAAAATTTCTGGTATGAAAAATTGTCATCGCAAATGCTTTTATCTATGACATATCAGGTGAAACGACTATTTTTTGTGGAAAATTAACACAAGGTTTGGACAAAAATGTTCACAAGCAATGTCGTAAATTTGCAGACAGCTGATTTAACATTGAATTGTGTTGTTTTGTCTATTTTTTCACTTTGGGTGTAAATTCTCACATAGAGATTTTAAAATCTTGCATGTTCCCACAGAGGGAGAAACCACTTAGTGCAAAAAATAAGCCCACTTAAAACATCGGAAATACTGATTTCCCAAGAAGGCACTAACATGAACAAATCACCGCACATTATAATGTAGCACACGGATGTTATTTGATGGTTTATGGTTGTATGAGTGCTTTGTGAAAACTAGGAATGGAAGGATCAACTTTCATAAATTATACTGCTAACCACGACTACTTGGAAAAACACAGCCTAGCCGGAAGAGAGCAGATAACTTAATCCAGCCGGTGTCATTAGCCATGTAGAGAATTAACCAGGCTCAGACAGACTGCAGATTGGTTTCGCATTAATTACGCTCGTTCTCTGCATAGCGTTATGCAATTCAGTGAAATTAAGGTAAATATGGTATTAAATTTGTGTTAAATAGTGCTGAGAGCATTACACTCTTATCAGAGGCTGAAAGGCATCATCAGATTAGCCCAAAATATTTCAGAAGGGGAAATTCAAGAGGCGGGTCATGAGTGGGATTTAATGGTAAACTTGTGAATGTTTCTAGTGAAACATACGAGGAACATGCACTTAAGACTTTTCAAAATTGTATTTTTCATGCAATGACAGTTCATAGAAACCATGCCTGTCAACGTTCTTAAACGACCATAAAAAACACTGAAACAGTTGATATGAACCATGAAATATAGAGCAGGTTTTATGATGTAATGTGCCAAAAATGTAAGTTCTTAATGGTGCTATATGTAATTTTTCAGAGGATCTATTGATAGAAATGCAATATAATATAATACACTTCACTATGTATTCAGAGGAATAAAGACAAAGCTTAATGTTTTTAATACCTTGGAATGAGCTATTTCTATCTACATACGCCATCGTTTCTAAAGTAGCCCTAATTCGGACAAACTTGTGTTTCGTAAATGTGCTTCGGCAAGGAAGTGAAAACAAGACGACATCTTAGGCTGTGTTCAGACTTGACTTCTTTTCCGAAGCTACTAGCTTTGTTTTATATTATAATCCTCTGGAGTAAACCATGTTTGCAAAAAACACCTTGAGCGCTTTTTTAAACACCAGCATTTTTCTGCAGCTCAGGGTGTCGTTTAAAATGTAAAAAGTTCAACTTTTCTGAAAAAAACGCCCTACGTCAAGCTCCTTTTCACAGCTAACCAATAACAAGTGAGTAGTGTGTCGTTTCCATAATAGCACAGCTACCGTAGTGCTTCGAAAGAGGGGTGGCGTGGGCCATTAGTTGGAATTCACAACCTCACCGCTAGATGCCACAAAATTTCACACACTGGACCTTTAAGCAACTTTTAAGATTCAACATGGCACATAATGCTTGTTTATGACAGGAAAGACAACCGAGGGTGTTTGTTGATAACATTTGACTATTTTCAAAAAGAAAAGCTGATGCTTCTCTTCATTTTTATCAACCGTCATTGTTTAGAAAAGTAAATAATAATGTAAGAGCATAATTATTTTTCCTTGGTGAACTGTTCCTTCAAGGCTTTAGAGGGGGATCACACTATCAAAACTTTTGTGACTCAACACAAAGCAACAAATAATGAACATGTCCAGCAGACCTAGAGTAAAATCTAGCTTATATGGACCTCTCAACCATCCGCTGTACCAGCCAAGAATTACACATCTGCCATTTATTACTGCGGCCGGGCTTTAACCTCTCATAACCGTCAGAGCTGTAGAATCCTTTAGCTGAAAAACTGCTGTTAGACAAAGTGCCATAACACAACTTTAAAAGATACTGCCGTGGCTCTTTTCCTAATGTGAGGTAAGGTGAGACGCACCATGTGAAATTACACTTATAGATCTCTGTCATTACTCACTGTATTTCTGCTGTTAAAGAGAATGCATTATTTAGTGGCAGAACACAACAGGTGTAGGTCTGTTTTGTAACGAAACTCTGGAGTATTTACAGTACGTGTGTGCGTGAGAGAATGTGAGCTACAACAGTTTCTCTGCCGCACACCTTAATGAGAGAGGGAGTTTGGATAACCCGTCATGGGTGCAGTGAATTGTACGTTACATTTGCTTTTCCGGTAAGATAGTGTCTGGGGTTTCTGAATGGGTCTGATCACACCGGGTCACATTAGCACTGGTACTCTATGGCGTGCTCTGCAAACTGGAATCTAATAGCGCTGATAGAAAGCGCTGTCTTTCATTTAGTGCTGCACCCCACAGAAAGGATTTTACTTTGTAATGTGGGACAAATGAACCTGACACATCTATTCTCACAGGTCACATTTACACTGTTAACCATCCACTTCATTGACACTGTGCACGATGAGATCGTGTGTGCTTGGAACAGCAAAATCACTACTGTGCAGGTGTGAGCGTCCGTATCCTGACGTGCAGCTCTTTAAAAATGTGCCTACGCATCGTGCCTACGCAGATCAAAAGAGCTGTGATTGGTCCGTTTCGAAACCAGAGAAACTCCCAGAGCCTTTTCAGGGAGACAGGGGAGAGATTAAACCCGATACAATCAGAGAACAGATTTTATTTTATCTCACAGACACGCTGTGTCCCTCGTATAGAGTTACACCTTCTAACGCAATTCAGTTATTATAGTGAAACGTATTGCATCTTGATATGTATTGTGAGGAAATTGCTAACATCCAACCATGCCCGAGGATGATAAAAAATCACATTTGACTAATAATAATGATAATAATAATAATGACGACGACATATTATAAATCAATCAATATCATTATGATTAATATGATTTAGTTTTGTTTTTAATTTGTATTTCCTATTATTTGCATAATTGTCAGCCCTTTCTAATGTCCACCTCTTAACCCAGCACAACATGAAGACAGGAAACTTCCGATTTATTATTAACATTTTTAAAATGTTCTTCAAGATATAATGCAATATAATTAAAAAAAAATTATTGTAACATCTGAGGGCAACCAAAGTGATTCACGGAAAGATGTTGATCAAAGTTTTAAAGCACCCAACACAAAGAATTCAATTTTTGAAATAATAACACGATAATACTTAATAAAACACATGCTGTTCATAGGAGAAGGTTTCGTCAAAAGTAAAGTCCTCAAACAGTAAATCAGGGAATATTGAATGGCGGGAAAGAAAGAAGTCTTTAGAGTGGACTTGAAAATAGGGTACTTCTAATATATAGCCAGCGACAGAAAAAGCATGTTCACATCTTGTCCTTGAACCTCGCATCACACCAGAATTTGTAGATCTGTGGGACATCGACAAGGTGTAAGGCTGCAACAATTCTGTTAAATACTGTGAGGCCTGATTGTGAGGACTCTTGAAGACAAACATTACAATTTTAAAATCAATTCTATATTTATCTGCAGTCAGAGAAGTGAGATCAAAACCGCTGTGCTACTCTCCTATTTGAGTTGTCCAGTTAAAAGCTGAGCCGCTGTGTTTTGGACTGACTGCAAACAAGAAATACAAAATTGAGGAACACCCCTATACAAAGAATTGCAGTAGTCTAATCGAGATGATACAAAGGCATGCGTGGCTATTTCAAGCTTCTTTAAAGATAGAAAAGACTTTACTTTGAAAGAAGACGAATGTGATAAAAACACACTTAACGGCAGTACTTATCTGCTTATCAAATTCAAGGGTATTATCAAACCAAACACCCAAGTTCCTGAAACAAGTGGTGCGGTACTGTGCCAGAGATGTAGTTTAGAAATCGTATACACATTTTTCATTCGGGCCAAACACGATAAACTCCGTTTTACTGTCATTGAGGCATAACAATTCCCTCCAAGCCAAAGGTGTAGTTCTCCCAGACAATCCAATATAGGTTTAGAGGCATGCTTTTCATCACACTTTAGAGGGATATAAATGTGGGTGTCATCTGCATAAAGATGAAAAGAGACCCCATTTTTGTTAAAAATAGATCCTAAGGGAATCATATAAAGGGAGAACCATACCGGACCAAGAATGGAGCCCTGAGGTACACCAAACCTTAAGGGTACCTCAGAGGAAGAAGTTTAAGTTTAAGTTAGTGTTTAAGTTTACAGGCTCGAAGACAGACCAAGTGGAAGCAGAGTATTGAACATCAATCAAATTATATGATGACACTTCCATAGTAGACATCATTAGAGAAATCTTGTCATTAAAATCGCTTGCAAAATTTTTATAGCGACTAACAGATGCCCCTGGAAAAATATTTACATTTAGATGAAGAGCAGACTCAATTGTAGAAAAAATGTATTTGGTTTATGGCTATTTTTGTAAGATTAGCTCAGAGAAATACCTACACTTTGTAGCCTTAGCAGCCCATTGAAAGGCAGATAGAGAGTCCTGTAAGATTTCATATGAGACCCGTATTCTAACTTTCTTTCATTTTCGTTCAGCCCTTTTACAGCTATTTGGAGTGAACGAGTGGTGTCATTATGCCAAGTTATGTTTGTGTTTTTACATTTAGTGGTGGGATTGAGTTTAAGATATTGAAACAATTGTTATTGAAAAAAACGTAGGTGTTCATCAGCATCTAAGTAACAGTTGGAACCATCAGTAGCCTGAGCAGAAGCTAATTGTTAATAACTAGAAGAAAATGATTCACTTGAGCTATCCGTGAATATACAAGTCCTAAATGATCATGACTGGTTCACTAGAAGTATTTTTGTCAAAGGGTACGTAGAAAAGGATGAGCAGATGGTCAGATATGCCAGCATTCACAATTATAATGTCCGATATTGACAGTCCATGAGATAAAATCAGGTCCAAAGTGTGTCCCTGGACATGAATAGCTCCACACACCCATTGCATTAAATCTAAAGAATCAAGTATGTTAAGAAAGTCTTTTTAAAGGAGTTTAGAGTCACAGCACACGTGAATGTTAAAGTCCCCCATTATTAAAATTCTATTGAAACTAGTGAGAATTTCACACACAAATTCAGCAAATTCATTTACGAAGTCTTTGTTTAGGTTGGGTGGCTGTTATATGACACCAAAGATGAATGGATTTCCCAAAGAAAGTTGAAACCGCTGAACATCAAAATTCCTCCAAGTCCCGGTTGACAGACAGCGACAGAGGTGGCTGCCTTTTCCAGCACCAGTTCAGTAAATGGATTTAGGTCTCCAGATTTAATCCAAGATTCAGTGATGCACAAAATATCCAGGGCGTGCACCGTAACAAAAAAATATGATCTTATTTACCAGAGAGCGTGCGTTGATAAGAGCCACATGAAGTAGCGAAACCTCTCCCTGATGATGATTTGTTCATCCTATTTGGTGCGCATTATTTCAACCAACCAAATTTGATGGATTGAAAACAGAGTTATGATACACCAAACACTGTTGCCAGAGCAAAGTAATATATTAAAAGAAAAAAAATGCAAACAGGAAGTTTCACACATCCTCTCTGTGTATTGTGTGATGTTTGGTTGTAGTTATTAGGGGTTGTTATGGGCATGCTCTTATATCATACCCACATCACTTCACATTTGGATAGAATGATGCTACTAAAGACACTGCTGATGTTCCTGACATCCAAAAAAGTGTTGCCATGACAACGTATCAAATAATAATAATTGTTTTTTTGTTGTTCAAGTTGTTTGGACACTTGGTATGCTTCACATATCATGGGATTTGACATCGCATTGTGAGACTTTAGGCCTCAGTAAGTGGATCTTTAGCTCTCTATTGAACGCATGTGTGCGTAGGATGTTGCTGTGGCACTTGGCATGTTAAAAAAAAAGATGAAATCTTGCACACATACCAGAGGCGTGAGGGCATAACTTAACACATTAGAGTGGGGTGTGAACTTTTGACTAAACATGTTATTGTTTCTCTAGAGCCGCAAGCTGGCGAAGGACCCAGGACAGGCCCATCATTGGGATCTGTTGCACAGGCCAGCATTGTGGTATTGCCAAAATGTAGTCTTGGTAGAGTCAAAATGTGAAAATGAATGGTATAAGTTGGGCCTCAGCCCTACAACAGACGTGCTGAGGGCAAGCAGGTTTGGAGAAAGCATGAATGGGTGGATGGGTTTAGTTGCATGGAGTGTTGTGAGTAGGAAGCCAATTTATGAATTAACTTTGTACTTTGTTAACTTCTGGTCATGTTATTGCTGGCCTGTGCCAGGAAACATATTTGAACATCTCCTGGAGTATTAGCACTACATGAATATTGAAAGACAAACTTGTGAAACGACCTCAAAAAATTGCAACTAAACATGAATTGTCATGGGTTTTTCGATAAGAAAGTGTAACTGTCAACTGTCACGAGGTGCAAGAAAATAATCGTTAGACCGATGGTGAGGAATCGCCCACAATACTCTTCTCAACACAGCTATTACACAACATGGAGATGGTTACATCATTTAAACAATATCTAATATATCCTGGATCCTTTCGAAAGGGAGAAAACACAAAACAATATCAGCTAAAGTACTGTAGTATTGGCCAAGTGGGCATGTGTAATACAAAGCTCATCACCCACAGCTCCGGTCTATCTTAATTTCGACAAGTCAATTAAATCTCCTGTTAAACATGTTCTAGAAAAGCCCTTAACTAGGCAGGGCAAGGGAATGACGGTCAATATGAGCTTGCCGTATAAGCGCAAAACCTGCTGTTTTATGTTTAATCTGATGCTCGCCGTTCCCTGATTCACATGCACAGCTTCTTTTACAACTGAGATAAGCAAATGCTGGCTACAAGCTAAACTGTGGTAATATTTTACTCCTTATCCACCATACAGTTATTGAAAATGCCACAGACAGTTCACGCCCAAATGATATTCAACTTTACTCTGACCTGTATCTTGCTGAAATACATTCACAGTGTTTTATAACGTTGTTATATTCCAAGTCATGTGAGTTCCCCTTGGGTTTTGCCTTTGTGTGGGCAACACTATGCATTATAAATGTTTCAGCTAATGCTCCAGGAAGTGACGGTTGTGCATCTGTGATTTTATACTTTACTACACTGTAGAAATTGTCTGCTAAATGACTAAATGTAACAATGTAAATGTTGATTTCTGGTTCCCAGAATGCTTTGGATGAGGCTGTTAGTTTATAATTTGTTCTGTAAAGAAAAATTTCTAATTTTTAATGTTTAATATTCATTTATCTTTTAACAAACGGTTGCCAATAAATTAGATAAATATAAATCTACAGTAAATTACTGGCAACTAGCTGCATAACTACAGCTAAAACATGCACAGCTGTATTATTATGGTTTCTATCATATAGCAGAATATTTGGGGGCCAAATGTAGAACTGTAATGCTTACGGCTCATTGGTGCATCACATATGGTCAGCGTAATGCACTTTAAGCTCGCATTGCAACACTTAAAGACAGACCCAAACAATATTTCATGAGGCTGGTCATTGAAAGAACCGTGAGTGCAGCACCAACGGGATGTGTAATCCGCAGTAACACATCCTCCAACGACTCAATAACACAATCACTGGAATTGATGTTACAGTCAATGACAATGTGGGTGTGTCTCAGGGGAGCCCAGGGTCAATAATTATTCTGATACTGCAATGATGCTTTCATCACTAATGAAGTTGTTCCCTTCGTGATTGTTTTCAGACATCCGTTTAGTGAAGTGGACATAGCTGACAGGAAACGACAGGCGCGGAGATAAAATCTGCCCTCAATTATTTATAACAGCAAGGTTAACAAATCAATACAATAACATTTTGCAGACGGATATATTGTTGAATAGGATCATGGTATTTGGCAAAAGGTTACACTGTATTAACAATTAGTCAAATTAATTTATAAAAATGCCTCATTTAAGATAATCTAAAAAGAAAATGCTTGTTCTGATAAGCATAGTAGTCCGTTCATCTAGACTATACTGTATATTATTATACAGACCAGGATGTTCATCACTGAAAGCTACAGTATGGTTTTGAAGTGACATGAGGATCCTCATATAATATGAACATCTCTCTCTTTTCATAATATCCATCCTACACGAAGGTGAAGATCTGCCAGTGACACAACACATTAAGCTTTGGAAAACTGAAAATCTAAGGGGCAAACTGGGGGCAAGACCAGTTTCATTTACCGAAACGATTATTTTTTTTCTACCGTAGTATCCAGGGGCGGGAGTTAATGATCTCAGCACCGCAGAGCGCGCTCGCTATATAAAGCCACGAGCGCACCACAACCGGATTACAACAAGCAGGAGCTGTCCAGAGACAGAGAGGTGCTGAAATACTCCCGTTATACTTCTTCAGCTCGAAACACACAGCATGGAGGCCGGAGCGAGACGAACGCTCTGGAAACTTTTGATACTTTCCTGTCTCTTGGCGAACGGAATGAGCCAGGACTTCGGACAGACACAGTTCATTTGCACGTCCGTGCCCAAGGATATGGACATATGCGCCGCCACACTGCAGAACAGCGTACCCGGCGAGGATCTGAAGAGCACGGTCATGCAGCTGAGAGAGACGGTGTTGCAACAGAAAGAAACGATCATGAACCAAAAGGAAACGATCAGGGAACTGACTTCCAAGCTGACGCGATGCGAGAGTCAGAGTGCGTCCGAGCCCGGAGACGCCAGGGTCGGGGGACGGCGGAAAGAAACGGGCACTAAGAACACGATGGGAGATGTGTCGAGGGGTCCGACCGACACGCTGGCTCAACTTTCGCAGACTTTACAGTCCCTCAAGCAGAGGCTGGAGAACCTGGAGGTATGTTCTGCAGGAGAGCGTGATAGGTTTTATTTGCTGAGCACACGTCGTGGACAGATGGGTTTATTTGCCAAATCAGATCTCTGAAATGTATTCTGTTTCAACACTCAACTTAAATCCAACAGTGCTACATTTTCGTTTAAAACGAATACGTACATTTAAAAATATATATTTACTAGGGCTCTTAAGAACGAAAGTTGATGTACAGACAAGATGTACAGATTCACGCTTTAATGTAAATCTTTTACACCATGGCGCCAAAATACTGTAAAAGTGACCATTCTTATTCACTTCTAACGCAGACCTCTTATTTACTTAACGCCCAACATTATGTGAATTAATTTTCAATTGGTTAAAAAAACAATTATGATTGTCAATTTTCTTTAAGGACTTTCAATAACGTACTACTGTATGAATCCATAAGCACAGTAGTGGATACAAATATTATGTTGTACAGTAACTCAGTTCATTTAATTTAAAACGATATTTACGTCTACACGATTTTTGTTTACACGACACAATAAAACCATAATGTACTCCTTCACACCAAAGTATCACAGTGTGGCTGTAGGATGGCATTAAAGTAATTCTGTACCGTTCCTAAATCAACGTTTTAACGCAAGACCATTTTCTTATTCACATTTAGCAATTCAGTCGGAATAACAACTCCGTCCAGGCAAACAGTCTAAAGGATCTTCTGCAGAACAAAATTGACGACCTGGAGAAGCAGGTCCTGTCCCGAGTGAACGGACTGGAGGAGGGAAAGCCCGGGATGCGCAACGAGAGCGAGCAGCGCGGGCGCGTCGACTCGACTCTCACCTCACTGCAGCAGAGAATCACAGATCTAGAGAAAGGTAACCTTAAACATTTCTGCCTCAGCTCTCAGATAAAGGTTGTGCTCACATGTCACGGGTGATTCCTTAATTTTTCGTCCACGAGAACACATGTCTTGAACAAGAAAGCGTGGAAAAAGAGCCTTTGTAGTTTTTTTGGCGTGTCGCAGAAGAAAAGTGGGAGGGGGTTTAAAGAGCTGCATTGCTTTGCATATCCAATTCCACCAAACCACTTTTACGGCGTGATTTACGGATATAGAAGTCGGAACCGGGGAGTTTTTGCAAGCTCATGCGTTTTTTGCGTTTTATTCATGCGAATCACGTTTTGGCCAGTCGTTAAACGTACCCGTGGCGCAAAACCCTTTGCAGCATCTTAACTTTAAAGCTTGCATGCAGTTATTTAAAACACTAAAAAAGGTTGTGACGTCAAAATTAACCATTTTAATCGATCCCAAGAACATTTTTTATATGTTACATAAAGGATTGAAGGGAATTTTACCTTGAAGTTAAATTTGTAGTGAATAAGAAATGATAAAAGCTTCTGCCAAATGAATAAATGTGAATGTAAGTGAAATTATAAATAAACGTGGAACCATAGGAATAAGAATCAACTATTTAAATCACATATCATTTAAACATTAGACTGAATATTGTGCCATAGGGCAAGTCACTTCAACATCTTTACGGCTCCAATAAAACAATTTCATATCATTTATGCTATGTGGCAGATATATCGCAGCTATAACAGGAGCTTTCAAAGTACTTTGTGGTGGCGAAGGTATTCGGCACATCTTGTTTGAATGTGCTTATGTGCAAAATAAGATGTAAGTTTTATATCGTAAAATGAAATACGGATGACCAAAGAATGGAATTGGTTCCATATACAGCCTTTGTTTGGTTTAAGAAGAGTTGGGATTGTGCACATGAAGTTGCGTGGATTATTATGATTGATGCTGCTCTTTCATTGTATGCGCTGGTCTCCTCCGTAACATCTTTTGTGTGCTACGTAAGAAATAGAGCCACACGGGTTTGAAATGTCACGAGGAGGACTGAAGGATGACAAATAACACGATTATTTGTCCAGAATGCATCACGCATGGAACAGTGGGTGCAATGACATCACTGGTGGTCTTTTCAGAGAAACAAAGGATGGAATAAAGATCATTTAGTAATAAAAATGAGTGACCATAAGGATAAGTCTTACATTTTAAGTCATTTTTTAACATAAATAACGGATAAATGTATAAGCAGCAGTTGTAAACCGTATTGTAAAATGTAATATGAAATTTGGTTTAAGGATTAAAATGCTTTTTGTAATGACAGGAAAACAGGAAAACAGACCCCTGGATAAATTTCAGCTGACGTTCCCACTGAGGACCAACTACATGTATGCTAAAGTGAAGAAGAGCCTGCCGGAGATGTACGCCTTCACAGTGTGCTTGTGGATCAAATCCAACGCCTCTCCAGGAGTGGGGACGCCTTTCTCTTATGCAGTGCCTGGTCAGGCCAATGAGCTGGTGCTCATCGAGTGGGGAAACAACCCAATGGAACTTCTCATCAATGATAAGGTGCTTTTGAACAAACAATTTTATTTGACAATAGAACATTGTAATATGTCATTTTCAAGGCATATAGATAGATCAATTAGATATTTACCAAGATGATTATTATGAAATACTTGTATTCATTATTAAAAAATAGCAATTTATTTGCTGTTAAGGACAGTTGCTTCAAATATTTCATCTTTTTTACATTTTACATTTATTTGTAGGTTGCCAAGCTGCCTTTCCTCATCAATGATGGTAAATGGCATCACATCTGTGTCACTTGGACCACCCGAGATGGAGTGTGGGAAGCTTACCAGGATGGTGTAATGAGGGGAAACGGGGACAGTCTGGCTCCGTATCATCCGATCAAACCACATGGGGTTCTGATTCTGGGACAAGAACAGGTACAGATCTTCTGTCCACACTCCACTCATCAAACAGTGACAAAATGTGACATTAACATGAAGCCAATTTCATGTCAAACCAAGAACATGGCTCTCTTTTAAAAGGTTTGGAGGCAGAAAATAGAAACTGATGCAAAGTGCTGTGGCTAAAATACCTTACATGTAAATTAAATGTCACTGCTGTACACATCCTTCATTGATGGAGCAATCCCAGAATTCATTGTGGGGTCCCAGTGAATAAAGATGACAAGCAGTATACTGTAAAGCTATCCCATACATTTCTAGTTTATTCCAACAACACGACATATTTCTCTGCTTGTTTGAGTATTGACTAGCAACGTGCTAACTGTATCTCACCAGGTTTTGAAACAAAGCTGATAATAATTTAATCACGTGGAACCTTCCAATGATAAACAATTGCAAAACCGACAGACCAGATTTTAGATGAAACAACTTTAGACTGTAGGGATGAAAAGCAACCATGGATTATTTATGGTGAAATTAGCTTCAAAGGTTAACCGGCTTTGAAGTCAAAATGCATTTATTTGATCAGCATCTGAAATGAATGTATGATCCCTGCAGGACACTCTCGGCGGAGGCTTCGATGCCACTCAAGCGTTTGTCGGCGACATGGCGAATTTCAACATTTGGGATCGAAAGCTGTCCGTGGGAGAGATTTATAACTTGGCCACCTGCAGCAGCAAAGCACAAGTGGGGAACGTCTTCTCCTGGTTGGAAACCAACATTGAGATCTACGGAGGGGCATCGAAATGGACATTCGAGGCCTGTCGCCAGCTGAACTGAAAAAAAGCACAGAAATCTCGAAGCCAGTGAGAGATACGAGTAACCAGGTCTTTGTTGTCCAATCATTCACTTTCAGAGAACATTGTAAAACAAGTACAATCATGGACATCGGTGTCGTGGGGGATTTTCTAGGTGTTTCAACAATTCTCGTCTCTTAACATTTCTCCGTTTTTCTCTCTTCATTTTTGGATCTTGAAGGCAAAAGCTTGAGTTGCTTATTTTTCGGCGTCTTACTTCGAAGACGGCGTGTTTTTGCTCTCCTCCGGTCCTTTTTCGGGCAATCAACGCCTTACCGGAAAACGACATAACGTGATACGGCACCTACATCTCGGCAAACCTGGATCATTTGACCCTTCTCCCTCCCTTCTCGCAGGAAGCCATATAGTCGATGTCCGAAACCACTTAAGTTCCTTCTTCCCCATCAGGATTATTAGATAGATCTACCCACTGCCTGGGATACTCACTGTGAATTACGGATGTAGAATGTAAAACGAGCAAAGACGAGTACAAAATGATGTTCTTCTGTTTTTGTTCTTCTTTTGCTTTTTCTTGTGGTTTGATTCTGTCGTTTCACCTCCTGCTTGAAGCATTTTCGTTGGTTGGCGTGGGTGCGTTTGTGCGTGTGTGTGTGCGCGTTTGTTAAAAAAAAAACGTAATAATTGCCAACATATTTCAAGCCTGGGTGCCTTGGGCTGTTGAAAAAGATCAAAATTCGACACATTTGTCATTTTCTGCTGTGTGCTTCTATTTATCTATTTCTTTCCTTGTGTAACTACCGATTTGAACGTTATGTTGATTACACCTCGTAACAATTCAGCTGGCCGGTGAGATGAGTTATTGTTATTTTCAAGTCATGGCGTGTTCGGCAGGTGTTTGTATTGTTCAAGGAATGTTATGTGTACAGAAAACAGCATGACCATCGAAATGCTGCAACAGCATCAATGAAAATCTGCTTTTATTAGCTCATTTTGGGTTGAGATTTTATACTGTATTGTTATATGCTAAAAGCATGGCAGCACTGAAAGATGAAAAAAGGTCTAATTTTTGTAATAAAAGTTGTTATATCAAAAAGAGCGAGTGTGAGAGTGCCTTTTAATGATTAATCTCTAACGATCGGAAGAATGCTTTGCAGAAAGTGCTCGGAGCACAATTACACTAATTCAGAGACAATGTTGGCTTACCAGCAGCTTTGCATAAAAACCAGCACGTCTCCTCCAATTCGCAATTTATTCTTTCCAATTTGACAGAAGGCGAACATATGAATAAAGTGATTGTGTTTTTGTCTGGTGTTTAAGGGCGGCATTTTTTTAAATAACCAAAATACAAATAGGCTCATTAAAATATGACACTGCAGTCTTTTGTGACTGCACAGAAATCCCTGTGATCAGAAAATGTGTAAATCCAATCAAGGCGTGCTTTCTGTCTTCATCTGTTCGCACTTTTAAACAAGTAGACTTTTCGCATTCGTGTACAGTGAATATGTATAATGATTACTGGCTGTCCCACACAATCTAATTTCCAACTTTTTTATGAGGTGGCAAATTTTTTATGAGGTACCGTCTGCTTTCAGCAGGGATGGTTAGGTTTAGGCGTGGGGCTTCATTCTTGTATTGTTTCTAATAATATAAGAATGCCATTCATTATGAATTTACATTTACAGTAACGCTTTAGATTACGTTCCGCAATGTACCGCATAATTAACCAGATTTTACAGCTTACTAATTGTAACAGTAATGTACATCTACAGTACATACCTGTAGGTAAAGGGGCACAATATGCAAAGTTTGGGGAATAAAGAAGTCAGGACATTCAACAAATATTTATATTGTAAGTGTTTTAAAACTTGTGACAATTTTTTTACTTTAAGATTATTTTTTATTTGATTGATTTTAGGATTGTTGGTCACAAATCAATTCTTTTAATTATGAGTTAATATGAGTTATTTTGCAGAATTATATTGTGTAGAATTTACAAAGTCAACGCTGATCTCTTGAGACTATAATCAAGTATTGAGAGTGGTTTGATTGTTTATATGGCATGCAGTTCACTCATAAATGTGTTTTTAATTGTCCCTACTCTTACCCCTTTATAACCCAATCTTTGCATATTGTTCCCCTTCACCTACACATATTTTCTGTAGAGGTACATTATTGTTACAGTAAACCACCTTGTAAAATAGTTGTTTTCTATTTACATCAGGTCGGTCTGTCAAGTTCAGTTTTACAAGGGTAGTAAAATATCGGTTGGGGAAAAAGGTGCCATTTTGTCCCCCTCGCATGCCAAAAACAAACTGAACACTTCTTAATAATAGCATGTTCTTAAATAAATTATAAATAAAAATATTATACTAAAAAACTCACTAATACCTGCCACCAGCCAAAATATGCTTCCAGTTCTCCTCACAATCAAGCAAACCAGCACCAACACTTTGCCCGAATCTCTCCTGGCATGGTGAGAAAATACCAAAGTTTCACTGCTGTTGAGCAATCTGATTGAAGCATGTGAAATGTACAAGGGTTTTGTGTGCAATGAGCATCATATGATCTGTAATCTTAAACTATGACATTCCACTTCAATTTATATTTGATGTGCCGCGCTTGTTTGAAGTTCAGGAATCTGTGACTTTATGAAAACACCCATCTTTCAGTAATATCTGAATTTAATACCCCTTTGATTATATGAAACTGCTTGCTGCTTGCTTGCTGTTTTTAATGGAAACCCACACATTAAATATGTAAGAGACACATTGAGTCAATATCGCTTATGTAAGCAGAAGTTCATTTTTTTTTGCTCCTAGTAGGTGTTACATGCACAGTTCTTTTTTCTTAAGGCGATTTATAAATATTTAACTCTTTGCTAAGGTGTCACGGTTACACCATTGTATAGAATAGTGATTTCTTCCTGGTGTACAGTATGTATGCAAAAAAGACCAGGGCATTATCTATAGAAATATAAGTTGTTATGTAAGTGTGTTACTGAAAACACACTCGCACCCACTTTCAACCCACATGCATGCTAAACAAATATAAACACAAGAAATAATAAAAAATAACACAAATGTAGCACACACATGCCCATATGGGTAGCAAACCATAGGACTATTTTGTGTTAAAATAAAATATGATGCTAAAATCCTGTTTGTTAAGTGCGTGTGTTTCCCAAAAAAATCTTAATCATAATTCATATTTATTATGACATGAGGGGGTCATGTCCCACCCGTGCCCAGTGCCATCTGTGCGCCTGCATGTAGACTTACATGCATCATGCCTTTGAGCAAATTAAGCAAGCAACATGCAGTGAATTAATATCCATAATTGAAATACAAGCAAATGTAATTTTTCAACATCTTTTAACTTATTAAGAAAATACAATCGCTGTTCATTTTAAAGTGCGCATGAAAGTATGTGCACTAGGACCCTGGGGAATCCCTGGGCGGAGTGAGGTGGGAGGAAACTTATGAATGAATGAAATATCGTGAGATACAACAACAGATAACAAAATAGGATAATTAAAATCGCCGTTAAATGCAATACATGTTATTAATATTAAGAATTAGAAATTAATTTGATCTGAACTTATTTATTATTAGACGTCATTACTCCTCCACCTGTATGGCGTCATCAACTAGAATGCTGAACCAGCTTGGTTCAAACGATTGATCTCCGACAGAGTTACAACGGTTTCGGGGAACAATCGTAAGTACATTGTATACTTGCATACATTGAATACTATGGTGGTCAACCAGCGAGTTATGTCGTTGTTCGGGAAACGAACCAGAATTTGTTACTGGTGAACAACTTGACCATGCATTGTAGGTCACCTTCAGCCATAATCCAGCCTGGACCTACATTTATGATGGAAAGTCATGCTGGTCTTTACCGCTGGGTAGTGCCAACCAGCAAGACCTTTGTCCTGACCCTCTGCATCTGAAAGATGATCCTGGAAACTCAGAGATAGAGAAAAAAGACACTTCCTTTTATTTCCACAATGTGTCACGGCTGTATTCCAGAACATATATTAATACATTTTCCATTTATGGCTTTACTGCTATAAATACAACAGCTGTTACATGACTCTGTATCGGACATATTGGCTTTCCTTCACATTATACTGCAATATAAACCCAACACACCCCACACGCACACACCCCCAGAGGTCTTCCAAGTATATTTTGTAAAAGTGATATCTCTTCAGCTTGAGCTGACCTCAGACCAAATCAGTCCAGCCATTTGCATCTCCCAATAAGACAACACCCACATGGGCTGAAGTCATGCAGTGAACTGATCCACGGGTGGTAAATGGCATGTCCAAACTGAAAAAGTATACTGTTCGCTTATGTCTTGAACATTGTTTCATAGAAACTGTAGACTCTCAGAAAAAAAGTACAAGACCGTACTTAGTACAGGTACCGTAGCTATCACCGGGGAGGGTTACCGGTACAAAACATAAATGTTACGTCCTTTTTGGGACATATAATTGTACCCTAAGGATCTATTGTGTAGTCCTATAAAGGTACAGTTTTTGATGCCTAGGAACAAACATTGTACCTTTACAGGACCTGTTTTCCGACACCGACCTAGACAGTTTTAAACAATTCTAAGCCGTTTTCAACTGGTAATACTGGTCATTGATCATAAAATGACCAGAACAACGTTTTTAGGAAAATACACCAATGTGATGTTCACATGAGCAACAGTATGCAGTTTTTTACCGCTGAGATTCACACATCAGAATCAAAATAAATAAACTTCTGATGTCAATAACGGGAGTTTCCTTTTTACATTTGCTACAAACTTTTACATTCATAACCCAACAATATTTTAATTAGCGGTGGGCATAGATTAATTTTTTGAATCTAGATTAATTTTACTGTAATCTTGGAATTAATCACGATTAAAATGACTCATTTGAATTCTTCCGAATTTAGAATTACATAACGTAGCCTACCTAAAGCGAAGGAGTGAATTTCTCAGCTGGCATCAATGAGGTGTACTGTAACGCCGAGGTAGATAGCTTGGCTGATAGAGCTGTGCTTGACGGGCTTGCCTTGGTTGCACTCAAACATAGTAGTTTGACGACGACTTTTCTCCTGCACTACATCAGTGCTTGGCCCGGCATCTTTCGTATTAGCTAAGGGGTGCTTTGCGTTTAGGTGGTACTTCAGACCGGAAGAACTCCTACAGTACACCAATCCCGCATTGCACAAGGTGTAAACAACCTTAGTCTTGTCGAGGTTTCCATTCGGAAGCTTCGTAATAATAAATTTTCCCTGAAGCAAACCCGGCGGCTTCATAGCTGCTTGCTTGTTAGCACGTCACGTTTGATGTGGTAATTTCACAGTAACGTTAGGCATGCAGGTTCGAGGACTCGTTTTTCGCCCCCTACAGTGCAATTCGGCTAGGTATATATCCGCGCTAAAATATCAAGGTGAAAGTCACCATAAATTGCATAGTATAGACCCAGCTCCCAACCCAACTTTGAGAATAGATTCACGGCGACATTTTTTTATCGCCCTATAAGAGTCTCACGTTAACGCTGATAACGGCCCACCACTAATTTTAAGATTTCACTAATTTGCAGATAAACTTCCCAAACGGAAAAGAAAAATAACAAGATGGCAGTCAAGATGAGAGAACTTATACCAACAATAAATCAATTTCTTTCAAGGCAAAATTCTCTTGCTACTGATGAAAGATTTTTTGTTATGAGACAAGTCAATTTTATTTATAAAGCGCTTTCACAACTTCATTGTTGCAAAGCAGCTTTACATACATTATAAGTCAACATTAGACTGATTGCTGGATTGTTAGAAACTGTACATATTATTTAACATCATCGGATCTCAAAACTGAAAATTACAATACACCAGAACAATTTTCAATAATACCATAACATGCAAATAGAAGGTATGTTTAAGTTAAATTCACAAGTAAAACGTTGATAATGGCGTGTAAACCCAAATTCTCATCTGGCATTTTATATTGGAAATTTATATCACAATGCTTTTCCACCCTTGACAATTTGTATATGGATTTCCATGTTTTCACTGTTAGACAGTACAACCCGAGTTTGTTGCATTCAGTTTACAGATTTTTAACAGTAATGCATGAATCCATTAAGACAGACCTGCGGAGCTCTTAGGCTGTTTGGTAATATCGTATGTGCGTTAGCTGAAAACACATTTCCGGATTATCTGGATCCGATTTGCATGCACTGTTTCTTTAAACCAAAGATTTTCTATATAAAATGTTTATATTCAGATTTTAGGTTTAGTTCTGGTTAATTTGGTTCATGTTGTTTTTAAAGTCCAGAATCAGCGAGATTTTGAATCCTCTCTTTTGAGGTGGCAAACAGTAAGGCATAAAAAGAGCATACATTTTCCCTTAAAGTCTCTCTCTCTTTCATATTCTAGCTGATGGTAATACGTCTGGATGGTGATGTGCTCAACAGAAGGTATACCGTTTTCACATATACAGCACACATTCATTTGCATATGCCAAAATCTTTGAGCCAAACCTCAAGTCCCAACACACAGCCATGCAGCTACCTGGCTCGAATCCCAAATCACCTCCACGCCTGCTTGCCAGATCAACAGCTGTTTGTTAAAGCACTAGGTGCAAAAGTTTATCCAACTCCATGCAAGCCAATTCCAGGATGAAAGTCTATGCACGTTCCATCTTGCATATTAAAGAAAACCGACCCAGAAAAGCATTAAGGCAGATGCCCATTTACGCTTGACCCAGAAGCCCTATGCGGATGGGCAAAGGCCGGTCACACTGTGATGTGATGTAAATTTCCATACAAGCCTCTACTTTCTCGGCCTCCACACCACCTGATTGTAATTCCTAATGACCGCCCTATCCCAGGCTTCTCTCCCAATGGTGACCAATGAAAAATGCATGACCTGTGTAAGTAAACAACAGCATTTCAAAGTGGGTCACTCAAGTGGGGGAGGCAAATTGAAGATCTTTGCTGACATTGAGACTGATTCATATAGACCCACCACACAGATGACCTTTCAGGGTCAGGAGCCATAATGAAGAGGAGGGATGATATTTCAGTCATTGAAAGGAAAGAGAGCAAACATGTATGTCTATATTTTCTATACTGTAAGTCAAGTGAAAATGTGTTCATGCATTTGTGGGGATTTTCACTGTTGTTAAAATCATTAAGAGCTTTAATTAATTAAAAATGTATACATTTTGTATTAGATAAGCAGAAGAAATAACAATATCGACTTGTACGTATTTGTCCTGTTCTTGAATGAAGAAGAGTCATGACATAAAACTAAATAACTAAATAAACAAATAAATTATTATCAGTTTAAATTATTAATGTAATGCTAAAACATAAACATCTGTTAACAGTCGTTACCAGAATTTAAATAAAACAGAAGAGTTAAAATGGTATTGGCCACCTATAAATGTTTAAGGTTGGGTCAAGCAAGCGTTTAGCCGAGGGTTCAGGTGCTGTGCAACCGTCATTGGCTGTCACCAAGGAAACAGTGAAAGAGAACAAGAAAAATATCTGATATTTGGACTAATATTGAAGCAACTTCAGCCACTGAAGCAAATATTTTCTACCAAATCAGGAAGTATTTCGAATTTGAGGAGACACCTTAAATCTTCATATCCAACTGTGCTGTTAGCACAAGTTAGAACAGATTGTGAAGATGGTGGCTCTGCAGTAGCTCGATCTGTTTCCATCACAAGCACCTCTTCAGATAGTCGGTCTGCTTTGGCAGGTAAACAGACCATATCTGCAGCATCTGATGCCATGAAGCAGTTAGACCAAGGAGACCACAACAGCAAACCTCCACGATCAGCTTTGTTACAAGACCAATGGATCCTTTAAGGGGAAGCGAACCGGATGAGTCAAAACGATTTCTTGTGACCTTCACGTCTTCTGGACCCATCATAAAGTCTGCCTAGCAGACAAACACTATCTAAAACTGTAATGCCTAGGCTGTATGACAATGTGCCGATCTGGGATCAGCGTCACCTGGGAAACGGCCCGAGAGCAAACGCTGATTGAGATCACCTGACGCCGATTAGCTGCCGGGCATAAAGGCCGCTTCCCAGCACTCTGGGTCCTGGATCATACTACGCCTAATGCTGGGTCCTTTCTACCCCCACGAGAGGGCGAGAGAGTGCGAGAGAGTGCGAGAGAGTGCGAGAGAGTGCGAGAGAGTGCGAGAGAGTGCGAGAGAGTCCAGCGAGGCCAGTGAGGCCAGTGAGGGAAGCACAGGAGACCCGATTGCACCTGCACGGATCGGACGACAGCACATCACGAGCACCCCAGATACCCACAGTTTTTGACTAAGTTATTTTGAGCACCACATTAAAACTCCCCACTGGGGTTGCTTGTACTCACCAAGTTGTGTCTGTCGTGTCTCTTACCCCGCCACAGACAAGTTAAGAGCAGACATAACGGACAAAATTAGGAGTGCCTCTGGTGCATGTCTTACAACAGACTGCTGGACCTCCATGACTCTCCAAGTAACTTGGCTGTGACGTGTTATAATATAGAGGATTTTCAGGTGACCTCCTATCTCCTAGACTGCTTTGTCTTGACCGAAAGACACACTGCTGCTCACCTGGCAAGCGAGCTATCCAAGGTTACAGATAAATGGGGTGTGGGTGACAACGTTGTAGCTTGTGTCACAGATAATGTCAGCAACGTTGTTTCAGCCCTCCACTGGGACCACATACCTTGTTTTGCCCATATGCTAAACCTTAATGTCAGAGATGCACTTAAGGAGGTCCAAGAAATATTGCAAAAAGTAAAGGCAATGGTTGAATACTTCCACAGAAGCACAGATGCTTCAGACAAGATTAAAGCCACACAAAAACAGACGGGTCAAGAACAGTTGCATTTAAAAACAGGATGTGTGGGCCACAAGGTGGAATTCAACATTTTACATGTTGAAAAGATTCATTGAAATCAAGGATCTGATAATCTCCACGCTGGCACTAACTAACTAACTAACTAACTAACTAATGCATTACTAGCACACCTTGTTACCTGAGGAAGGGGACATTGCCAGAGAATTTGAGGATATTTAAAACCATTTGAAGAGGTCACCGATAAGTAGGTAGTTCAACATTTAAAGCATTTAAAGTTTTATTCACAGCGATGCATCTATATTAATTTAACATGTTTATAATTAATTGTATATAAACATTTGTTCATCTTTGTAGGTTTTTCACTGCCTCAAAAGTAATTTTGATGACAAGAGGCCTCCAGAGAATTGATGCCCAGTATCAAAGAAATCCCTCCAGGTTTGAACCTGTACAAAAATATGTGAACACCCTGATGTCAGAAATGTCTGAAAGGTGAGGCAGACTGAAGCACATTGAGAAGCTTGCTGATGCCACTACCTTGGACCCAAGATTCAAAAAGCAAGGCTTTGTCTACCAACAGGCAGTAGAGAGGATTAAAGCAGCTGCAGACGCTATTAGCCCAATGCAGAGTGAAGAGAGAATCCTCCAGGTTCTTGTGCGACTGCCAGTGGAGAGCTATGCTTTGGGTGGATTTTCATGAGAGGGTAGCAACCTCGAGGAAATCTGCTAACTCTTCAAATATATCAGACGCTATAATGGATATGCGGGCCTTCCGAGCAGAGCCACTCCTTCTCCGCAGATCAGACCCTCCGGCATGGTGGAGATGTTCACATGTGCACAAAATCCTTTCAGATGTCATGAAGATGAGGATCTGCATTGTGGCCACATCTGTATCCTCTGAAAGAAGGTTTTTTAAGACGGGGCAGATCATCTCGAAAGAAGAAACAGACTCAGCTCACCCAAAGTCCGGGAGTTTGTGTTTCTAAATGCAAACACTTCTTAAAGCCACCCCAAAATATTACAACATATAATACTTGTGTGTGTTAAGCTTGCCCATTTAGATTTAATTTATTTGAAAAGCCCAGCTTGTTGTGCAATATTGTTTTAGGCTTTATATTTTGATTTAAAAGTTATATGGTTATGTCAGGCTAGTGCTTAGTACTTACATTTTCATGTATTTGTACTAAGCAGGGCAGTGTTGGCCTGCTCACCGGGAGACTGCATTTATTTATTTATTTAGAAATTATATATTATTTATTAGTATGATCTTACTCGTTATATAAATACAATGCACTGTGCTGTGTTTTACCTTTTCTGTTTTTCCTGTTTGCCCTGTAAAGCTGCTTTGAAACAATACACATTGTGAAAAGCGCTATATAAATAAACTTGAATTGAATTGAATTGAATGTATTTGTCTATTTACTCTTGAATTTTTATCCCATTTGCTGGCAAAAAAAACAAACAAACAATTCAAGAGTGTGTACAGTGTTTATAATGTCCAGAGCATTGCTATGTTAAAAGGTGTAGGTTACACAGACAATCTCTATTATTAGACTCAGGAGGTGAAGTAATCAATTCTGTAACCGGTACGTACTGCATTGGTTTAGCGTATGGGACTGTCACATGATGAACGAACCACTCGAACCCGACGACTCCAGTGGTGAACTAATCAATTCTGTATCAGTTGTGTAACACGTAGGATATTGCGCAATGAACAAATCATTCCCTGTGATAACTCGTTGTTACCAATTCAGGTTAAAGATTTGTTCAAAATGAAAGGCTATCACTATTTCAAAACTGGCTCATCCGAAAACCAGCTAAGATGAAATCAGACCAGAATACCTTGTATTTTCTCAGTGTGCAAAGCAACCGTCCAGATCGGGGTGGGAAGAAAGTTCCGATGATGTTCAGAAAACTTGTCCTGCTGAAGAAGAGGGTTTCGCCCCTGTAGGCCTCGTGAGTCAAGGTGAGGGCAGATGGACAAGGAGGGATGGAAAGCAAGTCTATCTCCAAGGACACCCCACCCATTGAAAGGTCTAGCTGGATGTTTTCAAGAGAGGAAGAGCATGTTTTTAGAACACGGACGATATTTAACTTCATGAGAGGGCACATGCTCACCTGAGTTTGTATCAGCCAATGAATGTTGAGCAGGGAAGAGGTTCTTTGTCCACTCAACAGCTAATTTGCATCTATTTGATCGTAGCAAATTTACAAAATATAATTCCAGAGTTTTATAAAGACCCAACAATTTATTCTATACTCTTCACATTATAAAGCCAAATCTGCTCGTTGATGAAGCTGCTCATTGATGAATCAAATAAGAAGAACACCCTACACTGTAAAAATGTGGCGTCTGATGCAGTAAGACTTTTGAGTTGACCAACGTGTATTATTGAATTCTTCATAGTAAGGATTTTTCGTTTTTAGCCAACTTAAATTTGTTTGTTTATATAATGCTGATTGTTTTATTTTCCTAATAAACAAATTATTGTCACACCAATGTTGGTCAAGCAATTCATGTATTTCTGTTGTGTGGATGAAAAGTTTTAAAATAGCAAAACGGAATATTCGAACTACTCATCAGTACTGTTAAATATTAAAAATAAACAAATGTATTTGTCTACAATTGATAATGTGTTCTGGCTAAAACAGACCAAAACTTGATCAAATAACATTTTAAACAGTTAGTGTTGCGTGTTTATATACCTATTTTCTATTGTGTCATGCACTTACACATCAACATTGAACACAAATCTCAACCATGGTAACAATAAAAAACATCATTCATTTAATGAACTCTAAACTCGACAGATAACAAACACAAACAATGATATTAAAGCATAAATTAAGCCAGCAAGAACTAAAACACTAATCTTTAAAGAAAATCAAATAAGAAATACAGAATTGAAAATGCTGCAATGCATCTTGGGACCTTTTAAACTCTTGCAATATTGCTTGTTCAGAATGAACTGCGCTTTTTAACCAAAACCTTGAGAAACTAAGCACAGTCAACCAATTTTTTTCGAAACATGTTTAGGCTCATTTTGTTCAGTATATGCAAAACATTCCTTTGACTCCTTCATCTAAAAATGCTATTTTCAAGTTCCTTATTTATCTTTGTGGGGAGAACGTTTTGCATGTTGGATTTTTTACAGTGAAAGCACGCTGTGGATTCCCCAGAGGAATATTAGAAAGGCTATTCCATGAAATGCCTGTGAATCAGTTCGGATGAAATGGCTCTTTAGCAATAAATTCGGGGTCCTGTTCATCTGCAACCGAGGTGCACTGTTAGAAATCAGATTCTGGCTTCATGACGCTGGTCTTTGAATGACGGTGTTTGTTCATGAAATGAAAGAGCGTTTGTTGTTGACTGAAGCACATCTCATGTTCGGGGGTTTACTTGAGTTTTCCCTTCTGAAGTCTAAAGCGAAGATGACAAGCGTAAAACCAGTTTTATTGAAATATAGCCTATAGTGCTAGTTTTTACTAAGTTTTATTAACATTTCAATTAAATGATTTAAGAACTGACCAATGAACAACCAATTTTGGCAAACTGTATTAGATATTGGAGAAATGTGTCCTCCACAGCATTGATGATGGTTCTCTCACCATATGTTAAAGTGGAACATCGAAAATATCACAAACGTACTGTAAATATGATTACATCTGGATTTGAAACACAGTGCAATTACATTAACACGTGTGAAATGCATTGGCTTTTTTAAAAGAATTCTCTCAAACACACAGTTGATTTTAAAGTCAACTAAGAAGACATTTTATTCTGAACTGTGACCCAAACCCAAAGTTGAACGTGATTCAAGTCATTTCATTGTTCAAATCCAGTGGATCGACCATACTCATAGATTAAATTTCACATTGAATCATCGAAATGTTTCCAAAATGATGCTTCTATTAGAAAGTGTCCCTCTCACATCAATCATTTTAAGCTCATTTACTTCCATATAAATATTAGTAAACGTGCTTAATTGATCAAGTGCTTCTCACAGAGTCAGGAATCAGTCTTGGTACACGAGACAACAACGAATCAACACAATCTGTAAAGCTCTTTCCTTTCCTCTCGAGCGTCTTCCAGTGCTGATCTCATTACCCATGCTCCATGCAAACTCGATGAATAATTGATTTCACTCCAACAGGGGAAATTTGTTTCTGATGCATGCCATCATGGCAGCCCTAGATGATCCACTCCAGGCTCTCCGAATATGCAGAGGACCAAGCTCCCCCAGGAGAAGTCCGAACAAGGAGCAACTCCTCAGTTTAACAAGGCAAAGTAGACACTCGATAGAAATCCCATTACCTCTCATATACCGCTGACACGCTCAGACCTTTGCTTTCCAGGGGTGAAGCTCGCGTTTGAGCTCTGTTCCAAGAGCAAGCAGGCCTTCTTAACACGAGACGACTGTAACATGACAAATGCTTTTATACAAAGTGATACACAATGCTTTTTATACACAGCACACAGTCTTTTCTGCACTAAATGCTTCATTTTATAATCCTTTCTCAGATTATCGAAAGGCTTGGCGAGGGATGAGTACCATGACCCTTGGCCCTGACAAGGCTAAACCAATTACATGCAAGCGCCAACTATTGGTCCAACTTTATCATTGGGTTGTAAATAATTGACAGTACGCCTTTCGAACCCCTTCGCCCAAACTCTTAACTTGTCTCTGCCTTACTATGATTAAGATCTAGCTTAGAAAGAGTTAAGTATTCTCATCTTTCTCTCCTGGAATTTCCCAGTCATGTGATGTATGCACTGTAGCTCACGTTCCCATGAAATATCCTGCAGATGTAGGTCAGCTTCTTATGAGATCATGAAGCTTTCTATTGGCTGGAGATGTGAGGATGAGTGATGCTGGAGCAGTGCAGATCTGAGTTCTCTGTTCATCTGGGACTATATATACTGTACAGGGCTGGTCACGTAGATGTTTGAAGGATATAATAAGTCTGCTGGAGATGATAGCGAATAAATTGACTTTATACATCACAGATGCATGTAACGGAGGCTGAGATGAAAAAATAATACATTTCTGGTTCAAACAGTAATAAGAAAAATTTTAAAATGCAAAAAATGGCAATTGCATGCATTTCTGCTGTAAAACTTGATTAAATGAGACAGTATCTCTTAAGCACGATTAAACCCATTTGACAAACAGTATTAACACCTGACTTAGTTGTAGTCATTTGCATATGAAATTACATTTTCTACTTTGAGGCTTTCTACTTTAAATTGAATCATTTTACTGGTGTAATTTAAACCCTTTGCTTTGGCACATGCTTTCATTTTTCTCTTTTACAGAGGCACACCCCAAATGACATTTAAAAAATGACTGACAATATGTGCTATTTTAATTACATATGAAAGATCAAATCCTGCTGGTTTATACATTTTGACCACAAATCTTACATACTATGAATTGAAAAAAACTATGAAATGAAACATTAAATAGACCAATCATTCAACTCAACATCCATTAGCTGGTTATTGTGTTGTTACACTCTCTTGCACTCTGTTTCTGTTAGTTCTGCTTTGGTTCTTACTTTATAAATCAGTTTATTGTTGCTTTGGTTACTGAGTTTTGATACTGAGAGGCAAACTTACTAAGAAGTTGCATCACTCTTGCAAGAATTTTACTTTTCATATTCAGTAATTACCAACACACCAGCTACTAAATATATTAAAAAATCGTATTTTAGGCATTACCGAAATCAAGCACTGTATTGAACTTTCTTAAACTTTGATTTTGTTTGTTTTAATTGTTTTAATAATAAAACGATGTTCAATATGTGTGTAGGTGAATGCACACATTAACACAATATTTTTTAATGTGTATTTGTGTAGGGAACATTGCTCAGTATTCAAACATGGTGATGGTACACAAATATGGTTGAATGGTAACAAAAACTCAATTATGCTAAAACTATTAAACGAATAATTTACCTTTTAAAGGGTCGAAAGATTTTTTAATGTGGTGTATTATTTGTTTCTTATATTTATATTTGTTATCTTTTTTGAGAAACACATATATATTTTTAAAGACCACAGTATAGTGCATTGAAGCTGTAAAGTGTCAATGTACATCAGCATGTATGCCAGAGCGATAATCTGCTACACTGTCCAAAACCTCAAAATCACTCTGAGCCACTTGCGAGATGGGGAATTGCACAGTGCAAATTGCATTTCTTTATAATTCCTTTAGTGTATCGGGTGTTAAAACAATACAGACAGTGTGCAAATAAACAACACTATAAGCGGTCACAATTCAATCTCAGTATATTCCCACCTGTATGTGAGTAGTGTGGCAGTCATCGTTTTACAGTTATATGTATTTATCAGCCGAGGCCAGCTTCATAATGCAAATATATTTAGGTTTGGCATACGCTAACACCACAGGGAGGCTTCTACACAGATTTTACACCATTTTCCCATGCTCTGGGCCATATGCCAACGATCCTGCTCCACATTCAGGTCGGGCAAGGGCACACTCCAATTTTTTCAATAGTTAATCATGCCCAGAATACAAGCAGAGATTTCTTTACAGTCTGGATAATGCACAGATCACAATTCCTCTTGTCTGTGTTGTTAATAACCGGGGGTATTTTCGTTCAGTCCTGTGTTTTCAATATTAAAGACATACACAAATGCAGCACTTAACAATCAAAGTTCCTTCATACGTTTAATCCGACTGCTTGCCATGCAGTTTGTCCTACATTAGTGTGCTGTAGATGACCTCCTGGGACTCAAAACTACCAGCCTTCAAAAATATACAGTCAGCGTGACCGTATCCCACAGGACTGCTGCAGAAAAAAAGATGGCTGCATCAGGGGCGATGTTGGCTGAGTGGATGAGATTGTTTAAGACAAATGACATTCATTTCCATGATGCTCAATGCAGGTTGAGAAAGATGAACCGAATGAGTGAAACCAAACAGCATTCGGGATAAAGACAATGTTTAGAATGTGGAACGTTTTTGAATTTATCTCCCTGGGAAAAGGGACTCTTTCCAGGTTGATAAATGACTGCTGGAAAGCTAAATCCGGTCAGATTAATCTACACAGGCCTGAAAACACAGGCCTCTGCAACTCTCAGAAGAGCTTCATTTGTTCAAGGTTCTGTCATCATTAAAGCTCGTATTTAATGGTGCGCTTAGTCATCTGATTCTCATTAAAGGGGTTTTCACGCAAAGAAATGACAATTACTTCGAACTAATATGGTAACAATAATGTACTATTAAGATCTTTGCACATACAGTCTGAAATTTTCAAATGCGTTTTTTCATATTTGGCTCTCGTTTGTACGGTGTCTCTGAATTGTTAAAAAGGCCACCCAAAATGCTTGATGCATGCGAAAAACGGTGAAAATCGAACACGGTACGAATTCTTATTATGACAGACAAAAATATTTGAAGCATTGTGTTATTGATTGACACAACGTGAGGTCGTATTTATTTTTTAATGTGCGGAAATTTCTGACTCAATGTGCAATGGCCTTTACACTGAATCCAGAATACATTCAAATTAATAGTCTTGAAAAAAACAGCTCATCCCCTCTTTGTCTTTATTCAACCTAAGATTTAAATAAATATTAAAAATATGTTTATTAAATAATATGTATTTATTTATTATTTACAACTATAAAACTATAACACTGATTTAAATAAATATGATGTTTACATTTACATTTGTCAGACGCTTTTATCCAAAGCGACTTACATTGTAGTAACCTATAAATTTATACTTACGTTTGTGGAATCCCCTGGGATCGAACCCTTAACACAATGCTCTTACCAATGAGCTACAGGAAAGTTTACATTTTATATTATAACTTATTGATTATTATCATCATTAATAACAACAACAAAAATAACAAAACAAATTATTTATGTTCAATAAAATGAATGTTTATTAAAAATATAAAACTATAAAAGAAATTTCAATAAGTATTGTGTTTATAGTTATATTTTGTACATTATTAATATTAATTAAAAAAAAACTTTGTTATTGTTATTATTGTTAAAATTATGGTTGTTGTTGTTATTCGTGTCATCCAGTTTAGGACTATTCACTTCACAACATTCTTAACAATGCCACCAAAAACTGCTTCATTGTGAAAACTTAAATAGAAAGTTCCCAAAACCAGCCTGCAAAATTGTTAACTGCGGCATGCAAATTACTACTCTGCAAGAATTGTGGCCATTTTGTTCTGCTACCTAATTTGCATATTCTTTTTATAAGCGAATGCTTAAACAACACAAACAGTTTGTTCAAATACGGGATGCTTTCAGTGGATGCTGTTCTTTTTCTCCGTGAATCCCCTCCGTGTCTCTAGAGACAAATGTTTTGTGTAATTGATGTAATCAATGTTTCAAGGGAAAGCACAAGAAATGTAATACGCTATTCATTTTAAGACCACTGCAGTGAGAGAAGAAAACTGTGTCTACCATCATGAGTCTTAACAAACATCAAAACAAAATCACCATTTTTCCACTCAACTCAAAAGCGTTTACGTGTACCATCAGAGAAAATGTTTTCTTTGACTCAGCAAAACATGGTAAACGAGTGATTCAGAAAACAACTGGCATGTTTCTGCAGTCATAGGACTATTCTCTCATTTGTCATATTTAAAAGTAATCCATCTGCTAACGGCCAACAGTTTGTACCATAATCCCTGAGCGATGGACAAATGCCAAGAGGCTTATGGGCTCTGACTGTATGATTTTTAATATGCGTAAAAGAGGGGAAAATACAAGTCATCGCTCATTGCTATGAGAGTAGATTTATGACTCTCAAAGCTTTGATGAAATTGGTATCTACATGAAGCGTTCCAACAACATCTCTACATTCCCAGCATCATCAACACAACATTTCCTGGAATCTCCTCAACAACAGACATTATGTCTGTAGATTTGACTGCTTTCCATTTGCGTTAGATCTTTGAGCAAAAAAAGAAATGCAATGACGTGTCTGACCTATGACCTAGTTGGGCAGAAAATAGCAACAAACGTCTTCTTCTGATAAGGGTCCAGAAGAGGTAAAGATCTTATTACAGGAAGCGGTCGATATCACAGCAAGTGGAGATGATTCTGTCTGGTTAAAAACTGGAAGTACGTCATGGATCTTATCATCTCCTGGGCTCCTGAAAATGGAGGAAGACGTACTTTACCTGATAGAAAACTTGAATGGTGGGATTTATATAATTTTTGTCAAGTGTTGTTTGGACTGAATAGACATGTGAACTCGTCAAGTTTACCTTTGTATTTATATTCAACGGGTGCTGCCATCAAAACCACTTTCAGGCATTCAGGCAGCACCTTAGGGCACTTATTTTCTCTCAGGCAATCTCTTATTTATCTAAACAGGGAAAAGATAGATCTATAACTGTTTGTTGAAAACAATTCAGTGTTATTTATTATTTAATGTATAGCACTTTTCACAATTCATATTTTCGTTTTGTTTCAGGCAGCTTTACAAAGCTAAATGCCTTACAAATTCTCAATGAGCAAATAAAAGAAAGATACCGTTCCTCTCGGTCAGCTGGTAGTGCAAAGTGGGTTTGATATCCAGAAACTATGTGCATTCAGAGTTGCTTCCAATAAAACTGTCTGCCAAAATGCTAAATGATGCAGAAATTACCCACTGCAGTGTTCGGACTGTGATTTTTATACATTTAGCTAGGTGCTACACAAATACCCTAGACATTTAAATGCTTCATTAAAAAACTCATTTAGAAGAGTTCTACCTCCAATGCCACAGTTTAGTCTGCAAGGTGAATTACTATGAGGTAAAGCAACGATTGTCACTAACAGGGGCGGACTGGCCATCTGGCATACCGGGCCTATTCCCGCTGGGTCGCCAACGTATGGGGCCGGAACGGACGCTTTGGCCACTCTGACAGACGTATTCTAAAAGCGAATGCACGCACAGCGAATGCAAAAGACGTGGGACCAGGTCTATCCCCGATTATGCTGTCGAGTTTACGTGAAACTTTTAAAACGCAACGGAAAAATTTTGCAGTTTCTTGTCGTGTTAACGTACTCTTAAAGTGCTCACGGTACAGCGCAGAAGGCCAGACTGATCGAGACATTAAGAAACACAAATGAGGGGTTTCCTTTCAAGAGTTTCTGACCTGGGGCTCTCCTCTGGCTCACATCTTTTATTCCTGAGCGGATCATTAGATCCGGGGTAGATGTGTTAGTAATCGATACTGACTCACTGGAGTAAGAAACCTGCTTAATTAGCCCACCAACTCTTAATTTTCTCCTCAGCTTTAAGACACAAAATAGCTATCTCACATGATCCCAGATGTCTCAGGTACGAAACACACGTGTTGTGCTAAATGCAAGTCGTGAAATTTTATGATTGTGAGGACATACAGTACATACAGGAGTGCACTTGGGAGTTTGTAGGGCTAAAAATTGACCTATTATACCCCTTTTTAAAAGACTCTGAAGTTTAAGCCCAAAGTAAACCCTAGATCAATTATTATAGACTATCCTGCTCTAAATGTCCTTTTTGGATTGTGTGAAAAAACATAATTTTTAATTTGAGATGCAAATGCAAATGAGCTGCTGTCTCCCTCTCTGCAGCAAAATGGTCACGTTTGGGCGTTTATGTTCATTGGCACATCCTAAAGCACAACATCAGTACTGCCTCTTTGGGGCATACATGGTAAAACTCCAGCTGTTACAGCGAGGATCAAGAAATGGAGGACTATGTGCTTTAAATGCAGGGCTGTGTCAAGAGCTCAGATCATCACTGGTTGTGGGCGGAGCTTCTTCCTACGATGATGTCATCATAGGGGAGATTTTAAAAACCCCTCACTAGAAGAGATTGATTCATGGGAATGAGTAGCATTTTACCAATATGGTTGTTCACACGCAATAAAAGTGAATTGTGCATAATAGGTCTTCTTTAATACTCAATGATCATAAATGACATTCAATAACTAATTTGAACATTTGATGTTGAACAATTATTGCAAACCGGATGAATTTACTGTAACTTTAACAACATAAATTCTATGGGTGGAGTGAGCTTTGAAGGATTGAAAAGAGTTAAACAATTAAACATAACAATACAGGTTTAATATATAATTTAATCTGTATGAAAATAACAATTAATTATGATGTTAAATATAACATTTAAGTTTAAATTATAACAATACATACACATAACAAACAATGTTAGCAAGTAGTTCTGTTCCTGCAGCCCAAAACCCAATGATTTCGGTTTTTTGGGCCCAGCTTTAAAACGCTGTAGTATAATGTAGTATTTACAGTAAACTTCCGTAAATTGTAGCATGATTTAGTAATAACTAGCATATTACTGCATTGTGGTTTAAAAACACCAAGATCTCGCAGTTTTTACGGTGAACTATGTAAAATACTATAGTATACTAGTGTTTATTCATTTGAGGAACGGTCACAGTTCCCTTTGGAGACACGAGAAGTGCATAAATGAATGGGTCAGTTTTACCGTAATGCTGTTTTTTACAATACAAGTACCGTAAAAGAGCAGTACAATTAATCCTTAGACTTCTAAGTGCATTACAATGAACCCACTTTTCTTGTCTACAAGCTGAGAATTGAGTTGATGTTTTCAATGCTAATTGACGGCAGGTCACAGAGTAAATTTCCAGTCATACAGCTATTTTCACCAAGTGGGCCGCTTACAGTTGCCAAGCAACGGGTGTGCATTTATCTGCATTTTATTGTTTGTCACCTTTAATAAAACTTTGTTTCACTCGGTCAGAATTTTGGGTATGAACGTTCAATTTCTTTAAAAGAAAGAACAAACCATCGGCAGCACAGAATGGGGCGAAACTTGGAGGTGAAAGTTTGTTGCGCTTTTACCTGCGTGGAAGCCGACCTGAAACGCTATACCGCATTTCAAAAATAGCTGAGAAGTGTCAAAAACGTAGACCTCATTATAGTGTAGCTGTAGAGGAAGAATGCATTAACATTGACACACTGTCACACTCCCTGTACAGCAGCAGAAAGGAACATCACAATGTGCATCTCCGCCAGCGTGCTGCAGGGCAACGCTGCATCAACAAGAATAGTGACGCTTCTCCTGATGGAGAAAAGACTAATGAGGAAAAAACACACACACATTCCCTCCTGCCCTCATTCTTCTTCTCTGTGTTTTTCAATCTTTCAAATTCCATGGACTTAATAGCAGTTGGCGATTGAAAAGTCCATGATGTAGAGTCTGCGCCTGGACAGTATCTGAATATAGGCGGGATGTTTCCAGGCTACTGAAAAGTTGCGGTACAGCGTGTTTTGTAGATACTATTACTGCTTTCCAGATCTGCTGGGAAGTTTATACCTATGACTTTGGAAGTCTCGAAATGATGTGATGTGCTTATTTTGGTTGGAAGTCTGTCATTTTTTACACCTTTGGTGCTTTTGCAACGAAAGAAAGAGCAAAGGATTGCGCATTGGGTATGTAATAAATTGCTTGCCTGTATTTTATTTGACTTATGATGGGAAATGTAGATTCATAGTGCAGTAGTAAAATCCTCCTGCTAGCTGGTTAATCTGGTTTGTTGTGGTGGTTTTCTGAGATCTTGGACACCAGTCAACTGGGTAAGACTGGTAGACCAATTAGTTAACCAACCTGGGTGATATGGTTGTAACATCCATTAAAAAGATGTATTATTGACGTGTGTGCACTATCAGGGAAAGCCCTATCGCAGCACCATCAGCTGAAGTCATTTGCTTTCTGATTGTCACTAAGCGATTGGTGGCAGTGATCTATTTAAGTGCAAATTGACTGCAGAAGAGACACTTCACAAGTAGCGTGTGATCGCTTAGCGAAACGGACAGAGCGCGAGGGTGTCGCTTCTGTAATCGACGTGCAATTAACTGCCTTAATGAAGCGTGAACGACACGGCTCAGGGTGACCCGAGGTCAGCCAATAGAAACAGATGAGTATAGTCTTGACATTAAATGCCTGACTCATACTACTGAACTGGTCTACTTGAAATGGCTGGCAAGCACATTGTTAGCAAATGTCTTTATCGGATTATTACAATTCAACCTACATCTCTGTTTGAGCCAAAGTTGAGCTGAAATTTAGTGTCAGATTTTGTCATTTCCGGTTTGACAGATTAGATGTTTCTGTGAATGAAAGTTTTGAATTGGTCGCCATGTGAAAAAATATCTGGCTGTGTCCCCAATGACATACTATACACAATGTACTTATACTATGCACTCATCCGACTAGTGTATGAATGTAAGAAGGGCTCTATCGTCCCAAATGGAATACTTGGCGGTTTAATACTAACCGGAAGCACATGCGGTTTCCCAGACAAGGGCAAATTACATCAATGCCACAACACAATGCATGTCAATAAAAATCGATGTGTACATTGTATTTAATGTCATTTTGATTTGTTTTGTCGAGCGTGACTTCAGTCTCCATCAGATTGAAGGGTTATCATTCCGCAGGAGGGTTTTGCAGCATCTGACAGCCCCGCCTCCGTTCTGCTACGAAAGCGAAACCGCAACCGTTGAGTGCATGAAGTGTCCAAAGTTCCACACTAAATGTTTTCAGTTAACTGAGTGTATCATCCAGTGCACTTCTTTTTGAGAATTGTCAATTTTATTTTATTCCACAAAATGGCGTAGAATAGTGCATACGTGTGCCATTTGGGGCACACCTTCACAGTGTTTGTGTCAGCACAAAGGTCACAAGTTCAGGAAAATATTTACACCTTAAATGCACTGCTTTGAATGAAAGCATCTCCCAAGTGCATAAATGTAAATGCACTCTTTGGGGTTTCTTCGGTGTAACTTCAGGTTGAAGTTATGAGCAAATGAAAAAACTGCAGGAATGACTAGAATGGAAAATCCTTATATTAGCATTCAGCTGGCATACTCTCTTCAAAGGCTATTGTTCCTGATTAATGCTGTTTGTTGGAATTAAATGCCTTATTAATTATAGAGTTTAATTACAGCAGATAAAGATGTTCCAGTACACGACTATGAAAGATGAATTATGTCGCAGCTACTTAAGCCCTAATATGGGGATTGATGTGCGCGGGGTGTATCCGTTAACGCTGAGCTGGCCGAGGATTACATTAGAACTCAATGAAAGTACCATTGAAGAACTTCATAGAACGTTCACAGATATCAAAACTCAAGCCATGTGCACCAGTTCCACAAGTCAGGTGAAGAAAGATCAAGTATTCTTTTGTCTTTTTTCCCTCGTGTGGGAAAGGAAGGATATAAGTTCACACTGCAAATCTTCCTAATTTTGACGGGTCACAGTCAGGGTGAATTGCAATTTGCAACCCGTCTTACTTGGGTAATGTTACATATTTCTGGGTAAAAGAGGATATTAAACTAGAAAAAAGGGAGGTCAAGATTGGATCCACTGGGAGTAAATTAGATCCCAAGTGACGAGTGCTCCACATACAAGAATAGAGCAAGGTGCTTGGAGGGGAGGAGTAACAAGAAAGAAGTTTCAGAGGTGGTTACTACATTTTGATTAAAGTTTACAAAGAAAACTCTTTTATTGGAATAACCAATACTGCAGTGAATCGTGCCCTCTGGGACCAAAACATGTCTGTCAGATAAAAAAATAATCCAATGTGGTTCTTCGTAATGCTGGCCAATGAGATTGGAGCGTGAGGTTACAGCAAGTTCTGCGTACTAATAAGATCCAGTTGAGTTTGGGTCAGATAGCATTCTTCTAAAGCTTAAACAACCTTCGGAGGCTTTATTCCGGAATAAAGTAATAAGGGAAGGAAAGCAGAAGTAATTCATCATGAACATTCTGTGTCGCTCACCCCTGTGCTTGCTTTGTTCCAAGTTGACCGTGGAGGATTGTCAATGCTCGACAAACCACAACAAAATCAAATCGGGTCCAAAAAAGTCTGTTCAACTCAGTGTGTTAAGAAATCCACCTCTGCCAGCATCTACGAAGAGTAAAATGCAGACGCAGACTGTTACCTGGATTTACCCAAATCTCTCCCTTGGCCTTTTCTTTGGCTGGTGAACAATTCTCACTGTCACTTCAAAGACCAATCGTACCTCGTATTCTCCACAGTATCTCTGGCTGTGGAGAAGTTCAGGGCTAAATCCCTGCTTGAGAGATATAAGAGCACAGCAGTGCTGTCCGCATTAAGATCAAAGAAGAACCAAGCCGGTGACAATAGTGCAACATTGTCACATTTGTTAGGTTAAGTAATGTTCTATACATCTGAACAATACGTCTTCTAATATATGTATTTTAAAACAATAAGACATGAAGTGGTATTCTAAGGCACAATGTGAAGCATGGCAACAATCCTTTTTATTTATTTAGCTAAATGTATCCATCCATCTATTCTCCGGATATATCCTCTGGAGGACTGCGGGGGACTGGAGTCTATCCCAGCATTTTGGGCCACAGGCAAGGTACACCCTGGATAGACGGGCTAAATTTATTACTGCTAATAATTGGAATAAACAATTCATCTGCCAAGCAGTGCAGTTCATTAGCTCTACTGTACCTGCAGGCGGTTTACTGCTGCCAAGAAACTTGACAACTTACTTCATTAATAAATACGCAGGCACAGGTGTATCAGCATTTAACAATGGCTTCAAAAAGAGTTTGTCCGCTGTTAAGTGTTTTTGAATATAAATGTATTCATTTGGCAGACACTTTTTAAGACTTTACTTATACAGTGCGTCCCAGCAATCTTATAGGATCTGTTTATGTGTTCCCAGAGAGCCAAGCCCTATGACCTCAGATGTGGAGCTACCGGATTGCATAAAGTTTTGGATATGCTTCTTTATATACCAACCACAAACACAACACACATTTTCAGACTTGAAGTTTTTTTATTTGCCTACTTGGAATTACTTTTTCTGTGAGGTTAAACACAAAGCCTGCTCTCTTTGTCACTTTAAACACATTAAAGAGCTCTTTGCACTACCTCACATCTGGACTGCGATATATTTCTCTGGATTGGACTCTATCTCCCATTACCTATGTTTTTTTTTTAAATATCCCTGCTTGTAAAGATGTATTTAACTTATATATATTAAGAGCTCTTTTCCAAAACGCTATAAATCCATTTGAATAGTTTTCATAAAAATGCCATTTTTTTACCTAGACCCATACATTTTGTTAATATTCAATTTATCCTGTTAATGTGGTCTGTTGGCTCAGTCTGAACATGTTAAACAATGATTGTAAAATGAAACAACAATTTTGTCGATAATAAATTCAAAGTTTATTTTTATTTTTTTCAAAACGCTACAAATCCATCCGTTTTTTCAAAATTGTTTTGGTTTATTTCTTTTCAGAAACAAACAAACAACAGAACATGAAACATATGAAATCAGGGACTCATAATGTAAAGTAATATAAATGCAAATAAATACAAATGCATTAAATAAATAACAGCCAAATGAAATAAATAGTAACAAACTAAATAGTCAAATAAAATAAATATTGTTATACATTTTTCAATATTTTCCACCACATATAACAAATAATTTAGAAATAACACATACAAATACCACTAACGAGCGAATTCTGATTGGTCGAGACGACATAATCGCATTTAGGCTAAAAACAAGTTCGGGACTTATAGCGATCTTATAGAAACTGCATCTTGCAATACATTTAAAACAAGGAAATATAGGGATTTGGCATGAAACATTGATGAATCGGTGAATTTATGAGGCAAATTTAGTACACAGCAAAATGGCATGACAAACTCATTTTTTATATTTGGGTTTAATGCATTTTGGAAAAGAGCTGTTCATATGTATATATAATCTGTATTTAAAAAATCAATTCTGTGTTAGTGTTATTTGTATGCACCATGGGTCTGAGAGTAACACAGTTTCAATCCTGTATATGTATGTACTGTACATGTGGCAGAATTGACAATAAAGTGCACTGTGACTTGACAGACCTCAAGTGTGTATTAACGTGGGATGTAATAATATTGGTCCAGATAGCAATATCATTTCACGTGACCCAAACAATCTTTACCCACACCACAATGCTTTACGGCACTCTACAAATGTTGTTTCACAACAATGTTTGCAAGAATGCACCGAAAGTGCAACCTAATGTACAAACAGTACACAACATATACATTTCATTTGCGCGCATACATCAAATGTATACTAAAATCAGTCAATCCAAACTTTCAATGATTTATACCTTGAGCTGGGGACAATTTTGCAGAAATGGAAAATGTTGGAATTTGTCAGTTTTGTGTCATATGACCTTAACACACATTAAGATAAGTTATGGATTGCAGCTTTAAAGTGTGTCATAGCACAAAAGCGCAGGTTATTTAATTAATGTGATTTGATTTTAATCTACATAGATTTATTCATAGGATTCTATTGACTAATGGCCCATCGGGTCCCATTGAAGCAATGATTTGTCTGATACCAGTGATTGTAATGGTGCAAAGATCAATGTTTATAGGACTGAAGGCTGTGAAAAATCAATTTTTAAAAATCATTTACCCCCTTCCCTTTTGGAAGCATTACGATGGGTGACACAGGATTAAGATGTCAACACGTTTTGCTTCTTTCCCCGAATGAGAGAACATATTAAAAAAATCATTTTAATCGCATTTTAACTTTACAATGTCACTTGTGAAATACTGTTTTCCACAATACAACTCTCCACTTCTATTACATTACTTATTGCCGGTATCGTGTCAGCTTTAAAGAGAAATGTTAACGACTGCTTACTGTAAATATTCTTTAAAACTATTTCAGTGGTTACTCTTGAAGTCCGAATTACAAACTAAATCCATTAAGTTCTTATCGAAGCACCAGTTCAAAAGAAAGAGAGCAACCATAGTCATGGTATCATCTTTCAGCTGCCTGCCGGAGCTAAAAAAGCTGAACCGATGTTATTTCGAGTTTTTTCTCTTTCATGATCCAGACGTTTTTTCCTCACTGTTCTTTCAAGATGAAAAAGGTTCTTCAGATTATTAAAATGTAAGAAAGAGTTGGTTCTTTAAGGAACCTTTGACCGAAAGGTTCTTTGTGGAACCAAAAAGGCTTTATTTATGGTATTGCTACGAACAACCTTTTAAGCACCTTTATTTTTAAGAGTGTATTAAAAATAAAGTGATTTTTTAACATTTCTGTATAAACTCAAAATGTTACAACATTTCAACCAAAAATTGGTCTAAAACGAGAAGCAGATTTCAGGAGCAACACTGCAATAGATAAAAATAGCTGTGATTTTGCCATTGATAAGTGATCCGTATGTGTGTTTCTCCAGCAGTAGCTACCGCTCCACGGGATTCATTTTGAGTTATGACTTCTTTTGTGTCTCCCTCCTCCACAGCCCCGTGTAGTGTTCCTGATAGGTCTGACTGGTATACAGTGTACCTGTAGCTCCTTCAGAGTGATTGTTTGCCTGCCTGGATTCTTAAAGAATCATGATGTTTTATAAACCGTGTCAAGGTGTTCTGATGCGATTCCGTGAAAATTGAACAAACGGCGCTCACTGAGCTGTCCAAACATTTAGAAGATGTTTTGAACCCTCGTCCTAATTTATCTCTGAAACGTTTTACAGATTTCATTTTCAAGGCTGTTCCCCTGATTCACATCCTGAACAAAACGTGATGTACTGCAGTCCTCTGCTCCACTTTTCATCGGTGTAGAATTCGAGCATGAGCAAAAAAAGAAAAAATTGTTCCAACCGAATTTTTTAAAACATGAAAATGTCATAGTTCACAAATATATATGTCAGTGATAAGGAACATAAAGACAAATCAGTTAAATTGAGGTACAGTGAAGCTGTCAAAGTACAACAGTTGTATGCGTATACAACCAGTCTGGTGTAAAAAAATGCGCCTATGGCAACATTTTGCAAATTATATTACATTGCTCATTGCCGGCATCGTGTCAGCTTAAAGAAAAATATCTAAATACTGCTTACTGTTAATATTCTTAAAACTATTTCAGAGGGTACCGTTGAAGTCACATGATGCCATTTCCAGTATATCCAAAATACACTCTTTCCGTGCTGACCAATCCTCAGACATTTTCACACATATATTAACAGTATCAGGCATGATCATGTTTTCTCTCCTCTTCTGTCTCAAAGGACCATTGTGTAATCATCAATGTTTTCTATAAAGCAGTTTGTATGTTTAGGGCTAAACAACATGAACAATTACATGTAAGGGGACCCGCTTTGTATATAGCTAGAAATAGCTCTTTCGAAGATAATAAAAACATTACGCTCTCTTGAAGCCCTGTTGAAAAAAACAGCATATGGTGGTTATGTAGGTTTTGTAGCAAGATAGCTGGTTTAAGCTGGTCATTTGCTGGTTTAAGATGGTATTTAACCGGCTCAGGACCATTTTAGGACCAGCTTTAACTAGCAAATGACCATCTTAAACCAGCACAAACCAGCTGCCATGCTTCAAAACATACATAACCAGCATAAGCTGTTTGAAGACATAGTTACGCATATTATATTGCATTTCTGTAAATAGTTCCTCCAAAAAATTACAAATTACACTTTGCACCGTAAGGTTGGTTCAAGTGAGGTTCACAGAGAAGATAATTTTTACTACTCGCATCATTGGATTTCTTTTACCTTGTCCGGTCCACCAGTTTGTGAAATCTTGGTTTGTGTAGACATCCTCTGGAAATTGGGCTTCTGGGTTTGATTTTTGATCTTGAGAACTCTCCAGATAACATAAACATGGCCTTATCCCGGGTTGGGCCTGGATCTCAGCTTATAGTCTCAATGTATTTCCAGTGTCTTTGATGACCCTACGTGACTGTACAGCTTGTCCTCTACCCCGTGGCAAAGCTGGACTGCTGTATACAAACACAAGCTTGAGACATGAGCGAACATTAAACAATAAACAGTTGGTAATTAAACAAGCAATTACATTAACACATTTAAAACACATCCTAAATACTGAAACCAAAACAACCTTCTTTCACAGATGTAGTAGCACAAGTAATGTATATTATATTATGTCAGGCTTTCCCTGTTGTTTTGTGTATTTTGGTTGGTGTTTTATTTTCTCTGCTGTATTTTCTGTCTTACAGATTTCGATCGTCTGGTACCTTGTTTGCGCAAACCGTGACAATATTACATTTATGTCAAAAGATCCTGCAAAAAATTACACATGGACCTTTCAGTAACAGGACAACATTTGTAGTAATAGCCAAAAAAACATTGTATAGGTCAAAATTATCCATTTTTCTTTCATGCCAAAAATCATTAGGATTTTAAGTTAACATCATGTTGTATGAGGATATTTTCCAAATTTCCTATCGTAAATATATCAAAACTTTATTTTTGGGAGATGATGGCCTGATACATTGCCTCTGAGGGACAACTTTAGTGGCAATTTCTTTTTTGTAAGTTTAAAAACAGTGGTATCTCTTCCAGATATTGTCCTATCCTAAAAACAAATACATCAATAGAAAGCTTCACTATTCAGTTTTAAGATGATACAAAAATGGAAAGATCGACCCTTAAGACTGGGTTTGTTGTCCACGGTCACAGTTGTTTTTGTTCCTGGGCAGATGGAAGAAAATTACTACAATCTTTTTGTTAATCTTAGATTTACATCAGATCTGGAAAAATCCTGTGTACCCCCCTCGCTCCCTCAGTCCAACAAACCACACATCACTTATTTTTGTTATATTGCATCAGTTCTGTTTTATGCCAACAAGGATACATTATTGACATGAAGGAGTGGATGGTACTATCTAATATCAATAACAGTCTATCAATGACGCAAAGAGATGAATGATCACGGTTGACATCACCACGTGACTGCACTCCTGCTTTAGCTGTATTGAATAATCCCTAGAGTGTCAAAGGCAACATATTCTGTAATCTCATCCTGTCTAATGTCATGCCAGACTTTATCCTCATGTCACCTTTGGGGCAGATTTCTAATCCAGAGTTAAGAGTCACATGCTTTCTGTGACCTTCAGCATGTGTAACCCGTAGAGAAGCTCCATAGACCAGCAGCGTCTGGTAACCTTTATAATATAATATAAAATAACACAGCCCACTGTCTAAGGTAATTCGGGATGAATATGCAAGAGACTTTAATAACTAAATAAATACAAATTATAATCTCCCCGCTTACTCCTCCAGGATAGGCATGTGTGGAAGCATAATATTGCTAAACTTACTAAACTTAATGAGTGTTGCTATAGCACTGGAGTTGTAATTACATGTTGGCTTGTTTTGCAATGTTTTTGTGACACATATTTTTTTTATCAACTCTGAATTACTACAGTTTAGTGTAAGCAATGACTAGCCCTGCAACCTCCATCTGGCATTAGTGTTAAGAACGAGGTAGAGATTACTGACGGCAGGGGATAAAAATAGAGTCCAGATGCGTGTGACTACAGACGGAACCAGAAAATAGTTCATATAAGAGACCTTTACCAGATTGACTCAGTCGAGTGTTAGTATCACACATTATTTTACCACTCACGTTACTCATTTTAATACCACAGCAAAAGCTAACATTATTTTAAGTGCACACCTCAATGCTCAAAACGTTGTTTATTTGTTTCATTAAAGTGCCTGATTAGTATCACCTGTGTCGAGGGATGGATTACTGACCGAGCCAATGGGGCCAGTGCCCAAGGGCCCTTGACTACCATAAACCTGAGGGGGCCCTGGGCTTCAAGATTGTTCCATCCAATTTGGTACAGTGCAACCAACAACAATGAAAACAAATGTTTATCTTTGTTTAATATATGGGTCCCATAGCCTGTACAAGGCCTCTGTGGATACCCTGTAAAATTTAAATGATCAACAAAAATGACAACATATGTTTTTATGTAACTTTGACTTTTTAAATTACATGTAATAATTCAATAACAGCACATTTAAATAGCATTTTCTAAATCTTTAGCTTGATGATTTGATGTTTACAACATGTTGCCCGAGGGCATTTTATAGCGAGAAATATGTTTTTTATGTGATGCTTTAAATAGGAATATGTTTGAAAGAAAATTAAAGAAATGTGTTTTACACGCCTTAATTTGGTCCATTCTTGATTTTTCGCTTTGTTGCTTATATTATACTTCTATAAACCCTGTAGAGATCATTTTAAGCATAGTGCAGGTGTTTGATGCAGAGCCAGAGCGAATATTGTTTTATTATTCATTATCATCTTAACTTTCACTTTCTATAACTGTGAATGCGCAGCTCAGGGAAAGAACGGAAAAACTGTGGGAGGGGGCCCTTGGAGTCATATCTGGCCCCGGGCCTTTGAAGTCATAATCCGTCCCTGCCTCTCTCTGGTTTGGTTACGTCATCTAACCCTGTGTATTTATATTCCGGTTTCTGTTCAGTTCTAGGTGGTTATCATTTTGGTTTAGTCAGGGAGTGGTGCGTGTACATCTGTTTTTGATTAAAGGCTAGAAGTGATGTACTGTTTGTTGTTTACCAAACCGACACCATGCTGGTTAGTAATGATGAGCCAATTCCTTTTTTGGTTAAACTGCAGGATGACCGAAAGGGGGAAAATGAAGGTTAACAGCCTAGTGGGGACCAGCATACAAAACACTGGTGGCCAAGATTGAACTAATTTCCTTTCAACTCATGAAAATATACAGCATTAAAATAACTCATAAACTATGGTGTTCACTGCAAACAAAGATATGAATCTACAAATGGTTAAATACTAACCAATATGTGGCTAAAAGATGTTTCTTCAAATATATTGATGTTCTAACCTGGTTAAAGCATCAAGCTCCCTCACACAGATGCAATATACCACCATGTGGAATGGAAAACAATATAGATTTTATAAGTGTATTGCAATATTGAAGTGAAAAAAATCAATAGCAGCTCTTATAGCAAAAACAATTGTTCGTAGTTCTGAGAAATGAATCATGTCTACACATAATTGTTTATACAGTATTATGTTCTCAAATTGATATTTGTCTAGGTTGATTATTTAAATTAGACCTGAAATACAGAGAAGTTGCGGTGGTTCTGTTGGTAGTATTTAAGTTGGTTGCACTGTTGTATGACTAGATGTCAAACATGCAGTTAACAAGAAATTTGAAGGGGTCATGAGACACGGCTATAACTAATATTATGGTTTGTTTTAGATCTAATGCAATGTGTAAACACAATCTAGGGTTCAAAAGCGCTGTAATTTCCACATACCGTGCATGTTTGTATCTCCTCTTTGCTCCGCCTCTCTGAAACGCGCAGATTTATTACAAAGCTCATGGTTCTGAAAAGCGGGGTGTGGTATGATTGGCCAGTTAACCAGTGCGTAGTGATTGGTGGAATACTGCAAGCGGGTGACGGAGATGTAAAGCCTCTTACCATATTTGGAACATCAGGTTGCACAGCAATTGTACTGACAGGTACACCACCTTACTTGCGTTTGCATTTGGGCGATCTCAGTCAAATCATACTACGAACTGATGTAGATTTGTGGGGGTATGGTTACACGAGGTGTTTCAGGCAGGTCTGGGTGAGCATTCGTTTTTACACAATGCGTCTTTTGTTCCAAGACTTTCATTTTTGCAATTTTACGTGTCTAATACATGCATGGGCAGCTTATGACACATCAAAGACACAGAAAAACAGATATTTGCTACGTATGACCGCTTATAAATTTAAATGCTGACCTCCCAAGAGTTCATATGACAGGTAAAGCAACCAATCACATTTCCTTTTGTGCCACATCATATTTAGGGGAGTGAAAATGTTCCAACAGTTACAGACCAGTGTGCTATCCTTTGTCAAAAGTTAACAACAACGTTTCTGAGTTTTACCAATCAGATGACGACTTCAACATGCTGAAATGTTTCCAGTAAAGAGTGCCGTATGATTCAAAATTATAACACTGTGCTCTGGTGTACTTGATTCTGATTGGCCAGTCATGACATTGAAAACTCTGTTTTTTCCTTATAACAAGTGCTCAGAACTAACAACACAGGGTCACTAGGTCACTTTGGTTTAACATTTGTTTTTCCCGCATGACGAGTAATCTCATCATTTAAAAATCAACCGTTCCCCGCCAAAGACGAGTTATTACGTCAATCAGTGTTTGTACTGTTGTACAGCAGGTGGGGCTGTTACACACCTTTTGGAAAAAGTACAGAATCTCTGAACCTAGACCATAGATATTTTATCGGTTTTTAATGTGTAATCTGGGTGGAGTCTTTGACAAAAAAAAATATTATCTGAGTTGTTTAATCAAAGTGATTCATTTTTGAAGAAACCTTGCCACATTTAAGGAGTGATAAAAAAAAGAACAAATGAAGATAAAGGAATACAGTTTATTTTGTTTAAAAGCAGAGACTCTGTTCTTTCATTGGACATATTTTAACTGTTTGTCCATATATTCATTAAACATTCATAGTCATTCAAATTTGGTGAAAATGTAAAAAAAAAACGATGGCGGTGGCTAGCAACTTTAAAAAAAGGCTGGCTGGAAAGAGTTAAAAAGAACACAAATATTTATTTGACTCATGTAAAGATAAGTAAATACAGTAAAATAACTACCTACTTTATATTTCAGACAGGAATGGAGAGAGGCGAGCTGTAAAAAAGACATAAAATATAAAACATCACGAAGCCTCAAATTACACTTTAGTACCTCAACTAAATTCCCATTGAGAGATGTCAGAGAATGCCGCAGTTATTGGTCTGCAATAGAACATCATTAGGACAGAATAACAAATTTAATAAACTTATTGTGTCTTGGATCATGTGTTAGACCATGGCATTGCACTCACTAAGGTCCTATAAAAATACTGTTGAAACATCATTAAATAACTTCAACGGTACGTTTTTCAACTGAAGTTTTTACTTAAAATTTGTAAGTCTGTTCTTTTAACAGGAAACATGAAATAGCAGAATGTGATGTCACTATGAGTTGAGATCTTCATACGGATGATTCTGAAACCTAGTTTCACAGGTCGTACCCTCATGTCTCCGGTCATCTCTTAATCCTTTATTAATCAAAGCTTACAAACACATTGATACAGAGCAAATGAAGAGACTAACTAATCCTGAAGATAAAACAACTGTCACTCCGTTTGGCATGTGCTAGCGACCTCTGACCGTTTGTTAACTTGCATAAAAATGGAGGATCTGAAAGACCTATCCTGTCTGTAAGAGCACACACAGATGTGATATATGAAAGCTCGTTTTGAAGGAGTAAATATCATTACTCTTCCCAGCTTCAATAAGCACTGAGCCGAAAATGCCAAGCACCTCCATAAACAGCCAGAGAAGCACAAGATCTCCCCTGAGAAACACACAGTGGAGAATCACTTTTCAGATTCTTTCCAAAATAAACACCGTGCTGATTGAAATGTCTCTTTGAGACCACGTCAAAGTTTTTTCAATAATTGTGGTTTTTCGTTTAAAAAGCTGTTCTCACGAAATAATATGGACCCTGAGAGGAAGGGATTTGAGTAACATCAGAACAATATTGAGCTTCAGCGTATCATATCTAAGCTTGTTCCCGAGGAAAACGTTGAGTTTGGAGGATTTGAAGCCAGTGAACTATCTGAGCTCTTAACTCCACAGTATATGACTCAATGAGGGTATCAAATGGCAAACGAAACTTGGAGTACGTTTACACGATAAAAAAATTGAGAAATTTTCCTTCGCGTATATTAAAAGTTTTACGTACACACGACAGCGTAATCAAAATGATCTGCATTCACATTGATCCAGGAAAACAAATAAAACGATATACTATGCTTGCCAGTCTAGTGGATGGCACTGTTCCACTGTAAAGAAACCCTACATGACACTGTTTTAATCTAAAAGCGCTTTTCACACACGTTGTCGGCGTGTATGTGTGTTTACAGTAGTGTGCAAATGCTATGGAAGTTTCTCAACATGCGTTCTTCAGCGGTCTAGTGTCCTCGTATTCTCGCTCTACGTCATCAAAAACCATCAAAGTATGGTTCCAAAACTCAAGAACAGAGAACGGATGAGAGTCTCCGGATGTGTTCTCGATATCAAGGATGCATTGAAGTCCCAGAAGTCACTGCAGCGCTTCCATCCAAATTCATTCTTCCGAGGCTGCCTAGTATCGGTCTCCAGGAGAACACAAGTCTGTTCTTTGCGTTCTTGGAATTGAGAAACGGCGTATGTCTTGGTTGGTTGTAGTTGTGCAGTACATCTTTTTGCTGGAGAAATGATGATAAGTAAGTCACGTGGCACAAACATGCAGCATGGAGGCCACCATTATTGTTTGGGGAATACTCAAGCATGCCTACAGACTGAACACGTAATACGTATGACCTCATCGTTTTTGGAAAACGCCGTCATTTTCGAAAACTTGCACTTTGAGACCCGTTTGCCAAAGTTTGCATTTTTAGTCCCCCAAAATGCCATTTTCGTGCAAATGAACAGCCAAAACACATACAAAGTTTTCTGGTTATAGTAAAAATACGATCTTGTGAAAACGACCTAATGATTCCTGTATGTTTACTACCGTGGTACAATGTACTCCTAAAAAACATTAATGCCACAGCAAACGATGCTGCAACTTTTTGGAGTTGATTTACCAATGGTGTGAAATCCGCTGTTTCATGTTTAAGATTAATGGCTTGCTGTAAAATTGGAAATTTTGGACTGTTTCTACCCAGCCCCATACTACCCATAAAACATCATTAAAGTTACATTAAGGATTGTAGCCGAATGGAAGATAACACCAAGATAAATCTCCAAAAGATCCCAAAGGCTTGTTGAAATGCAGCGCTCATTAGCGCCCACACCCTTACAGTACATCACTGAAGACTGCTGCAGATTACCATGTGTACTATGGTAAGTATAGTGAACAGCTTCACTATAGTAACATTGCTGTGGGTTCAGGCGTTTTTAAACGTGGGACATTCAAACGGACAGTGAATTTGCAGCAATAAAACTACCCAGAGTCATTCCATTTAAATGGGTTTTGTATTTCGGACAAGAAGAGGGTTTGGGTTTATGAAAATGAGCAAAAAAACAATTTACTCACCTTCATGTCATTCCAAACCTGTATGACTTTATTTCTTCTGCACAAAAGACGATATTTTGAAGAACGCAAACAACAAGCAAACAACACTAGACCCCTTTGACTTCTATTGTATGGCTAGAAAACCACTGAGACATTTCTCAAAATATCTTTTTGTGTTTCACAGAAGATAGTTTCATGTCATGATTTTCACAACACGGAGAACCCAAGTGCAGGCAACACAGGGATGAAGGGGTTAACAGGGACTTTATTGACAAAAAAAGACAAAAAGGCAAAACAAAACCCACGAGGGGGAAAACAGGACAGAGTATATTAAACTCAAACAGGGACAAGGATACACTAGACTAAACAAACACTTAGAATTACACTAAACTCACAAGATACAAGGTAAAAGAATAAGAAAACATCAACTTCTGGGAACAATGACAAGGGTGACTAACCAGACAGGATACCAAGACAAGGTAGCACTTCATCTAACCAGGACAGAGTACAGGGAACAGCTTAATGAACGACAACATCAAACAATCCAAGAGCACAAGACAATAGACAAGAGGGTGTTTTAAAGGGAAACGAACATAGGATAATTGGCAGGGACAGGTGTGGGTAATGAAACAATAATGGGAAGGTAACAAGGAGACGAGATGGAGGGAAAACACAGACAAGACATGAGAAGGCGCATGTCAGCCAATATGTAAGCAAAGACATGTCCTTCCCACACAAAACACAAGGACTCATGCCATGACTCCACTGCAAGACAAGAATAACCATGACATGATAGTGGAATCATGACAGTTTCATATACCGATCTTAAACCAAGAACACTCGTCATGGTGCACGTCACTAACTCATTTACAAACTTTTTAAAGGGGGAACCATTTCCTTCCATCAAAACATATCCCCAAATACTCACTTGCTTGGCTTTTAAATGTCAGGGTATTTTTTTAGAAGCAAGTTTTTATTGGAATAAGATAATTGTGTATACTTAGACAAAGGGGTCGTATTCTTTTATTACATTGCATTATTTTCGGAAAAAATTGAACCACCTTGTTTAACAGTTTGCAAAGTCGGAAAACACTTTCACAGGTTAGCTGCTACACTCCCCCATTTATCTGTAATTTCTCTCCATTTTCATGGATTTGCTATGTTTCAGAGCGTTCTGTTTTAATATTAATAAAACTAAGTCGGAGAAAAATCTCATTTTGTGGCGCACCAGCTGAAAACTGCACTCCCCAGGTGCCTGTTTGAAGACGAAGAGTTTGACCTTTTTCAGATAAACTCCTAGAGAGCGTGTAATGAAATGAACCTCCCACATCCATCCGCACAGAAGTGAAGTCATGAAGCCAGTTTTATCCCTGCATTCAGGTAAGACCGGGCATTCGCCATGACACGCACAAATACATCCTATAGATGAATAATTGAAAGGCACCCATTAGTAATGAATTTTCACTTCCACTCATTCTCTTTCAGTACTGTATTTCCTCTCTGAATCGATATGTTACATTATTTTCTTTGTGAACGCTGAGGGTTTGAAACCAGCCATTAGTGGACGAAGAGCTTGATGGATGAGAGTGAGTCCATATGAGTCTGCTGCATTGGTGTGTGTGTTTCCCATTCATTAAATATGTATGCAAATGTTTTAAAGGAATAGTTCACTTAAAAAAGGAAATCTATGCCAATTATTTATTCAGACTTTTTTCAACTTTTAGGCAATTTGGCTAAAAGTCTTTTGTAAAAGACACATGTCATGGCTGCTTCTTCCGCAAACTGCTAAATCAATTTGTTATGATTATATTGAAGCATCTGTTTAGATTTTACTGAACCCTTGTTGAGTCTTGACATCAAAAAAGATAAGTCTTTGAAAAAAAATCTATAAAAAAAAAGGGAAATAAACATGCGGTTATGGATGTAACAAAAAAAGGATGCAGTTTTTGGAAGACAATAAACTTTGTAGGATTTCTGTTAAATAAAATGCACAATCCTGAAGCAATGATACCCAATGAATGGAGAAGGGATGCTTCTTTATAGAACATCAAATAGTTACTTTATATTCTTTTTCATGTGTCAATTTATGAGGAATACATAGCGTTATGGATGTGACAGTCCTGAAAATGGCTCTTACCTGACTATGAAAAATCATCCACTCAAAATCAAACAAATGCTTTGCAAATTTGAAGAGAAATCTCACATGGGTATTTGAACCACCAAATGTTTAAATCTGTGCTTTTGCAATGGTAAAAACAAAATTTTTCGTGGTAAGGTTGACATTTTCACAAAATCGCCCTGTGGGCAACTTTCTGCAAAAATTGACACATATTTTGTTAAAATAAATGATTATATTTATTAGAATGAGCTTTGTGGCAAAGAGAATCAAGCAGTTGAAGCAAACCCTTGGTGAATTTTGTTTTTGTTTTTGTTGTGACTTATATTCAAATGGGAGTCATTTATATTCCATCCTTGAAGCAATATGATTGAGAAAAATGAAACTTCAAAATTTTACCCTAATGATGTTTCAAAAGTGCATTACATAGCAATAAAATATTATTGCTCAGCGCGTTTAAATGGCTGCCGCAAAGTCTTTGAGATATAAGTTTGGTTTCATTCAGATGTCATATGTACACATTGTTTAGATCTCTTCTGCAGACCGTTTGTTTCTCAGGAGAAATGCCTGAGAAGCACAAGCTAAAGCAAAAATCTCAATTTGATTTCTTTTTAATATGATTGTCAGCCAGGAGAACATTATTTATTATGGATTTTCAAGAAAAAAAGTTTTCAAAGTTAGACACTCGGACTATTTACCTTTTAACACCATTCAATTCACCTTTAGTCAAATATAATACTCTTGAATTTTTCTTAATAAATATTCAGTTGCTGACAATTTTTCTGGAGTTCTTGAATTTGTTGCCCACCAGTTTTTTTTTTAGAAAAAAATCAATAATTCAATCAATAATTCATTGATTTGCACTAAACTGAGGTCAAACCTGGTTCAGTTTCAATAATATTTATGAACAGCTTGTTCTCGTTCATGATATATTCATCTGGTAACATGCCTTACAGGCACTATGTGGTCATTTCATTTCAGACCAGCCACTGCTGGAGTTCTCTGTTTGAATCCTCTCATCCTCAGAAGTGTTCTGAAAACAAGACTCTTACATTATAACTGGACAATCACTCAGATAGCTGTGTTTTTGAGGGATGTCGACACGTGTAGAATCATCACTAGGTTTCCCTATAAATGAGTAAATAAAGCAACATGACATTATGACAGAAAATCAATTATGAATGTACACATGTGTGTCACAGAACGTACGTGCAAAGAATGCACCGGAGAACAAGGAGTTATCCAACAGACTTTTAATAATCCAACATGTAATACAAGCAGAGGAGAACCAGAAGCACGGGAGAACCAGAAGCGGGGGAGAACCAGAATCACGGGAGAACCAATAACTCAGCATTATATGAACACATCACAGACAAGATAACTAACAGAACAGGCTATATGTATTGTGGAGGTGATGGCTGTCAGGTGTGATGATTACAAATCTGGTTCAGGTGATGAGCAGTAGGGAATGCTGGGAGATGTTGTGCGCTGGATCTGACTGATAACAGGGGAACTGAGACAATGTGATGAGATGACAATTTGTCATGATTAGATTAGAAATTACATGCACAATATTGACGTAAACTTAGGTGTCCCGTATGAGGAACGGGTGACAGTAAACAGCCTACAAGACAGATTTTGAAGTGTTTTAGGAAAATGTACAGCATTAAAAGATGTACTTTTAGAATTGTATTGTTATTTTTACAGATTATTTATTATTATTTTAAAATGGGGGGGGATTACAATGCAGAAAATGCTGCGAATTTTCAAGAAAAAATTGTCATTTTATATGAAAAAAGCCATTTGCACAATTTCGTTTATTTTACAGTACTTTACTGCCGTCTGCAGCTGTCACAAAAAATAACATTTTTACAGTGTTTTTTAATAGTGTATTAACAACAAATATCTTTTTGAAATATGAACCAACATCTGTACAAACTTTTGAGCTTATCCAAAACAATTAAATAAATCTTATACATACAGTATAGTGCACTGTAGTAATGGGAGGGGGAGAATATTTTCTTCAATGTTTTTTTTAAACACCACCTCACGTTCAATTCATTCATGAAAATATGATATGTATGGTAAATGAAGAATACAATAAACTTTTATTTGGGAAAAAAGGCAAACTGTCATGTATAGTATTAAGGCATAGGTTTTATTCTTATACCACAATATAACAACAGAAATCTCACAGGGATACATTGAATTGCTTTGCAACATACAATATATGCTTCTTATGCCAAGTCCTTTTTTTTATTCTTTTTAGATCTGAGCTCCGGTTAACACTGGACGCACAACTGCACAAACGCACGCATTTTTATTAAATATCTCATAATATGTTTGAAAAGGGTGTGCGGAACGACAAATTTTGATCAAAGTTTTTGATCATAATATATTGTAATATAAAATTAAGATACATATCGATGATATTGTTTTGTCATATTGTGTGATGTTCCTCAGCTCTAATCACAACAGTTGCCCTGGCATCTCTTCTCTTTAATATATAACCGTAGGCAGAGTGAGTAATCGGCCGGCTGGCTGTAGGTGTCAGTGGATAATTTGTCAGCTTTTGTGGCTGATTTTGTATCAAGGCTGACTGAGAGTGAGGTGGCCGATGATTCATCTCTCCTTCTGGGGACAGAGTTAGAGGGCTAAACGCCACCAACCAGCTACACAGAGAAAAGAGATATATGCAGATGAATAGGATGACAGTGTCTTTTCACATTAAGTGGTCCACAGACTACATGTTCATGTGAAAGCATTTAACCCAGGTCACTATAGCTGTATGGATTTGGTGTCCAAGAGGTTTTTAACATGACTCAGTAATTGATAGCAATATATACACTCACAGGCAGTTTGTCATACAAAGAGCTATCCACTGATAAGGCCACCCACACACTAAATAAACACTCTGAATAATCTGTTACATCACTGGTCATCATGTCATAAGGCCACAGCTAACAGCATGCCTTGCAGAAGTGCCACAAAGCTACTAAGATTCAGAGAAGCTGACCAGTACCTGCCCAGAGGACCTGCTCTGAGGTTCTCTTTCATGGAGGAGGTCTGATGCAATTCTCTTTTATTATCATATGACGCGAAAACATGTTTTTCTGTGTATTTGGTGTGTTATAAGTTGCCCATGCATGTATTAGACACGTAAAATTGCACAAATTAAAGTGACGTAACAAAAGATGCATTCTATCTAAAAGCGAATGCCCACCCAGACCTGCCTGAAACACCTCGTGCAACCACACCCCCATAAATCTACGTCATTTCGGGGAAGGATTTGACTAAGACAGCCTAAATGTAAACTCAAGTAAGGTGGTGTATCTGTCAGTACAATTGCTCTGAACCTGATGTTCCAAATTTGGTAAGAGGCGTTACATCTCTGTCACAGGTTTGCAGTATTCCACCAATCACTATGCACTGACTAACTGGCCAATCATAACACACCTCGCTTTCAGAGCGATGAGCTTTGTTAAAAGTCTGCACGTTTCAGAGAGGCGAAAAAAACGTTTTTTAACCTTTAATCACTTCATTACATCTAAAACAAACCATAATATTCGATTAAGTCGTGTCATATGACCCCTTTAAAGTATCAAATTAGTCTCCGATGTTTCTCATGAAATAGCGATCAGGATATATGTAATAGTAATAGTCAGGAACATATGTGAGAATTTTTCAAATACATGAAGAGTATGGAGGTGTAAAATAAATGACTATAGAGGTAAAATAATCTAGATTTTGGTACATTTGTTGAGAAATGTGTGACTTCATTTAGAGATCTTTTATAATATTGACTTTTAGATACAGACCTGACAAATCTGAACTCAGTTTGTGAATTTTCTTCTCAGACGTCAGGGGACTTGAGCCTTTTTCATTTGCTCTCCGTTTAATGGTATCGATGTGGCAAAAATGAATCTTATTTGTGATTTTTCTTTTCACTTCTGCCTTTAACAAACATTTCTCTAGGTCTAATATCACCATAACAAAATGTTACATGATGCTTCTTTTAAAATGATTTTCTTTTAGGGCATGTGTTGTTTTTAAATAATCACCCTTTTTTAATCACCAAGTTGTAATTACCATAATGCGTCAGCACGTTTAATTTCAAATTGTTTTGTTTTAACCATTATTCTCAATAGAGATTGGCATTACATTCTCATTACTGCAAAGCAGCATTTTGTTCTGTCATAACACTACTGGCACAGAGGAAACTGTTATTGCTCAGATCTTGCTCTTGTATAGTTCAGGAGATTTGATTATTGAAAACTTGAGATCTCTTCTAAAACTCAAATGGAGACGTTTATGAGATTTGTAAAATATCTGGGACACAGATGAAACTTAATCAAAAGTTTCCATTTGCTCTCTATTCAATCTCATTGATGTCTAGGAGAAATAACTGAGATCTCATCCGTGATATAATCTTCATATGGGCGCACAGATATTCTGACTGCAGCTACAACTTTAAATTACTATTGTTTGAATTAGCTTTAACATTTGTGGTGTGTTTAAACCAGGTATACTGCAGTTTCAGGACATGGTGCTGTGTGTTAATGGAGGAGAGAAAGAAAGCTGTTGGTATGTCTGTTGGGATGGGTGTAGTACTCAGAAAACATCTGTCAAGCATACTCGGAGCTAATCACTAACATACGGCTCTTCACACTCAAACATAAACAGACAACACACACACACTAATAAAACACACACTGCTGCCTATCATCCATCAGGAGCATTCTGCATATTGCTAATACGCATTATAATTATACCGTAAACACTTTGTTGTAGTTATGCATCTAGTTGACAGAAAGTTACTTTTATTGGCAACCATTTGTTAAAAGATAAATGAATATTAAACATTAACAAGTCTTTATCTTTACAGAAAAAATGTTCGTATAACAGCATGCAAAGCATTCTCTGAACCAGAAATCGATATTTACATTTAATCATTTAATCAATCAGACGCTTAAATAACTAAATGTTAAAATGTAAATGTGTATTTCTGGTTCTCAGAATGCTATGCATGAGGGGTTTTTTTTGATCATTTTCAGTATTTTTCTAAGTTTGGTTCCCAGAATGCTTTGCATGAGGATGTATTTATATTTTGTCTGTACGGAAAAAGACTTGTTAATGTTTAGTGATCATTTATCTTTGAAAAAACTGTTGCCAGTCAATAATATAAATGTAAATCTAACGTAAGTTACTGGCAAACTGCTGCCAGTTATACTGTAATTTCTACAGACTTTTTGACGGTGTAGAAAAAGCTAAATTGTGGCGAAGTCATGCATTCGTTGTTTTCATTCATGTACCAGACATTTTTTATTTGAACCTGCAAACTTGTTCCATTAGATTTAAAGTCGTCTCTATGCTACCCACATTTATATCTCGATCGAATATCTCATTCGTACATTTTTGTACAATATATTTTTGTGCCAGTGACGTTAGGTTTAGGGATGGGGCTCCAGCATTTGTAATTGTATGTTTCTGTACGAATCACTACATACGAATTCCTACAAATGAACCATCTTGTAAAATAGTTAAAAATTCCAGTGGGATCAGGTTGAATATTATTTATCATCCAGCCCCAAGACTGGTTTTATAAAGTCGCTTTAGTGCACCTGTTTCCATCAAACAGTCATGATGTCTTAAAGTCTAGGCTCAAACCCTTTTCTAAAATGCATGTGGTGTGCGTGTGGAAGCTTTGGTTGTCATGGTAATCTCGCCGCCATCATCCCACGTCGGGTGTCCCGAGTTTCCCTGCCGCTTGGCAGAATTCCTTCCATTCCCATTCGCCAGTCAGCCTTACCTTCTAATGCTATTACGGCATTACGACTAAAGCACACCAGTCACGGAAAAAAACAGGTTTACGACCAACACATTACAGCAACCTCCTGTTTCACCTTCTATTAATGTTAAATCCCCCTGAGAACATCTAAAGCTGAATGAATGAGGAGGCAGATAAATGTTTCAAAGATGGCTGCATCAGACTGTGGCATTGGATGCTACTATGTCATATAGCTGTGTTGCTGTATTCGTGTTTGGATCAAACTTGCTTTTATTTCTTGTTGCAAGGTCTTGTTGATTTTTTGTTACTGATGATGGTAGAAACAATACGAGGAATAAATCTTTTATTATCACCGGCTTTTCTGTCACAGTACCGCAAATACCCCTGTATGGTATCCATGGTATAAGCCGAATAATTGAAATGGGACGTTCAATTATTTGAAAGTTAATGCTTACCCCGAGGTGGTAATGCGGCCACTTGTTTCTACATTCTCTGATGAAAAAAAGAGTTGTGCCCCAAATGACATACTATGCACTACCAGTGTTGGACAAGTTACTCTGAAAAAGTAATTAGTTACTAGTTACTAGTTCAACAGTTTAATTAAATTCCTGTACAAATGACTCTCTCCAAAAAGTATCTAATTACTTATTAGTAATTAATTATATAACCTACATCAACCTTGATTAGATCAGTGATTCAAAGAAACATGTGAAATGGCTCTTTTAATTCATTCGAATGAATAATATAAAACTACATAAAGTTGTATTATTAAAAAAACGAATTATTAAAAAGTTCATTTGGCAGATGCTTTTATCTAAAGCGATTTACATTGCACTATACATTTATTTCTAAGTATGCAATCCCTGGGATCCAATTCCCATGACCTTGGCGTTGCTAGCGCCATACTCTAACCACTGCGCTACAGGAAAGCTCATAACACTATAGGTGTGAATAAAACTCAATTTGTACATTATACCTTTGATGTAATTATTAGTTGCTTTGTCCATCATGACCTCAATCATCATCACACTGAAGCCTAATTCTCTCTGCAGGTTAGATTTCATCAAACAGTGAGTAATAGTTTTGCCTTTCTACCACTATGTAAGCGTCCAGCTCATGTTTTCTTATCTCTGTGTGTGAGTGTTTGCAATACCACCCCTCATATGTGAGAGGTGTGGTGTCAGACACTCAGTGTGATCGCTGGCAGACAGTCAGTCAGTGCGGCCCGTCTGAGATGACCCTCATTAACAGACATCAGTTTCAGAGGCCAGAGTCACGCTCATTTCATTTGTGGAGCAGAATCCATAAATCAGCATGACTTATGATGAATCCTTCTCGCTCGAAACACCATCTCAGGTCTTATTGAACCGTTCAGTGACAGCCGAAGGAAAGTTCACATCAAAACACGGGAGGAAGTGAGTGACACTGAACTCAATCAATGAGATAGAAACAGGGTCTCTCTCATCCACAGGCACAATATAATGACGCATACGGGATTATCGCTGAAGATTTTATGGCAAAAAGAATTAATTTCAACAGAGATAAATGTGTTGCACATTTAGTAGTAACGAGCTTAGTGTATCAGATGCAGTCCGAATGCATGATCCGCTATCAGCCAAATGTTTCTAAGACATACAGGTACAACAGGTCTGGAATATGTTTGTCATTGGCTGTATTTCCAACACAAGGGGTCATACGGCGCAAATTTTCTGTGTCTTTGGTGTGTTACAAGTTGCCCATGCACGTATTAGACACATAAAATTGGCGTATATTCGTTATCAAATAGAGAGAGTTTCTTTTTAACTAAATGAAATTTTTATCAACGCTATTGTACAGGTTGTTGTTAAAACGTCACAGGTCAAAGAGCATACAGATCACATTACAATTAAACATGGCGGAGGCAGTAAGTCCGAAATGTATATAAACTACTCCCATACCATATAGAACGCACTGTTTTAATAGGACTGTTTCGATAGGTAGGTACTTGTTCAAATTCAGTACGTACTGTCGCATCAGCAATTTTGCATGTACAGATCCCTTGGCGTAAGTAAATTTCATATTCAACCTCCCAGAAACACCTCATGGGTGGCCACTTCCACGAATGAGGGCTTTTCCTTTCCATTAATGATTGGATAACAAACATCTTCTTTGATTCAAAATAATGGCAAGTAGGGTGGCTGCGATATCTGTTAACATGCCAACATCCATTGCTTTGACTTTTGTCAAGACCTGAGAGGATTTCCTAATAAGGTTCAGTGTAACTCAGGCTATGAGTAATAATGTGAATAGTGGACTAAATGGCACTGACAAGATGACCAACTGATGTCCGGCTGCCAGTAATCAGACCTGTTGCTCAGAGGAAAGAGCAAGACATTAGCTATTGCCAGGTCATGGGTTCAATCCCAGCGATTGCACATGTTTAGATACAAATGTATAGTATAATGTAATGTAAGTAGCTTCGGATAAAAGTGACTCCCATATGCGTAAATGTAGCATCGCTTGGCTCTTTTCCATTGCCTGCCATTCAGAGCCAATGTACTTTGTGATGTCATCCATTCATTGAATCTCAGTTATTGTCCACTCTGCTGTCCGTATATCAGCATCAGTTTAATGGATATTGCTACATATACAGTACAGTACATGTAGAAAGCTGATGTGTGATATCTGTGTCGAGTGTTTGTGATATCAAGAGTAGGCGATGACCAATACATAGGCCGATAAGTAAACTCATAGTATATGAAAAGGAAATGGCTCTCATTTACAAAGATAATTGGCTTGTGCTTTTAGAGCAGCGCTGTCTGGTTTGTTTCACAGTCACATCCGCACTTTTATCCAGCAAATATCAATATACCAGATTTTCGCCGGATAACAACCATTAGTGATAAATGATGAAGCTCTGACTGAACGGTGCACTGGACTTTTCATCCTACAGGTATGAGCGAATGGCTTTCAACACTCTTGTCTTTCCTCTCCAACTCCTCTCTGACACACGACTAGGTCTTTGTAGATTTGAAAGCTAGAGGAGTCGATCAGTCATTGTTAACTCTGAACAAATGATGCTCATTCATTCGTTTAAAACGGCTCGTACAAAATGTTTCAGGCCGTGCTGAGAAACAGGTGCACAGCAGTATTACATGTTCCGTTGTGAGCAATACAAAAACATGCTGTTATATTCACAACTAAATTTGAAAGGCTTGCAGTTTGAACACATGCTGTATGTAAAATGATTTTCTAGTTTCACATGACACCCAATAGGGCGAAACACTTTGCTTAGTAAACATGCAATGCATGCAAATGAGACACAAACAACACTCCTGAATAATGTACTCGCGGTACCGCATAGTCATAGTTCTCCAGTAGTATTTACGGTGAAATTGCATTTTGAGGTGTGTTGTATCCCTTTTGGGAATATTACTATGATATTCGGGACATTCGTCACCACCTAAGGCAGCGCAAATAATGAATTTTTATTGTTTTTCACAGACAATCTGCTAAGAAAGTGTAGTCGAGGCTGGAAGCTTTTTAATCTCCGGCTTCATCTCCTATCACGGCAACAATTAAGAAAAGTTTCTCAGAGTTTTGTGATTAAATTACAACCCCGGGGAACTCTGAAAACGCTAGTCCTCTGGTGTAACAATGAATTATCATTTCACGATTGGGCATTTTTACGCAGTAAGTGGATAGTTTTATTGTAACGAGAAGGGTTTTTACTTTATACATCAGCTTCGGAAAACTTCCCCTAGCCTGCTGATCGAGTTAAGTAGGGAAAATCCACGCCTTGCCAACACCTAAAGCCTCTGATCCGTCTTTAAAACATTCTCGAAAAGCAGAGCAACAGTCGCTGGCCTTTGATCTATGGAGCAAACAGCAACTGCAATCTGAAATGTAGATTTCTCATATGTTTGATGTGATCCCAGTAGATACAGATGGACTGACAGTATGATAGATGTGAGATGGGAGTGAAAGGTCATTAATTCGGGCTTTCCAGGTGAAAGAGGGGACATCTGTGTGCAGACTTTTGGGTGGAGGTGGTGGGATAGAGAGCTTGGATAAGGAAGCAATCCACTTTAAATGTCTTGGTTTTGGTAGGGGACTCATTTGGGGACTGTTTTGTGCAAATCTTGCCCTCTTTATGTCTATGGTCACACTCGCCAATAAAAATAGAACGAAAACAGACTAAACCCCCGCTGGTATCATTTCTCTTTTCCATCATATAAACCTTTTCAAGATAAAACTGGAGTAGGTCGAGCATAACCATGAATTAAGCATGCAGTTTGTGAAATATTGATGTAAATGATAATGACTGTGTTTAAGCAAAAATAACTATTATTTTCTTCATTTACTGCATTTATTTGTCATTTTTAAACCTGTATGACTTTTATTGATCTTCAAAACTCAAAAAAAAAGATTTTTTAAAGAACATTGGTAATAAAACGATAATGACCCCCCTTGACAACCAATGGATGGCCACAAAACCACTAAAACATTTATCAAAATATCTCCTTTTGTGTTCCACAGAAGAGACAAATACAGGTTTTAAAGGAAAAAATAAAAGTGAATAATGATGACTTCGTATTTTTGGGTGAACCTTTGAGGCTTGGTGTAAAAGCATAGACCACTTAACAAGATGTAAATACTCATCCAAAGGCACTTTCAGTTTCATTAATTTAATTTTTTACATAATTTCTTAAATATAATTTAACATTTAAATTCAGTTGTAAATGTTCTGTTTTGGATTAAAAACTAAAATGGGAGTCCTAACGGCATGAGAGACAGGATATACACTACACTTTACTATCGGGGTGGATTAACCCTTTAAGTTCAAGAGAACTTGGTTTTGTAGGAAGTTTGTGCATAGATTCGCATTTGTAGGCTGGTACTGGATTTTCTCACTAATGGGACCCAAAGGTTTAGAGTAAATGTTTGTCGGTGGTGACATTTCTGTAGTTTTCACAGGTATTCCCCAGGGGCGTGTCCTCTCGCCCCTCCTAGTTATTGTTTATACCGAAAGTGCTGCATAACTCTCAAATTGATTTAAAATTGCAGATGAAACTGTGCTAGTGAGTCTATTGAGTAGAAATGAAATGTCTTGGTGCTGTTATAAATTATTTTTTAATTATTTTTTAGAATTGAGTGTAACAAAGGACAGTCACCTGCTCCTGTAAACATTGAAATCAATGGTCAAGCTGTTGATCTTGCAGATAATTACAAATATCTGTCAACCATAAAATATCACAGACTGACCTCTGAAGCCTCATGAAGCATCACTGGTAGGTCACTGATGATTTATTAGTTTATGTGAATAGTTTCTTCAGTGAATCTATATTTGCTAGCTTTCCAGGTTTGCGTAATTAAGCATGAGACACACAAAACACGCTTTAGATTAGTTATTAGTTATTATGGTCATATCATCAAAGAAAAGATTAGGACTGTCTGACTTGAAATAAAGAAAACAGAAAAGAAAATGTACTCTGTTTTATATAGGATAATCAACAATGTGGAATCTGATAAAGCAACATAAATCAATGTTGATTTTAACCAGAGGAAAGATTGAATGTACAGTTAGTGAGTGTATAAGTGTCTTCCAAGTGGTCAAATTTACAGTGAAACAGTGCAACCAGGTGGTGGAAGCGTATCTAACATGCATATGGAGGATCGGATCTCCCCAGGCTGAATAATCAATCAAGTCTCTACAACATTTGAACCAAAAAACATGTCAAAGGGTTAGTGCAGCACTGCTTTCCATCTCTGAAATCATATGTTGAGTATGTTTAGTGACTTGTTAATAGACAAGATGTCACTTGCGTTTATGGAATGTTTTATTGACTCTGTTAATATGCAAAAAGGTTTATTATGCAGGAAACATATCCGACATACATACAGTAAATAGATACTGCATGAGCATAACTATTTGGCAGAAAATGTCGAATTACCCTGAAACAGTTTTCTTCTTGGCCTTGTTTAAAGCTCACTAACTCAACCATTAAAATGAGCTCAGAAGTCCCAATTGTAATTATGTAATATTGATGAGGCGTTTGTAATGGTACGTTCAGGGAACACTCAATGCAGATAATCCAAAAGGGTTTCATATCATACAAGGGGGACAAAAATACAGGCATAAGCAAATCACCATATACATAAATGTAATGTATTTACATTAACATACCAGACAAGGAACCAAACTAAGAAGAGAATTTGATGGGGATTAACTAATAATGTCCAAATGATGGGTGAGACGGGTGCAAAGGATTATGGGGAGTGTAGTTCGTTGGTGAGAGAGGGCTGACAGCGTTCATGTGCAACATGTTCTGTTTTTACAGTCATTCTAATAGCACATGGGGATTTTAGGGGTGGGTGAGTTGCGAGATCAACTGGATTCACATATAAACTGGATTGGATTTACAGAATGTAGATGATTTTTTCTTTTGGAGGTGGCAGACGGGCACTCAATTTCACCTCTGAACACATTGAATTATAATTATCTCTTTCGTGCAACCGGATACACAGGATATAGATCGATTTTACATTCTTCTCACATTCAAAATAAAGATGGCAGCTGTCTCTGACTACCAATTATGATCTAAATTTAAACAAAATGATCGAACGTTGAACGTCACATCTGATTATCTGCTTATTTACAGTATCATGCAAGAGCCACGTGATATCAAAGTGTCAAAGTGTCAAAAGTCAATGAGAGCTGAGCTGTTTAATTTTAATATGGGTTTAAATGGAAATATTGGATCAGTAAGCAACTTCTGCATTTATGAATCATGGCATCCGATGTCAGAAAAAGCATTTGCTCTTCATTTGTCCCTCAGATTTGGCCGGGTTGGCTGTATACAGGGTCAAATAAACAAGGCTTTTATTCTGAATGACATGAAGTCTATGAGTGGTACAACCATTTGGTTAATGAATTTCATTGTGTCATATTGAAGATGATAGAGACCAAGAAATCAGCCACTTTCCTCTAAAATGTCCCACGTTTCAAGGGTGTGTAGTGAAATGAGATTTTAATTGAACTGTAATAAAAAGTAGAAGCGTAGTTGATGTTAATGACTCAACCCTTGCTTTCTAAGTGCTTGGTGTCACTAATGTGAAGTAAAGGGGTCGAAAGACTGTACAGCTGTAACATTTGATATCTCTTAAATCGTACTTTTTGGTTGTGTTGCAATCTATTTTGTCTACTGTTAGTATAGAGATCCATGAAATAATCTGGGAAGAGATTTGAGGAGTTGTGTAAAACGGTGCTCAAAAGTTACACCTTAAAATGAACACAATGTAAATGTGAAGTACACATTATAAAGGGAAGTTATAAAGGGAAGAGCAAGGTAAGGGTTCTAACCCTGTGACAAGCTAAAGATTACATTTTGGCCAAAAAAATCTGACCAAGACATCTGGTTAAAAATACACTTTAGTCAAATAACTGCTATATAAATGAATGAACTTGGTTTCTTAGATTTTATTCATCATTTTGTGGTGTAGTTCCCTTGAGTCACTAGCTCATGAACTGATAGGACAGTCACTAATGAAGGGCTTTGGACCGTGTCAGGACCTCATTTGTCCGAAACTTCGGATCCATTAGTCACATTGTGTTTACACCTCATGCTGGAATACGTTTCCGGACCGGAGTGCACAGATGGCAGCATCCAGGCTGTATCCTCCAGGTGACCAACTGTTATTGAGATGAATGGAAATGAAAAACACTTAGCTTGACTTGACAACTGGAGGTCATCTGAGGGAAACGTTGGCTTTTCCGGTTCGAGGCAACTCACCGTATGTTTTCTTTTTCTGTCAGTGGGTTTTGGGGACACTATGTTATACTATAAACATGGGCCCTGCTACTGTAAAACTGTTTGTATTTGCTACTGTAAAATCTGCAGAATCGTCTACAAAACCTGTGGCACACAATGAATGAGTGTTCATGAGATGAAGAAAAACACCGAACATCAAAAGAAACAACACCTTTAGGAACCTCATGCATCCACACTGAAAGATGTCAGTATAGTCCAAAGCAACCACTCCCTTATAGTATATACATCCGCTAGACATATTTTTGATTGTTTCCTCATCTGCAATACGTCTCTGAGACGTCTGTTGTCGGTTGTCACGTAGCCATCTAGAAGATGCTTGTAAGGTGTTTGTGATTAAGAATGTATGTAAAACTGGTCCCAGATAGCACAGATCTTTAAGATGGCTGTTAAAGATCCGGAGATCTGGATAACGTCTTCTGTGTAAAAACGTCTAGTAAACGTCTTAGAAAAAGCTGTTTTACATCCATTCCAAATCATACAATTTTTATGTTGTCTGTATGACATTTGACAGAAAACGTCTTGGAGACATATTTCAGGTGCACACATCAAATCGACGTCTCTAAGATGTCTGTGTGCTTTCAGAGTTCTACAAATGTTTATCGGATGTTTTTACACAGCAGATATTTTCCAGATTTCTAGACCTTTAGCAGACATCTTACGGGCGTACCTGTGCTATCTTAGCTGGAATAAACCAGATCCAGCTAAACCTATTGGCCATAGAATCAGTAATTCAATTCAATTCAAGTTTATTTATATAGCGCTTTTCACAATGTGTATTGTTTCAAAGCAGCTTTACAGGGCAAACAGGAAAAACAGAAAAGGTAAAACACAGCACAGTGCATTGTATTTATACAACGAGTAAGATCATACTAATAAATAATATATAATTTCTAAATAAATAAATAAATGCAGTCTCCCATAGAATCAGTAATCATAAATCAGTATAGTGTGTAAAGATTAAGACTGTGGATTACTACACACATTGAGACTCTGATGATTAATTTTCAATCTGCATAACCACTGGATCACGTTGTAAAACGTCTTTACTAATATTTATCAACCACAGAAAGGTTGGCTACATTCCTAACATCATTTATGCTGTTTAAAGTACATCTGAAAAAAAATCTGTTACACGTTCCTGTAACCATTCATCCAACTATTAATGATTATGTTCAAATGAAATTGTTGCGTCATTTCCTTAATTTACCATCATGTTCTGTGTTACTTTTTTTCCAAAACAAAAAATGTTTTTTTCTAAAATGTCGATAAACAAACAACATTGGCTCCCTATGACATTTCTTGAAATATATTACTTTGTGCTGCTCGTATTTTTTATACCATTAATCACATTTTGATTCAAATAAAATTAATTTTTAAATTTGAAGTTGTCTAAAGATTTCTTTGTTATTTCCATTATTGTGGTATGTATGTGTGTGTGTTGACACCTATCTGCATGAGCACAGTTACAGTTCATTCATTTCTTTTGAGAATGCGCGGTCGTGACGCTGTGTCCAAGTCAAAGTGCACTTCAGGATAAAAACACCTTTTCATGGTTTAAGTCTACTTACAGTACCCATCCAGGTCTTAGACAGGATTGTCTCCCACATAACAAGTGCATAATGGGATTAGAAGATCTTCAGATCAATGGTTTTATCCCTCTCTTGAGGTTAATGCTGAAGTCCATTAAGAAAAAAACAATTGTGAATTGGCCGGTCCGTGACATCGGGTTCATGTGGGGATTGACAATGCCTGTGGTGATTTAAATGAAACTGGCAGGTGTGTGTTGTCACCTTAAACAACATTGACGGTGATTTATTTCCCCACATGTCAGTAGGTTGGCATAGCAACCCCTAATTTGAAGGTTGAAGGAAGAGCGTGTACCCCTGCAGTGTCACAAAAAATATTAATATCTGTCTAATCTGATCTAGGACATGTAGAGAGATAATATGTTGTGGTGTGTCCTTGACTATCCAGCGATGTTTATAAAAGACAGTGTTTGAAAAGTGTGAATGTTTTAAAGGCCACATAATCCACAGTTTTATAACGTTTCATTGTTTCACGCAAAGACTGCTTACAAAAGCCAACATTATTATACTCAGTGGCTTCTCCTACTGATATTTAGTGCCTGTTTATTTGCTGATGACTGGTGACTTATTGTATGGAAACGCGAAGCGTTGCTTATTCCCAAATGTTTTATGCGATATTCCAATTTTGCACATAAGCTTAATTCTCAATTTTAAATTGAATGCCGGCTACTGTTAGTCAAGGATTATTGCACAACAAACAGTTTAATTGATAATAATTTAATAAACAGATTTTTTACAGGATACTGCTCCTTTAAGATATTTACAGTACACATTAAATAAATGACCTCTGTTGGGAATTCTGACCTCATTGCATGCTATACTGTATGTTACAAATAACAAGGTTGAGCAGGCTGGATAGATGCTTGCAATGATATGCAAATGAGTTTTGGGCATTAGAATATGTCCATTTCTGTCTGGACCCCGTCTGTCAAAGATTTATTAACAATAGCCATCATTAACAATAGGAAGTTTTGAACTGTCAGAGGTGTGAATCGTCATTCATGAATCGTTCATTTTGATTCAATATAACGATGAATCATGACGTGTTGCATCCTCAATTTTCGCAATTTTCGCAATTTTCATTTTTCTGGTGAAAGTCTCGTATTAAAACTACACTCTAAACACGCACTTATTTGATAACGCAAGAAGTTAATATCAACAATTTGGCATCTTTGATGTGTAAGAACTTCCGCAGAGGTCCAATTTCATAAATATATAAAAGTGCTTTATTTACACACACACACTCACCTCATCAGGAGAGAGACGCATGAGATAACAGTCTGAAAGACAACAATTTTGCAACATTTTGAAATATATTAATATTATATATATATATATAAATGAAAATGTTTTTGATATTCCTTTATAGTGAATATTAACTTTTTTGCAGTTTTCTTTGCAAAAAATGAAAACTGGAGAAACAGGTCAAAATAACTGAGAAGATGCTCTGCTGTCGGCATTATTTCACACCTCAAATACTGCAAATAATCGCAGACAGAAATGTATTAGGATTTTGGGAGAAATATTGTTAGTTGTTCACAGAATGATACAAAATTATAATTTTACCTTAACGCATACCTATTGGTAAATTCATGAAAACAGAAAATAACTTTTGACTCTTTTCAAGGCGGCTGTGTATTTAATTGCATTTTTGTTTTTTTTGTTTTGTAAGCATCGATGCAGAATCATTCACATCAGCATCAAAAAACTGTAAAAACAATGATATTCAACAGGTGGGTTGCACCAACGAGGATTAAAGGAAATAGAGTTTAAAGCTAATCTAGAGTTTGTTGATCCTAGTTTTATTTAAACTAGAATTGTGTTGCACTACTTACTTTAAAGCACAGATTAACAAATCGTGGATTAAACCATCAACCTGCATTTAAAACGTCATCCTTTTCCACCATGAAAGATTTGCCGGTGTAACTAAGCAACAGTGATGATGCCGTCACGTAAATAAATAGCTTGTACATGTTAAAAACATGTTCATTTGCTATTTAAACCTCTCTCTGGATAGATCGTTGATCAGGCTGATCATCCACAAACACAATTCAAAACCCATAAAAGAAACCAAACCTTTCCAGGAGTCCTCCTGGGTCGCGTTCCAGGGGCATTTGCAGCGGCGCCGATGCGCATTCGTGATATTGTAGAACGGACCATCCCGACTACAATTTAGACATGGTGTCTTTGTATGTATTGAAAAATAATCAAGGGCTTTTTTGAACTTTAAGTTCACAACAGACAAGCCAGTTTATCGGGCCGCCGTTTGCTTAGGTGTTTTATTATTTTTTTATGTACAATATTTGCATCTCTGAAGCATGACATAACACTTATGTATCTGTTTTTGGATCATTTCCCCGTGCATTTTAATATAGATATGTGTTTATTTGAGGACTCTTATAACAATACAGATAAACACCTCCAGTCTGCGTAGTACTTACAAACAAAAACTGATTCCCTCTATCTTGATCTATAATACAGTGATCACTTTTGATGTCGTTCTTATCTTAGGTAGAGTCCTACATTTCTCAGAATGAAGGAGAAACCCAAGTCACAGAGAAGAAACAGGCATTCAGAGAAAGCACTCCAGGCTCTGACATCGCCCTGGGCTGAGATCATTTGGGACTGGCATCATTTCCACCACACCTTCTCTCTTACAAACCTAACAGACTCCAAAGGCTTCAGGTCCCAGTACGAAGGTTTTCTCCCGCAGGACTGCAAAAAGCAAGGCAGGTTCAGCGGAATACTTGAACTCTTCCTCTTCCCATCATCTCTGTCATCTCCTGTCTGAGATTGACTAGCACCTGTGCTTTGTAATCGGCAGCTGGTGGTTGAGCTCAGGGGAAACGCATGCTAATCGTGGGCAATGTTTTTGGCAGAGGGTCCTCATTGGTCTCTGAATTATGTATGTGGGCTTCACATGTATAAATCCCTTTGAGATGCAATGGTGTACTCTGACAGTAACCCAGAATTAGTATGTACTGAACATACATGAAGCACACTGTTACAAGTATCTGTGGATTATTTAGCGACGTAGTTCAATTGAGTGCAAAGAGTGCGGTACTAGCCACACAAAGGTCGTGGTTTCCATTAGGACAAAAACAGAAAATGTACACCTTTAATGCAATGTCAGTCCATTTGGATAAAATATGTAAAATATGTAAATGTGCATATAAATACATCCAACAATTGCGCTAAAAAGGTAGGTGCACTGCATGCCCAAAGGTTTAACGTGTTTTAATGCAATCAAATTTTCTGCCTACAGTTTTGTATCCAAGTGTGATGAAGCACCGTTGCTGGAAGTGGGATCCATTAAGAAATGATTAACTGATTCTGGTGTGCAGGAACTTGACAAACCTGCAAAATGCAAAAACCTGTACCCTATCAAATACATTTGGCATACATTGGAACGCTGTCTGTATGCTGGTGGATTTATCACTCAAACTTACACATTCTCTGAAACCTGGTTTCCACTTACAGTCTCTTAAGGCTTATTGTTTTATTAATTGTTCTTTCCAAAGAGAAAGAAAGTGTTCCTTCTCAACATGTGGGCTCATAAGCCTCTATTTAGATGAATCTCTGCACCTGACACACAAATAAAAATGTCTCCAGCAATATCTATATTGTGATTTTTATAAATATCCATTTATATATATAAACCCTGGACGACAAAAACAGTCTTCAGGGTCACTTTTTTGAAATTGAGATTGTTGCATATTGTGAAAATATTGTGGACCATGATTTTTATTTAATATCCCAATGGTTTCTGCCATAAAAGAAAAATCAATCATTTTGACCCATACAATATTTTTTTGGGCTTTTACTAAAAACGTTTCCGTGCTTCTTAAAGGAGTAGTTTTACCTTTTTCTTTTTTCAAACTACATTTACATTACAGTCCATTTATGCATTTGGCATGACACTGTGTCTGTTCCCTGGGAATCAAACCCATGTTCTACCTATAAAGCTATGAATGGTTAAAATAAAAACATTTCTGTTGTGACCCTGGTTTACAAAACCAGTCTTAAAGGAGTAGTTCACTTTCAAAAGAAATGTTCATGATCATTTACTCACCCCCATGTCATCCAAGATGTTTATGTATTTTCCTTCTTTAGTCGAAAAGAAATGAAGGTTTTTGATGAAGACATTCCAGGATTTTTCTCCATATAGTGACTTAAATGGACTCCAAACTGTTGACAGTTTCAGTGCAGCTTCAAAGGACTTTAAATGATACCAGATGATGAACAAAGGTCTTATCTACTGAAACGATCGGTCATTTTCATCAAAAAAAAGTATATGCTTTATAAACACAAATGCTCGCCTTGCTCTGTTCTGGGATGCGTGTTCATGACTTCACGTATTAAGTCATTACGTTGAAAACTTGCACGTACAACTTATAAACACTGACTCGGTACTTCCGCCTACGTCAATCATGACTTCTTCAATGTAATTACGTATTTTTTGAAGTCATGAACGTGCATCACAGAACAAAGCAAGGCGAGCATTTCTGTTTCTAAAGCATATACATTTAATTTTTTTTAGAAAATGACCGATTGTTTCAGTAGATAAGACCTTTATTCATCGTCTGGTATGTTTAAAGTCCTTTGAAGCTGCACTGAAACTAATTTTGACCTTCAACCGTTTGGAGTCCATTGAAGTCATTATATGGAGAAAAATCCTGAAATGTTTTCATCGAAAAAAAACCTTAAAGATCTTAGATGACATGCGGTTGAGTAAATGATCATAAAATTTTGGTTTGAAAGTGACCTTCTCCTTAAGACTGGTTCTGTAAACCAGGGTCACAACAAATATGTTTTTTTAACCATTCATAGCTTTATAGGTAGAACATGGGTTTGAACACACACAGTACTGATGAAGTAATGTGTATCGTGACGGCACTGTAAGTCACTTTGGATAAAATTGTCATGCCAAATCTATAATGGACTGTAATGTAAAAGTAATTTGAAACAAAAAAAATGTAATACTAACTGCCATTCAATCCACTTATTCCATTTCTATGTTCTGTGGCGGTAATGGAGGTCTGCAGGTAACTGCTACAAGCTTTCCTGAAAGGCACAGATCATGATTGCAGCTGAAAAGTGGATAATTGAAGTGTGTCTGAAAAGCAGTTAGGGAGAAACTAATGCCCTCTTTGTTATCTGAGTGTCAAGGTATAAGCAGAAATTTCAATTAAAGTGTGCGGATTGTTGCCAACGAAGGGGAAAAGAGTGCAGGGTTAAGTGCTGGCCTGACACTTGTCTGAGCTCGGAAGATTGATGGGAGAATTTCTAACATTTAAGAAGGAGCTCGGCCTCTGTTAAAAAGGGGTCGCTGAGCGAAATGTCACCAAATGAAAGCGGTCGGCTCGGAATTTCTCACGGAACAACATCACCATTGATCCGAGAAACAAGAGTGGGCAGGAAAAGCCCAAGTGAAACACAAGGGACCACTAGTATCTCGAATAATACGGTCTTAAGCAAAGCTAGCTGATCTGGAACTTCAGAATTAGACGCTGAATTTGACAAGCCAACCAAACAATACCATCCAGACAATGATGCAACTGGAGTAGAGAGAGTTAACAAAGCTGTCAAGAGCACCTGGAGTACAATGACAGACACTTAAGGTACTTTGTATTATTTTTTTATATAGACTCACCTAAAGGATTATTAGGAACACCACACTAATACCGTGTTTGACCCCCTTTCTCCTTCAGAACTGTGTTAATTCTACGTGGCATTGATTCAACAAGGTGCTGAAAGGATTCTTTAGAAATGTTGGCCCATATTGATAGGAGAGCATCTTGCAGTCGATGGAGATTTGTGGGATGCACGAAGCTCCTGTTCCATCACATCCCAAAGATGCTCTATTGGGTTGAGATCTGATGACTGTGGGGGCCATTCTAGTACAGTGAACTCATTTACATGTTCAAGAAACCAATTTGAAATGATTGGAGCTTTGTGACATGGTGCATTATCCTGCTGGAAGTAGCCATCAGAGGATGGGTACATGGTGGTCATAAAGGGATGGACATGGTCAGAAACAATGCTCAGGTAGGCCATGGCATTTAAACGATACCCAATTGGCCCTAAGGGGCCTAAAGTCTGCCAAGAAAACATCCCCCACACCATTACACCACCACCATAATTGCATTAATGAGAAATTGAACAGGTGTTCCTAATAATCCTTTAGGTGAGTGCATATGTTTATACTGTATATAATGTTCTTGTCAAGATACTTTTAATTGGAGCTGTGGTTCTCAAAATGTGGTACACGTCTACACTTTAAGTCAACACTTAAAGTATTTGGGACTTAGAGAGAGATAGAGAGAGAGAGAGAGAGAGAGAGGATTTTGGCTACAAAGGTTTTGAAAAGGAGCTGAACATTGTGATGTTAGGTTCAGGTACGGGGTTAGGGTGAGCCTTCATCCTCGATCTGCCACCTCGTAACGTGCAATCGTTTCAGCAAAATTAGCCTCAGCCCCATTTTTACCTCACCCAAAACCCAAAGATAGCAACCTGGTTAAATATGTACAGCTTCCTGTGATATCCGTTCATAAATACTGTATATCTCTGCTAGCCTTCTGAAACCTGTCCACATATCTCCATATTTCATGATTTTTGTTTAATTTATAAATCATTATTATTAGTCAGACTTGTTTGTCACTGGGTTTCGCAAATATCTAAGCAAATATCTAAAAAGTATTAAAAAGTGCATGTCAACTTTGACAACACTGTCTCATGTACAGCTGCTTTGTAACAATGAAAATTGTAAAAAGCGCTATATAAATAAAGTTGAGTTGAGTTGAGTACACTCTAAAAAAATAGTTCAGCCAGCGTTTGCATTTTTTGTGTAGGCATAGGGTCAGTGGGGTGTAAAAAGATTTAATGTGAAACTATATGAAACTATAATATTTTATGTTCTTACAACGTGGTATGGACATTTTTCTTTCTATCAATTAAACTGTTGAATGGTAAATTGTGTATGTGTGGTGTGTGGTTAATATGTGAGGGAAGCGTATTATTAGGCTTGTGTAAGTGGGACACATGTATTGGGATATATAAGGTGATGGGTAATATGGAATTAGAATGTATTGTTTTTCTACTGTGTGTGTGTGTGTTCTGCTCTTTTGATTTGCTCAAGACATATTTTTCCTTGGGAGATAAATAAAAGGAACTTTAACTTTTTGTAGCACTCAAAGTGGTTCTTGGCTCGTAATCACAGCGGAACTACTTTGAGTGCTATATAGAACCGTATTGTGGTTCTTCAGAGGTTTTTTGGGATGACTGAGGTGCTATATAGAACCACTAAAGAACCATACAGGGGCTTAACAGTTTCTTTATACGGAAACGATGCTACATAGCACCTCGGTCATTGATTTAGTGTTTAATCATTTTAAAGATACAGTGTTTCTTCCATTTCCTGAAAAACTGTGAATTTGAACATCCGATGTCTCAGAAGGTGAGCCACGATATAAATGTTTGTACACACGCGGTCTGTATATGCAAAGTGGTGCTGACTAACACAAAAAAGTAGGGATGATCCATGATCAATAAGTTCTAAATCTCGTGACTGTCACGATCTGCCTTGAGACTGGGTTGTCACACCGGGAATTTTCAGGTAATAAAAGTACCGATCGAAATATAGTAGAAAATTATAATTTTCCAGAATATCAGCCGTCAAAATGTACTGGTATTTTGAAACAAGTTTATCACACAATCTCTTCGCTACAATTCACTTGTAAAGTCGCATTTGTCGACCGCATACATCATCATCCATTATTTCTCTTAAGACTTAATCATTGCAGTTATATTCTTACCTTGAAATAAAATGCTTGCTTTTCTAAAAAAACTCAAATAATAAATCCCGTACATTATGCCGCCCACAAATTCGACCTACATAGGAAGCACCCCTTTGAACCGAGACGTTTGGGTTCAGTGTGTCTGACTTGTCCCTCCTTCTAGCTCCTCCCCCCAAATCTCATGATCAATGAGGAAAGACCCATTTGATGTTGGACTCACTTAAATCAAACTTATCCTGCGACACCACAATCTTTCCGGGATACTGCTTTCAAAACAGTCTTTTCAAAAACCCTGTCAAAACAATGATCAATGCGTACGTGGCTTAAGATGAAGTCTGGACACAACTTTGAAGCACTGACATGTTTATTAGTGAACAGCTTTGAGCAATAGTGTTTCTGTATCAGGACTACAGTCAGTCCAGAGGGGCTGTTGACAAGCATCTTAGGGCCTGAACTACGACCTCAGACGGGATCAGATATATACAGACTACAGCAGCGCGGACAAGTCCATGATCCAGCGTCATTCACCTCTCAGTGTAACATTCATTAAACGTCCACGGATCAATAGCAAAGTCTCCCGGTGCGTTGGCCAGAGATCAGGGTCACCCATGTGCCTCAGGCCATCTTTCTCAATTTAATTGTCTCTTCTTCATCTTCTGCACTCATCTGGGCCCTTTTAAACACTATTACTAGTCACAATTACTGCACCTTACAAACATGTGTTGGTTAATGCGAATGTATCGCATTATTCATGTGTTTAACATTGTTCCTGATTTGTTTGTTTTTATAGTCCAAAGATCATTTCACAATCCAATATGTATAAACATCCATCTTCTCCGCCGCTTGGATGCACTGGGGTCACGTGGAGTGCTCGGCTGTCTTTACATACCACTGGCTAGAAACTTTGGTGTTAATTGACACATGGCTTACAAAAACCATCACAACCACTACAAAATTCCTTTATGTTTAGTGTTATGTTGTGTGTTTTCCTGCCAATTTAAATAAACCCAACACATTACCTATAGAGACCCACATGGACCATTAGATTTCCCATTAAAACCAATGTTTTTTGTTTTTAGCCGAGTTTAAACCATTATTCCACACATACACCACAAACACACAGACGCCCGTGTGCACACAACACATGAACACACACACACACAACACAGACACACACCACACAGATATGCACGCACACACACACACACACGTTTTATTATCTCCGTGGTGACAGTCCATAGGTGTAATGAGTTGTATACTGTACAAACTGTATGTTTTATCCCCTAACCCAACCCCTAAAGATGATAGAAAACTTTATGCATTTTTAGATTTGAAAAAAATATTGTTCTGTACAATTTATAAGCTTTTATGCCCGTGTGGACCTCAATTTCGGTCCCCACAGTGACACGAGTCCCCATGAGTTGGTGTGCATTCAGGTTTTGGTCCACACTAACATAAAAAAAACGATCTATCCCAACCAAAAGGATTCTATCTTGACTATCCAGCATCGCTCAAGTATCCTCAGGTTAGGCAATAGAGACAGATATGAAGAGATGAAGAGGTGATGTGCCCCCTTTAGCTGGAGGCAGTTGATGAGTTTATGCTAATGACACGTGTACATATGTAAATCAGCCTGCAGCTCTCATTGCTATATTAAGCGGAGAGAGATGCTCAACACCACATTTGAGCAAAAGTGAACCCTAGAGAAGTCCCGATATGACTTCATTATCATAACTTATTTTGACTTTGCGCGAAACTGGCGAGGAGCGTCACCCAGAATGGACACCTCAGATAAGCTGCAGTACCGCTGAAATCTGTTGAGCGGAGCAGGGGGTCTGCAACCCATAGGGGCCCACTGTGGAGTACTGTAGGGGGTCCCACCAACCCTCATTTGATTTCTTTTTCTTTTTCAAAAACTATTTCTTATACTAAAATGAAGCTAACGTTTAGCTACAGCGCTGTTGTCCCACATACATAAAAATGTGTGAGATCAAATTTAAATGTAATGCAGATAAACATGTCCAATAAATTTGATAATTTAACAGAATTATGTGGTATTATGAACTATAGGCAAAAATGCAAATGCTATCTCGAAATGCATTTATAATATGCAACACAATTACAGGCCTGCTTGACTGGATAAATATATCTGCAGTGCCATTAAAGAAGTTTTTTAAGCAATGCGTGTTGCCATCTTGTGGTGAACACAGGTAAACACACTATCCAAACAGACCTTATATCAAAAGAACAGATTATTATGCACTACTGTTGAAGATTTTTCAACAAAAGCAAACTATGTCATAACTCAATTCAAGTCAACTATAGGAATTACAGTCTGTTGCAATAAAATCCAAATAGACTTGCATTTGATTTATCTATCACCTTCAGTGTAGTCATCATTCACTTAGAATAAATCAGAAAAAATTACTATTGACAATTTGACATTTTATCAGCCGCTTCTCATGCTCTCTTGCTATAATGCTTTTAAACAGTAGTGAAGACACTTTCATTTGGAGGCTTTTTGATTCAGTCAATATGTTCACATCAAAACTTTTAAACAAGCATTTTGTTTGACCTTAGATTTGTTTTCGTTAATAGTTAATAAGGCAGCACACAGAATGTATTTTCTCTGTTTGGTGTTTAACGGCATGATGAAGGACTAGAAGATGGTTAGCAATAGATTTTGTTAAACCGCAGGGAATATCTAGAAATTAAAGGCATTCTTCAGCTTGCCCCAAAACACAAACTTGTACTGACAGATTGAAAAGCTGTCATGAGCCCATCCATATTCTTTTCATGGTTTATATATGGTTGGTAACAAACATTGTGAATCTGTGGGCACCGATCTCTCATACAGGTTGTTTTTCAAGGGCAGCTGAGTAATTGCAGCAGTTTGAACCTCATAAAAGTTTTTATTGAGACTGGGAAAGTGAAAGGTGCTGATTCAATTCTGCAGTCTATTATGCTGTGTAAACAATTCTGAGGTGTCTGTAGCTGTCAGTGAGTTTCTAAATGTTGCACTTTGCTAAAAGTTGCAATATGCTTCCATTACTTCTACATCCGTTACAATAATTATATGAATATTATTGCAGCTATTGTATTAAATGAAACTTAGCTTGACCGACATCAAACAGTCTAAACATTATTTTAGAAGAGTCTAGATCAAAGGGCTAACCTATCATATTTATTCTGCAGTTTTTCTGGACACAAATAGCAGGAGCTGAAAACCGGCAACTTCAATCCGATCGTCTTTCCTGACAATTAAAACTAGCGAAAAAACAGATGTTATGCTATAAATCGCACACTTGGTCACCAGAGATTTGGAAAAAGAGTTAGATTTTTTCGTAATGTTGTTGGGTGCTGTAGAAAACATGAACATGAGAGAATTTCAGCTGCTGGTTACCATTTTTATTTAGTTCCTCACCACTTCAAACAATCTTTTCATTATTCACATAAATAGTGCTTCAGTGAGACAATTTCATTTTTAAAAGTACAAATATTGCATGTAACCTGTTAATTTTACTGTATATGAAGTCATAAAAATGGCATTAAATCTCATGTCAACTAACCTCTTAAACCTATCATAGGCATGGTGCGCAACTTCTTGCTTCATTGAACAACCAAGAAATGTAAACATTATTTACACATTTATTTGTAACAGCGTAGAGAAAACTTGCATATTTGTTATTCATATCTTGAGATATAACACTAGATAAAACAGAGATCAAAATGATCATTGCTTATATAAGGATTTATTATGTTTTTTATGTTAACCATGATCTGCTTCCATGTTAGTCCATTTGCCAAACCCGCCGACAGCAGCGTCTTGGTGTCCATCTGGAAGTCGATGCTATCTAGAAACGGTTGAACCCGTCTGTGATTGGCTGGATGAGGTGGTGGCAGCACTGAGCAGGGAGAAGCCACTGTGACTGGACTCCAGGCTGCTCATGGAGCCCCTGAACACAACAAACATACACACAAATTAAACGGAAACATACTCTCTGTTAAAAATAAAAAATAACATTATGATGCACAATAACATGTGAAAATGATATTTATTATTTGTAATCATGAATTATAATTTTAAATGGTACAACAATTTCAGATAACAATACTATTGCACTAATAAAAATATAAATGATCTTATGTGGGGTTTAAAAGGGCATTTTATTCACTAACTAATAACCTTGAAAATGAAATGACTGAACCTGAACTTAGGAGCCTGATAAAAGTGGTCATTTAAAAGAAAAGTCTGACAGATTGAGGGGTTTTCTTATGCAAATATTATCCAAGGGATAATGTACAGTCAGCAGGTAGTTATCACAGAAATAAACTTTAGGCTTATTTCCTGATAACAGCCGGCTGCTTGTACATTATCCCGCTTATTACACGGGCTACTTGCCACATAAGAAAAAAATAGACATGAAATGTAAATTTAAAAAATATTTTTACCATTTTTACCAAATGCAGACCTTCCGGAAAAGCCGTTTACTTTCGGTTTTGAGGTAAGAAACGACGTTAAAATGTCACGAACAGGCAATTTGGTTGAATCATTTTTTAATATAATGTCATAAAATGTTATTAAAAGATATTTATACTTAATTTGTCAAAGACTTGTTTAAATGATTTGCTGCATCCGAGTTAACATGTGTCATTAGTTTTGAGAGGTTGTTATGTGGGATTATTCCACGGCCATTTGAAGGCTTGATTCTGATTGGCCAATCGCAACATTCCAAGGGTTATTGTTTTCAAATAACAACCGCTCTAAACTAATAACACCCTGTAGCCCGGATGCAGTTTAATATTACACAAAAATGTATTATAAATATGTCTTTTAATTACAGATGACTAAGCCAGTTTGCCTGTGTGTGTCGTTTGAACATAGTTTCTTAGTTTAAAGCCGAAAATAAACAGCAGTTTATAATAAATAAACATAAACATTTGGTAAAAATGAGCTCATAAAATATTTAAAATTCACATTTTATGTCCAGTTTTTTTCTCATGTGGCAGGTAGGCGTGTAATAAGCAAGATAATGCACAAGCAGCTGGCTGTTATCGCGAAATAAGCTCCTTCAGTTCGATACAAGACCCTCCGCTTCACGTCTTACTTATTTCTGCGATACAACCGGGTGCCTGTACATTATCCCTTACATAACGAACCTGCAAATGTCGCAACTGGCCAATCAGAAACAAGTACTCCAACGAGCCGTGGATAAAGAAAGATATTTTTTCCCTGACGATGTGCTTGTTTCTTCACCATGTTTTCTTGTCTCTGTTGGACTGTTAGAATTTTTCAAGAAGCACTTAAGGTTGCTGTTTGCAATATGTATGAAACGGGGAGTAAATTTACTGACCTGAAGTCCGTGGATTGCAGCACCTCCGTGAAATACATGACCTTGCATTTGTGTGAGGAGACCTGCAGAGACGCCAGCACATCATCCACACGTGGCAGGCTGGTTGAGGAGTTTGTTGGAGTGCTATGAAAGCGCCACTGCAGGATGTAGAATCCGGGCCAGCGGGTCACATGAGAACCCTGAAGGAAAGATGAAAAGGCAAATATTTACGCTGCTTTTCAACTGGTTTAGAAAGCCACGGACAGATTATTTTTATTCCGTTTTGTTTTTCTGGATTGTAATTTTCGTCTTGTTGTAAATTTAATACAAACACAATTTGGTTATTATAGTTTCAGTCCTCAACAATTCGAGATTGCACAATGCATGGAAAAAAAATATGTATATATATGGTGCATATTATAAGGTTTATCCACCTGTACACTCTCTCCCTCTCTGCAGGTAAGTGCTGTCTCTACCATGCTGTAGTCTTGCCCAAGCATCCACGATCTGTCGATGAACTGGGTGTTATTGCTGCCAGGACAGGCGAGGTTGTGTGAGCTCAGAGCTTCTTTTTTTGCAGGCTGAGGGGCTCTTCGGGAGTGGTAGATATTGAAGATTACGTCGCCTTTACACACGTCAAAGTCCCACGTAATGACAGATGACTCATCTGTTACCTCGATCAGCACCTGAAAATACATTTATTCCATAAGGTGTAACATACGGTATAATGAATCACTATTAACTAGTGTATGTGATTAGTTTAAAGGTGTACAAAAAGTAAAACACCATGAAGTTTCTTGTTTCTAGAAAAACAAGTTCAGGTTAAATGCTTGTCAAACAACAGTATATTGAAAAAGTTCCTTGACAATAGGGATGCAACAATTCTTGAACTCCACGGTTCAATACGCGCAAATGAGTTTTCCGTTATATGATTTCTGAGCGCTTAATTACTCTCTGAACTGGCTCTCTCCCCGTTTGTCTGTGCGCTGAGCTAGATAAACACATCCCCACGAGTAATATCGAGTGACGGCAAGGCTGTCTGCAACACGAGAACCAATGTGCTGTTGAGTATGAGGCTGAAGAACAGACATGAGCTGGCTTTCGGACAGCTATTTACATATTACACGGCTCGTTGGAATGCTTGATTCTGATTGGCCAGTCGCGACATATGCATGTTAGTTATTCCCAGATAACAACCTCGAAAAACTAATAACACGCGGTAACCTGGATGCAGCAAATCGTTCTAACAGGTTTTTTTGACAAATTAAATATAAATGACTTTTAATGACATTTAAACCAAATTGCCAGTCATTTGAACTTCGTTTCTTACCTCAAGACAGAAAGTAAACGTTTTTCAGAAAGAACGTCCAGTTTTTTTCTCATGTGGCAAGTAGCCTTGTAATAAGCGGTATAATGTACAAGCAGCTGGCTTGTGATACTGATAACACAGTCGGGGATTATTTCTGGGATTTCAACCGACTGCCTGAACATTATCCCTTACATAGCAAGAGCGCCTCCACGCAGCTGTTAAACGTTGCATTTCTTAAAATTTGTTGTAATGGCAGTGGTGCACCTTGTTAATATATACAGTTGAAAGAAAAAGTATGTGAACCCTTTGGGCTTACTTGGATTTCTTCATAAATTGGTCATAAAATGTGTTCTGATCTTCATCTAAGTCACAACAATAGAGAAACACAGTCTGCTCAAACTAATACCGCACAAACATTATATGTTTTCATGTTTTTATTGAACACAACATGTAAACATTCATAGTGCAGGGTGGAAAAAGTATGTGAAACCCTAGGCTAATGACTTCTCCAAGAGCTAATTGGAGCCAGGAGTCAGCCAACCTGGGGTCCAATCAATGTGATGAGATTGGATGTGTTGATTAAAGCTGGCCTGTCCAATAAAAAACACACCAGTTTTGAGTTTGCTGTTCTGAAGAAGCGTTGTCTGATGTGAACCATGCCTCGCACAAAAGAGCTCTCAGAAGACCCACGATCAAGAATTGTTGACTTACATAAAGCTGGAAAGAGCTACAAAAGTATATCTAAAAGCCTTGATGTCCATGTGTCCACGGTAAGACAGATTGTCTACAAATGGAGAAAGTTCAGCACTGTTGCTACACTCCCTAGGCGTGGTCGTCCTGTAAAGATGACTGCAAGAGCACAGCGCAGAATGCTCAATGAGGTGAAGAAGAACCCTAGAGTGTCAGCTAAACACTTACAGAAATCTCTGGCACATGCTAACATTTTTGTTGACAAATCTACAATAAGGAAAACATTAAACAAGAATGGACTTCATGGGAGGACACCACGGAGGAAGCCACTGCTGTCCAAAAAAAACATTGCAGCACGTTTGAAGTTTGCAAAGAGCACAACGCTATGTGTGGAGAACAAAAGGCACAGCACACTAGTGTTGTCACGATACTGGAATTTCTTACTTCGATACGATACCATGAAAAATATCGATACTCGATACCATTTTCGATACCACAGAGAAAAAAACTGCCACAACATTAAGGGGGTAATTTTTTTTTTTATTATTTAAAGATAAATATAACATATATAATGTATTATAAAGAGTTATTAAAGGGTAAAATGCATTATAATTCTTCATAATGTGTGTTGTAACGCATTATGTACTGTTGCAGTTCGAGTCTCATCTTCTTTCTGGTGCTACAAGAGAATGCCAAACTTTAATAAACATATATATTTTTTTGACAGCACTTTTAGAATGAACTGAACTTTGTAACTAATCTCAGAACTTAAGTAATTGGTAATAGATATTTGTTAACATAAATAAACAATGAAAAATACTTCCAAAACATGTATTAATCTTAGTTAAAAGTTAATTTAAACTAACATTTACTAATACATGTACTAATTAAAATCCAAAGTTCTATCTGTTAATATTGTTTTTCTTTGGACCAGATCAAACATGATCCGTTGTATTTTATTACATACTGTCATCAAAGATTAAAATATACTGTAGCAAATACATTGCTCATCCTTCATAAATGCTGGTCAATACATAACATTATTTGATGAACATATTTTAATGCCGGATTCAAATATCACCGATCCACACACGTAATCATTTTTTGAATTAAGTTAATTAAGCACAAGTTAATTTACATTTGACCACAGTTAAAGTCTTTAAAGATTCACAGTTAAAGATTCCTCAGTCGGATTATATTAACTTTAAGAACTACGCTGAAAAAACGAGACAACACTTATATCGCTATATTAGAGGTGTTAGCGCCTTTTGTTAGCACTGCAGCAACTCTTGCATATCGGCTTGTTTGTGTCCTTCGGCTTTCCATGTTCATTTGCCTCATATCCAAAATATTTCCAGATAGCACTCCTGCTGTGTTCTTTATCAACCAAAGCCGGTTGCGGAGGCGCCGCACTGCACACGCCATATTTATATTCACTTTTGCTATTTAACCAGAGCGAATCAGACGAGACACGTGACAGGCACTGCGGTCACGTGTGGTGTTTGTCAACTCGCCTTCGGAGATAAGTGAAGTGACAGCTCGGCTAGGATCGGAGTATCGATACTTCGGGAAATTAGTATTGGTACCGTTCAGATATTTCAGTATCGATACTTATCGAAATATCGATATTTTTGACAACACTACAGCACACCAGCATCAAAACCTCATCCCAACTGTGAAATATGGCGGAGGGGGCATCATGGTTTGGGACTGCTTTGCTGCCTCAGGCCCTGGACGGATTACTGTCATCGATGGAAAAATGAATTCCAAAGTTTATCAAGACATTTTGAAGCTGAAGCTTAACAGAGGATGGACGATGCAACAGGACAACGACCCAAAGCATAGAAGTAAATCAACAACAGAATGGCTTCAACAGAAGAAAATACGCCTTCTGGAGTGGCCCAGTCAGAGTCCTGACCTCAACCCGATTGAGATGCTGTGGCATGACCTCAAGAGAGCTATTCACACCAGACATCCCAAGAATATTGCTGAACTGAAACCCTTTTGTAAAGAGGAATGGTCCAAAATTTCTCCTGACCGTTGTGCAGGTCTGATCTGCAACTATAGGAAACGTTTGGTTGAGGTTATTGCTGCCAAAGGAGGGTCAACCAGTTATTAAACCCAAAGGTTCACATACTTTTTCCACCCTGCACTATGAATGTTCACATGTTGTGTTCAATAAAAACATGAAAATCTATAATGTTTGTGCGGTATTAGTTTAAGCAGACTGTGTTTCTCTATTGTTGTGACTTAGATGAAGATCAGAACACATTTTATGACCAATTTATGAAGAAATCCAAGTAAGCCCAAAGGGTTCACATACTTTTTCTTTCAACTGTATTGTCTTTGGCCTCTGCAAATACTAGCGCTCAATGAGTGTTTGACACGCACCGCACATTTGTCTGTTTACTTCCTTTACAGTGACGCATCCCTACTTGACATTGAGCCCTTAACTTGCATCTGCACATCTTCATATCACCAACAGGTGGCAGCAGATATCAACAAACATGCAACTTAAATCAGGTAAACACAAGCTGCTGTGTATTGCTAATAGTCTCCAGTAAATAGACCATACCTCATGTGGAGCCCCCTTAAACACGCTGGCGGTCTTGTAAATGGATTCAGTCCATAGTTTAACCTCCTCGTTCTCCAGTTCCTCAGCTGTGCGATAGAGAGATTTGGGCACCACACCTACCTCAGGAATGTCACACTAAACAGAAAGGAAAAAACACAGCGGTCGGGTTACTTTACAGTCTTATCATTTCTGTCCAAACAACTTGGCTTCTAGAAGAAGAGTGCTGTTTAAAGGCATATGTCAAAAAAAGTACTGGATTAGTTGTGAGGATTAAGGTCAGTGTTGTGCATTACAGAATAAAAAAAACAGCATTTCGAAGAAATTCTTCCAGAGTGATTCATAACCAGGTCACGTACCCACCCACTCATAACACCACTAGCAAAATTCAACAGCGCTTCTGGGTAGTTTTCCCGGTATTATGAGCTACTGACGCAATATCTCCTTTCCAATATTTCAAGAGGGTTTGGGCTTACTAATAATGGTTCCTGTGCTATTATTTAGTCTACTTAATATGAGAATGTTTGTGTGTATTCCACATCAACTCCATTGTATAATATGGGTCTTGATGCAAAACAAGTTGTACTGCCAAACATTTAAAGGTCACTTCACAATGAGTATCAAACTTCTCCATCAAACAATGGAGCCACTACAGATTCCTTGAACTGTGGTGAAATACTTCCTGAAATCTGGCACACAAAATAAATGTAGATCTTTGTAATAAAGCCATCTATCAACCCGAAATATGTTCGTATGGTCTCACAATGTTACAGGGCTCTAGAGACTAACATTTGAGAGAGGTGGCACCAGCTAGATAAGTGAATGGTTAAAGGAGGGTAGACGACAATGAGTGACTTAATGGGCCGCTTGCGCAATATACCATTTCTGCGTATTTAATTTATAATACGAAAAAACAATAAATTGATCAGTTTGTCAGTCGCTCCGGTGCGACCATTAAAGAAAACGTGTTGCACTGGCATTTCACTCTTTTTATGTCACTAAAAATGAATACTGCGATGTCTTTGAAACAAATAAGTCGGAAGCACCCGGACATTGTGCGCTTAAACACAGCGGATCATATATGAGCAATAGAGAAAGAAATAAACCAAATACATTCAGCCCTTTAGGAATAAACTGCAAGATCAACAAAATACATTTTTAGGATGATCTTTCTCTGCATCTGCTCTGTGCAGTGAGTGAGCGGCAGGGATATAAAAGCACCTTTAATTTACTAACTAACGTTATTCCGCAGCTGACTTGTCAGTAAGTGCAAAATAGCTTTCACAAAACCAGTCACTGAATCTGAAATCCATAAATGAAATGTGACACGTGCTGCTGATCTTTTTTGCGACACTCGTTCCACTTAAGCTAAACTGAGAAGACGCGCTCTGGCGTGTTATTGTACTCCGTCACTAACCAAGTGCTTTTTGCTTTAAAGCGTATAAAAACAACGTTGGGGACGGTGCCGCGATGGGAAAGTGATGTAACCGATAGGCGGGATTAAATGCCGTGTATCACTGTTAACATCGACTATCGCAACAAGCCTAATGTGCATCGCTACATATTATTATAGTATGGTGACCTCACCTCATCTCAAAACCATCTGCCAACTCTGCCTAGCTTTCAGACTTTTCTGAGTGGGTAATGGAATGTCAACGCCAACTTAATCTTGTGCGGAAAGTACAGCATGCTTCGATAACAGAATTCCATCCAGATCAGACAAGAATCTTATGGAAGCATATGTGGTGCAAAATTCAATTTGCAATGTAATATGCAAAATGGCAATGCAGTATGTAAAATGACAATGCAATTGTGTATCTAAATATACATTTCAAATAACGTATGTGCAACATTAGGTGCAAAATGAAAATAAAAATTCAATTATATCAAATACATTTGTAAGTTCCTACACTGGTTTTAATGTTATTGAAATTGATATTTTTAACGCTCTTTAAGTTGCAAAATTAAAATGAAAATGTATTCCCGGATTGATTATACATATTTATGATAGTCAAGCAAAACTGTAGCAAAAATAAAATTCTAATGTCATATTCCCTTAATGCATTAACATTAACAGGTTGAACATTTGGGATTGCATTTTCATTTACACACAGCGCGTTGAGGGTGCAAAATTCAATGTGGACTTGAAAATGCATTTCGAGCTGACCACGCCCCCTCCCCGGTACAGCGTCATTGCGTAAAGGCGGAGCCAGCATCGCTAGCTACAAGCATGTATGTGCGGCTGCAAAGCTGATAAAAACATTAAATTGTATGCACACGAATTGGAGCTAAAAGAAAAAAATTACTCTGGTGTTTTTTTAAGATTAGTAAGTCTCTGTAGACGATAGAACTAGTAGCTACATTTCTAGAATTTTCTGCCTTAAGCGGTGAGCTCGCCTGTTGAATGTCTCATAATCACTTGACTTTCTCATAGGCGTTTTCATCATGAACACATTCAGTATTTTGATTACTGTCTTTTTAGTCACAATATCTTCATACAATTGTTCAGAAATGGTCGTTTAGTGAGACCACTGTTCAGTAACTGTACAGTACAATCACAAACGCGATACATCCACGTGAAATACACCTCTGTACTGTGCTTCTTTCGTGCTGGAGAAAGTGTAAGGGGAGAGATTATGCACAAATACACATAAACATTGCCAAGGTGGAGATCTGCCCTTACGAAAATTAACCTTGGTTTCTAATTCATCCGGATGCTGCAGTTTGTGACAGATCAACTGAATAACTCGATTCCTGAAGTTAAGGAAATGTTGCACCACAAAAACAGTCAATATCTTAACATAATCATTCAGAAACAAAGACAAGAAATACTGAACGTGTTTATGATGAAAACGTGTATGTGCAAGCGATTTAACGCTTTTATTGTCTCTGCAGTCGAACGTGTTTTCAACACCTCAAAACAACACACCTAACTAGCAAATAGCGAAGCTGGCTCCGCCTTCATGCAATGACGCTGTACCGGGGAGGGGGCGTGGTCAGCTCGAAATGCATTTTCAAGTCCACATTGAATTTTGCACCCTCAACGCGCTGTGTGTAAATGAAAATGCAATCCCAAATGTTCAACCTGTTAATGTTAATGCATTAAGGGAAAATGACATTAGAATTTTATTTTTGCTACAGTTTTGCTTGACTATCATAAATATGTATAATCAATCCGGGAATACATTTTCATTTTAATTTTGCAACTTAAAGAGCGTTAAAAATATCAATTTCAATAACATTAAAACCAGTGTAGGAACTTACAAATGTATTTGATATAATTGAATTTTTATTTTCATTTTGCACCTAATGTTGCACATACGTTATTTGAAATGTATATTTAGATACACAATTGCATTGTCATTTTACATACTGCATTGCCATTTTGCATATTACATTGCAAATTGAATTTTGCACCACATTTGCTTCCATAGAATCTGGGGCAGTATTTAATGAACTTCAGCCACCATATTTCAACAGCCACCATATCTCAACAGCCACCATATCTCAACAGCCACCATATCTCAACAGCCACCATATCTCAACATCACCATATCTCAACAGCCACCCAGTCATGCAGGTTCAGCCACTTCAATCTCTACCCAAGTATTCATCGCAGCCCAAAGCTATTTTAATCTGAAGACTAGACTACAGGGATTCTTTCCATCTTTGAGAGCATTAGCCCTTACAGATAATAAACAACACAGCCGCACATCTGGGGTTCAACGTACAAAACACGCCTCTTATAGATAAAACCAGCTATATGAATTAGTAAAGAAGAACCATGGAAATTCTGAGTCAACATTTCAATATCAAAATACAGTTTAAACACTAACCAAACAATCTCCTCCCAAGAAGTCGGGTATGAAGTCTTTGTTGATGTAGTCCACCAGACCCCCAGTACCCTGATAGTCATTACCAGCATAGATGAGGAACTTCTTCCGTGTGTTTTCATCAATGAATGGACTAACCTAGGAGGTGAGAATAGGGCAGCAAAGATAAGCGGGTTAAAAGGTCTTTTTTTTTTTATTAAAACAGTGCTAACACACGCAGGCAAACATGACATTTACAGCAGGCCGGTAATTAAAGGCCAGGCAGTGCAAAAACACTACACTAGCTTGACATTTAACTCAAATTGGGCGACATTTACAACCATTAAATTAAAATCGATTATATGCTTATCTCAGTCTTTTCCAATATCTCCAGCGATGGTATTTTGCTATGAATGCACGTCTGCTTACCAAAGTCCAGAGGACTGGAAACACTCTGGGAGCTCTCAGTATGAGCAGACAGCCCAGTGTCTCGGGGTAGTTAGCTCCTACGACCTCAATGATCCTCAGTAGGGCTTTGATTCCTGGCCTCCACAAGTGCCTCATATTTAATCCCTCAAGATCCACCAGACATGTCCAAGAACTAGAAGATGAGGGAAGCATTTATGCAGTGTAAATACAACATGCAAGACAGTGGTCTTCAGTTGGGTTTTCTTCACAAATTCTACATGCATTTTTAGGTCTGGTTTTAAATTCCTTCATAGTTTTGTTCATGTTTTTTTAGAACTGGGGTTGTCACACAATATGCACAAGTTTTTTTATCAGTCCAATTTGCCTGCCAACATGAGCTAACAGTTGGCAGCCTTTGTTGACATATTTTGTCGTCTCACTTATACATGTAAATCTATATTATTAATTTACATCAGTATCTACCTGAATCAACCTTGTTGACCGTTTATTCATCCCCATGACTATATCAGAACAGATCCACAACTGACGGTTTTTGGGTCGCCGTTCACCACTGTTGTACATAAAAAAAAATGTGTACCTGATTGGCTTTCCAAAGATTTTGGTGTTCTCTTCACAGCACCTGAGCCCTTCCTCGTTGATGGACAGCACCTGGTTAAAAGTGAAGGGGTCAGGTGAACATGTAGATTTGTCATTTCATAGTATGTTGATTCGTCCGAGTCTTACGTGTCTCAGAAGAGTCTCTTCTCCCAGTGCACGTACTAAACCTTTGGTGTCCATCTGACCAAGTCGAAGGATGTAAAGAGGACGACCATCTGTGCAAAACACAGATAGAAAATTACATCGGCTTCCCAATACATTTTTGGTTATGAGCTCATCTTAGATCCTAAAGAAAGCAGATGCCATTGTTTGCGATGCATTTTGAGAATATCAAACAAATTCTCAATGGCAAACAGATGCTTACATCAGACTGCAATGCATCAAATGATCATCTGTCCTTTATGTTTGCATGACCTTTCGGTATTTCGTTTTGTTTTAAGCACAACAGCATGAAAATAAATAGACTGGCAGAGTTCTCTGATGTAACGTGAACTGTTTTGATGCCTTTATTGACTCATTTAAATGACATGTTTGATCAGTACCCATCTCTGGCTTTTACACAAAGAGCGGTTGTGTGTCAAAGGTGTGTCGGACGGACATCCTGGATTGAAATAGCAAATCGCTCCTGGTTAATTACATTGCATTTATGCATTCGTCAGATGCTTTTCTCTGAAGCGACTTACAGTGCATGTTTGTTGACTGTGGATCAGACCCATGGCCTTTATGCTGCTAATGTAATGCTCTAACAATTGAGATGTCGTGTTTCTAAAGGCGATGTCGAAAGTCTACAGCTAAGAGTCGGACCTTTGTCATGGTGATGCCAGCCTCCGGTGTAGTAGTCCTGCAGCAGGGGCGGACACTCCCATGTGTCTAACAGGAAGTCCACCTGATGTTGTTTTCTCCACGTGAGTGTCTGACACAGAGCCTCTTTGGCCTTCTCCAGGTTAAAGTCCCTCGAGTACAGGAAACGCAGAACATGCTGGTCTTTAGGGATCTGTCAAGTGAAGGTACGTAGGTATGTAGACAAAGTCATTTTTAGGATACTTGTGTTTATAGCGTTAAAGCATAAATATTTTTGTAGATTTTGGTGTAATGCGTGCTGGGGTGGATTTTTGATATGTTGTGTGATGTTAATGGCAATTTTCAGATTTGGACAAAAAAAGCTCACTAACACAAAACGTTGCTAGTGCTCTGATTTGAAAAAAATATATTTGCATTTCAAGTCAAGTCAATTTTAGATTTTGGATCAACATGCCAACATGTCCTCCTCTGTAACTCATTTACACATAACAAAGTATAAACTTTCTTTTAAACCAGTTATCTAAAATGCTTGTTGTGGCGATTCAATGCAAATAAATATGCAAATATTTTTATTTCTATCTTTTGTATACGATTACCCACTACTATACTCAATATTATCATATTTTTCTCAAAACAAGAAGGTTTCTTTTACAATCAAGCTTTTTTCAATCTTATCCCTGGTACCCACCTTGCCTTTGTGTGTTTCCTGCAGCCACTGTCTTAAGCGAATTAGGCAGCTCTCCTGAAAAGGCGTCAGCTTTCCCAGATAACGTGAAATGTAATCCGCGTCCAACTTGTCTATAAGCAACACAGCCATCAAACATGATGAGAAATGTGTGAGGAAATCTTACCGTACTAAAGCTATTTCATTTCTTGTCCGCTTTTATAATATTTATGAGCATGTGATGACGGGCAACATTATGATTCATCTCACCATCCGGAGATGCTGGCGGGATGTCAGTGGAGCCGCTGTGAGTTCTGCTGCTGCATGCTGGGATAGCCCTGGCCGTTGTGATGGGGGTAGGAGGTACCCAGCGGGGTACATGGGTAATTCCCTCCTCTTCCAGTTGGTTGAGGAAAAATTCAATGATCTCCTTTCCCTGCAGAGAGACCGAGTACTTGAAACAAGAGTTCACACATATATAACAAGTAAACACCGACACATTTGGTCAATAAACAATAATAATTCATAAGAAACATATTTAATTACCAATAAACCAACTAAATACTATATATATATATGTTTATTAAAACAGTTTTCTATTTCAGCGACAAACCTTTGCCAATTTTCATTAATTTTCATACAGAAGGTTTAATTTAACCTTGAAATTTGTCAATTCTATAAAAAGCTTTTATGTACAGCAAAAAAGCTCATGTTTAAAATGTGAGTGTATTGTTGTAAATGTAAATGTACATTTCTTTAAATTCAGGGTCAAATGTCACAAATAAAAGCGTTAATATTATTTCAGCAATGATTTAATAATTTCACCCGTTTCAAATTTCCTAACAAAAAAGTACAAATACCTTTTTAATGCTGGCCGCATATTGCTTCATGGCGATTTTCTCGGCTGTGCTCTCAAACCCGAAAAACGATTTGATGTCCATACTAGCAGATTGCTCAAAACAGGTCCAGTCTTCATTCTCTGGGTGAACCTGAAAAGCAATCGGAAAAACATCAGGATCCTTCTACATATCCATAGAGAGAGATGATGTTGAATGTGTTCAGACCGTGTAGCAGCAGTTTTCAGTGACCATGACTCTGTTGGAAAAGGTCTCATTGTAAGCCTCTATGTGCAGTGTCCTCTGTCTGCGGTCCAGAGAGTTCTTCTGAATGAAATACACGTAGTCCACTCCTGCTATCTGTACATACAGACACAATCAATCAACACAAAGGATGTCCGATTATTAAACTGAAGCATCGAGATTTGTCAAACATTCTGTACAATGATTAAAGAGAAACAATGTCACTGCTTATGACATTTCTCAGCGTTTTTAAAATATGCAATACCCTTTTTAAAAGGCGAGGGGCATCCACGTCCAAAGTACACTTGCGCTCTACCAAATGGATCGCTCCATCCTCACTTTGGCTCTCGTTGATGGTCTCGCTGTTCACAAACATGGGGATCAAAGGACACTTGGGGAATCGTCTCTGGTAGGCCTATGACACAGAAAGAGAATGTGATTTAACGAAAAAGTACTGAAAGATGCTCAGATGGAGCAGCTGTAGGTGGTATCCAAAGTTGCAGCATCAATAATCCAAATAATCGACATACAGGGGATCAAACAGAGTTTGAACATAGGAAAGGTCTTGAAGAAAAAGCAACCCAATCTTGGAATAGTGTACACTTCTGCAAAACATGTCTGTACATGCCTGAACCCAAAAGCAATGTTCCTTTCACACGCATTTTATTTTACTACTGTGGGTCATATGACTGAGCTGCCACGTGAAGTGTGTCGCATGCTCTAGGTCAACTTTACAAATTAACCAAAGGTACATTCATCAATAGTTACAACGGTCTAAACAAATACTGTGGTTTCCATGTAAGCACATAAAAAAAAAATACCAGGAGAGCTCTTACTTGCTAAGGTTTAAAGTGCCTCTTTAAAACATGTGATAAGTCACAGGAGAGTGCTAGAGGGATCAATAAACCAGAGTAAATGCTAGCTTCTTTTTGTAACATGAGCCATTTAAAGAGTTCATTTTTGAAATGTGCAGAGTCCATAAAGAGAGTACACCGTGTGACTATGGCACTCGGCCAAACACAGATTTGTTTGTTACAGAGGCCTAAAATGTCACATTCTGACTCCGCCAATGACATGAGTTCAGGGCGGGACTAGTGTTTGTGATTTATCTGAAAAACGACAAATAGGGGTAGTGTTCGGGAAAACTGTCAGCATTTTTGCAACAGAGATCAACATTTGCTGCCCTTTTATGAGCTGGCTTAATTCTAGCGAACCATGTTAAAATTAAAAAGGTGGAAGCGTGCTTTTTGCTTAGCAGAACAAACATCATGGGTTTGATTATCAGGAAACACATATACTGATAAACAACTTCAAACTCACTTTGGATAGAAGCATCTGTCACAACAATTGTAAAAGTATGATTTCCCAAAAATAACCCGACCAAAAAATATCAGCTTTGTAATCTTTTTAATCATAACTATTATTAGATATTAAACATGGCGCTATTAAACACACCTCATTCTCTATTCATTCTGGTGCAACTTGTTATGGTGCAAAAATCAAACATTTATCTTGAAATTGTGTGTATCAGACGTCAGCTGAGACCAATGTTTGCAGTCTATCAGGTGCCTGCAGCATATTGACTTATGCGTGTTTTGCTATTCTCGTGAGAGACGGGTAGATTAGCAACAAGATCCTGCTACAAAATGTGATAATGCAAACGCTCGGTCGTTCTATCTATAGACAGCGTGTCCTACATACACATGCGATTACTGTATGTCCAGCTCTCTCTGTAACAAGAACACGTTGCCTCGTTTGGAACAGACTACTAGCTACTGAACATTGTGCAGTACTTTATACTGCATAAAACTTAAAAAATAAAAACAAGACTCATCGTCTTTGGGTGTAGCTTTTGATACATTAATTTTGTGTTTAGGAACATGTCGCATGTAGCCACATGATTAGATGATATCAACACATTTTCGAAATCTCACCCACAGTGTAGGTTTGTAGTTCAAATCAAATCAACATCCACAGCTGATATTTCATTATTTTCATCCAAAAAGTTATGGAATTCAGCTTAAATTTATAAATCCATTTAATTGCACAATCTGTCATTCACTTGAACTATTTTGTGTATATTGTGGGATATTTGAACAATTTAATTCAGGTTTCACTTCTAACGTTTTTTACCCAAACCTTATGACCTGGTTTGACCGATGCGTGGCCCGATTGTTCAAATCTAGAATAATAAATGGATTTGAGCTTCAGACACAATAAGGTTTCAGAGTGGTTCCATAAAAGAGAAAAACAGGAAGCAGACTTCAAAACAGGAAGTGCAGTTTGATAAAACCAAAACACCAAATTGTTTCATAAGCAACTTCATAAAACTGTGTTCTGGCTCAATATTCACTGCAGTGCGACATTACCATTGAACCCCAGGTTGCTGACCCAGATGAGATTTGATTGACAGGGGATCAGAATGTGTGCACGGATTAATTCAAGAAAGAGCGATGAGCCATGATGTCAAGCTGTGTACTCAGCAAATATGCACAATACCAATACACAGCTGTATCCCAGCTAAGAAAGAGTAATTAGCGCTTTCACTGCAGGAAATGATGTCATTAATGGGGAGTGGGTGCTTGGGTGGGCAGGATCAATGCAAGTTAACCGTGACCTAATTGTCCACTGATCGATCATGGCTTAAGATGACATTAAGTAAAGTTTGTGTCTGGATCAATCGATTCTCCAATAGAATCACAGGGGAATACGCAGGAACAATCACACCATGTTATTAGCAAGGATGGGATATTAAGTTACATGTTTAGCAAAACAGTAAAGAATGTTGCTCAACAAGATCAGTATTGCCAATACGTTTTTGTTTCAAAACCTCTAGCGCTGGGCTTTGACCTTTGGTGCATAGCACCTGCACATCATGGCTGCGAATGATACTAATAGTGCAGAGGTCTAACGTTAGACTTGATTTACACAGAAACTGATCCATACTTCCCATTGAATGGGGAGCGACAAGTTCAACGTGTGAACATTTTATAACTTTTTGACAGTTAATACAAAGAATAAAAGAATACACTGACCTTAAGAGGGTTGGTGAATACTTGGCTCAAAGGATAGACCAAAAAGGTCAATGAGTGGGCTTTTTACTAGGGCCAGTAAGAAAACACCAAGTACCCAAATAGAGCACCCTAGCAACACTTTAACAACCCCATAGCAATGCGCTGGCAACCAATCTAAAGTCCCATCATTGTTTGGGCCACTATTTTTTTAACGGTTTACTTTAATAGAACACATCTCAACTCTATATCAAGTCATGCTTACTGACAGCACTCAGCAGGTGTTGTCAAGAAGTATATAAGTGTTATGTAAAGTGTTAGATAGCATTCAAAGATCATTAGACAGTTGTGTAAGGTATTATAGCAAGTGCTGACTTAAACAGATTCAGATCAGGTTTATTACATAAGGCCAGTAGGTGGTGTGGAGCAGCTGATATATTACAAAGATTTTAATCCCTTGCAAAGTCGCAATACTCTTCCACTGCATGCGAGGCAGAACAACAGTAGAACCAGCAAAGCTTTTTCATTTGTAAGAAGATTAGGCCCCACAAAACTAATGAGAAATATATTTTTATCGCGCTATTGGAACACACTGTAGCAGCTTGGCATATTAATACAAAGGGTCCCAGGATGCCCACATATACGTGAACATACACAGAATTTAAAAAATAGCTCTTACAAAGACGTATGTCAACATTTCTAATCCCAATATGGTTTCTAGGCATACACTACAGAGCGGAGTAGCAGTGATGTGTCTTGCCTTAATGTCACTTATCAATTAAAACGCCCAGATGAATAAGAAAACTATGCTTGTTAAGCCATTTCCAGGGGGCTTTAAGAACACCCTTTTAAACTGTGACCATTCACACGATAGCTATTACATAAAGACCCTTTTCGCGCCGACGTCTCCCGCATACGTCACGGCATTAGCTGGAGTCAAAACAAAGGGAAAACTGAAGGCGGCCAATACAAACCAGCAGGGATTCTACTACATAAGGAGTTTGATTTTTTTGATTTTTAAACATATCTGCTGCCATTGCCAAACAAAAACACTGACGACTGCTGTAGGTAAACACAATAAAACAAGCGGACTGAACAGAAACAAATGCTCATATTTCACTTCATAACACTTAAGATTAAAATATTACTTTTGTTGGTGAGGATTATTATGTGACATGTCTAAAAACATCTCACGATCTATGCCCAAACCAGAAACGAAGTCATTTTTCAGGTAGCGTTAACTTTTGGACGCATATGGTATTCTACCTGACTTAGTAAGTAAGACAAATAGTAGTTAACGGTTGGCAAGAAACTAAACATAAAGGAAACTGTTTGTCACAAGTGCATTAGTATTAAGGAAGAGGGATCAGTGAGCAGGCTTGTGTTATGTGTCAGGTTTGTGTTCAAGTAAATGCATTCGCTAATGTTTGTCACTGTGTGAGTGCGTATAGGTCGGCCAGGTTGCTTGCATTTTGTTTTCAATAACAATAGCGTTCCAAGACAGTCAGTGACCTTACATGTTAAAATTGTATTCATATTTTTCCAGACCTTGTCAGAAAGCAAGCAAACAAAACGGGCTACCTAGCATTAATAATGCGGTCAGGGGATCATTCTGCCCGCGCCTAAGCTCCGCCCACAAAAACGTGTCACTACCTGTTTAATTACAGTATTTTCTCATTTCTTACTAGCTTTTTTATAGTTTCCCGTGCAGTCTTTGCTTCAAGCCAGCCATCAATGTGATATTTTTCACCAACAAGCTTCTCAACATGCTGAATTAGCAAAAAAAACACATTTACTAGTAAAAAAAAGTAACACTGAAATTTCAACATCATCGCTTTGGTTTCCTTTAGTGGGCTTTGGTTTCCTTTAGTGGGCACTCCCGTCACACTCTTTAAGCAGTTTTGCACTGTTGAAACCATAAAAATGCAATATAGCGTGACTTACTATACTGTGGCACTTCAGTTTTCCTGTGTTTTAGTTCACCTCACACAACTCGTTTAAAAAAAAAACTAAGGCACAGCACCACCTGAGTACAGCTGAATTTTACAACCACGTGAAGCTGAAATCTATATTAAAAATAATAAATACATGTTTTATCCAAAAAAAAAGGGTATGGGCTATTACGTGGAAAAAACTGTGTCAGTGTTAAAACAACCAGTTTGAAATAAGCTGTTGCTATATACTAGTATTGGCAATAATAATAATGGCATATTAATAAAGTATTAAAACTTAAAACAACACGACATTTAATAATATTGTAAATCATTCTGTGCGGGTTTCTGGTTGACATAACCGGATGTCAAACTCTGACTAGAACGTGTCAAAACAATAACATATGAAATATGTTCACTGAAGCAGAGAAATGGCTTTAAAACTCACCATCATTATGAGTTCAAACGGGTATTTATAGACCCTCACGGGGGACTGATATTTCTGCACCATCTCTGCACCTGCGCCAATATAAAGACCTTTCAAAGACAAATCAAAAAGAGGTCAAACGTTATATAAAAGCACTGATAAACAATAATCTTTACTTCTAACGTTACATATGAGAATACGGGTTGTGATCATTAATATATTATAGCTTTCAATATCTCAGGTTATAGGTAAGGGTTACATAAGTGATCTTTTGAAATGACAGATAACGGTAACGTTATCACTGAATTTCAATGGTAACGTCACTGAGGCAGTGTTAGTGCGGTATAAACGTACATTACACTGTACTTAAAATCTATATTTTTATTTATTTGTTATTTTATTGTCGACGCGGAATCTAAATTGAAAACCAGTAAACACCGACGCTAATGCTAGCTAACATTAGCTTGCGCGCGAGCGAGAGAAAACAGTCAAAAATGCAGGCAAAACTGTCAAATGAACGTTCAAACTTTACCTTTAACTTTAAATGTGCGCAGAAAGCCGTTGCGTGGTGGACTAGATCACTGCTGATCTAAAAGCAAGAGCCCGTTTCGGTTAGTTTTAGTTAGTCGGATCCATTTTATCGGAGAAGTTGAAGGAGGCTGAGTCACGTGATGTAACAACCCACGTCATTCACATGACTCGCACAAACCCCGCCTCTCAGCATAAACAGGTGGGAAGAGAGCGCAGTACTTGTTCGTATATTATGTGCGAAGAAATGTGACTTACAATTATTTAGCCGGTAGATGGTGTTGTGGACTTGTGGAAAAATGAGTTTAAACCGAATACTCGTATTTCATGTCCTTACTCGACTCTGTTGCAAATTTCGGGCTGTTATTAAAGCCATATGAGATCAAATCCACTTGAATGGGATAAGATAGGAGATATATCTGGCACGTCGCTCGCGAAGATCAACATCAAAAGACACGTTTTTTAAGATCAAAATGCACAAATAGACGTATTTTCAAAAGACTGCTCCCAAAACTTTCAAAAGTTTTAACAATTGCCTACAGGAACAGCTGTACCCTATATAGTGCTGCCGCCTAGATGACTGATCTCAGCATGAACACCTTAGACTAGTTTTACAAGTTAGTCATTTATGTTTATCTTCTAGATAGGTCATAACAACTTCTTTAAGAAAGTTAATTTAAAAACATTGGTCTAATCGAAATATGAAAAGCAAGAAAAAATTGTTAAGACACAACCTTAAAGGGATAGTTCACTCCAAAATGAAAATTCGGTCACCATTTATTCACACTCAGGTTGTTTCAAACCTTTATAAATGTATTTGTTCTGTTAAACACACATAACGATATGTGTAAGAATGTTAGCGATTTTCAGTTATATGGTCATCATCTACTACCATAGGAAAACAAATATTATATATCTGTCTGTACGTATCTGTTGAACACAAAGTGAGATATTTTGAAGAATTGACTGTCATTTATGTTTTCCTATGGCAGTCAATGATGTCACAGAATTGAAAATTGCTGACATTCTTCCAAATATCTTTCTCTGTGTTCATCAGAACAAATTATTCATGAAAGTATGAACTGAAATGAGGGTGATAAAAAATAAATCCGTCTTTACTTAACTATTTAATTACATTTACATTTAGTCATTTGGCAGACGCTTTTATCCAAAGCGACTTACAGTGCACTTATTACAGGGACAATCCCCCTGGAGCAACATGGAGTAAAGTGTCTTGCTCAAGGACACACTGGTGGGGGCTGCTGGGATCGAACCAGTAACCATTGATTTACCAGTTCAGTGGTTTAACCCACTAGACCACCATCTCCAAGATATATAATTAGATAGTATATATCATTTCGTAGTAAAACGGAAAGTGTTGCACATTTTGTTTGTTAAAAAAATGCTTTCTTTTTCTTTCTTTACATTAATTAGATGTTTGCCCTTGCTAAGTGTAAACATACCCATCGGGTAAGAAATACTACATGCTCACTTGGGATCTTAATGCCCACTTGAACTCTTTGGCCAAAAACAGGAAATACGTCATGATAGTAGTCAAGTGGTCAAGTGTAGAGACCGCAAGTGACGGGAATATCTGAGGAAACAGTGCAACACAAAACAATGTCTAAAAGAAACCTCAAGCTTGACTGTTTCATTAATACTCTTGTCAACGAGAGCAGCTCAAACATTTTATGTTTTGTTTTATGTTTTGTTGAGGGCATACATTTTTATATTTATAGACAACACTAGCCATTAGCGCTAGCTTCCTAATGCCTGTGTTTACATAAACTCTCATAATGCAAATAATGCCAAAGAGTCAACGTGAAGAGTCTTGATAACAACAACAAACATTACGTTAAGTTATTGCAGCCAAACTCATCTCTAAAAAGTAATTTTACCTGTCCCACCTTCTGTGGATAAAACATTTCAATATGAAAACCAGCCCAGGCTTTTATGCTTCACTTAAACAAGAAAAAAGCATCCTAAAATATGAAGTAAGTGTCCGAAAAAACATGTCAATTAACTTTATTTTTACACATTATTGTACACTCATTTCATGTTAAGTGTTTGCTTTGCTCTAAAATGTATTACTTTAATTAATGTTTTTAAAAATAGAAAAATATTGTCTCTTTGACCTTTGAGAATTTACAAATTTCAGAAAATGTTGATATTGTACATTTGAAATACATTTAGGGTCTCTGTCTCTTGCATGTATGAAAGCGATTTGTCATGTCATATCATTTTTGCTATATGAAATGCAAAAACTTTAAAGCTCAATATGTTGAAACTACTCTGACCACAGATAGAACCTTATAATTCCAAGGCAACAGTATGTCTTTGTTTCGTTGGCAATCGCCACGTACATTATATCTAAACAACACAAATTTATAGCGAATTCTCAGATATGCACGAATAATGCAATGATGTGCTATTGCTTTAGTTCCACCCACTGCACGCCTTTGGGAGCTCGACTGTTTTTGGAAATAATCGTACATCTGTGTCTTTTATAAATGTGATCAAACTAAAGACTCTTCTAAGATGTGTGTTTTTCCTCCGCTTTAAATGCAAAGTTATATGACCCATTCAACAAATGGTTTATTTAATTAAATGAACATACAATAAAATTCAACTAATAATTGACTAAATACAATTATATTAATTGTATATATTAAAAAATATGAATATAAATGATTATTAATATAAATAAAATAAATATCAATAGTTCTTTTATTAGCCACTAGCCAGACCGAACAAACACAGACCAGAAGTTTTCTGTGCCCATCCGATGAGACCATCTATAGACCTGTCATGATCCCTGTCTGTCTGTCCCCAGGGCTTCGTGTCCAGGTGATGTGGAGAGTGCCCTCTTGTGGCTTTGAGATGGTACTGCTGGCGTGTTCTCGACATTATTGAAAATATAAGTTCCCTATGTAAAAGTACTGATGAACGCATTTCATAATTTCAATAATTCAGAGAGCATGTGAAGAAAGCATCTGTGCATTAGTGCCATGCATCAAACATACCGAAAGGACAGAATTGTGTATTGTGTAATGCTATAAAAGATTGTGAAATAGTTTTATTTCTCAAGACACATAACTTACCTGCAAAATTGAGTCCAAATATGCACCTTATTTTTGGCGTTAATGCGGGCGCCGCCATCTTAGAGTTGTTCGTGTTTAGACTTCCGGTGAGTCACTAGCTAATGGTCGTATTGCGAGTGAGACAAGTTTTTTTCTCGAGACAAATACCTACAAAATTTGGCGTTTTTAAGTATATGCACCTTATTTTTGCCGTAAATGTGGGCGCCGCCATCTTAGAGTCACTAGCTAATGGTAGTCGTATTGCGAGTGAGAGGAGTTTGCTGTTTTACGACCATTAATACGACCATTAGTCACTAGCTAATGGTTGTATTGCGAGTGAGACAAGTTTTTTTCTCGAGACAAATACCTACAAAATTTGGCGTTTTTAAGTATATGCACCTTATTTTTGCCGTAAATGTGGGCGCCGCCATCTTAGAGTCACTAGCTAATGGTAGTCGTATTGCGAGTGAGAGGAGTTTGCTGTTTTACGACCATTAATACGACCATTAGTCACTAGCTAATGGTTGTATTGCGAGTGAGACAAGTTTTATTTCTCGAGACAAATACCTACAAAATTTGGCGTTTTTAAGTAAATGCACCTTATTTTTGCCGTAAATGTGGGCGCCGCCATCTTAGAGTCACTAGCTAATGGTAGTCGTATTGCGAGTGAGAGGAGTTTGCTGTTTTACGACCATTAATACGACCATTAGTCACTAGCTAATGGTTGTATTGCGAGTGAGACAAGTTTTATTTCTCGAGACAAATACCTACAAAATTTGGCTTTTTTAAGTAAATGCACCTTATTTTTGCCGTAAATGTGGGCGCCGCCATCTTAGAGTCACTAGCTAATGGTAGTCGTATTGCGAGTGAGAGGAGTTTGCTGTTTTACGACCATTAATACGACCATTAGTCACTAGCTAATGGTCGTATTACGAGTGAGACAAGTTTTATTTCTCGAGACAAATGCCTACAAAATTTGGCGTTTTTAAGTATATGCACCTTATTTTTGCCGTAAATGTGGGCGCCGCTATCTTAGAGTCACTAGCTAATGGTAGTCGTATTGCGAGTGAGAGGAGTTTGCTGTTTTAATTGACTTTTTAATATTAGTTATGGAACCAAACGGTACAAGCTTAATCTGTGAAGACAGAGGGTGCCATAATAGCCGAACATTTATTTTGACCATAATAAAACTTTCTTTTTATGAAAACTCTTAATAACTTTTTTTTACTTTTCCAGCTCTTATAACTCGCATCAAACAAAGAAGCAAATGGAAGAAAATAATATATTTTTTCTTGTCAGATTGTGCCAGAATGCATAACGTACATGTTAAAATAAAATAAAATTCACATTCATTCTCTGGATCCTATGTACTTCCAAGCAGACAAGTGTGTGTGCAAATAGTGTGATTTTAATTCAACAATCTATATCGTATTTATATAACATTTCTTTTACATTTCTTTTATTGTTTTATGTTATGAAGGAAATTGTGGCGTCAAAAGTAGGAAGCCAAGAGCAATGCCAGGTAAAATGTCAGGACTGTGTCTTTAAGCTCAGATATGTGGACATTAACATGGATGTCACCTCGCATAACCTGCGATACATTGAATACATGATAAACTGATCAGTGTCTTGTTAAGGATAGAGAGGATTCCAGCTGAAAATATACAAGGTTATGGAGGAGTGGGACATCAAGCGAAAAGTCAAATGTCTTGTCACAAATGTTGCAGCAAATTTAATTGTTTGTGCAAAGACAACAAATGAATCACACAATCTGCTTTGCCTTTCACTTCGTTTAATGGCTAAAATGTTTCAAGCACGTTTCTGTCACTGCACTGATAAAAACAATACACCATTCTTTACAGGGGCGATACAAATTAGGTTTTTGTCTGGTCGGTATATGTCTTATATTATTTTCAAACAACTTTTATAAATGTTTGTTGATATTACTATTAGTATGTGATGTTTTGAAATGAAATGTTTTCTGTGTGACGTTTCAATCAGCTCATCTCTTGCTCGTGATTGGCTGCTTGTGGTTCTGTGCTACGATCAAACACGCGCGCGACATCTCTTGATCTTTAGTGCAGTTCTGTCTCCTGTCAGTTCTACAACTAACTAGAATCAGCGTTTCCTTCAGCGACAGATCTCTGAGCATTTCACAGTTTCTGAACAGCGAGCGATTTCTGCCATTTTATTGAAAACATCGCGAAAGCATCAGTGTCTGGTGAGTGAAACATGTTTTAATCTAACGTATGTGTGTCTAAACTCCACAAGAAAACAAATAAATAATCATTTTAATATGTATTCAGTGTTTTTTAATTCACTGTAGCAAAAGTTTTTCTATTGTCGAGGCCAAAAGCCCCATTCATTAACGTTTCGTTGTTTATTTATATGTTAGCGCGGTTACAATACAACCGAAATTGACAAAAGTGCTGCACAAAGTATATAACTTGAAGATAACACAACTATAAAACAATAAAAATCAAACTGTATAATAAGTAAGATACCGTATCATACGTGTGGTGTTAACATGATATTCACAGTCACGGTTATTGACGTCGTGATTATTGTTGTATCTTGTGTCCTCTGTAATGTCAGTGAAGTAAAATTGTTCTAATAAGCAAAAGTACTCAAACGTTTTTTTGTCTGTTTCTCAAGAGCACCTGGAGATTCGGTTTGGTGTTCACACTGCTCATAGTGTGACAAATTATATTGACCTATTAAAAAAGTAACGAGAGCAGAACCGATAAAGGCGGAGTTACAAATACTCCGGTCTCTCATCATTTAGACTCAGGGTCCGTTTAACACCGGGAACAAACCACATACCTTTTAGCAGCAGTTAGTTATAACGTAAATCTTATCCAGTAATACACTTTGGCTGTCTAAAAGCTTTTAACCACGTCAGTACGCAAATGAGCGGTCTAAACTTATTTACTGAGCGCATGTTTTATTTTGGCTGCGCATGCGCACCATTTAAGTCCATCCCTGCTTATAAGTCTAAGTGAAGTCGATGTGAAGCTCCCAGTGAGTTGTGTTTTTCATTATGCAGAGAAAATGATCCAGAACAAATCAAGGCGTTTTAGGCCCGTCGGCTTCATCGATGAGCAACCTCATTCTGGTAAGTTTGGCATTTTAATTTTAATTTTAAAACATTTTGCTTGAGTTAAAGGGAAAGTACACATGTTTGTTCTGGAAAACCGTATTTAAGCCGAAAATGATTTTGCAGGTGTTGCTTCATTGCGACCACAACCTCCACCCCAGAGGAGCTCTGTCCCAGACAGAAGCGGTGGTGCGAAAATCAGTCGGCCCCTACCGACTGACCACTTTCCTTGTGTTTTTAAGCACAGAGGTAAGTTTGTTTAAACAACATTAAACCAGCGCGACAAAGTGGGATTTCACATTTTATATTTTGAAAAGGGCTTGAAGGTTAAGTACACAAGGTAGATAGTAACTGTTTTAATATGTAATACATCTTTCCAAGGTCAAAACCCTCCACCATCCAGAAAACCTCCCTGTGGAAAGTCGACTATCCCAGATGACATGTGGCACAGAGAGTTTGCTCAAAGTGTCCAACGTCATGCAGGTGAGCTCAGAAAACATTAAACCGTGTGTTCAATTCCCAATAATTTTAATAAAAAAAATCCAAATACATGACATCTCTGTAGGTGTCGTACTGCCCCCTCTGGTACCACCACAGAAGCCTGGAACGGCACCAAAGGAGACATGGAGGAGACACCATTTCCAATTTAAGGTATATCAATCAATACAGTGTTTTTGAACCTTAAATCCTGTATTCACATTGCATTACATCTTAAACAAACCATAATATTCATTAAGCCGTGTCATATGACCCCTTTAAATACATTTGTATCCAAAAAATCATGCTCTTACAAAACATATCAAACATTTCTCTTCTTTGCTTTGTTTGAACAGGATGGTCGCTATGTAAAAACGCCTCAGGGTGTCCCAAACTACATTGCTGACCCAATGAAACGCACTTGGCGAAATGTAAGTGTCTTTTGTATATTTTGATCAGGTCAATTGCATATGAACATTTGTAATACCTCTTTATTGAGTGACATAAGGTTTCAGAACTTTTCCAAGTGACCTCTCTGTTGTGTTGTCAGTATACAGATTTGCAGCTTTCTCTCGAACACGAGAGAGGTGAAAAAGTAGCCGAGAAGAGAAGGAGAAGAGAAAGGATAGAGAAGCAGAAGCGTCTGGAAATGCAGCTCAGCTTGCGGGAATCGATAGAGACCCATAGGCTGTCTATTCTTGAAGCTGAAGCAGAGTAAGACATTTTCATTATTACAGTTTTATGAAGCCTTTCATTTGTGGATAATTGTTGGTTTTCTGAATCGTGGCATTGGGCTATTGTTACTCCCTTAAGAGTGTATGTTCAAATATCCATAAACATCTTCAAAACAATCTTTTAAACATCTCATGTGGTTAAGACCTTTGAAGAGAACTGTACATTAAATGAAGGTCAGCCAGGTCAGATCAGGTATTCTGGTGCTGAATTAGCACAGTGACCGGACCGTGTCCTCTTGTACTCCAGAATCAAACTTGCCTGAACTTGGTATTTAGAAGCAGCTGACGATTCTGAACATAATGTTCTTTGTCACAGGTCTGGGAGTGTGAGCAAGGGCATTCGCGTGAAAGAGAAAGATCTAAGATCTTTGACAAGAAAGGCCGATGAGCTTAAAAAGTAGGTGGACACATCACACATCCAAAATATACACAGTTATTCTTCTATTTACAGTTTATTTGTACAGAAATGGTGCCGCTAAAATGTGTTTACCTTTATTAACATCATCCCTGTTATGTTACCCGATTGCAGTGAAATCGAGAAGCTTGAGAGGAAATCCGAGCAACTCTCCAGGAAAACCGCTTATGTAATGAGAGATGTCCCACCTGAGCTGTGGGATACGGTACTGAAAAACATAGTGGTGAGTTTGCTCTCTTCTTCTTCAAATAATAGTAAACAATGTGATGGCATGTCTAGTTCCCTACTTAGGAAATGTGTTAAGTTTTTTTCAAATGTTTGTGTGTGTGTGTGTGTGTGTGTAAAAAGGGAAACCTGACGGTTTATAAGCGGTTTCAACAACAAATGAAGGCTGAGCCACATTTCTGCGAGGCTACTCCCCCAGAACATTGTCGAGAAATGTTTCTGACGAAAAGCGAGTAAGTTGTTTTTCACTGACAATTCACTGATCTAATGACATCTCACAATAATCTCTTTTTTCTGTGGGAACAGTAACAGTTCTTGAGTGCGTTTCTCATTTGTGTTTTGTGTGCGTCTAGGAAAGAGGAGGTTGAGTCACTCGCTGAGATGCAGAAGAAGGTCTGCCATGAGATAACCGGCAGGTTGGAGGCACTTGACAGGGTGAATCTGGATATAACCTTCGTCTCCCGACAGATTACAAACAGCAATGTAAGAGCCCAAACTATAGTGCTCATGTACTCTCACTCAAACTGAAATGCTAAAGACTTGATGAATCTTTTGTTTCTCTGTTGTCCAACAGGAATTGCTGGATAATATTTATCTCAGACTAGAGCGCAAAAGAAAATCAAGTGCGGCTCTCCAAAAGAACGAGGTGGAGCTCCTCGAGCTCATGAGATCATCATCCGTGAGGAAGGACGATTCTGATAGTGATTGAAGGCAGCATAAATCCTACATAGAATTAGATTATTAGATGTTAGTAGAGTTATATAGCTGTTGATAGTGTGTTTTATCTGGTTCCATTGCATAGTTAGGGTTAATAAAGTCACCATGAAGAAAGAGTTGCGTTTGATTTTTCTGTATCGTGATGTATAGAAGTGAAACTGCTTGTGAAAGTTGTAGAAATTTTAGTAATGGGAAAAAACTACCTCTCCCAAGCGGGTTTTCCTTGCGCTGTTCATGAGCTTTACCCGCTGAGAAAATATGTTTTTTAACACTTCCATATCACAGAGAAATGCTAAATCATAATAATAACGCAATGCTAACTCGCTTCAGGGTTTTGCATACAAATACAAATTATTCCGGGTGCTCCGGTTTCCTCCCACAACACAAAGACATGCAGGTCAGGTGAATTGAAGATTCTAAATTGTCCCTCATCCAATTTGTGTGTTCTGACTTGAGTATGAGTTAAAGGATTGTTGACTTTCAAAATACATGTTCATGATCATTTACTCACCCCCATGTCATCCAAGATGTTTATGTATTTTTTTCTTTAGTCAAAAAGAATTTAAGGTTTATGATGAAAAGATTCAAGGATTTTTCTCCATATAGTGACTTCAATGGACTCCAAACGGTTGAAGGTCAAAACTAGTTTCAGTGCAGCTTCAAAGGACTTTAATCGTTACCAGACGATGAATAAAGGTCTTATCTAACGAAACGATCAATCATTTTCTAAAAGAAGTATAATTGTATATGCTTTAAAGGGTTGGGCCGATAGAGGATGCCATCATTCACATTCACCGCCGATGGCTCATAGACATGACGATGTTGAGCTTGTATCGTGATTCCAACAAATGTTTCAATTTCGTCACGTGACTCTCGCTGCGGTCTGCGCATTGTAAACAAATTTGAACAAGGCTAAGGGGCATTAAACTTTGCACTGTATAGATCTAGTCTGACTTCATAACTGTGTGACTGTATCGCGTTGTATAAAGAAGACGCGCCTCACTTTATAACTATTTAAATGAATATAACATCAGAATAAAAATACAATCAAGTAGGGCTGCAAATAACGATTATTTTGATAATCGATTAGTCTGATGATTATTTTTTCGATTTATCAGGGGAAAATGTAATCACATATTTTGCTTATAATAACTAAATCAGATATGAGAAAACTATTCACTACTGAACTCATTAGCCTTCTCCCAAAATGTTGTGGATGTCTTCATAATTAACTCACCTGGTGAGTCGATTCAGGTGTGTCATATTAGAAGCAACTGACAATAGTCTCTCCCTTGGGAGTGAGGGGAGGGTCGGCCAAGGAAATACTTTTTTGGGCCATAAAAAGTGAGATATTTCTCATTCAAATGAAGTGAAGTACAGTGAAAAGTAAACCGAGAAATTAATACTCAACAAGTGTACTTAAGAACAGTTATCTAAATGTACTTTGGCACTTCCCACCAAAATCAGGGTATTTAGCCCATTATATACTTTGCAAAGTTCAAACCCCACAAATTGGGTCTTCCTAATATAATATTACATTTTGTCATTTAAAACACTTCTCTTCTTTAAGCTTTAAACTGCGCAACTTGAGATGCATGCAAAACATGTCTGACTTTAAAACTGCACATCTCCCACTGCACGAAGAGACGCTGCTTTCAACTGTTCCTTTCTTTTCTCTCATATTTAGAATGAATTTCTGTACGAAAGTTTTTGTGAATCATGATTTTTTCCTGAAAGCTTTTGTACGCAGGTTTCACGCACAAATTGGTGCGTAGGCATGCTTAGTGAATGAGACCCATTGTCATGAAAGTAACAAACAAAACGGAAAAAAATCATATCTCAACCGGTGTGTTACGTTAATAATATATTTGTCAGTCTTATTAAATACCTGCGGACAAAGCACTGTTTATATGCAATTACTAACGTTACATTCAAACTGCAATCGCTTGTTTAGATTATAAATAATTAATTCCACAGGGCTGTATTTATTTAAATGTTTATTAGTGAAATAACTGGATATAGTCGATGAAAGTATAACTTAGGGTGTTTTAAACAAGTTAATCTTGTTAAAAGTTAGCTACATGCTGTGGCTATGATAAAACTTCCTGAGCATCATCCCGGTGAGTGAACAGCAACATGAACGATGGGGAAGACAACAAAGGTCATTAAATTCAGATCTTTTATTCCCAACATGAATTAATTCATCGCTGTTTCATTTTTTATTAATGTAAAGTTACGTCTTTATTGGGGGAGGAATTGCTTAGGCAATGTGACTGTGAGTTTGTCTTTATAAGCAAAGCTGCATAAACTACATATCAAGCAATAAATGTAACATCTCATTTGTGCAATAACATAAATTATTAAATATAAGTGTATTAATAAAGTAAGTTAGCAGTGCCAGTTCTACATTGAATCAATCTCCGGGCGAGATCCCCTCTGAGTGCCCCCCCCCACCTACTCCCACCTATCCAATAAAAAAAAACAGCAATGTTTTACCATAACTATATAAGTGTAAGACGAACCTTATATTTCTCAATTGCACAAATACTCCAACAGAACATTTTAAAAACGCAATTCTGCACAAAACAGTATAAGTTATCAGAACTTAAATATACTCTATATACATAAAAGTGGCAACATCTGTACAATCATGATGTAACATGAGCGGAGAACAACAATAATATAAAATATTAAGAATAATATACAAATAAAATATAGAATAAATATTCTAAATAGCACAAATCCTTCATCACACAAAAAGAAAATCTAATTATTACACTATTGCACTAACAGAAAACACAAACTAAAACCTGAACTTTCTGGCCTTCCTTACATCATCAATATCAAAATCATCAATAATGTCATCATACGAAATCTGCTCCCTATTGAGTGATTGATACTGATGATAAAAGGCCAGCAAGCTGTTCCTGAGACATGGTTGAGCTCAGGTACGACTTGATCAACTTTAGAAAAGCTCCTCTCTGCTTGAGCCACAGTGACTGGCAGAGTAAGTGCAATCCTGAGAGCAGTCCAAAAGTTGGGGTCGATCTCCGATAGATCCTTATCATGCATAAAAGTGATAAGTTCAAGGAAGCTGATGGTTTTTGATGGCTGACCTACTTTTATTTTTTCCTATATTGGGCACCTGACGGCTTAAACCTTTTTCTCTCAATCACTGTCTCTGTGTTTATCTGGCACTCGACAATCAACAGATTTCACATCCCCCCAACACTGTCACTCACGACCAGAAGTCAAGACTAAACCACTTCACCTCCACATAATCGTTTTGGATTTCCTTTTTTTACTAGACATTTCACACACACAATTCAGAAAATTATAATGCAAATTATAGGCCTGTGCTTTAATATTATGAATGTTGGATGTTGAATATTATGGCCCCTCCCCTTTCAACTTTTCACACAGCATCTGCGCTTCTCAGCAAGCAGGGGCGGCAATTTGCCATTTCCCCACACGGACAGTTATATTATAGATAATAGAAACCCGCTTAGCGGCGCAGATTATTTTTATTTTTCATGTGCTTTAGCCGCCTCCCACGTGTCGTGAAAATTTGCCCCCCCGGGCGGCTTCCCGGGTCGCCCGTGCCCAAAACCGCCACTGTAAGTGAGTATACAGAACCTCTGCACGCTGTCATTCTGTCGCGTTTCCCGGTCCTGCGCGCAATTCTCTAAACGGCCACAAGATGGCGGAGTTTATCGGTAAATCCGATATTAGAAAACAGATACACGATGACGGGAAATGTATTAAATATCCGGAAAACAATGTATCGGTCGATCTCTAGAGTAGATGTTTAGGTAACGATCTCTAGACATCACAGTGGCTGAAAAAGGCACGTAAAACAAAGTCTTCACCCTCCAGAAGTCTGTTATCTTTGGCAGGTCCATCACACCCATATAGAGAAGCATACTATGTACTTCTACTCAAGGGCGTAGATTTGGTTTGAACATTGGGGGGGTTGAACGTCCCAGATAGCACACGAACATCACGGAGACGTCTATTTGATGTGTGTGTTTACATCTTGAAGACGTATTTTTTAGAGTGTTTGCTCATCTGCAATACGTCTATAGGACGTTTCCTGTTAGAAGCTGTCTTTAAGATGTAATGATTTAGAATGTATGTTAAACTGACATCTTATAGATGTCTATCAGATGTTAGTAAACAGCAGATGCTTTCCAGATGAAGTGATCTTTAACAGACATCTTGCAGACGTATGTGCTATCTGGGGTTGTATGCTGCCTGTTATTTTATTTTTATTTTTTAATGTGTATTGTTATTGGAAAATTTGACTTTTCTACCCTGCTGCTATATTTACCTCAAATCTGTTAAAAAAAACTTGTTAAGAGATTATACACCTCATAACGTTATGAAATTCGTGTATAATCCTCATTCATAAAATTCTAACATAGAAGAGATATAAAAAGAAAGAAATTAAGCATTGAAAGCGCCAGTAGGCGGCAGCGATTCACTGTTTTAATGAGTGAGACACTTAAATTATTCATTCATCCAATTCGTTCGAAAGTCAGATTATTTTAGGAAGAAAACAAAAATCAATGTGAATACTTTTGTCATTGATAATTACAGAAACTATTGAAAAATGAACTAACAAAACAGATGGCTGCTTTGGTAACTTGTTATACTGATAGTTATAGCTAAATACATTGCAATGGATTAGCTAGCTAACATATATCGTGTGTACTTAGCTATTATTACACAATATTCTCATACCTCATTCTCAGTACATGCTTTATTTTGTTTGGCATCCCTCTCGGACCAGCAGTTAAATATAGTCCTCTGTGCAGCGCTTCTCTTCATTTTGCGCGTACGTTAAATTACCCGCGTGCTCTCCCATTCAAACACCACTCGCGTTGTTTTGGTGAAAGTGCGAATCTTTGGTTGGACGTTACCAATCGGTTCAATGGAGGGGGAGTATTTTTTGTCTAATTTATTATGACAAACTCATTTGATTAGGAACACAATTATCATCACAAAAAAAGTAATTCTACTTATTTTTCATTTGATCTACTGTGATTTTCATGTTGAAATATTGGAGGGGTTGTAACTGATGGATTTGAATATTGGGGGGGTTACCTCCCCCCCATCCCCCCCACAAACTACGCCCCTGCTTCTACTGCGCCCACGGTCACAAAAGTCTCTATCTCCCCACTGAGGTGACGGTGTTGTGGATGGTTCATTTACTTCTTCAGAAGTAACTGGAGAAGCCCCACTGACAAAAATATACAAACTTGAGTTTCAAACTTACTAGATATAACACCTGCATCCACACACACACACACACACACACACACACACACACACACACACACACACACACACACGTCTGATTCGACTATCAGTCGACTACACTTTAAAAATTAATAACTGAATCTACTCAGTAAGCCTATTTCCTTAACTGATTTTGACTAATTTGTTGGTTTTACTTGATTATGCAGTGTTATGTAAACTTTTCGGTGAATGCAATAATTAAAATAAACAACTCAAGTACACTGTACCTTAGAGCATCGAGTGAGTTGTACTTAAAGGTCTCACTTTTGCAAATATCATGTCGACAAAGGTGTTATTAAAAACACTTGTTTAATTTATCTCTCTCCACACACAAGCACGCATACACACACACACACACACGCACGCACGCACGCACGCACGCACGCACACACACACACATACACACACACACAAAAGTAATACATTTAATAGTGAAAACAAAGCTTGTTAATCTCTCTCTCTCTCTCCACACACTCAAACAAATGTGTATTCTGAATCTTCTCTTTTTTACAATCAAGAACCAAAAATCTCTACAACCAAATGATATTGCAAGCCCATCATAATAAATCAATCGTGCATTGTAACAAAGTTCAATTTCAATTTTTTGATGGTGTTTCTGCAATTATAATTTGTGTTGAATAGTTTTATTAATAACCTAAACATATTTTTGTGTCGGCGGAGTCTATTCGTGTGCGCATGCGCAATAGCGAAAGTGCGTTCTCCGCAGCACAGTTTGGCAATTTAAGAAGACAGAGACGATGAACTTCACATCGTGTTCTGGATCTGTGAGAACAAAGAGGTATGCTTTTGACCTACTTATACATCTCAATTTTTAATCCTGTGTGCGTTCGTCATTGTATTAAGTCACGTTTATTACGGGGATATATGAACAGGAAGTCTAACTTTAATTTCAGTAGTTTTCTTTCAGGCAAGGTTAATCTCTTACGACCAGTGCCTTTCTAGCTATGTTTGAAACGTCGATTTTGACCTAACATTTTTTAAGTAGAGTTTGTAAGATATTTTAATCTGTCATTAGTTTGTGTTCCACCATTATTATTATGTAAAAACCGCAAAGCTTTTCACTTGTCGTGCACGTGTCGTTCACGTGTAAAAAAACAGTGTGATGCACGATTTACGATTTTTCCATTAACAAGCCATTCAGTTACGCATTGCTTCTGAAGACTTAAACTCATGGTGTGGAAGTGTAAATTCTGCTTGTTTTCGTGTGAAAAGAGGACTCAGCTGTTGAAACATTACAGATTAAAACATGGAGGTTACACCAGAACTACTCCAATTCCATGTCTCCACACAGATTGTCTTTGCTCATTTAAATCATTTCATTCACTGATGGTGCACTAAACGAAAAATCATTCACATCAGGTGTATGGTAGCCAAGCCAGTCCATGTGATGACACTGGATAACACTCCTTTCGAAACAAGTGACTTTGCTTGTTCTGTAAATGGTTTCAGGTAAACTTGCATAGCTGGCTCAAGATTTCCGAACCACAGACCAGCAAGGATTACATGCTTGAATCATATTTGGGGGGCCAGTTCATTTACCGTATATTCCGCACCATAAGGCACACTTAAAAGCCTTTAATTTTCTCAAAAAACGACAGTGCGCCATATAATCCGGAGCGCATTATATATTGATCAAGGCGTTCGGTCAAAATGTTTCAGTATGAAAAACCAATAAAAAGAATTTTGTAATAATAAAATGTTCCATTACGACTGGTAAACTACGAAGCCGCACCCCTTGCAGCATTACGGCTACCGTAGTCAGTAAACACCGGTACTGTGCTTACTCACAGTCCCATACCACTTGTGTGTGTATAAAGACCCCAAAATGGCACCTTTCAAGAGACACGCTTACAACGCTGAGTTCAAGCTCAAGGCTTTCGGTCACGCAGTAGAATATGGGAATAGAGCAGCAGCGAGAGAATTCAATATTAATGAATCAATGGTACGGAAGTGGAGGAAGCAAGAAGATGACCTGCGCCAGCACAGCTCCATCTAGAAGATGTTTAACGCAAACCCAGTCAAACGCAGTATCTTCTATTCTATGCGCCTTATAATCCGGTGCGCCCTATATATGAAAACAGTTCTAAAATAGCCCATTCATTGAAGATGCGCCTTATAATCGAGTGCGCCTTATAGTGCGGAAAATACGGTAAGTGTAGCTGCATTGGCCAGATTGAGACCTTTGAAGATTTGTGTAAGAAAAATTGTTAAGATCTGAAAGAATGCCATCCGGTTGCGACAATTTTTTATACATAACGCCATCATAAATATCTGAGACAGCATTCTCTACGCAGTGTGGCCTGTCAAATTGGTAGTTGATGTGTTTCTGAGTTTCTGGATTTTCAAGAGGGTTCTGGATCTGTGGTGCAATTGGCACATTGAAAAAGAAACTGCTGTTGTTTAAAGAGTTGATGTCAACTGGTTCATTACAGGATATACAGTGTGTAATGCTCTGGTCAGTAACAAGTTTTTGTGTTCAAATGTGATATTTACGACCTTTACAATAAAGGTGAAACTCAACTATCTCAGAATTGTTTTTGAATACCTTGCTAAACATTTGTTTGGACCTTTGAACTACTTCATTACCAAAGAGAAAATGAACGAGTTTGAGAAAGTCATCTAGTTGACTGCCAGTTGAAGGCAGAATGACACATTATCAAAAGCAGGGCCTCTGCCTTCGTGGTTGAGCCTGTAGATTTGAGAACTGTGTCCATCCCTGTATCTGTACCAATTTTGTGTAGTGGATCATCTGTTGGAACCTCACTTTCACTCTCTGCATCATATACACCTTCAGCCTTTTGATCATCTGATCAAAACAAATCTCATGTAAGTGTACTGAAGTGATTTTAATCGATTTTTTTCAAATCACACTCAAATAAATAGACTGTATGGATACGACTCCGACAACCAGGGAAGTTTCAAACCACAGCAGGTGTATTTATTGTCATTATATGTAAAGATGAAGAATTAAAGAGCCTGGCGTGCTCATGGCACGGACACTTTTATTAACCCTATTTCCAAGATGGGACCCTTTGGCCCGTCTTTACAGACACAGCTTAGCTCAAGCCAAGATTATGCCTTAGTTGAATTAAGATATTTATGTTGCTTTTATAAAAATGCCTAAGAAGAATACATTACTGGTGAGCATCTGGAGACAAAACAATGGCACTGATATATTTTAAGAAATTTCTGGACAAGTTACATTAACTTAACACAGGTCACACAATCATTTTAGTGTGGAAATATCTTATTGAATATTAAAGAATTCCAAGTTAATATCTTGACAGAATGTTCTTTACATTATGATCATGAATGACTTGTTTTATAGACTGTGTCACATACAGCATATCTCCTTGGACTTTTGCTAATGGTGTAAAAGGTGAAAAAACTAGAGCCTCAAAATTTCCACTTTTGGCTGAAAAAGATTATCCATGTTCGTTTTACATTTTTGTTACTTTATGCTACTCTAAAATAAATATTTACCGCTAAATGTCTGTCTTTTTTTACCATTTTCTTTGTTTAAGATCCACGTAGGAGAATATGTTTGGCTTAGAGAGGATGTGTGGAAGAAAATTTGTTCCTCTGCCAAAGATTCTCTCTTTGTCAAAGAGATGGCTGTGACATTATGGGGGACATCAACTGTAAAAAACAAAAGTGTGTCTGGAAAGGAGTGTCCCACAAATAAAATCCTGTAAAGCCTCCCCTGACCCCATCCAAGCTGAAAGATTTGAGAGGTATTCTGTGCACTATGCACATTTAAATATGGAACCATAATCAATTGTTACACAATAACTTTATGTTATGTTTTTTATATTTCATAATTAATGTTTGGATAACCTCATTTATATGCATCCATTTAAAATCATCACTTATTGGTCAAATCACTAGGCCGGTTTCCATCACCCTTGTTTGATGGGCATTTTGAAGTTTCACATCTGAAACAAGTGATGGAAACGACAAATGCCTTAATTCCAAAAAAGTTTTTTTCTCACTGGAGGCTTTTTCAAGGCTTTTTTTTAACATTGAAACACATTTGCTTACTAAATTCTGACGTCTTTGTGGTTTGGGAGTTTTTTTAATACTGGTTACCAAGTTGACAATACCAACAACCCTGGTCCCCTGCCCCCTCACAGAATATTTTAGATGTCTCCTATTAAGCACCTAGAAAGACATCTAAAACATTCTGGTAAGGGGGCCGGAGGACCACGGTTAAAAAACATTGTTCTAGATTACTGCAGTCTAAAGTCCACAAATCAATGAAATTAATTATTTCTCTTTTTACTTTCAAGTCTCTTTCAGTGCCTGGCTCAGAACAAAGGAGCCCGAAAAAAAGGAGAGAGTGAAGAGGGAGAATCAAGTTTGAGAATTCGAGAATGGTTTTCTAAGTCTTTAGTTTTTAAGTTTTTATTTTTTAAGTCTTTAGTTTTTGAAATACAATTAAATACAATTTGCACTTTGTGAAAAAAATTTAACATATCACTGTCAATCAGATCAGTGAGTCGTTATTTATATTGAATTAGACACACTTGTACAGGTTTTGCCCAACCAATAAAAGCAAATAAGTGTGGTCAGCTGTGGCCAGCATGCCCAACAGTTACCAGACCAGCCTGACCAGCTAAGACCAACCTGCCCAGCTAAAAAATTGTGGCCAAAACCCCTCTAAAACCAGCCCAGCTATGACCAGGCTGGGAGACCAGCTAAAACCAGCCAACCAGCTTAAGGCTGGTTTAACTGTTTTTTTTCAGCAGCGTATGCTCGGTTTCAGCTGGCTGCCACGGTACTGTGAGATTTCTCGATGTTATTCCTTTCATTCCTTCTCCAGGTCTTCTCATATACTATTGGAGAGTGAACATTTCTGCATTGGCTACGTGATGGTTCATGTTTTGAGTAGTTTTTGGATTGATTGGTAATGAGCAGGACATTCAAATGATAAATGCTCACAGACAGTCAAAATCAAAATCCCTTGTAGGAAGATTTTTCTGGATTTTTATAAAGATTTACAAATGCTTCGTAATGTGTGTATGTTAATAAATTAAAATCATCCGTAGATAGGCCGCGCACTCGTTCACAAGGATCTCTTATGAATTACAGCTACACAAATTATGTGTCCGGGATTGATGTGAAATTTTCTAGACACCTTCACTAGTTTTGACTACATGATACTGCATAGAAAACTAATATGCTTGATATAAAATATTTAATTAATATGTGGTCCACCAAAGCGTTTTTAGGCAGATGAAAAAATGCCTGATGCTCTTTTGAACATGACCATCAGGTGGTGCCTGAGATCTCTTTTGAGGCTTTGACAGATATTGCAAAATGACATGAATCCTTCATCTCAAGGGGAAGAAACTCATGTTTAAAGCGGAGGTAACACATAGTTATCTCATACTGTATCATCGCCAATCTCATATTACTCTTGAGTACCTATAGAGTAGTGTTGCATATTTTGTATCTAAGAAGAGTAATTAATTTGATCACATTTATAAAAGACTGATACATCTCTACAACTATTTCTGAAAATAAAGACTGAGCTGAAAAACTATTCACCTACATCACTGTTCATAGCTGGGGGCTCTCAACTTTATCTTACATTTTCCTGTTTGCCAATTATTCCGTTGTTTGGGTTCTTGTCAGTCTTTAGAGGCTTTTTGTCATATTGTTCATATCTATCTATGTTAGGAGTGGGCTAGTTGACCAAGAAGACGCCGGTGAGCTTTTGCGTTGACTAATTTCCGGTCGTATAACACTATTGAGTTGTTTGGCTTAACAAAGTGCTGAGCAGTGCAAAGATGAGCTGTCATATCCCTGATGTATTACTCAATTTTTATCTAAAAAACACACATAATTTCCAGCCCAAAATCCTCCTGTTCCCATAAGTGTTATACGACTGGAAATTAGTCAACTCTGGCATCCCAAAAGCTCACCAACGCCATCTTGTGCAACTAGCAAATGATGTCAACTGAAATGAAGAAATATTTAAAAAATTTGCCCATATCGTCCAGCACTTTATATTCATATCATTATACACAATATGTTGACACAAATTTAAACCGACAAATTTACTACTAATCTTATCCCTAATAAAATGCTTAAATTCGGTGACCGTTTCTTGTATACTCTTATAACTACCATATACGTGAAATTGATTATTCATACAGGGTCTAGGTTTTCCCTGACAATTGGGCTATTTTGAGAATGCAGTTGCGGGCAAGATTATGGAGCCGCGGGTTGCGTTTTTTTAGCTACTTTTAAAATGTACTGCGGCCGCCAAAATGTTTATTTATATTATAAGGATAAATGATAATTGTTGAGTTTCTTATTGTGTACTCATACTCCGAGTGAATATCTGGCAACTCCAGGACAGGCCTGTTTTCTAAAGTGTGGATAACGATTCTGTCAGACAGGCTACAGTACAGAGAGGTAAAATTAGCGGTGGTATTAGACACAGTGAATCCGAATGATGTTTTTACCAATGTTTCGTCAGGTAAATGTCATGTTGCACACTGAAAGACATCACTCTTGAGTGTACAACACTTGATTCTTCCGGCTGCCAAATATCACGTTTGAGCAGCCCTATACGCAATCTAGAACAACTAAAACATTGACGTGCTTGTACACATTATACAATATGCAATAAATGTAACCATGATTATTTCTTAAGCAAGTTTCTGAATGTCTTACGAAGAGAAAACATGTTTCTCGTCCATTGGCGTGCGTGCTGTTATGAATTAATCCAGTTGTTCCAAACTTGCATACATTTATTTGTTTGGTTGAACACAAAGATAGTTGGTAGAATGTTAGCTGCTGAAAATTCTTTGCCATCATTGACTACCATAGCAGAAAAAAGAATGGTAGTCAAACATGACCCAGAATGGTTTGCTTTCCTAAATATCCCAAAACTTATTTTGTGTTCAACAGAACAAAACAATGTATACAATACCCAGGAAACCATTCAGATAAAAAAATATGGCAATAGAAACGTCTTTAGGCAGTTGTTAACTTTGATTCGACACAGGGAACAAATTGAGCTAGTTTCATTCCTTTTGGGCGGGTTTTGAGGGGTTATTGGGCCGGAAATATTTATTGGACCTGGCAACCCTGACGGCAACAACCAATAGCGAGAGGAGCAGCTTGCTTTTCAGTGGGTGGCACCTGAATAGCGTTAACGATGCCTTTTTTTTTTTAATGCCAAGTGATTTTTTTATTTAACATATGGCCTTGAAAAGACAGTTTTTTTTTAAAAAGTTGTTATTTAAATGCTAAACTTTTTACTTCATTGTTCTTAATCTATTGCTGAAGGCCAAAAGTTGAATGGAAAGGATGTATTACTTTATGTTTAAAGTTCAATAACAGTTTCATGGTTGTTTACGCATTTGTCAAGTATTTACACCCATCCCGAACTTTCCACCCGCTGTGGGTGTCCATCTGCCTCCTGCCCCCACTGACTTTCCTCTTTTTTGAAAGCTGAAATATGGTCACCCTAGTTTTAACTGACTTCTTAATATTAGTTATGGAACCCAACAGTACAAGCTTAATCTGTGAAGATAGAGGCTTATTGGCCCTAATACACGCTGAATCCTGATGTCGCGCACCCTAAAATCTGCATCTATTATTCATTATTTGGGCCTACTGCGATACAAGTGCAACCAGCCGTCTCCATTCTTCTGTTAATATTTGTAAGATCCAGGAATGTCTGCTCCACTGAGGATTTACTACGTTGACCGTTGAAACGCACGTCATCACGTCTTGCGTAAAGGCCAGTGCTTGCTGTGCGATTACGTCGAAGCATTGGAGAAGGTTGGTGCTTTTTAACAGGTGAGTAATAAACATCTCTTTAAATAAAACATACGTTATATTGGGTAACTTTGAAAACTTAGAAGATTGTGCATTGATGAAATATATGACTTTGCAATGAGTATTTTGTTATTTTTGGTGAATTGAAATCTCCCGCCAGAAGTACAACAGAGTTAACGTTAGATCCATTAAGCATGTATCGTTGAGTTAACGATGTTGAATTGTCAGCGGGTAATGTTAGTTTTGAAATGAATGTTCGGATAAATAATAATGCCCTCATTTGAATCTCTTTTCCGATGCTATCGAAAAACTCAACATATCCATTATAATTCATAATTTGATGCACACTGATGCGACCCGACTTATACATTATTATTAATGGGCTACAGTAAACTTAAGGGGGAGCACAATGCTTCAAATCTGCAAGCACGTAATTTGATAATTGAGAAAGATAATCATAAGACAAAAGTTTACTTGTGAAATATTTCACAAATCAGAATACACCTTATGAATGTAATATGACTCATTTAAGGCCAGTTTTAGAAGATGTAAGTCTTTTAAAAGCCTATCAGTAATATTTTACTGTATAAAATTCAATATCACGATGCGCTGCCACAGATATAATATTTTATGCAGACCTGCCTACCTGTACGGATTTTGCGTAGCAGGTACGCATTTTTACCTCAAAGTACGCTGGTACGATTTGTCACTCTTTACTACGCAAAAACCTGATGGCAGTACTTAAAACAAGCAACAGAAAAAAGGAACCAATCATCAAATATCCAATCATAGCACGGAGTTCTTCCCCCAAAACGAAAGCGCTGATGATTGACATGTCCTATGGCCTATCAATCAGTAACAAGAGTCAGCAAATCAGCAAAACCACAAAGTCTTTCATACTGTCAGCGTCACATAGAGGGAAACACATTTAAAAATTGCAGCTGCTACAGATTCAACCCCTAAAATTAAAGCATTCTTCCTAAAATCACAAGATTTGAGGCCAATTCGGGCAGAAACCCTTTTCACTACATTCATTGTAGAACACAACTTGTCGCTAGACCATGCTGGACCGCTTTTTAGGAAGATGTTTCCTGAGTATTGCTGTACCATAACCAAGACAGCATCCATAGTAAAAGTCCTGGCCAGGAATGATGATGAGCACATTACAGAAGCAATGAAGCTGTCTCCATACAGCCTTGCTACAGATGGAGCACAGATATGGAGGACATAAAAATGTTCCCTATTGTTAAAAGGATCGTGAACGGCAGAATAGAGACATACCACTGTCAAATTGTGTCAGCTTTGCAGCTGACAATGCTGCAGTTATGCAAGGTTTGGGTAAAGGTGTAGCAGCATTTTTAAAGGCACAGCATTGGTGACAAGAAAGGTGAGCATGGCTGGAATGGGGACTAACTGCCACATGGAAAGCTTTACTGATGCTCTGCTCAGAAAGGCCAAATCAGTGACCTATGAAACAAAGCAGTCAAGAGCCACTGCAAGTAAATATGATTGATACACATCAAGGGTATCTCACTGAATATTATTTACTCACACATTATAAACAAATGTTTCTTAAATTTAAATATATGTGTTCAATAATAAAAGTTATTTTTAAAAATGTGACTGCAATGCTTTACTTCTCATATTTTCCAGCTATTTGTGACGCTTATTGATGGCATACCACAAGCTGGAGGGAACATCATGCTGAAGTGCTGTCTCTTGCAGCTGATGATTCAAATAGCAGTGATACATATGGATTACAGAGGGCTCAGTTCAGTGAGGATGAAACTGCTTCTTTGGCACCTTCAGCAGATGGTTATATCTCAGATTATGACTCTGATGTGTTAGTGCTATCTTCTGACACTGACTCTGAGGTTGCTGACAATCTGTGTGAGGTTTCTGCAGTGGAAACTGTTCCAGATCTGGGTGGGGAAATTGCAGCTTGGGCAGCTAACAACAAATGCAAGCGGTCTGCAATAAATGAACTACTTGATATTCTAAGGCGCCAAGGACATCGCCTCCCCAAGGATGCCAGAACGCTGCTGAAAACCCCTAAAAGAGTGGAAGTAGTTGAACTGTGTGGTGGACAATATGCCTACTTTGGTATTGCATCTGGAGTTCTGAAGGTTTTAGCACTTACTTTTTGAAGGAAAGTAAGACGCTCTTTAAAGCATGTGAAGAGACAGAATGTGTCTTGTGCTTTCTCTTCTTCCAGAAATTTCTCTCTCTATCGCATATGTGAGATAAGCACACGTGACGCGCTGGCGCAGAGTAGGTAGCGTCTTGACCGCTCAACGAATACAATTAAACATATCGTAAAATATCCCCATCTATCCACTATGAGCTTCGTAACATTTTTGTATCTCGAAATATGAAATATCATTACACCACTAGCTGTGAATAATGGCATCCTCTATCGGCCCAGCCCTATAAGGTATATACATTTATAATTTTTTTAGAAAATGATTGATCGTTTCGCTAGATAAGACCCTTATTCATCGTCTGGTAATGATTAAAGTCCTTTGAAGCTGCACTGAAACAGTAATTCTGACCTTCAACCGTTTGGAGTCCATTGAAGTCACTATATGGAGTAAAATCCTGGAATCTTTTCATCATAAACCTTAAATTCTTTTGACTAAAGAAAAAAATACATAAACATCTTGGATGACATGGGGGTGAGTAAATGATCATGAACATGTATTTTGAAAGTCAACAATCCTTTAACTCATACTCAAGTCAGAACACACAAATTGGATGAGGGACAATTTAGAATCTTCAATTCACCTGACCTGCATGTCTTTGTGTTGTGGGAGGAAACCAGAACACTCGGAGTAATTTGTATGCAAAACTACATACATAAGCGAGTTAGCATTGCGTTATTATTATGATTTAGCATTTCTCTGTAATATGAAAGTGTTAAGAAAACATATTTTCTCAGCGGGTAAAGCTCATAAGCAGCGCAAGGAAAACCCGCTTGGGAGAGGTAGTTTTTTTCCCATTACTAAAATTTCTACAACTTTCAGAAGCAGTTTCACTTCTATACATCACGATACAGAAAAATCAAACGCAACTCTTTCTTCATGGTGACTTTAATAACCCTAACTATGCAATGGAACCAGATAAAACACACCATCAACAGCTATATAACTCTACTAACACCTAATAATCTAATTCTATGTAGGATTTATGCTGCCTTCAATCACTATCAGAATCGTCCTTCCTCACGGATGATGATCTCATGAGCTCGAGGAGCTCCACCTCGTTCTTTTGGAGAGCCGCACTTGATTTTCTTTTGCGCTCTAGTCTGAGATAAATATTATCCAGCAATTCCTGTTGGACAACAGAGAAACAAAAGTTTCATCAAGTCTTTAGCATTTCAGTTTGAGTGAGAATACATGAGCACTATAGTTTGGGCTCTTACATTGTCATTCGTAATCTGTCGGGAGACGAAGGTTATATCCAGATTCAACCTGTCAAGTGCCTCCAACCTGCCGGTTATCTCATGGAGGACCTTCTTCTGCATCTCAGCGAGTGACTCAACATCCTCGTCCCTAGACACACACAAAACACAAATGAGAAACGCACTCAAGAACTGTTACTGTTCCCACAGAACAAAGAGATTATTGTGAGAGAGTTCATGTATTTAGATCAGTGAAGTGTCAGTGTAAAAACAACTCACAAGCTTTTCAACAGAAGCATTTGTCGATAATGCTCTTTGGTAGTAACCTCGCGGATATCTGGCTCAACCTTCCTTAGTCGGTGAAACCGCTTATAAAGTGTCAGGTCGACCTGTTTACACACACACATATACAAACATTTGAAAACAACTTCCTAAGTAGGGAACTAGACATGCCATCACATTGTTTACTATTATTTGAAGAAGAAGAGAGCAAACTCACCACTACGTTTTCTAGGACCGTATCCCACAGCTCATGCGGGACATCTCTCATAACATTAGCGGCTTTCCTGCAGAGTTGCTTGGATTTCTCTTCAAGCTTCAAGACTTCACTGCAATCGGGTGACATAACAAGGATGATGTTAATAAAAGTAAACACATTTTAGCGGCACCATTTCTGTACAAATAAACTGTAAATAGAAGAATAACTGTGTATATTTTGGATGTGTGATGTGTCCACCTACATTTTAAGCTCATCGGCCTTTCTTGTCAAAGATCTTAGATCTTTCTCTTTCACGCGAATGCCCTTGCTCACACTCCCAGACCTGTGACAAAGAACATTATGTTTGGAATCGTTGGCTGCTTCTAAATACCAAGTTCAGGCAAGTTTGACTCGGGAGTACAAGAGGACACGGTCCGGTCACTGTGCTAATTCAGCACCAGAATACCTGATCTGACCTGGTCTTAACCACATGAGATGTTTAAAAGATTGTTTTGAAGATGTTTATGGATATTTGAACATACACTCTTAAGGGAGTAACAATAGACCAATGCCACGATTCAGAAAACCAACAATTATCCACAAATGAAAGGCTTCATAAAACTGTAATAATGAAAATGTCTTACTCTGCTTCAGCTTCAAGAATAGACAGCCTATGGGTCTCTATCGATTCCCGCAAGCTGAGATGCATTTCCAGATGCTTCTGCTTCTCTATCCTTTCTCTTCTCCTTCTCTTCTCGGCTACTTTTTCACCTCTCTCGTGTTCGAGAGAAAGCTGCAAATCTGTATACTGACAACACAACAGAGAGGTCACTTAGAAAAGTTCTGAAACCTTATGTCACTCAATAAAGACGTATTACAAATGTTCATATGCAATTGACCTGATCAAAATATACAAAAGACACTTACATTTCGCCAAGTGCGTTTCATTGGGTCAGCAATGTAGTTTGGGACACCCTGAGGCGTTTTTACATAGCGACCATCCTGTTCAAACAAAGCATAGAAGAGAAATGTTTGATATGTTTTGTAAGAGCGTGATTTGTTGGGTGCAAATTTAAATAAAGGGGTCATATGACACGACTTAATGAATATTATGGTTTGTTTAAGATGTAATGCAATGTGAATACAGGATTTAAGGTTCAAAAACACTGTATTGATTGATATACCTTAAATTGGAAATGGTGTCTCCTCCATGTCTCCTTTGGTGCCGTTCCAGGCTTCTGTGGTGGTACCAGAGGGGGCAGTACGACACCTACAGAGATGTCATGTAATTGGATTGTTTTTATTAAAATTATTGGGAATTGAACACACGGTTTAATGTTTTCTGAGCTCACCTGCATGACGTTGGACACTTTGAGCAAACTCTCTGTGCCATATGTCATCTGGGATAGTCGACTTTCCACATGGAGGGGTTCTGGATGGTGGAGGGTTTTGACCTTGGAAAGATGTATTACATGTTAAAACAGTTACTATCTACCTTGTGTACTTAACCTTCAAGCCCTTTTCAAAATATAAAATGTGAAATCCCACTTTGTCGCGCTGGTTTAATGTTGTTTAAACAAACTTACCTCTGTGCTTTAAAAAGCAAGGAAAGTGGTCAGTCGGTAGGGGCCGACTGATTTTCGCACCACCGCTTCTGTCTGGGACAGAGCTCCTCTGGGGTGGAGGTTGTGGTCGCAATGAAGCAACACCTGCAAAATCATTTTCACCTTAAATACGGTTTTCCAGAACAAACATGTTTACTTTCCCTTTAACTCAAGCAAAATGTTTTAAAATTAAAATGCCAAACTTACCAGAATGAGGTTGCTCATCGTTGAAGCCGGCGACGGGCCTAAAACGCCTTGATTTGTTCTGGATCATTTTCTCTGCATAATGAAAAACACAACTCACTGGGAGCTTCACATCGACTTCACTTAGACTTATAAGCAGGGATGCACTTAAATGGTGCGCATGCGCAGCCAAAATAAAACATGCGCTCTCTAAATAAGTTTAGACCGCTCATTTGCGTACTGACGTGGTTAAAAACTTTTTATGCACAAGTACAATCACTGCTTAGACAGCCAAAGTGTATTACTGGATAAGATTTACGTTAGAACTGAATGCTGCTAAAACTTATGTGGTTTGTTCCCGGTGTCAAACCTACCTTGAGTCTAAATGATGAGAGACCGGAGTATTTGTAACTCCGCCTTTATCGGAAGCACGCGACACGCGCAGACTGCGTGAATGTCTGGATTTGTACTGATCAGCTGCACGTCGAAATAAACTTCTGTAGGAAATTTCTCTTAAACTTTCTAAGAGGACAAGCTGTTAAAACTTACCACTTGCACGCAGCATGTGTTTATCAGTGTTATACTCGATCCTTTCTCCGCACCGCAAGTTTCCATGTGCGCTCAAAAACTTCGGTTTTCCAGAACAAACATGACCTGTCAAAAAATCTAAAAGGTTGTCGTTTTAGGTTTCAAAATTGGTGTTGTATATTAATATTAACTAATGTAAGAAGTAATACATTTTCATTGTATTTTGAGTTTAATTTGAAATAATACAGTAGTTTTAATCACACTGTATTATTCTCCTTATTGTTCTTTAAAAGTAACTTTTTTAATAGGTCAATATAATTTGTCACACTATGAGCAGTGTGAACACCAAACCGAATCTCCAGGTGCTCTTGAGAAACGGACTAAAAAACTTTTGAGTACTTTTGCTTATTAGAACAATTTTACTTCACTGACATTACAGAGGACACAAGATACAACAATAATCACGACGTCAATAACCGTGACTGTGAATATCATGTTAACACCACACGTATGATACGGTATCTTACTTATTATACAGTTTGATTTTTATTGTTTTATAGTTGTGTTATCTTCAAGTTATATACTTTGTGCAGCACTTTTGTCAACTTCGGTTGTATTGTAACCGCGCTAACATATAAATAAACAACGAAACGTTAATGAATGGGGCTTTTGGCCTCGACAATAGAAAAACTTTTGCTACAGTGAATTAAAAAACACTGAATACATATTAAAATGATTATTTATTTGTTTTCTTGTGGAGTTTAGACACACATACGTTAGATTAAAACATGTTTCACTCACCAGACACTGATGCTTTCGCGATGTTTTCAATAAAATGGCAGAAATCGCTCGCTGTTCAGAAACTGTGAAATGCTCAGAGATCTGTCGCTGAAGGAAACGCTGATTCTAGTTAGTTGTAGAACTGACAGGAGACAGAACTGCACTAAAGATCAAGAGATGTCGCGCGCGTGTTTGATCGTAGCACAGAACCACAAGCAGCCAATCACGAGCAAGAGATGAGCTGCTTGAAACGTCACACAGAAAACATTTCATTTCAAAACATCACATACTAATAGTAATATCAACAAACATTTATAAAAGTTGTTTGAAAATAATATAAGACATATACCGACCAGACAAAAACCTAATTTGTATCGCCCCTGTAAAGAATGGTGTATTGTTTTTATCAGTGCAGTGACAGAAACGTGCTTGAAACATTTTTAGCCATTAAATGAAGTGAAAGGCAAAGCAGATTGTGTGATTCATTTGTTGTCTTTGCACAAACAATTAAATTTGCTGCAACATTTGTGACAAAACATTTGACTTTTCCCTTGATGTCCCACTCCTCCATAACCTTGTATATTTTCAGCTGGAAACCTCTCTATCCTTAACAAGACACTGATCAGTTTATCATTTTATTCAATGTAGTTGCAGGTTATGACAAGGTGCCATCCATGTTAATCCATGTCCACATATCTGAGTTTAAAGACACAGTCCGGACATTTTCCCTGGCATTGCTCTTGGCTACTTTTGAGGCCACACTTTCCATCATAACCTGAACATGCAATGTAATAAACATATTATATATTAAATATGATATAGATTGTTGAATTGAAATCACACTATTTGAACACAAACCTGTCTGGTTGGCAGTACATGCACTCTAAAAAAAGGCTGGGTTAAAACAACCCAATTTGGATGATTTTAGTAACCCAACGTTGGATCAAATATGGACAAACCCAGCGTTGGGTTATTTTAACCCAGCCATTTGGGTTAAATCTTCGACCCAACATGTTGGGTTGTTTTATTTACATCAACTATGACATTGCTGGTTTAAAACCAACCCAAAATGTTTGAAAATAATAATAATAAAATCACAGAATTACTTGAGGCACTAGTAAGAATCAAAAGTTGAAGTTTTATTAAGGATCGAAATGCAAGACAAAAGGAATTCATAAAAACTTGCAATATTTTAATGCTCAATGAACAATAAAACGGCATATAAAACACTTTGATGAAAAGTATGTTTATACATATTAAGAAAAATATACATCAATAAATTACATGGGTTTAGATTTTAACATATACATAAAGTCGCACAAGAAAATATAAATAGTTCGACAACTTTCCACTTTGAAACTCAGAACTGTTTACAAAATACAATTAACAAAATTGCACGAGTAAAATAATTTAGGGCAATTCCAGCATTATCGATGTGACAAAAACATTCTGAGAATGTATTTGTTACTAATATACTGAACCATTTATTTTTATTTTGCTAAACCCTTGTTGATAAAACTGCACTTTTATGATAAAATATCAGTCTATACACAAGTTTTCTATTTAAAAAAAGGAAATAAACAAGCGTTATAGATGTGAAAAAGGGACACTGTATTCGAGAGGCAACAAACTTTGTAGGATTTCTGTGAACTAAAATGTACAAACCTGAAGCAATAATACCTTAACTTAAAGTGAGACCTCACACAGGTAATTGAACCACCACATGTAGATAAGGTGCAGTTAGTACATTAAAACCTTTGGTAAAAACTTTTTTCATGGTATTGGTTGAGATTTGCAAAGAACGTATTAGTCCGAGAACTTCCCTCTTCATATAAACTCACAATTTTTTAGCTTTAGTTATTTCGGTTCCAGTACTGCTTAACCTGATATATATTCACGGAGCAGTCTTACTGAAGAGGACTCTTTTCCTGGGAGTTTGTAGACAACAGTGTGATGTGCACTTTTGGAAGTGGATGTCCAGCAGGAGGGTTTCTTATCAATTTGTTCATCTATAAAGAGAAAAAGAGACAAGAAAAGAGACGAGTGAAGAATGTAAGGAAACTGGCCTACCCAGAGCACAATGGATTATAATTAACATATAAAGAATTACATTAACATTTGACCTAAATAAAGTTTACCTTTAAGCTTGGTATCTGGACATCCAAGTTCCAGTCTTCTTTCTCCTGAATAGAATGATCCATTAATATTAGCTGTGATTCTGCAACCTGTCTGTGGGGGAAAAAGAAGAGTAGGTTCTAATACAGAAAGTGAACTACAGTCTTACAATAATAATACTATAAACGTTAATGTTGAGCATATCCTATTATATGAGCAGCAAAGCCATGTCATGTGTCTGTGATGTCATGTGCCTGCGCGCACAAGAATGTTAATTGTGAGCATGCGCAGAATAAAAGCGTAACGGGAGTTCGTAATTCGTATCCTGAATCCAAAGAGAGTGGATGTCTGTCTTACTTTTCTCCCGTGAATATAAGCCATTAGCTAGTGATAGCTAACCATTCTGGTGACTGCTAACACGATAGACTGCTGTGGAAATTACAAATGCTACAGTTAACACAAGTCTTAACTAATTCAACAAACTCAGGAATAGGTAGAAGAATAAAAAGACCAACAATTGTTTATCTCATATAGCCAAAATTAATTATATCTCACGGTTAACCACTAACGTTTTTAGAGCCAGCGGCTGTTCCCGAAGCAATAGAGCTGCTCTCAGCGGAGCCACGACCGCTGACCGCCTGAAGCTCACACCTCCGACAGCGTCTTAACCAAATTCTCAAAGAGGCGTTTCGTTTATATATAAATCACGTATTTGAGTTCTTAACAACTACATTCTCGCATAAAAGACTCTTATCTATGGGTGATTAAAATGTATTTGCATACACACATAACGAGGCATTTGCAAACTGTAGAAAAGTCCAGAAAAATATTCCTACAAGGGATTTTGATTTTGACTGTATATGAACATTTATCATTTGAATGTCCTGCTCATTACCCATCAATCAAACGTAACAGCCAGTTGAAACCGAGCATAGTTGGATCGATTGATGAAGGATTATGCAATGTAGTAATAGAAAATGCTGTTTTTGGTTTATTCTGTTTAGGATATCGTCTGAGTGATTCAGAGTCGTTGACTCGTTTCCTAGCCAATAACTACTTGCATTCGCATACAGACACATTACACACTGCATGAGATGTGATTAAGACATTGCAATTCTACCAACAATATGTGTGAAGAGTACTGACAGACCAGCAAGGCTAAACTCTGCCTGAAGCGCGGTATGAGTCAGCCTGATCTCACAGGACATCTGCTTTTCCAAACCCAACCCTGAAGTTGAAACTACTGTAAAATGCATGCACACTATGTAACGGCACAACACAAAAATGATAATTATTTCACTACCAGTTTCATTCAACGTATTAAAAACAATGATTAAAATTGTTCTGGATTTGATGGTTGTATGGGAAAATGTATTGTTGCAAACCAAACGTGTTTGTACTAGTTATGTTTTGGGATCTATTGGTGGGATGTTATTTAGCGGATGGAAACCACCAGTAGAGCACCATTATATTCTTTTGGAATAAGTCCGAAAGGAGCACATGATTTGGTTCTTCTTAATGATATTTGTTATGGAAACTCTTTTAATTTAGTTTTGTTCTGTTCAACAGGGTAAACTGCTCCTCTTTCAACACCATAAACCAGTACTGAGACCACAACTCGTGTGCAACTTCACAATATTGTAAAGTGTTAAAATGTTTTTTGGGTTGTTTTAGTTTAATCCACTGGAGGGCACTTTGGATTAGCGGTGAAATATTTTGGGAGGCAAAATGTTTTCCTGCAGTCTTTGATTTCCCACCGGATCATGCTGGGGTGAGTGGGAGAGGAGGTGGGAATTAGATCTCACACACATGATGGGGAGGTGTCACATGTTGCAGGTGTACAGTACAGATTTTTTAAATTCAATATCAAGTTAAAGGACAAGTTATTTTTTGTGGTTATTTTCGTTCCATTTCCTTTTTCTTTCTGTGGTTTTCTTTCTATGTTAAAAGTTCAGGTTATTTTTTTACTTGTGATAGGTTGTAGTGGTGTGAGAGCTCTCCACTGTGAAGGTTAAGTATTTTCTATGGAGGTTTGTAGGATATTTACAAGAGATGTCTCGATGTTATTCCTTTCATTCCTTCTCCAGGTCTTCTTATATACTATTGGAGAGTGAACATGTCTGCATTGGCTACGTGATGGTTCATGTTTTGAGCAGATTTTGGATTGATGGATGACATTCAAATGATAAATGTTCACATACAGTCAAAATCAAAATCCCTTGTAGGAATATTTTTCTGGACTTTTCTACAGATTTACAAATACTTCGTAATGTGTGTATGTTAATAAATTCGAATAATCCGTAGATAGGGCGTGCATGCAAGCCGGTTCACATGGATACCCTTATCCCTGCATATGAATTTCAGCTACACAAATTATATGTCCGGGATTGCTGTGAAATCTTCTGGACTCCTTCACTGGTTTTGAGTACATGATACTCCATAATGCATAAAAGACTAATATTTTTGATATAAAATATTTAATCAATATGTGGTCCACCAAAGCGTTTGTAGGCAGATGAAAAAATGCCTGATGCTCTTCTGAACATGACCAGCAGGTGGTACCTGAGAGCTCTTTTGAGGCTTTGACAGATATTGCAAAATGAAATGCATCATTGACTCAAGGGGAACAAACTCATGTTTAAACACAAAGTTATATCATACCGTATCATCACCAATCTCGTATTACTCTTGAGTACCTATAGAGTAGTGTTGAATATTTTGTATCTTAGAAAATGTATCTAGTTTGATCACATTTATAAAAGGCTGATACATCTGAACAACTATTTCTGAAAACAGTCGAGCTCCTGGAGGCTTGCAGGAGGGGCGGATATAAATCACGAGCACACAATACATCATCACATTATCCCTGCATTACTGTTGATAAGTTTGTGTTGTTTGCCTTATGCGCGTACTCGCCGATTGCCTACAAAACCAAGACATTTGACTCGGGTTTACTTACCGCGTGCGGTTCATGACCGGCATCTTTGAGCGCTGGGACCGCTCCATCCATCGGCTTCAAACAAACACAGCTGAACTTCGTCAACTAAAGGAGCACATTGATGGGCGTGCTCTTTCTTCTCGCTCTGGCGGGTTGACACGTGGGTGTGCTATTCTGACTTAAATGTTCAATAAGGGACAAGAAAAAGTAAAGTAAAGGAATCTCATGTACAATTTTTTTTCCAAAATCTAAATGAACCTTGGGGCAGTTTATCGAGCAAAGAAAAACAACTTCATTCTTTTGCGTTGACTAATATCCAGTCATAAAACTATTGAGTTGTTTGTCTTAACAAAGTGCTGAGCAGTGTAAAGATGATCTGTCATATCGCTGATGTATTACATTTTAATCTAAAAAACACACATATTATCCAGCCCAAAATCCTCCAAAAGCTTTCCGACGCCATCTTGTGCAACTAGCAAATGATGAAAAACTGAAACAAAGAAATATATTGCAAAATTTCGCCCACATCGTCCCGCCCTTGACCAGATATATTTATATTATTATACGCAAGTTGTAGACACAAATTGAAACCGACAAATTTATTTCTAATCGTATCCCGAATAAAATGCTAAAAGTGGTGACTGTTTCCTGTTTGTCTAATTGGATAAAATGTCAGTCGGAAATTAGTTGTAAAAAATATGATTTTTGTTTGGTTACATTTTACATTGCACTCTTTCAATATTAAAACTGAAATGTTTTGTTGAATATTGCGCTCGATATCTGATAACTGTTACTCTGGCTTCTTTGATTTGATTAATCACTGCTTGGCTCTGGAAACAGTACCTCACGCATTCTTCCATGCGATTGGCCGCCTCACTTCCTTTGACATTAAAGGGATATTTAAGAGGCAAAACAAAATTCCACCATGCTTTACTAGCCCTCAGGCATCATAGGGAAGATATGAGTTTCTCCTTCAGACGAATACCGTCGGAGTTATAAGACCATTTATCTTGGCTCATCCAAGCATTAGAATGGGAATGAATGGTGAGTGAGATTTTGCGGTTCCAAAAAATGCATTCATCGATCAAAAAATGCATTCATCGAGCATAATGCAAGAGCTGTTTTGCTGCTTGAAAGTAATTCACCTTCAAAATGAAAATTCTGTCATCGTTTACTCACCCTCTTGTCATTTCAAACCTGTATGACTTTCCTTCTTCCGCAGAACACAAAATATATTTTGAAGAATGTTTTTAACAGCTCCCCATTAACTTGCATAGGATACAATAGAAGTGAATGGGGACTGTGCTGTTCTGTTACCAACATTTTACCAAATATCTTCATTTCTGTTCTGTAGAAGAGAGTCAGGTACAGGTTTAAAATGCCAAGAGGAGGAGTGAAAAATGACCGAATTTTCAGTTAGAAGGTAAACTACTCCTTTTAAGTTCAGTAAACTTGTCCGAGTGCATGATTTTTCACATGCTGATTTTTTTCACTCATTTTTTTCCAGGAATGAAAATATACAGTATATGATAGAAAAATGTTTGCCCATTGTGCAGATTTTTGCTGATTGCTTCCCAAAATAAATCAAACTATCAAAACACGGCCTGTTTTATAAGTGTGCTCTTTAAATCTTTTGTGTCTATCAGTTATGAATGACTTTAAACTGCCTCTGTGCTCCTCTTTCTGTTTCTCCACGTTTGCTCATTCACAGCTACAAAAGCAAATGAATATTCATAAATGGGATAAGTCACAGGAACAGCTGGTGTCAGAAATGGAAACCGATTTCCAGTGTCATGCTGCCGGTAATAAAACATTGAAAGATGTTGTGGGGCACAAATTCAACTCAACCGTCCCGAAGTCCTTGTTCTATGTAAACACAAATGTTTTCATAACTGTCAGAGTAATGACAACTGTTCAGTAATGACAACTGTTCACAAACTCTACATCAGACTTTATTGTCTTGAAAACTGACTATGAGCTGCTTTCCAAAAAACTTTATTAAAATAAGTGATGGTGCAAAGCGATTGAAATTCAGTATTAGATCTGTCAACCATTTGACTACATTCCATCTGAATAAATTAACTAGTTTACTTGACGTTAGAATTGATTGCATGAATCATTGATGCCTTGTTTTATGAATATTTCTGCCCATTAAAAAAACAATATAACTCAAGGATTACTGGGATTTTACCATGTTTTGTATTGCCCTGTAGTTATATACACATGAAGCAACCACAATATTTCAACTCTACGGTACTGTTGGCGATTAAATGGCGCGCAGAAAATCGCTCGTACACTTTACCTCACACAGTGTTTTGGACACTATATTTCATATTTCAGGATATTATTACAATAATCTAAGCATGATCAAAGAGCAAATGAAATGCATATTAGGCCTGTGCGAAGTACATCAAATTGGCATCTGACGATGTCTAACGTGAAATATCGAGATGGACCATAACATCACTATTCGGTGTTATAAAGTGAGGGTTGTCTTTAAACAATGCCAGCTGCGCAGACTGTCGCCATGTGTTGCTAGTCTTTGGTTGCTCTAGTAACATTTTTAAATGAACTCTTTGTAAATAAAACATATATGAAGTTACATTTACACTGTCGTGGTGAAGAAGGAGCTGAGCCGCAAGGCGAGGCTCTCGATTTACCGGCCAATCTACGTACCTCTTCTCACCTATGGTCATGAGCTGTGGGTCATGAACGAAAGGAAAAGATCCCGGATACAGGCGGCCGAAATGAGCTTTCTCCGCAGGGTGGCTGGGCGATCCCTTAGAGATAGGGTGAGAAGCTCGGTCACTCGGGAGGAGCTCAGAGTAGATCCGCTGCTCCTCCACAACGGCTCGGTGTCCCCCCGGAAGAGCTGGAGGAAGTGTCTAGGGAGAGGGAAGTCTGGGCATCCCTGCTTAGACTGCTGCCCCCGCGACCCGGCCCCGGATGAAGCGGAAGAAGATGGATGGATGGATTTATAAAAATATTGAATAAATAAACTCAGCATTAATTGACGAGAGATAACATTAGCTTTGCTGCTTTAATCTTATTGGTAGACGCAAAAGTGGAATGTGCTTTGAACGATGAAACGGGAAGAAACAATCCAACACATTCAGACATAACAACAGCACATAACCACTTTCAATATCAGGGGACTGGTGGCTGGACATTATAACAGGAACACACATTTATGGGAGTTAATATACATTTTTTAAGCTATTGTGGAAAAACATTGCAATTATCTACAAAGACACTTCTGGGGATTTGGGGACGAGGCAAAAGTAAAGAGAACAACAAGGAACATGGAAAAGACTACAACAGGAAGTGACATGGCAGTCGAACTGACCCAAACACGAATATTTAACAAGATATTATTGGTTTCATTGACAGTCCTAAACTACATTTTTGATGCTTGTAAATATAAAAAAGCATAAACTGGATTGTGTTAAGTATCCATTGTGACAATTAAAAGTTTTGTTTACTAAGTAAATAATGGGTGCTAAAAAGATGGGTTTATCACAAGTTCCAGCACTCATTCTTAGCTTATGCAAATCCCACGTATGTCCTGTTTAAATCTAAATCTAACACCCTTCTTAATTCACAGCTTATCTGCAGTCTGAACTTCTTTTCAACTGCATTAACCGCTGAGCTCTTTCCATTGAATAGCACTAATACTTTGATTGAACGTATTTGAATGTTTCCCTCTCGGTTCAGACATCTCCACAGCTCTACCGAGCACCAGACGTATCATTAAAAGCACAGCTCATTTCCTGAGCCTTAAATATAAGAGCGTTGTTGTCATTTCTCCCTTTACCTCTGACATCTTTATGACCATCAAGGAGAACTGTATGATCATTTGAGGCAGATCTCTGACTTCTGCAGGAAATGACTTGTATCTTCAGTATTGTAGTGTTGTTTGATATTATTCAGACTTCTAACCGTGAGTGTTGAACTCGGCCAAACCATTAGTCCACAGACCCAAGCATTTCATCAATGCTGTTAATACTGTAGCTGTTAATATTGTAGACTTGTTTAAAATGGACATGAGCTACAGCTAGTCACTAAAATAATATTGAACAAGAAAACACAACTCAGTTAAAACGTTCTTGCAAGACAACCATTCAAGACATCATCCCAGCTTATCAGCTAGTTTTATGTCACCACTCTCACATTTATTTTTTTAAGGAATAAAAGTTTTTATTTCCATTTGTGAGATCAGACTGTTAGACTGTAATTAACCCTGCTGGTGAGTTGGTCTGAAGGGAAATCTACTTGCATGTTATGAATAAAATGATTTCTTTCCACTTTTTAATACAAATTATTTTTAGTTTTCTTTTTGACGTTTTTGGAGTCTCTCTGGAAAAGATAAACTCGAATAGGTTGTCACAGGTCTATAGGAAATGAAAAGTAAGAAATTAAAGTGAGGGCACTGAAGCCAACTTGACAGAAAGCCCACATTTAAACTCAGAGGGAACGGTTCAAAATCCAATTATTATGCACCAACTCTGAGACTCCCTTTCCACCACAGAACTGCTGCTGCATACAGAGTTACCCACAGAGGAAATGAAAATATTGCTGTGTGTGCGTGTGTGCGTGTGTGTGTGTGCGTGTGTGTGTGTGTGGAATCTATTGACAGGAGGAGCTTCAGTGACTTATGCTGGGGATCAGAGTGCAGTATCAATAACTCATTAAAACCACACACACACATCACACACACATTGACTTAACTACAATGCATATTTCATAAAAATACAGTCAGCATGCACCGTTTTAATGATGATTTGGTAGTACTTTGTTTCACAGTCCTGTTTCCCATATGCATCATGTGTACTTATTCCAGTAAATATAATAAGTGGGAAATGACTAGGTATTAACCCTGAAACTACCCTTGAAAGAAAACTAAAAATAATTTGTATTACTGTGCGTTCAGACCGCCGTCAAAGTGGCTGGTAGTCATTCATTTTCAATGAGAGCGGGCAGCGGCGCAACGCGTCTTGGTCGTTCAGGGCGTCAAGGAGAGTTAAAATCAGGTCAACTTTTTGGTAATGAGCTATGACACGGTTCGGCAGCAACGAATCGGAATGTAGAAGTCCACCGCTTGAGAGGATTCCAGAGAACACAGCCCTGTACATTTTGGTCTATGTCAGAGCGCCAGAGCGGCCACGATACTTTCTAAAGCGTTGTTGGCAGGGCGGCCAGGGCGATTTTTGACACTCTCGATGACGGTGGTCTGAACGCACAGTTAAAAAGTGGAAAGAAATAATTTTCCCAGCTACAGGTTAGGCAATCGTATCCCCAACCAAGAGTGAAAACGGACTACTTGTCACATTAATGCTAAGTGTACAATGTTTAGTATTAGATGCTAAACTTACATCACATGACAGCAGTTTGAAGTTATAGGCACTCATTTACATTATGCCATTATTATTTTCCCTGCATATAATATTCATATGTAACCTGATATCGATAAAACATAAAATATAAAGTCAAGATAAATTAGCAACATATGAAACGTCCTAAATCACAACTGATAAACTCTAACTATTCTTCACAAACATTTTTTTAGTAACTTTTAATCACAGTTACTGAGTGGAGCTGTGACGGTCAGAGGAGATCTTGCCCTCCCGACTGAGACTGGTTTCTCCCGAGGTTTGTTTTTCTCCCTTATTTATCATTTGAGTTTGGGTTCCTCACCACAGGGGATTGATGGATGGCTTGCTCACGGGAGTCAGCAGTGCTTATAAAGGGAAATGTTAGGCTTGTTTTAAATGTGAAACTAAAATGGCCAGTGGGTTGCGTCAATTTTTCTACCGTTTGAAAAACAGAGCGGAATCACAGGTATTTTGAAGCGTTAGCATCGCGATGCTACTGTAGGAACGGTGTACCGTGCAACCCTACAGTCAGTGCCTCCTTCAGTGTAAATCATCAATTTTTATGCCTATTTTGTCATCCAGCCCGACAATAGGGAAAACTAACTGCATAGTTCGAGGGGCAATTCATGTCAATAGCCCAAGAATTATAAGTTGAGTCATAACAACAATTACACTGCAAGTTTCTTAAATGGGCGTCTCATGCATAAAACATGTGGGTGGGTTCTCCCCATGAACAACTTTTAAAGAATAAAAACAGCAGAACTTTAACAGCAGTTCTTGATGATGTAGCGATGATGCGTCGTTCTGACACTATTGACGCTAGTTCACTTTTCTTTATTTTCACAACACATATTAGATTGTACAGGCATTTATTTTCAATAAAATGAATAAATATTTGATAAATTGCTAACAGTTGTTTAATCAAAGGGTATGGGAATGTTAGAGTAGTAGGGAGTTCTTTATTCTTCCAATTAGTTGGCACCCATTTACTAATTGTATTAAATATAATCATTTAGACTCTATTATGATTGTATATAATATACAACATTACTTTGTTTGTCTTGCTTATCTTGCTATGTCGAAACAGAATGTAGTTTTTAAAATGTATATGCATTTTGAATTGGTTGACCACCCATCATGGTAGAGGCCTAGTGACATTTATGATATGGCAGATTCAAAGAAATAAATCAGTGCTTGTTTAACTGAGTTTATAGTTCAACTGTGAAATTATATTGATGCATGATAAACATTTGAAAGTAAATTTTTGGATTATATGAGCTGTACATTTCAAATAGTCCTTGTGGAAATAGTGTGAACATGTGTTATGGTTGGAGTCGACTCTTTTTCTTACATGGCGAGAGATCTCATCATTATCCGACAGAGGACCACAGACCTCACGCTGATCCATATGTATGACTGAAGAAACAGAGGAGGGAGTTGTCACCGGCAGTATCCATCTTATGTATAGCAGACCTCCCCCAGAATGTCAACATAACACGAGAACACCGGCTTGCGTTTTTAATGTTTGCTTAGATTGTTTTGCCCGACCGTAGTGGAGAATGTTGTTGTGTTATTTCTGCATCGCTTCGGCAGCAGTATAGAAGCCCCAGGGGCTGCTTTAGCTTTTTAGAACAATCGAAAAAACATCTTATTGTTTGGATATTATACAGCATTCATTTCTCACTGCACTTTCTGCACCCTCGACAACTCAAAAGTTTACGCATATAAATGCACACACACCTACGTAAAATGGACACTAGGGCCAGGACTGAAGTCAGAACTGAATAGAGAAGGCTTTTATATTCCAAAGTCTTCCCTGAAGTCAAACAGAAGTAGTAAACCTAAGGTAAAATTGTTGTTGGGATTTGAGTTTAAGAGCGTAAGGTTAAATTTAATCATAATAAATAAGCCAATGAACCTCACATCAAATATTTCCAGATACATTTGAAGATCGTAATAACCGATTGTTCAACCTAATTCATTTCTACACATTGTGTTTTATGTATTAACTCTTTGTGCTTTTTATGCCTGTTAAATTTTGTTTTCAGTTTATTTACGTGTACGCACGCGTTCAGCTGCACGCACAGCCTTGCAAACTAGTATACTGCTTTTGACTCATATGTGCACACAGGGGTTTTGAAGCATGCACATCACGAAATTTTGCAATATCTCTCCGGGCCTACAGGGGACAGGTTTTCTAGAACTACATTGAATTGATTTTCCCAGGACTCAGTTGCCACCTGATGGTTACTACAAGAAGTGGAATGGGCATATGAAACCTACCTACGCATACTTGTTACGCGAAGTAACTGAATTCCCACAGTGCACATACTATTCTTTGATGACATTTGCATCATGCACACTGTACGTTTTCCCTTACGTACGGCTGACCACGACCCAACAAACCAAATGTGGGACAGGTAATACGTTTGTGATGTAGACCACTTAAACTGTAAAAATAATGGAATGAAAACATTTCCAGACCATAAAGATAGTTTGATAATTAGTCTATTCCAACTACAACATAACTGAGGCATAGATAAACCAAAATCGTCATTCAAATAGTTTTTTGTTAAATAACATTTTAAGGTTAACAGCCTCTTTGAATTTCGAAAGTTACAATGTTTTAGTGTCATATCCGGCATGTTTAAGTGGGAGGGATCGCCGCCCGATCTACATCCTCTTGGTGACTAAATTTACTGACGTCCTCTGATCCATTGGATAAAAGTTCCGCTTTAAAAGATTGTTGCGTTTGTATGAGATCATTGGGCACTGGTGTGAATAGGGTTGCTGATTTTGAGACTTTCGGGTAAAAAACAAGTTTTTTTAATTAGACAACTAAAAATCAACAGATTTTCTAGGGGCAAAGCTGGATGGGTGGTCACCCTAGCGTATATTGATGTTACAGCACTGTTATGCAGTCAGATCTATATTTATTTTGCATGCCTTGCAAATGTTCCCTGTTTCAAAATGTGATTGCAAAAGATATCCTGCTCGTTGAGATAATGTGATGATAGAGAAGGCCATTAGCAAGGCAAAATTATCCCACAATATAACAGAATTAATTAACCCATTTTAACATTCTGACAGGGTTCACGCTAATGAATGAAAGTGATTTTGCTCAACTGGGAAAAACTTTGTGTTATAAACCTTGTTTGACCAATTCATAACAATACCATTGATACTTTAAATCTTGGCTTGCCAAACCTCATCCAAATGTTTTAAACACTGGTCGGGAACTCTTTTCAAAAATCCAATGTTTGATCGTAAAAAACACATCATAACACACATTTCTTTTTCAGGTTGTCCCGGAACGTGCACTTTTTAATTTGTAATATGATAGACATAATGTAGTTTGATTGAATGGAGGCCTAAAGTTAACCTCAGGCCAGTTGTGTAAACATAGCCGCTAAGTTAAGACTGTGTCTTATCAACTGGTCAATTAGTAATTGGTTAGGGATAATAAGTCTTACTTTGTAGATTTGAATTAGACCATCTACCTTTTTATTTGACTGACTTAGAGAGGTTATGAACAGTCTTGGAAAAAAAAGGGATGTCTAACTTGTAACACTAGTGTTATCAGTTTATGCAACCGGCCCCTGTAGCCCAAGTTGTTTATAAGTAATTGAAATCATTTTTGGATGATTTTGGACCCAGATGCAAGGTTATCTGTGGACATGTTATCTCATCGTAGGAAAAGAACAATTGATCTCTCAGGGGCCCTAAGTGAGACTGTGAACATAAATCAAGTTATAAGTATTTAATTCTTTGAAAGATGTGATATATATTTATATGAAGAGCTCTTTTCCAAAGCGCTATAAATCCATTTTAATAGTTTTCAGGAAAATGACATTTTCTTACCTAAACCCATACATTTTGTTAATATTAAATGTATCCTGTTAAAATGGTCTGTTGGTATTTTAAACAATGATTGTTAAATGAAACAACAATATTGTCGATTATAAAATCAAACATCAGGGACTCATACTATAAATTAATATAAATCAAATAAATGCAAATGCAAGAAATAAATAACAGCTAAATAAAATAAATAGTAACAAACTAAACAGTAAAATAAAATAAATATTTTAAATTTCATGTTTCAATATTTTCCACCCCATACAATAAATAATTTAGAAATAAGGCATGCAAATACCACTGACGTGCAAATTCTGATTGGTCTAGAGGACATATTGCATTTAGGCATAAAACAGGTTCAAGATTTATAGCGTTTTGGAAAGAAACTGCATCTTGCAGAACATTTAAAACAAGGAAATATAACGATTTGGGATGAAACATTGATGGAGCAGTGAATAGGTTGTGTACACAGCAAAATGGCATTACAAACTCATTTTTTTTTTAAATTTGCCATTTATTGCGTTTTGGAAAAGAGCTATTCATATATATATATATATATATATAATAGTTGTTTTGCAATGTTTTTTGGCAAACATTGATTAACCAAAACTGAAAAAATAGCTCTTAGGTTAAAAAAGGTTCCTGACCCCTGTGCTACACGGTTTCTAAGATGTTGGGAATAGTTGCTAAGAAGATAATCATTGGTTGCTAAGGTGTTGCTATGCTATTGATAAATTACTCTCAGTGGTTGCTTTCATAGTTGTTATTTCTGGAATCCATTTGTTAAGACTGTTGGTATTATCATGTTGTAAGTGATGAATCGGTTTGTTCAGACACCGTAGTCTGTATCCGGAGTATGTGCATCTGATGTTCACCACGACAACAAGATACTAGTTTTACAAAAATTAGTTTGTCAGATGCTGGTAAATAGAGAACCGACAAGTATCTTCTCATTATACTTCACCTTACTTCTAAACTCACAACCTGCCTTGCATCATAAAACATGGCAGCTTTTTTATACAAACATGAATACGCTGAATGCAAAACTTAAATGTGACAATGCAGTAATGCAAATGTAAAGAGTTGTATTAATAGGTAGGGTTGCACGAAACATATTGATTATCTGCTTCCAATGTTGAAGAATTATCGGACAAACTGTACATATTGGTGCATCCCTATTAATAAGTATTCTCAATTAAAATTTCGAATGCATTTTATTTGAATCACTAGTCGTCATGTTCGTCTGGTATAGCGTCCCAATCCGCTGCCGTCTAATTAGTGAGCGTTGACGAGACAGCTGGAGCTGACGTGCTCCTTAAGCACTCCAAATGAGAACAATTAGTGCTGTTCAAAGCAGAACATTACACATGCCTCAAGATGCTCATCTGTTTATCCTCCAGCTGACACACAAATGTCGATGCTTGATGTTATTCCAACTTGCTGTCAGTAACGTGAGGCGCTGAACTTTTCCTCCGACTTACGACCAGAGTCACTTCTGATCTTTTTCTCAAGGGTGAACGATGATAGGGCGACTGTCTGACAGTGATTATCCCTCCGTTCCCTTCTAAAGGGCTCATCCCTGTGCCCTTATCCCTTCCAAGTGTTTAATCTCCAGAGTGAAAGCTTTAAAAGATGAAGGGTGTACGGGAAAGAAAAAGTGTGCCCTGCAATGCGCTTAGAACGGCATCGTCTTGCTGAACCAACTTGAAGATCTGTCATATTGTTACTGCCCTAAAGTGCCTGCAAAGTGAAGCTAAAGCAGTTTGATCACCCCCTGGTGGCTGGCTGTGGTAAAGATCGTAAGCCCCGGTCTCTCCATGTAAACGAACAGGAATCCAGCCAAACTAAAAAACCAATTGCATTTCACACATATTTTTGCGAAAGATGGTATCTGTCATTTTAGTTAGTTCTTATAAGAACCCTGCATGGGCCTCAAATTTAGGCCCAAGCCCGGCCTTGGCACCAGACGCTCAGGCTCTAGCCCGACCCTTGTCCAACAGTTTATAAGAATTCTCATCCCGAGTCGGACTGAAGCACATGTTTTTTACCTCCCCATTACAAAGCCTATTGCAGTCATAAGAGTAAATCGCAATGCGCCTGCACTTTCGCTCTCCTGGCATCTGTCGTCGCTAAGCAACGAGGACCACTATAGCCGTTGAGACGAGGAGGTAAAAGCAAAGGATATATAGATTATATGCACTGAAAATACGTTGCAATAACTCTGCTACTAGATGTAGTTATGCTGTGATCATCTATGTCTCCATTTTTATTGAGCTTGTCTATATTGGCTAGTTGGTTCTTGTCACATGACCTGCGGTGCGCTTGCGCCTTTCTGAAAAGTTGAGATTTTTTCATATCGATGCGGTGCTGACTCTCATGAAATAAGGAGCGCGTCGCACCATATTTCAGCGCAGCTGCCGCGGAAAAGACGCAAAATGTAAATCGGGCCTTAAGCGCTTGCCGCACATAGGCAGCGCGCAAAACGCTCCCTACCAACTGAGAACAATTAAAAAGAGGCGCGTCTAACCAGGTTGCGATGGACTTTTTCATTGTCCGTCATTTTGATGGAAAGGCTCGTAAATATGTCTTTTTTTCACCCGTCATTATGTTGCAAGGTGACATGACGTGCTAATTAGCATGTTTTTGACATCATCGCAACGTACGTGTTCTTTGAACTTTCAAAACTAACTGTATTTTTAATACCTAAGAAGGCCGATGTTGTTTACATATTTAATGTTGTCAGACATAAAATACTAATTACAGACTAATGTTCATACGTCCAGTCAGTAACAATGACAGGTGCCTGTACATGCTGTTTTGTAATCATTCATTCACTCACTTACAAGTAACTGCTTTTAGGTCATGAACGGAAATGATGCAGAGAGACATTTTTCCGCTCACTGAAAGTTCAGGTTTATCCAGAATGGCGGTAGTCACTATCGGTCTCTTTTTTTGAAACCATGGCGAAGAAAAGACGGTGGCAGGCCCACATAGTCGCCTTGTTTTTTTACACACCCCTGGCTCCGCACCTGATCCCACTTGGGTTTTCCCGAATGGACAAGGCGTTTATGAGAAGTCTAATGAATTGGATACGTACGAGTCCCTACGATCAAGTTCTAATGAGAGGAAATGATCGGATGCTTCCAACTCGACAAAAAGGGGACGTGCCCTCATTGTAATCCGTCAAAATGATGGGCGGCCTTCAGATTATTCCGTCACTGGTATAAAAAAATCTGTCAATGACGGAGAGTTTCCAGTGAACGCGACCTCTGCGACCTAACAGCAAATGAAGCTTTCTGTCTGGTCAGGCGTTTACTGTTTACCTCAAAACAGTCGCATCATAATAATGTAACGCATGCTCCGGGAGGGATCGTAAAGTGATGCCCTGCAGGGGAGCGGGAACAATGGCAACGTGAAAAAGGCCTTATACCCGGTTTTGACCATGACATTCGGGCTGCAATGCAGGGCTCTGGTTCTTATCATACTGATGAATGTTTAAATTTTTGTTTGTCTAATACGTTTGTTTTTAGTAAGACAAAGATTTTCATCATTGACTTCACAAATATTACATTCTTTACGTCAAAAATTGTTGTAGATGCCCTGTGGTTTCTCTTGTAGACTAAGAAACAGAGAAAGCTTTCCAAAATGTCACAATAATGGTGTGGTTGTCTTCTGCAGGTGTTGATGGGATTGTTTATAGCACTGCAGGCATGGACAAAAGGGTTATTGATGGCCGCCTTGTTGAGCTGTGAGGTTTTTATAGATAGAAGTTTGAGTGATAATACAGCTAGAAGGTGCTCATCACAAAGCTGCAAAGGTTTTATTTCCTTCCACAGACAACAGGCTAACAGCAGACGATACTGCAGGCCAGTGTGGATTATAAACATCACTGCAAGCTCGAGGAAAGGTGTGAAATAATACAAGCAACCAATTAGCAGGAGTTCAAAGAGGCAAATTGAATTACAATTACAAAAGTGATCTTTTGTGTGGGTGGTTTAATAGGCAAAGTGACAATCCGTGGAGAGGGCATGTCACTTCTGGGTCAGTATCAAATGAAACATTTCTGTGCTATTAGTGTCCCCCAATAATGAGGTAATTGTCAACAATCTGATTTTATGAGTTGACTGCATGAGTTTTGCCTTCTAAGATGCATATAGTATAGACTTTATTTTCATTTCTATGCTTAATTGTAATTGTAAATAATAAATGTCTTATAATATAAAGTTATAACATTTACCTACATATTATACCACATCAAGTTTCTTTTATCCAGGAAATGGTAACACACTGTCTTAAAGATCCAATGTGTCATATTTTGGAGGATCTATTGACAGAATTGCACTACAATATACATGACTATGTCTTGATTGTCTTCAGAGGTTTATAAAGAGCTTACATACCGAAGCGTTATGGTTTTTATTATCTTAGAATGAGCTATTTCTATCTATTTTCCTGTAGCTCAGTGGTTAGAGCAGGGCGATAGCAACGGCAAGGTCATTGTTAAGGTCATGAGTACAATCCCAGGGATTAAATACTTAAAAACAAATGTATTAGTATAATGCAATGTAAGTCACTTTGAATAATAGCATCTGCCAAATGTGTAAATGTTAATGAAATGGAATCCACCATGTTGTTCCTACATTAGCCCTAAACCTACAAACTGCTCCGTGACTACGTTATCTCCTTCTGTAAAAAAGTGAAACAAGACGACATCTTAATCGTGTGTCAGCCACAAAAGCGCTTTGAATGGGAGGGGAGTGAGCCATTGGTTGCATAGCCATCTACCTCACCACTAGATGCCACTAAATCTCAGTATGGTAACTTGCATGCTGACTTAAACACAATAATTATGAAAGTGTTCTCTGTTGTTTGGGCACAAAAATAACTTTCAGTAAGCATGTTTGACATACAACACAATACTACTCTCTTCAATATTGAATGAATTCTGCATTGTATGAGACAATTCTTTATTAAACGGGGTAGCAGGCAACCCTATCTGTCAGTGCCAGTTTTTTAGGTGGTTGTCCTTTGGTTTGACAATTCACACAATAACTCTCTAAACAAATAGCTCGCAATTAATGACACAGATAAATGTGTCGCGAGGTCACATTTCGGCGATCAACATTTTAATATGTACGGCATAAAATCTGTTTTAGCATTCCCTCAGTGGTGTGCTCTTACCCCCACGATTACTTGTCACTTTTTAATGAACACATTCCCTCTCATCCAGCCTAGAAAAACATCAGACACTCTGGCAACAAGTCAATGTTAGCATATGCAGTTTCCAGTCTTCTGTGAGGTAAGTACACCATAATTGCACATATTGTGAGAGTGCAGCTGTCTGTTCTGTAAAGTTTATATTCCAGAATTTCTGCATATGTTTTTTTTCGCTTTCTAAATATATTCTGAATCACAGTTATATCCACATGAGCTAATGACACAAACAGTTGTCCTTTTCAAGATTTTGTTTTATTTGTTCATTTAATGGCTTTTTGAAATGTGTTTCAATATAGCCAATGAAATAACCCACCCATTCAAATTATAAAGCACAATTCTAAGAAGAAACAAAACTCTTCTTTTTGGTAAACTTGCTTTGTTATGAAGGACATGCCCTCTGTCCAAACTTTAGTTTTTCTTTTAAATCCCTTTATACAGTCTGTGTTAAAATTGTGTATACATTTTACTGCACATTTTTTGTCTGTCGTGTTTCATGATTCTATAAATTCACATTGAGATGAAAATGACTGGCCCTCAGAGGTTCTGCGTACTTTCTCCAAGAATGGCTATCATGCAGAGGTCATTTCAGAGGAAAATGTACATATATAATATATAAAATATATATATAAATACATTTGTAGTTTGTTTTACTCGCTGCTGTTGCACTGAAAAAATAGCAAAAGTGCTATACAACGTTATAAAAAGTAAGAAAGAGATGGTTCTTTAAAGATAATTTGATTGAACGATTCTTTGTTGAACCAAATATGGTTCTGTGGACAACAATGAAGAAAGGGTACCGCACACAAAAATCTCATCGAAAGTATGACGGAGGAGCATCATGGGCTGATTTGCTGCCTCGGGGCCTGGACACCACAACGAATCCAGAAGAGTATCGAGAAACATTTTATAGGAGAATGTAAGTGCGGCAGAAACTGGATGATGCAACAAGACCAAAGCTAATCAACTAATGTCTGAAGAAGATTTGTGGTTTGGAGGAGTTTAAGAGCTATAATTTTATAGCCATTTCGTACACTAATGTTCCTCATAAAGCTTCATGGTGGAAGTTCCAGTTGAGAAACTACATTGATAATCTTGAAGTGGGATCTAGCAATCAGAGAAGTCCCTGTTGCCATGGAAACAAGAATGACAGCAAAAGGGTGACACCCAGTCGCATGAACTTAATGTGTTGTGTCATTAGAAAGTGTGAAACAATATTAAGATGCAATATTTAATGCATCATATCATAAAACCACAACATGAAGACATGAAGACATGTTTATGGCAGGAAAAACGATTACTTATGCTAATGACTTTTATGTATGCTAATTTGATGCTTAAAATTTAGTTGCATGTGGCAAAGTATCTATTGCAGTGGGACTTTAAACAGAACTATAAAATAAAGTTATTAACCGGTTATGTTATTTTAAACCCGGGTTTTTATTAAAACTATTTTAAAAACATCATTTCAGTTCCGTTTTGTTCCAAAACACTATGTCCTTTAAACTGTTATTAAATTCTGCTCACACTGTCATAATTCAGCTATCCTGCCATGTTTATTCTCATAACATAGTCATAGCATAGACTTAAGTTGAGTGGAGGGAGAGATAGTTTCCCTAGGGGCCTTCTGTACTCTCTCTCCAGTCTGCTTCTGTGTTTCCCGCCCTTTTCGTCTCGTTAGCTTTCCCATCAGTGTTTCATCCCCTACACCTGGTCATCCTGGTCCTGGACCCTCGTTCATTGTACTTTGCATACCTCATGCGGAGTGTGTTTTGCCAAGTCGTGTCCTGTATTACCAAGTCGTGTCCTGTATTACCAAGTCGTGTCCTGTATAACCAAGTCGTGTCCTGTATTACCAAGTCGTGTCCTGTATAACCAAATCGTGTCCTGTATTACCAAGTCGTGTCCTGTATTACCAAGTCGTGTCCTGTATTACCAAGTCGTGTCCTGTATAACCAAGTTGTGTCCTGTATTACCAAGTTGTGTCCTGTATTACCAAGTCGTGTCCTGTATAACCAAGTTGTGTCCTGTATTACCAAGTTGTGTCCTGTATTACCAAGTCGTGTCCTGTATTACCAAGTCGTGTCCTGTATTACCAAGTCGTGTCCTGTATAACCAAGTCGTGTCCTGTATTACCAAGTCGTGTCCTGTATAACCAAATCGTGTCCTGTATTACCAAGTCGTGTCCTGTATTACCAAGTCGTGTCCTGTATTACCAAGTCGTGTCCTGTATAACCAAGTTGTGTCCTGTATTACCAAGTTGTGTCCTGTATTACCAAGTCGTGTCCTGTATAACCAAGTTGTGTCCTGTATTACCAAGTTGTGTCCTGTATTACCAAGTCGTGTCCTGTATTACCAAGTCGTGTCCTGTATTACCAAGTCGTGTCCTGTATAACCAAGTCGTGTCCTGTATAACCAAATCATGTCCTGTATTACCAAGTCGTGTCCTGTATAACCAAGTCGTGTCCTGTATTACCAAGTCGTGTCCTGTATTACCAAGTCGTGTCCTGTATTACCAAGTCGTGTCCTGTATAACCAAGTCGTGTCCTGTATTACCAAGTCGTGTCCTGTATTACCAAGTCGTGTCCTGTATAACCAAATCGTGTCCTGTATTACCAAGTCGTGTCCTGTATAACCAAGTCGTGTCCTGTATTACCAAGTTGTGTCCTGTATTACCAAGTCGTGTCCTGTATAACCAAGTTGTGTCCTGTATTACCAAGTCGTGTCCTGTATTACCAAGTCGTGTCCTGTATAACCAAATCGTGTCCTGTATTACCAAGTCGTGTCCTGTATTACCAAGTCGTGTCCTGTATAACCAAATCGTGTCCTGTATTACCAAGTCGTGTCCTGTATTACCAAGTCGTGTCCTGTATAACCAAATCGTGTCCTGTATTACCAAGTCGTGTCCTGTATTACCAAGTCGTGTCCTGTATTACCAAGTTGTGTCCTGTATAACCAAATCGTGTCCTGTATTACCAAATCGTGTCCTGTATTACCAAGTCGTGTCCTGTATTACCAAATCGTGTCCTGTATTACCAAGTCGTGTCCTGTATTACCAAGTCGTGTCCTGTATTACCAAGTTGTGTCCTGTATAACCAAATCGTGTCCTGTATTACCAAATCGTGTCCTGTATTACCAAGTCGTGTCCTGTATTACCAAGTCGTTTATGTCAAGTGTTGTTTAGTTCAGTCTAGTGTCAGTTAGTTCTTGTCCTGTTTAGTATACTGTTTATTTAACCATACCCCATTGTGGGTCTTGGTTTTGTTTCTCGTTTGTTCATCGCCTGCCTGCAATTGGGTTCTTCCATCATGTTTCATGACACACATTTTAAGCAAATAAATATATTTCCTATGATTTAGAAACAATTACAACTATGTGCAACTATTAATCTAAAAAGAATAGTATGAACGGCAGATGTTTTATGAACTCCACACAGTGGGTTTTATTTGTCTACATAAAATGTTTTGCTCTTTGTTTTTACAGGTTTTACAAGTTAATATCTGGAGCTACAATAAAGCCCACGCCATATGATTGTGTGTATTATCTAAAACACTCCTGTGCAATGCCTCACTGTAATTGGAAGCAATCGTTCATCCGTTAAGGTGTTTCTGCATAATGATGAGCAGATGGTGAGGCGCTTTGTGCCGGTGAAACTTAAGAAAGTCTAACAGGCAATTACACTTCTCCTATGCACAATTTACTCAGCTGTAAGTAGACCAGTCATGCTCCTCTGAGAGGTGAAAGCCAATTTCTCTTCAACTGCTCCACCAATTAAAGGTGGAAACACACGCGGATGCCACGGTTGCAGAGGAAAAACACAAGGATGTGAAACGGGCAAAGAGGGAGAGGCAAACGGGATTGACAGAATGGGCATTTAAAACAAAATTGAACAGAGTTTAGTGGGACTCTGAAATGTAAAGTTCCTTTAATTCGACAACGGCTAGGAAACAGCTGCAAATGATGGGTCTACATGTATGCGTGAAGTGTTTCTTAATATAACTCCTCAAATGTGTCATTGAGATGTGTTTGCTAATGTCTTTGGAATTCTTTTGTATTCCAGATTCGGTCACAGGGGGCGCAGTCCGTAAACTCGAAAGCCATAAATCGTTTGTAGCTGACTCAATTTCCTGCGATTTCTTGTGAGAATCGACGGTCGAATATCTGCCCAGACGGCTTAAATACTACAATAATTTGCTACCGTTTAACAAAATGACAGAATATTTACAACTAGGGCACATGAGTGATTTTGTTCTCAGCAGGGTACAGGAGTTTAATGCGGTTCACATTCAACCCCCCACAGTTGGTAATTTCCCTCTTCGTCAATCCAGTGTGTTTTTAAATGCCACGCGATTCTGATAATAACCAAAGACAATGAGACGGTCTTGTGTTTGTCTCGTAGGACCACGTGGATGTGACTCATCACATCAAAGTCTTCCCGATGAAGCCAGATTCCTCTTTGTAGAGTCCTTTGGCCCTGTATGTGATCTCTGGTCCTCCTCGTTTGTTTAGCAGCTGTATCAAGCTCTGTTTAATGGCTCACTGCCTGCAGGAGAAGCTCTATACCTTCTACATTTCAGTTGAGAGTCTTAGTATATGGAAAGAATTAATCTCACAAGTTTTTACATCACTGTGATGATTCTGCAAAATTAAATGCGGCAAGTTTCACGATAGATGACTATGCTGTATAAAATCTTTTTTCTGTTTAAGATCTTGCCTGCATTTTGATTTTATAAGAGTATTAATTTTAACGAGGGTATAGTTTCATACTGGCGTATACAATATATCTAAGTTTTATGGCTGCTATAAAACTTCTTAGCTATAAATGCTAACACAATGGATTATACGAGTGTAAGAAATTTTGTTCTCCAGAATTATTTGTATTTCTGCATGAATGGCTAAATAAGTTATTTGATTTCTATATTGAGGAATTATATTATAATTAGGTCTCTGCTATTTGTGCTTTAGTGTAAGTACTGTATACCAGTGATTCTCAAACTGGGGGACCCCAGTAGGATCCAGGGGGGCCACAGATTTCATGGCATTTTATAAAGTAAAGTAATGTATCATAAATGTTATGCAATCAAACATCAGAAAAATAACACCACCAACCAAAAGAATTGATGTTCAATTGTAACTTAATAGGTTTTTGTTTAATTAAAATTATATGTTTAAGATTATAAGTCTTTATTTGGGGGGGGCCACAAAGAGAGGCAATCTACACAAAGGGGACCTTATAACAAAAAAGTTTGTATACAGTATAAATAAAGGTATAATGTAAAACAAAATCTAATATCATAGTAGAGTCTAGAGATGCGCCTACTAGATTTCTCCACCAGGATGAAATTAAATTTATACTTGATTTTTTTCATGATGATTTGCTTCTTTCTGAATGTTATTAATTCATATATTGTCTATTAATATTGAACAACAAACTGGTAAACAGATTACTGGCCGACATATAGGTGCATCTCTATTCAAATCTATAGTTTATTTTGAGATTATAAATGATTTTCCTTTTCGAAGACAGTGAGAGTAAAAACAAAGTTTGATAGTGAGAAGAGAGGGGAGGGGTGTGTGTGGTCAGATTAAATAAACTTGAGGTGACCTGTTCATAGTGTAAGAGTCACCCTGCAAAATTTCTTCTTGTGTTTCTTTTAATGAACTTTTCTGCCAAAGTCAGACTCTGTAATGAGGTCTTACCCAATGACACAAAGCATATTGTCTTGACCTTTGTTCATCTTCGCAGTTAGTCGTCTTAGGACCGTGTGCATGCTGGGAAGAGTTTTGTAAAGCACGGAGCTGGATGGTCTGTAGCACCGGGGATTTGTAACAGTCGTGTCTAATTAAACCTCTGAAATGAATTGGCTGTTAGTTCTGGTTCCTTCGAAGGTTAAAAGGACAATTAGAGTTTTGTTGGCTTGTTCTATTAAATTATTAAAATGTGTTATTGGACATGATTAGAATGCTAAATAATTCAAGAGCACGTAAATAATAGATCTGAGTATTCTCTGGAACAGGTGCATCTGCAGTAATTTGTGCTGATTTGTTATTTGTATGACAACTTTATGATTAGGCGGATAAATTAAAAAGAACTCGTGCCCCCTTTTTATCAATGGCAGTTCTGTACCCTGTATTTTCGTCGTAAGGAAACACACAGCGTTGACATTTTGATAACAACATTTTGTGTTTCACAGCTTAAAATCTCTTGAGTTTGGAGAAACACGGTTGACAGAATTTTCATTTTAGAGCAAATGACGCACAGAATGCTTGAAAGATGAAATAATTAATGTAATGTAATTATCAAAAGTATTTGAATTCGTTTAGAATCCACTTGGCATGAAAACGAAAAGAAAGTGAATAAGATCTCAGTTTATAAAAACATTCAGAAGAGCTCTCTACGGTGTGCTCAGACCTTGATCAAAAGTCAGTGATTTTTATAAGAACTCAAATGTTTTTTATGAATTTTTCAACTGCCAGATTGTCAAACTTTTCATTTCATCTCTGTATACGTAGCTGTATCTCATCAACGGCATCTGTTCTATTTTTATTATGCGAGAAACATCTGAAAGTCTGTCAAACTTGTGAATATATACCTGTTTTCACAGATATCAGACTACCAGACACTTGGTTTCTTTTACCTTTCATCTTTTTTTGTAATAGCTGGATTATGCTTTTTTTCAGTCAAGAGTCGCAGTCAGCACACTTGTTATATATACAGTCTACAAAAAACACATCCACCCTCCACCCAAAAGAAAAATAAATGAATGTGAAAAACTGAATACAAGAAACAGTTATATACTGTAGATGTTAACAGTACTTGTAATTAGACAATTGATGCAGTAATACACTTTTTTTTCTTAAAATAAAAATGTCTTACTTTAAAATGTAAACAACTACACATTGTAGTTAAAAATGATTTTAAAAATGGAAAACCAATACTTACAGAAAACATTTCATAAAATTGTTAACTAAAAATCTAATTTTATGAATATCTAATATTTTAGATCTTTCAAAAGTCATTTAAAATGAAATAGTCATTCACATTTGAAACCCTAACCAAAAATGTCCTCCCCATCCTACAAAACTACACAATAGTAAAGAACAGCAGAGTCTGGGTGGCTGAATTGACTGCAGTATAGAGGATAAAGGTTTATTTGAAGACGAGGTTTCACATGAAATCATGGACTATCGAGCTCAGGGCTGCAGATCTTCTCTGCCTTCAGCTCCTCACGCTTTCATTTATTTATGTCTCCATTCATTTTGCCCCTGCAGAGATCCAAGAACTCTGTTACCTGCAGAGCCAAGAAATAAACAACCTGCTTCTGACATCACAGAGAGACACATAAACACAACAATTAAGACAGCAGGAATACCGAGACAACCCTCTCTTCAAACAAAAAGGGTTTATATAGTTATAAAAAAATATTTAAATTTACAAAACAATCTATGATTTCAAAGAAAATTTAATCCTGATTTGTTTTTCTAACCAATGCTCCAATTATTTAAACCCCTTCAGATATTTATTTCTTTTTCGCACAATACACAAAGCATTTGACTTTTTTATAAGAGCACGTCACTGTTGGGTAGCAACATAATTGGATCTATTGAAACGTTCATGTTTCAGCAAAAATGCAGCAGCAACAATTTAGCAGATAACACAATGGTTAACTAAAACAGGCAGATTAATATTGTTATTGACCGGTTAACTGGCAACGGTTTTCTGAAAGGAAAATGTGTGAGTGTGATGAGAAGAGCATCTTTCCTTTGTGTCTCTCAGTAGGGTTGCATGAGTTTCTATTCTCAGCAGGGTCCTCTGATGCTCAGAAGATGCTCCTGATGGCAGGGAGCCGCATCATCACTGCCAGATATCCCAGAGTTCCTTCTGCTTTGAGATCATCAGCTCAGTAGCATACAGGACTGAACAAGAAATATCAAACGTACTGTATCTTAAAAAAACTAAAATCTTTCACTAGGACTGGCCGGTACCACAGGATAATATATTGCAAATTTTAGCAATCCGATGTAACACAAAATACTTGTTTTGCTGGAAATCCAATAACATACAGGTCATGGAAAATATTAAATACGTTCCATATATTGATATATTAATGTAGCTCCAATACCAACAAGGGCAGATTGTGTTGTGATTTATTATATTTTGGTTGGGGAAATGAAAACCCATTTTGCTACATTTGATGACAATAACCATATTGAAGCTCACAAAGCCACATGGTCCTTTTTACGGTCCACTGTCTGCCCTCATTCACCACCGGACTACAATTACCATAATCCGTTGCACCCGTCACGTTATGTTTTATTACACCTGCACCTGATGCACATCTCTGGACACTTTATATATTCATCCACTTCTGTCACCCATTGTCCGGGATTGTTGGTATATATTGTGTTGCTCATGTTCCTGTATCTTCTTCATCTCGGAAATGTATATAATGGATTATCTTCGTCTCTTGAGTGTTTGTCTGAACAAACCGTTACAGTCCTAAAGTCCTCACTTACAGTGGCTTAATTGTTTACTCAAAATCTATAATATAAAAACTATAGGCAGAGAATGTGATAATTTTTTTTTCTTTCTGTGAACTACATTACTCCCGCATTTCAAATACAAATATCGGGTCTCGTTCATTAATAATTGCGTTGATTTTTTGTATTTATACACACATTTGAACCTCACATGAAACCATTCCGCCTAATCCATAACACGTGCGTACCCACATGAATTTGTTCTTAACCCCGTCCTAATGTTAGGGAATTTGGAGTATTCTAAGGGCCTTTTCAGACTGGGCTCGTTTGCTGCGGTCCCAACTTGAGTGCGATTGTTCCCGGCGCCCCAGGCAGCTTTTGTTTGGTTTCAGACTCGACTTGATTCTGTCGAACCCTGGTGTGTTTGCATTTGCCTTACATCATCAAAAATGTGCACTGCGCATGACAGAAAACAGAACACGGATAAATATATTAAGAGCTCTTTTCCAAAACGCTACAAATCCATTTTAATAGTTTTCATGAAAATGACATTTTTTCACCTAGACCCATTCATTTTGTTAATAACTCAATTTATCCTGTTAAAAAGGTCTGTTGGCTCAGTCTGAACATGTTAAAGAATGATTGTTAAATGAAACAACAATATTTTCCAAATTGAATTTTTTTTTTTCCAAATAATTTTGGTTTATTTATTTTTAAAAACAAACAAACAAGAGAACATGAAACATGTGACATCAGGGACTCATACTATGAATTAATATAAATCAAATAATTGCAAATGTATGAAATAAATAACAGCCAAATAAAATAAACAAACTAAATAGTAAAATAAAATAAATATTTTCAATGTCATGTTTCAATATTTTCCACCACAAAAACAAATAATTTGGAAATAACACGCATGTGTCACGTTTGTTGTTGCGTTTCATTATTAGTTCATTGTTTTCACCTGTCCCTCATGTTTGATAATTAGTCCCGCACCTGATTCTGTTTTCCCTGAGTGTCTTCCTTTGTATTTAAGCCCTGTGTCTCCCTTTGTTCTTTGTCTAGTATTATTAATGTCAGTGTTGTGTAAACCTCTGTTGTGTCTCCATTCTCTTCCTGTTTATGCTATTAAAACCCCTTAAAACTAACGAGCGAATTCTGATTGGTCGAGAGGACATATCGCATTTAGGCAAAAAACAGGTTTGTAGCGAACCACAAGTGTTCTGTTATTAAGAGACATTCACCAGGGTACTGTACCTTTAAGGGAGGGAGGAGTTAGTTGAGTGTTGTTCCGGTTTTTACGTGTGTAGTTGTTTTGATCTCACTCGCTGTTCGGCGTGAGGAATATTAAAGTGGATACTAAACTGACTCGACGCATCTTCGTCTCTTGTCTCCTCGTTTCTTGTTCTCCACAGGTTCAGGATTTATAGCGTTTTGGAAAGAAACTGCATCTTGCAGAACATTTTAAACAAGGAAATATAACGATTTGGCATGAAACATTGATGGAGTAGTGAATAGGTTTAGTACACAGCAAAATGGCATTACAAACTCATTTTTTTTTTTATTTGGCACTTAATGCGTTTTGGAAAAGAGCTCTTCATATTGTGTTTTTATAAATTTGGTGCTTTTATGCGCAGAATAGTAAATGACATTTGGGTTTACTGTATGCGAGTTGCATGCAGGAGGCTTTCTGCTTCTTGCAAACAGACTATTTTGAGGAAACAGTAGACAACCATTGACCTGCCGCTCTGATTCAACTCGCACTGCTGAAATACGGTGCAACCTGCTCTCTACTTACTTATCAAGTGAGCATCCGGGTCCGTGTTGCTGTCATATTCATGCAAACCCCGCCACAGTTTGAGAGCAACCGAACTCAGACCACCTCCTTCAGTTAGTCTAAGGTTCGGAAGCCTGGTGCGCACCCGGGTTCGCTTGACAGATTTCACATTAGCGATTTTTTTATGCGAACTGTGCCCCATTCCGTACCAAACTTCAATTGTGAAAGCCACCTTAATGAGCGGCTGTAGCGACTATACATTTTAGTAAGAACGTTTTTGTGAATCGTGATTTCTTCTTGAAAATGTTCGTACGCAGGTTTCACGCACAAATATGTGCGTACGCATGCTTAATGAATGACACCCCCTGTTTCTATTTGCATTCATTTTCAGAAAATGAAAACTGGAGAAACAGGTCTGTATTTTTCAAACTTCAAATACTGTAAAGAAAACAAGTTCATATTCACTTTTAAACAATACATATTCAAAGATGTATTTAGAAAAATTAACAAATCATTTTTTAGGTGAAAACCTGGATTTTTAGCACAGTTTTCATGTGTCTTGTCATGCTGTCAGTCTTTCACATTGCTGTTGGATGACTTTGTCACTCCTGAGGTTTGATTTTGTTGCAATTCAACAGACAATGGACTGGACACTGTCAAATCACACTTCATGATATTCAACTTCATCTTCAGAAGCTCTGAATTCAGTGTGGAGGACAACAGCCGATGCATTTATGCCTCACAGTTTGCCGTCCCATTCCTACAGTTAAGTGCATCATGTCTTGCTCTGGAAGTAACAGCTGTAACCAACTTGAAAATAAAATCAAGCATCGGACATGGACAGGCGAGATAATGGACATGGTGTTAGCAGACGTTCCTGAGGAAGAATTACAAGACCGATTGCACTTCACAATGAATGGACAGCGATTAAAGAAAATGCCGTTCAGGAAATCAATGCAGAGGCCTTTTAGCAAGTGCTTACGATTTCTGTTCCTGTTTTAAAGCTGCTGTTATTTTAGTGACAGCAGTGTATCAATACATGAAGAAATGTATTGATTTGAAATGACAATAGTGATGAAATGATTCAGAAGAGAAAGTGTATTGTGTTCTGAACATCATTATGCTTATATTTCTTCAAGGTATACTGCAGGATGTTGAATTCATGATGATTTAGTCCAATGAAGCACTCCAGGCTCTGAATTTCAAGTGAAACAGGAAGCCGCTGCATTGTATATCAAGTAGCCACACCCCTTTTTAAAAGAACTACTGTCAGATAACAAAGCCGGGAAAATTTTATGAGAACTGAAGTGCAGAACGATGTCATCGAAATACTAAATTGTGAGTAACGTAGCTTTCCTCTAGCTCAGTGGTAAGAGCATTGTGTTAACAACGTGGGTTCGATTCCAGGGGATTGCAAACGCCTATATAAAATGTATAGGATAGAGCAATGTAGTCGCTTTGGATAAAAGCGTCTGCCAAATGCATATATGTAAATGTAATGTAACGTTTTGAATGCTTCTACTGCAAAAAAAGGTTGTGGATTTGATTCCCAGGGATTTGACTCAAAGTAGATTTTATTGAGGGTTTAATTCAAAGTAGCTTTGCACAAAAGTGTTTGCCTAATGTATAAATGTCAATATTATAATAGCCGAAAGTGTATACTGCAGACAAGCAGATGTCTCTAGACGAAACATATCTTTGACTATAACATGCGTTGCACACAAACATTATTTGGAGATTGGCACTAAAATGATAGTTAACAACATGCATCATGTTTGTGATATTTAACAGAGTGTGACTGTCAGGGATGAGCTTCCGAATATATGTTGAAGCTTACACGAGGATATGAATTGTCAGAGAAACTGACACAAAACAAGAAGTGATGACTGACTAACAGGAATGCTAATAAGCAGGATCAAAGTAGCATTAAAGCGACTGGGATGATGGGAGATCTTCAGATGAGTTCAGGGACTCCACTGCACAGATGGCTTCTGCATGATTGTCTTTCATACACACAAACATCATACAGAGCTTCAGATCACCCAGACAACATAAAGTACCCATAATTAAAGAGACACTTCACTCAATTAATTGAGTTAATTTTATTACTATATCATTACACAGTTGTTTTAAAGTTTTTTTGTGAGGAACACAGGAGAAATCATTTTGCCGGATTTGAAACCACACAATCTCACAGTAATTCGTGTCTATTTAACACTTGAAATGAATTTGTATGATCTCATTGGTACGTTTTACTGTGATTGTATTTCACGGTAGTGACATCAGGTTCGGGGGCGGAGATAGGGGAGGGGCTGCAGTATTGCTTTTTTTTAAATAATCGTACGCTTTTGTATGATCTAAACTGCACAAAATCATCGATACACAACAATTGTATTGGAAATGTAGTCCATGCAACCACCTAAAGCTAAAGTTAGATTTGTTGAAAGATATTTCTTTAAAGCTGCCATCTGCAACTTATTGGTTCAAACAAACAAAGTAAACCTTTATTGAGCCAGTACATAGACATCAGTCCCGTTATCTTACCCAGATGCACTGCTAATAAGCTCATAATACTAATAATAATTTGAGCTGTGGGTATGATTTCATTTGAATTAAACATTTCCATTTGACGTTATGGACGTCATTTGACTTCAACCCGCGTGAATATAAATTTTTGTAAACTAACCTGCAATTTCATGTTTAATGATACAGGCCACAGCAGACAAAACTAATAGATCACAGCTTTAAGTAACTTCAAATTTTGTAAACTACTGTATTGTTTTAAGCTTTTTTAACATTATGCTTTCTACTAAGTAAAATAGACCCACATGCACAATCTCAACTAACATGATCTCCTTTCGTGTTCAAAAGAAGAGACTACAAATGTTGAATGACATTAAGGTGAATAAATGATCACAGACTGCTTTGCAGGTTCCTCCTTTAAGAAACATACATGACTTTCTCATCCCATTTTAACCTATGAAGTAATACTTATTATTCAAAGCCACCCACATTTACATAGTTGGACCAGCCTCTTGTAACCTGATCATAACTAATTCTGGAATTTGTTTTTTTTGTTCATATTATTAGTTAAAACTAATAACTAATGCATCTGTAGGTTATTACTGGGTTGCTTTAATACTACTTATTACTACTAAGCTAAATGAGTCCCAGTTCTTTCTTAATTTCAAAAAATGGCTAAGGTCACTTGTTCAATGTATATCTCTGAGACAGCCGATGTTTAATCCTTAGGGGGTCGTTGAAATGTCAAGTATGAGCTATACTGAGGTGATGCCATAGCAAACAGCACTAATGAGACTGAATCATTAAAAGCTACATTGATGTATTACAGAAAGGACAAATCAGCCTCATTCACACTCTGAGTGAAATATAGAGTTTTCTTTTACAGCTGGCAAATGAAAAATGGCCTCTAATTGATGCTTCAATAATTACAATGCATTATGCATGTGGCTGTCGCGGTGTGAGCGGAGAGAAACAAATATTCTCCATTATTTATGAGATAGATTTCAGGATTATACTGTAATTCTCTCTTGAAGACTGAAGAGCACATCCACAAGAGTTTGAAGAATCTCTGAGGACATTCAGATGCTCACAAAGATTTTTACTGAAGCTAGAAATTTATTTAACGGAAATTATTTTTCATTTTATATAACATTATTTAAAGGTTATATTAATGCTTTTTAAACGTTGAGAAAACAACTGACATAATTTTAACCACATTTCAACGTTGATGACCAGTTGGGAACACTCACAAAAAAGTTGTTGAACAAACTTAACTAGATTAAGGAAAACTTTTCCATGAAATTGAATTACATATCTCCATCAAAATCTAATTAGTTTGAAACGATTTTTTATAGTCTTGTTGTATGAACTTACATTTTTTAGTAGTCTTGATTAAATGAATTTGTATCATATACATATTTTACTTTAGACCAATATAAAAAAAACACTTTTGTCGATTAGATTATCTAATGAAAGCCCTCTAGACCATTTTTCATATTATACATTTTTAACATTATAACTCTCAAAATAACTCTCAAAATGCAGTTACACGCAAAGTATGCTGGGAAATATAAGTCCTCTGCCCAATTTTAACTATTTTATGTTAACACAACACAACTCCAAAAAGAATTGATTCAGTTATATGACTAAACATAAAAAATCATGTTGAGACCACATTTTTCAAAAGTTGTGTTGATTTAACTCAAGCAAGTTAAGAAAAAGCAGCCAAATCATTTTTTTGTGTGAAGAAGGACAGTCAGATGCAAATATTAAGTGATCAAAATAAGTGATTTACAAACTGTATAAACATCTATTTTTTTCATATTATTTGCATTGCTTTATTTCTGTACTGTTAAGTGTAACACAAGAGAGGAATTTCATTGAATTGCAAGTCTTGCAACGAAACAAAAAAACGGTACGTTCATGTATTTTGCAAATATGTCTATCCTTCAATGGCTGAAGAAAACCAAGAAATCGTTATTTGAAGTTGACTGTGCTGTGGGAGAATGGTCTGAAGAAGTCAACAAGAAGTCTGAGAGTGTTAAGAAGTGCATAGGACATCACTGAAACATTAAGTAGAGCCATGAGTAACATCACAGAAGCTGTTGAGAAGACCTAATGATGGCTTGTTGTAAACAAACATCTGATGCAAGAAACAGCATCCAGTACCGTGTCTGATTAACTATGGTGTTAAATGTCTGACGACAGGAGAAACATCACCAAAATCGGACAAAATATTTTCCAAATCGTGCGGTATCGTTATTTACATATATTTTCATGTATGAGTGAACCATTTCTTTAAATGTGGAAAATAAAGAAAAGTAGTAGAGTACGTCACTCTAAACCTTTGAACGTATAATTATTTTTCTGTGGATTTCACTTCGGCGTTCTGTTCGAGATATCATTTCAAATGCATTTCAAGACCAGAAATGGAATCTTAAAGGGATTCTCAGTTCTAAATGGCACGTAACCCCTTGACACACACCTACACGCACAGCAGGTAACTGAGGAGTGCACCTCCTCTCTACTGAAGATCATTTTTCAGTCGGGAGAGTTTCACTGGGATTGTCCTCCAGGGATACGGAAACTGCCAAATCCAAAGCTGATGGTGTTTCTGAGCAGATGATTCTGGAGGGAATGTGTCAGACAACACAGATCTGCTGCTAAACTCGCTTCTGCTGTCTGGTTATGAATTCTGGAATGGTTTTACACACCTACATTTCTCATCTGTAGAGACCACGAGAAGAGAGAAATAAATGCAAATACAACCACAGGCAGGCTTGAGCTCAGTTAAAACTCTCTTTTCTTTAGGGAAAATATATCAGGGGTTGGAGCGATCTGAAATGTGGTGGACAAACGTCAAATGTCTCTCTAAATACACATTATAAATCCTGTTAGTTTTTAATGCTGCGATTGCTGTACATTTAATTTAAAAGCTGATAAAGATCAATCACTCTAGTATTCACGTTATACAAGTTTACACTTAACATGATATGACAACTTTGAATGTGAATAGTGTGATACTGGACATTGAAGGTGTAGGAAACATTGCTGCTCTAAATGGCCAAGGACCGCCCAAGAAGCCGTGTGATTGACAGTTAAAACAACCAAGTTTTGTGCCACCTCATATGTAGAGATGTGGAAGTGTAACAGTAACAGACCGGTGTACATCAACAAATGTGTTTACAACAACAATGTTTATGAGTTTATGCCTTGAACCTTGCACGCTTTCAAGAATTTATGGTTTCGTTGATCGTGATGAATTCTTATTGTTACCGATGTAAACACAACAGCTTATTTCTTTGGTCAGACCGTTAAAGATCACGACACGCACGTCTTCCAGGAAATCCTGTAGAATTCAACCAATGAAATGTCGACTTTGAATCTTCTGAAGTGCTTCTGGTTAAATGTGCTATGCAGCAGATGTTTAGCCAACGGTTCACAGTTGAAGATGTCTCAAAGTACGTCTTGTATTTGCTGTATGTAGATTTCACGGCTCTATCAACCTGTTAGCAGTGGGTGAAGCCGAAATACAAACCAGTTATTGCAACGGGGTGTCCACAAACATACTCTTGGGTGGTTGCATTAAAGATGAAAAGGAAAGAGAAAGCAAAAGTTTCATTTCATTACATGTGTTTGTTTGTCCACACGTTTCATTTCCTGTTATCGTCTTCAGCTCAAGATCATGCAGCTCAGCGGAGTGAAGTGACTCATGACTGGAGGATATCTGATCTTCTCATCTGCTGGATGTATTACAGATAAGAACACACACACACACGAGCGCTCGACCTCAGAAAGAAATTGTAGTCCACACCTCGCAGCAGGATGACTACTCGAGTGTGTTTCTCTTCATTTATTATCTTGCTCACCTTCTGTTGGACTAAGACACACACACATTGTAGAAAGTCTTGTATCAGCAGTCTGTCGCTGGAGGTCAGAATGCAGATCAGACTGCCTAACACCCTTGATTATATCCACAAAAACAGCACAGTTCTTCTGGATATGAGCAGTATATTAAAACAAAGACATTTTCAAGGAAATATCTGGAATAATAGGACAACTGTATGTACATTTCCAGTTTCAACTTTTATTGATCAGATGTTGCTCTTTCATAGCTCAGGAGATTTGATGGAGGTCTTCATTTTGGATGGTCATCCTTAATTTGAGTACAAAACAAACTAACAAACAGAAACAAATGACATAATTGATCAAATACATGAGAGAAAAAATTTACATTGGGATTTTGGGATCTTCAATAATAATGACTTTTGATTGCAGCTCCGACTCAGTTTGAGACTTTTTTGAGATCTCTTCCAACACTCTATTGGAGACATGTGTGAGATTACACTGCAATTCATATATTGGATGTCTGAGGCAAACTGAGATATTAAAGACTAATTTCATTCAGATTTTCGTTCTTATGTTGTCAGAGAAATTCGTTTCAGTCATTTCAACTTCAGTTATCCATCAGATTTTTTGTTTTTTTTGCATTGAACTGGAAGTAATTTGGTAAATCTTGGTTGGGTTTTAGGTGATAAACTCTTAAAAAGAGACTCGAGACCCCCGCTATCTTCAGAGGTGGTTAAAGTATACAAACTTTGTGCACGAATGCGCACATGCACCTATTCTACCCAAACACGCATAATGAGAACACAAAAGAGCACAGTGTAAATAATATTATTTTATAGTTATTTACTCATTACTTTACTTGTTGTTATACATGAACTATGAACTATTACTACATATGGACGAATTTCGTCAAACTGATTCGAGTGCTAGGGGTGTGCCTCTTTTCTTACCTGAGGATCAGTGTTGAGTAAGTTATTCTGAAAAAGTAATTAATTACTAGTTACTAATTACATATTCAATAGTTTAATTAGATTACTGGACAAATGAACGTCTCCAAAAAGTATTTCATTACTTATTACAAATTACTTTCTATATCCTACATCAACCTTGATTAGTTAAGTGATTCAAAGATGGACATGAAATGGTTCTTCTAATTAATTCAAATAAATAATATTAAACTGCATAGAGAAGTATTAACTGACTAAAGAGTTACAAATGTGAGAATTATACATTTACAGCACAGGTTTTTTAGTTAGACTATAGAATTTTGATGTCAATTCCACTATTGCACGCACATATGTTACGAAAGGATTTAGTTTAATTGCATCAAAAGTAACTGTAATTAAATTACAGAAAAAATAAGAGTAATCCCTCACTGTACCTGTTCAAGGGAAAAGTATTAAATTACAGTAACTTATTACTTAGTAACTAGTTTCGCTCAACACTGCTGAGGACGATGGCCCTTCTGACTGCTGCGCATCTCCGCCCTCCTCTGCTGGACTCCCTATTTTGCCTTTGGTCAATATTAATCAACGTTTCGTTTCGACAAATAAGAATATCCTTTTTTTAAAGCATGAAAAGTGATCTAGATAAATTTCTAAAGACGATCGCTTTTTTTTTGCCTTGTAAATTTTGTACTTGACTTAATTTTTGATTACATATGCTATTTCTAATTGTGAAAAAAAAGATAATTCTAGAAATTATCTTGCGACCCCGCCCTCGTGACCACTTCTTTGTCGGGAACCCCTGACAAAGAAGAACCGTTTGGTTTCATAAAGAACATTTCTGTTTCACAAAAGGTTCTTTTTGATGATCTGATTATATTCAGATTGTAAAAAAGTAAGAAAGAGAGTTTTTTTAAAGAACCTATGACTGACTGGCTCTTAGTGGAACCAGAAATGGTTCTTCTATTGAATCGCTGTGAAGAACATTTTAGATACCTTTATTTTTAAGAGTTTAGCAGTTTGTGGTTGATTCTGCAGATATGTCCATGTTCTTCACTACTTTATAGATGGATGACAGGGACCAACAGTATAGGAAGGTTTTGTCATCTTATCCTGTTCATCTATACCAAAAAGTACGTAATAACTGTTGACCTCACTGCTGTGACCTTTCATCAGGCTTTCCACCATTTCCACATTTATCTCCATTCATTTTCCATTAACTTTATGACTTTGCAGTCCAGCGATAATATTTACTCCTGGAATCGAGTTCCTTGGGAAGTAAGTAATCTGTTTTTGATGAAGGGGATGTTTCAATTTTGTGCATGAAATCGACATCCAATTGACTCTTTCTTCTACATCTTGTCCTGAAATACTACATTTCAAGACACTGATTCACAAAATAACACTTGTCTCCTCCCCGCTGTTCCATAATGTGAGTTATTGAATCTCTGCAGGCATTAGTGTTCATTCACCTGCTGTGCACACCTGTAGAGTAAAACAAGCAGCACGGCTCATTTGTAAGTTATACATTCAGGAGGAATTGTTTGTGTTAGTATTAATGTGTCTGAAGCCCGGCGACAGGAATGCATTTCCCATCTCTGTGGTCCAATATCGACTGAGAGCCATCTAGAGTGACCTGTGTTCAGATGACCTTGTGCTGAATGTGTTCAAAGAGCAGCAGAGTAAAGCTGATAAGAGACCAATTTCCCATCTGCTGCTCGCTCTATCAGTCATGTGTCGTCGAGTGTGTCTGTGGGTCCATTGTCAAAGCTTTCCCACTCACCATCTTTATCGCTAACAAATAAGCTGAACAGGGTCGACGATGCGAGTGACCTTAAACCGGTTTTCTCATAAGAGAAGCTCAAAGCTTGTTGTTTGTGTGTTGGTATTTTGACATTCTCTTTGGATATCTAATGTGTATACCTTAAATTGTAACTATTTTTCATTTTGTTTCTGTATATTCAGAAAAAGTGTGGCATCAGTGACATCGTTGGCTCTAATGTGACTCCATTGTGAGGCAGAAAGTTTGAATATGTGAAAGCGTGAATGAGATTTAAACGCTACTCGGAATGGCAGAATAAATGACTGGTGGGACCATTTTAATCCTACTCCATGTGATCCAGTTTGACATGCCCTCAAAATGGAATTTACGCATTTGTGTAAGTCAAACACACATCACAGCTTTGTCTTGTGCGTAGGTGTCTAGTTTGATCCGTTTTGCAACAACGTGAGCTTAACTTTTCTCTTGTTTTACTTTAAATTGGTTCTGTTTAATAGTCAGTGGAATAATAATAGACACTAAACAAAGCAGAGTTTGTTCAGCTGAATTAAAATTCATTATGGAACCGATAAATTGTTCTGCTTAATTGCTTGCACCTTTATTTATCACTGACATGTGACACTTTGCGGTCTCACATTCTGCTTCTCAAAGATACCAGACTGGCCTTTCAGTTTGACTTTCTTTTGTCTGTTGTTTTAGAGGTAGGTGTAATTTGCTACTGTTTTTAACAAACGTGTTTCTAAGTTTTGCTGGGGATGATGATTGACAAGCAGCAGACCAATAGCTCCATGCAGGCCTTGTAATTGCACAGTTGACCAGTTATGGAGTGCAAGGTCAAAAAAGCTCAAAGCAACGCAACATGCACACAGAATTATTGCTGAATTTAAAAGAAAAATTTGAAAAACTTAAGGAGTTTCAAAGAAGTCATCTGATGCAAGGCTCTGTGACATTGTTAATTCCAATCTCATGGAAGATTATCTTTGGTTTTTCTGTTACGGTGTGGGAATCCAGTGTGGATCCAGTTGCAGTCATTTAATAAAAAATAAACAAAGTACCAAAACAACATAAGAACAGGAAAACAAGAAACCAGGAACCAGGGGCCTATACCATGAATGTTGCTGAACAAACTCAGGGTTACAGGATTAGTTTTGGGTTGCCAAAACCAAACCAACGTGATCAAGCTTTGTTGGTACCATGAAGCAGCTCCAGGAGTTTCTTTGTCAACTCAAGCTTTGATCCTGCAGCTAAGATTAGTTTGTGTGCGTGTGCACATGAACGAGTGACTTCGGGATTGCTAAACCAATCGCGTTCAACATGGATAGAGGGAGTTACGTAGGTTTCTTAGGAAATAATTATGCGCAAATATGAGTAACACAAAAATGGCACGCAGTAATACTGTTTCTGCTGTCTACACAAGAGAGAACGGTTCCAGAAACACTGCTGATTGAGTTAATGCACAAGTTGAATGACTATATAGTACACACATTTACTGTAGTATACTGTAGTAAGGTAAATATTACAGTAATGTAATATGATGTGTATTATCTGTGTATGTACCCCCACAGTGGATGAACATATCCTGCTAACATTAGTTATCATTTAGTTTACCTTTATTAATGAGGATGAAGCACATGATGAAGGGAAATGATCTGTGTGCTGACAAAGTTAAAGAGATAAATGTACTGTACTATTCATTATGGCACAAGTGTGAATGTGAGGATTTATATTTTATGTTACTGTGGTCTCTGTTATTGTAGGACATTTCACAACCTTCCCCAGAAACTGAAGTGTTTACGTTCATAGGTTACAGAAGTAATGTGAACAAAATACACTAGAGAAGCTTACTTTTAATAAAGAAGGTTAAATGAAAAAATACCAGTATGTGAACTTAGTAGTCAGTTGAAGTGTTCATTTAAAAATCCGATGGTCATCTCAATCCTGACTCTGGTTTGATTGAGGGCCATGTTGAAGTGGTTCTGCAGTCAGGATAGCAAAAACCTCTGTTATACATAGGGACCCCCGTCTCCCACCAACAGGCTATCAGACAGCCCTGTTATACTTTACCTTCCTTAAAGCACTGACATAAACACAGATGCATAGGGAATGTTGTAGGCATTATAAGTATTAAAAACGTCTTATACATTTAAAAATGTAGGCCTACTGTATGATACATTATTTAGGTTAATTGTAAGTTTAACTCGATAACAAAAAGATTAAAATAGCATTGTTAAAAAATATGTGATGTCACCTGTCAATTTATGGTTTTGCTGTAGCTGTTTAATAGAAAGTTTCTTCAGTGGACAAAGAAGATAAATGTTTCACCCAATACAGTGAAACTGGAAGTGTTCCTAGATGTTCTGCACCACAGACAAGAATGTAAAAAATGCAATGCAAAGAAATACATATTGTATGTAGTACAATAAAAGAATGCAATATTAATGTGTAAGGGAAAGACAGCAAATGCCATCTCTAAAATCAGATTTTACCAACATAGTTACCATTACTTGATTTTAAATTTGTAATATATATTTACATCTTTTTATGTTAGTATTTTTATTTTATTAAACATTATTAAAAATAACTAGCCATTTTAACACGCACTGTGAGTTAGTTGCCCCACTTATATGTACATTTGCTCGCCGCTGATTGGTTTATTTTCAGTGTGAGATCTCTAATCTAGATCATAGCCTGCTCCGGAGCAGGTTAGCCGTGGAGCGTAAGTTACCATGGCGAATAACACCGATTAAAGCTGAGTTACTTTCATGGTACCTAAACCCAGGGTTGGCGCAAAGTAATCCTAAACTTACCTGGCTAGCCACCTAAACCGGCTTCATGGTACAGGCCCCAGGAACACTGAAAACACAAAACACCAACATACCAGGTACAACAACTGACAAAGGAGCTGAAACACTGGGGTCTAAATATACAAAACCAATGGAACATGGAAACAAGACCCACCCGGGAAAACAATCAAGGGGAACCAATGAACGAAAAGACTACACAGGAAACAGAAAGAAACAAAATACAGACGTAGAGTCCACCTAACAAGACAATGGAACATGTTACACGTAACAACATCAAACAGTTCAAAGGACAACAAAATGCCCGTACTATAGTCAAACCCCAAACCTAAACCATCCCAACATTGGGAGGAAGGGGAAGATAAAAAAACAATGCAAAGTCTGGAGTCTGGATCAGAGGGACAATGAAATCCTTTAATGATGTATCCCAGGTTCTAGTAAGATTTTTAAGGGAACCTTGAAATGTAATATGTGACATTGTTATTGTTATCAAACCGGTTTATTATGGGGGAACATCAACTTGATGTTTTGATGATGCTGAACAAAGCTGTAAATGGTTGCTTTATGTGTCGGTCCAACCGAGAGCTGTAATAGAGTCCAGACCAACTGCCGGCAGTCTGCAGGTCTGGATAAGCTAGACAAGGTCACCCAATACTGAATCTTGAAACTTATATAAACGTATATTTTAATAACAGCTGATGATGATTCGAGACCATTTGAAATCGCTTAAAATCATTTTTCATGTGCACACACACACTTTCTTAATGAAAGCACAGAGTTTACGTTAAATGATGCAAGCATGTGCCTTCAATGTTAATAACATTTAGGAGTCTGTTGGGTATCCCTGAAGGCATGCAGACAGAATGAATAACCGTTCTGCTGTTATCAACCCACTGATCAGCATCACACCACAATTCCCAGAAGCCACGCAGGCCAAATCAAGCTTTTATAATGCTTATAGTGTTCCTATGTTTACATAGCTCCAAACAATTTCAATGCTAATGAATTGGTTGTATTTAATACGACGTGTACTCTTAACGTTTTGAAGACCTGGGAGATAGAGATAATTATCTGGTTCACACCCCCAAGTCTACAATCTCATTAACGCAACACGCTATGCATCTGCATGCTGGCTCAGAAGACTTTCTGAATGCTGTATGACAACATAATGTTCTCCTGCTGTGTCCTACATTTTTGATTGCAGTGAGCTATTTAATTTCTCCTCACTTCTTCCTGTACAGTTCAGCTGAGACATGTATGGGGTTTCAGAGCATGTGGGATGAAATAGTGGAAGCAAATGAAACGATATTTGTTTATTTGGCTTAAGCAAATTTAGCATTTATTGGAAATAAATTGACAACATTTGTATTTGAGAGAAAATCAGATGAGAGAGGTTCAAGAGAGAAAAGACATCTTGCGCTCAAAGAAAAAATGTTGGGTTATTTTAACCCAGTTGGGATACAGTACATGTGGCCAAACTCAACAGGTTCCATTTGAACCATGCAGTAGTTGGGTTTGTCCACATTTAACACAACCATTGGTTGAAACAACCCAGCAGTTTTTAAAGTGCACCTTTAATCATAAAATATGGTATAAGAATGCTATTTGCATTATTCACATATTGTTATAGGCAATATAGTTTAGGTCAGAGAACAGTCACACCAACATAATCTCCTTAGGAATTGACATATTGGTTGTTAGTGTTTGTGCCATAAAATCTGCCCTGCTGTGGTGAATTACTGTCCAGGACCACCCATACCTCAAACCTAACAACACTTCTGAAAGTGAATGTGGAATCATTTTGAGATCACAACCCTTTTGGTCTCAAGGTGAACTTGTCTAGCCAGCTACTACATTTCTAATCGATTCCTTAGAAATTAAGACTTTATTAAAAACTGGCCAGTGTGACACTAACAATATGAAACAACAATGTTTTCGGTGTTTAATGTTTCATTTGAATAATGTCTAGCGCATTGTGTTGCGAAAATGTAGCTGGGATAGTGCAAGCATCGGCCATCGGGGGAAAGATGGATATACGGAGAGCACAGATCAGGTTCTCCTCCCGTTGCCAAATTGAGACAAGATCAGGTTGGCCGCGTTCAGATCTGCCGTTGGTACATGGTTCATTACTCATTTCACTGAACGAACTCTGTTCCAATGAAATCACAAAATAAATTGCAACCACATACTCCAGATTTCTTTTAATTTGTTTATAAAAAAAAAGTTAATAGTCAAGCAAGATTCATGTCTCAACATTGATGCTGAAGACTCATATTTCTCTGAGCAAACTTAAAGTCACCATGAAAATAAATTTTCGATTGACTTCCTTGGTCAGTTTTCCTGTTTGATCTCATGGTTACTTTAACACATTCAGGTAAGAGTCTGAGCCCGGTAAGACCGAATTCGAATCCACCCCACATCATGCATTAGCTTTGAATGAAATATGGAGTGGTATAGTATTGCACAAGGTTTGACGTCAACGACACCCAAATGCCAGCTTGAATTAGCAAAAAGTAGAGTGAGATTTGATATATGCAATGGAGGGAGTCATAGCTCACTGGTTCCATCCCATGCTGCATGAAATAAGTCAGTTAAATGTTTCACAAAACCAAAACAGAGTTCCAGCACATCCAATTACTGTCCCACAATAATATCCATTACTTGTGGTGAGAGGGACAAAAAGTAATTTAACATGTCATCAGAATTTGCAATTGCACAATAGGGATAGCTTAATATTTTTAATTCATATGAGAATAAATATTAATTAAAGTTTAAACAAACTACAACATAATAAAACTAGGTTATTAAAAAAAGGCAGGGGACCGTGTACAACACCCTGTGGGGCCCCACCAACCTTGCGGCAGCCCTGAACCATAGCATTCATTCCAAGAGGTGATTTAGCTCCCACTGAAAGCCAATGTGTAATTGGTCAACTGTGCACTGGTGCTGACTAATAACAAGCGTAGTGAATACTGCTGAGCGAGGTGTCAGCTGTCAATGCCCTTGTGACATGTGGCATTAGTGCCCTGATACAGAGCTGGCGATAAGGAAATCTCTGTCTGTCACATTCTTGCACTTTCACTCTCTGTCTGTGTCTCAGCCCGCGCCTGTGATCGCACCTGCAATTCATCTTCCTGTCCAGAGGGTAATGAAAATGAGAGGGTCACCGTTAATGAAATGTCAATGTAACACAAGCTCCATCTGTACAGAGGCTCATTCAAAGGGAATGTTGCAGTAATGGTGCTACAAGATCACCAAGAAGTTTCATGTTATGTTCACATGAAAATAATCGTAATTTGGTAATTTTACAAATAAGTGTGTGACATCTGTGCTGTAACCCTAGGTCATGATAATGAAATTGCGCATAACAAGTAACCCATTTTGAGCCAAAGGCTTAAATAGATGTGGAGTTTATTATCTGAATAATAAGTCATATATGATAAGTCATACATTTATCATTTACACCTTCAGCTAAGCCTTTACAAAGATTATGTTAACCAAAAAACTTTGAGTTCCATAATGGACACAAAATCTTTGTTGAAAGTCATCTACAGGTTTTTAACTACACAATGGTGAAGAAGTGTTGACAGAATTTTTAAGTTGCTGAAATTCCCTTACGGCGATTGGAAGCATAAAATGGATGACAGTGTTTATTGAGGAGACAGTTGTCTGTGTCCCTTTAAAACACAAAGTGACTGATTGCTCGCATCACCGACAGCAGCTTTAATAATGGATTTGATTTACTGTGGTTAGACGGAAAGGACACTTATTTTTGTGAATCTTTGCTGTGTTTTGAGCCTGACAGCACACGGCCAGCGGGAATAAAGATGAGAACAGAGAAGAGCCGCTGCTGTGGAGGAGACAGAACCATAAACCTCTCCAACAGCTGGAGCACAGACATCTGCCTGTTCCCTACAGAGAAGAGAAATGAAGTGAAGAGAGAGAGAGATGGAGGGGGAAAGCCAATCAGAGCGTGTTGCATTGGAGACCGGGGGTGCAGGTTTCATCTGTATGGGTGTGAATAGGAGTACAGTTTCTGTCACATTTCGGTCTGGTTTCCAGTGATGGATAAAAAAATATGAATGAAAAATACATTTTGTTTTTAACATTATTTTATACTAACTTAAAGGTCCAGTGAATGAAATTTAGCGGCATTTAGTGCTGAGGTTGCAAATTGGTTGCACCCCGCCCTTTCAAAACACTATTGTGGCTGACACAGAGATGTCGTCACAGTTTTGCTAATTTCCCAAAGGAGATAACGTTTTTACAAAACCTGCGATATAGAGCAGTTTGTCCGTTTAGGGCTACTGTAGTAACAACATGGTGGATTCCATGTTAGGGGACCCGCTGTGTATGTAGACAGAAATAGTTCAGTCTAAGGTAATAAAAACATAACGCTTCATTATGTGAGGTCTTTATACACATATGAACTCTTTATGTATATGCATATTATATTGCAATTATGTCAATAAATCCTCCCAAAATTGTTTCAGTGGACCTGTCTAAAGTCACACATCTTACGATAAAACCATGCTGACTTGAGTTCTAATCGTGTATAATAAAAGGGGAGCCAACGATTGCATTTATTTCATGATATTACTGTAAATTATTGACTGTACTGTACTGGTAAAGACATGTTAAGTTCATTTTGTTTTCTTATTAAAATAGTTTTGACTCTAAAGAAATGATAAGTAGTAAGACACATAGCATTTAGACTATAATGAAACTCCATACTGTACATAATAGGCTATAGCCCTGCATGTAGACCCCCTTGTTGAGATTGTAAACAATAGTGTCATGCAGTTAAACTCAGAAGTTTTAATAAATGTTAATATCATGTTGATGCACTTTTCAAGTGCTTATAAAAAAATGACATCTAGGATGCATCATTATGCCGAAAAATGGCTGACCTTCACCTTTCTTCAGGCCTGTGCGTCCTTGTCAAAACATACAAAACTGAAAACATGACACTCTCAGAGACAGTTTTCATCTGTGAGCATTTATTTCCTAATATTTTATATTCTAGCATCTATATATCTGTATCGTGTGTTTATATTGTTGTGGCTTGGTTGCGTTGAGCGAGTGGCTTTTTAGATTTAGATGACATTCATGTATTAATAATGTGAATAAATGTCACCCTCTGTTTTACCTACAGCCATACTGAGTAATGACTACCCCAACAGTTACCATATTGTTACAAACGTGACATGAAAACAACTTACAGTACGCTATCATACTTTATGGCAATATCTTACTTAACCAAATGCAGAATCACGCAGATGCAGGATTGCCAAATTAACTGTATTAAAAATGAAATTTCATAATTTTTTGCACATGGCACTGCGTATTGAGAAGGGACTTCAAAGTGTAAATTAGTAACAAAAAGCACAAATATACTGTTTAGGTTTATACTATATATTCGCCTTTATTAATGAGCGCAATGAGAGAAATGAAAATGTTTAACCACACAATTCACAATGTCATAAAATAGAAAAACCATTATAATCTTTATTCATTTCTTATGCTTATTATATTCTTTCCATTATCGTTTTATGAAATCATTTTTGGGACCTGAAGCGGGACATTGCCAAGAGATAATTTTTACTCAAACGTCAATCAAACAAATTTGAGAATAGCATTAAGAATCTTTAAAATATTATATAAAAGTCCTTATTATATATTTGACTGTCGGAAATGTGAAAGAACATGTGATTTGTTGGATTGAGTATGGGAATCATCAGCTCCAATCAGTAAATTCAGATGATCGTCCATCATGTGATGGAGTATGGCCAGTTTATTGGTCACTGGCCCCTGCTCAGGGTATGGTAGAGTTACTATAGTTGTCTTCACTAGCAGGACGTGAGACAAATGACCCTACAAAAGCTTGTGATTAATGCACGTTTAAGAAATGTTTAATATTCACACTTTATCTCTGCACCTCCAGTTCTCTCATTCACGATACATGTGATTCATGAGGGCGAACATAACCAGTACACATGGGTGGAACTGAAGCACGAGAGACACAGATTGCCATTAATCACGCACAGAACAGTCTATAAAGTCATTAAAAGCAACTTTCATTAGTGGAAGATTGATTACACAAACTATATACAACAACTTCACAACAAACACGTTTTCAATCACAACAATGTGAAGCAGGACAATCCTACACACCATGATCAAAACTTTGGAAAGCGTTCAATTGTATGAACCAGCTCTTATAATTTGTTAAAAATAATGTTTTTAGACGATCATTTGTATTATTAAATTCTTGTTAATATTGCTTTTTTATCAACGACAGGCCATGAAGGACTGGTTAACAGAAGTTTAAAATTAAGCTTTGTATTTGGGTTGTACATGAGCCCACAATATAATTGTTTAATTTGTGCAATTACATTTAAATGAATTTTCTCCCATTAACAATTACAGATCATTTTTATCTTTTCACATTTGGGGTTTCCAGGACATCGTGTGGCTCAGGTCTCTAGTTTCATGTACAGTATATCACAACTTACATTGAAAACTATCAGAACACACCTGCTCAACGTGCACATGGCGTGTGATGAATGATTCTATGTGGCAATGTTTAGTAGGTTTAATATTTGTTTTACATCCCTACATAAGTAATACCGAGAGTGAATACAACACTACAAACAGTAATAATAATCCTTAAATTTATTAATTCTGTTATTGTCATCATTCCTTAAGGTTTTGAGTCAAAAGGTCTTCCATAGTATCGTGCTTTTAAAAGCAGCTTTCATACCAAATTTGAAATGCCTCGGATGAGCAATGTCAAATTAAATTCTCAGTAGTTGCAGTGGGTGGATAGCTCTTAACATACATGAATGAATGAGTGCTTTTAGAGTAAGGGGAAGATCTAATTGAAATTGATGAGTTCTGAGCCTGAAGTGCTATATTGGCATCTAAACACACAAGTTGACTGGCTGGCTTGTGACAAGAAGAACGAGACAAATGAGAAACTATAGGAGGCAGGTGGAAAATCGAGATGTGTACTACCTTGTGTCAATTCAGCAATGCATGTAAAAGGTAAAGAACCATATTATTTAAAGAGTTATTTAATATTGAAATTATATAACAAGTTCTCTTTAAAAGCAAGTTAGGGATCCCATTTTCATTGGATTCAAAGAGATAAGAATGATATTTTGTTTTTGGACTTTTGCATCTATGTATGGACATGACAGTGGAGAGTGAGACAGGAAATTATGGGATGATAGAGCGGGCATTGGAAGCTGGGAAAGGACCACGAGCCGGGATTCAAACTCAGGTCGCCAGAAGTGCACTGAAGTCCAGTGGACCACTTGGCGCCGACAAGCATAAGAATTCGAATAGTGGCACAGAAAGAGTATCACTCCAACTGGAGTCATTTATATTTCTCTTGTTTCACACGAGTAACCACTTAATTTTAAAAACTATGTGGAAGTTACAGAGCTTGTTAAACACATGTGGCTGCCCTCTGGGTGTGTTTTAAACACATAGTTAAAATGTTCCCCTTTTTTAAAACAGATCATTTCAACTGAGCTTCAATTAGCCGTTTTCGAAGCATATCTAAGCTGGAAGTCTATTATGTTCTATGTTGCTTAGCAACCTTACACATCCCACAGTTATTTGGCATACGAATCGTTTATTCTGATTATTGGTGGGGCTTGCTAAGACAAGAATCAGTTTGCGCTACAGGCATGTCCTCTAAAACGTGCTGGGTTTTTGACGCATGCTGGGTAGATAGTGGACAGAACACGCTGGGTTGTGTCCACTCATGGTTGGAGGAAGACTATCCAGCAATTGAGTAAAAAAGAACCCAGCATTGGGTAATTTTAACCAGGCAGAGTGTTCTGTCCAATATTTCCCAGCATGCGTCAAAAACAACCCAGCACTTTTTAGAGTGTGAGTGATATAAATGACTAAGTGCATTTTTTTATATGTGAATGATAAAATAGTTCAAATCATATAGATTAACGTTGTAGTAGAGATCTGAGAATGATGTCACGAGACTTTGGCTACTCAACGACCTAGCAGCAACACCACAGCAAATCTCTGGCAACCGCTCACAGTACCCTATCTTTACCGTGGTAAGTTTGGACAAGTAGCACGCACCATATATTTTCTTCTTGTACTGTAAAGACCGCACCATGTTACTTTCCCCCTTAACTATTTATTTTACATTTAAGGAGCATTTTATTGCATTTTTGGTGTTGTATGATGTATTTGCATTGTTTTTAAATGACCATTTTCTTCTTCAAACACGCTCCCCTGAGCAACCATTAGAAATTCTGCCACCCTGCAGGTGCACTGAAACTATATGGATTCAGGATTATATGGATTTCACATAGCCTGTAAGTTCTGTACACCACTGTACTTTTTTTGTAGTTATACTGCTACTGTGCGATTCCAGCTCTGGGAAATAGAGAAGTATTGATTTTCTTATTTTGAAAGTAGATCCTCAGCATCTTAAACTGTACAGAGAGAGTCTTTCATTAATGGCTGATCCGTCAGATTCAGCGCTGGATATGAAGTGTGTCATCTGGGGGTGTGGGCTGCACTGCTAATAGTCCTCTGGGTTCTCGTGGCTCAAATATAATGACGATGAGACCAGCAGAAACGCAAGCCGTGCAAGAGACACAAATGGTCTGAGGAAGCTCTCTAAACTAAAGAAATGCTGGGTTGAAAAGGAAAAAACCCAGCCATTGGGTTAAATCCCAAAATGTTTATCTTTGATGCAAGAATTTTGTAAAACAACCCATCACAGGTTAATTAACAACCCAACGGTTGGGTTGGCTCCTCTTTGACCGAATGATTCATTTGTGTTTATTGGTTTAAATTTTCTTAAAGATGACTTTCATTATGATACTTATTGGTGTAATACAGTAATGTGGAAATGTCTTCCTTCCTTGACACAGACAAATCACAAATTAATTCAACGCATGTTGGTAATAAATAAATGGTTCATTGAGGGTTCTTTGCCATGCTGTAAGGTTCCATTAGGAACCAAGTGCATGAGGTTCTACCAACCCTGACACGACACAAAAATACACTGTCTGGATGAAATAGTCTTATTCCTCTTTTGCCAGATGAGATTATCACGGTAAATTGCTATAAAACCATGGGATGGCGCTCTTGACGTCTCTTGCATTGAGCGCTGTCCAGCGTGCTGAAACTACAGCGGCGCGGTTTGCGCTTTTAAACGATTCCTCTCCAGCCGCTCAGTCGCGTTACCGTTACACCGAGAAACCGAAACAATGCCTTTCTCAAAGAAGATACAGGTGATGGCTCATATAAAACGGCAAACTCCGCGTATGCCTTTGAAATGATCCGGTCTCGTGGTGACGCTGGGTTTGGTTCAGTTAATGCGCAGTGAGTTCTGGAGGGACGCGCGTGTTCATTCCCCTCAGGAGCTTCTGCTGGACTCATTCATACTTCCCTCATTATTTACCGACATGGACTGTTTTCTTTGTGGATTGACTTCTGGCAATGTTTGGAAACTGTAAGGAACAAGAGTTAACGTGACCAACAACAAGACCGCGTGATTACTCTTCCCCAGAAATATTTGGACTTACGGTGGATCGCGTTTATCGGCAAGTTCATCGAAGAGATTTCACGAAAAGGAGCTCGTTTGACTGCAAACTCACAAGGGAGACAGGATAAAGCAACATGATGAACACAAGGGATGCGTTGTGTAGTTTGCATGTTGTTGTACAGTGGGGAAAATGATTGCTGTTAATACCGAGTGTATAACTATGGGGAGAAGATGCCTTCTGACGTTCAAACCTTTCAGGTAAGACTTACTTCATATTAAATAGACTGAATAGGTTAATACGGGGTTGTTACCCTAGAAAACAAACGGCTATCGCCCAAAGCGACCCTTTAAATGATCTGTAAGCAATATAAGGTCATTCAGACATACGCTATTTCATAGTTTGTTTTTTATCATGATACTTAAGTTACAAACCATTGACACCCGAAGTCGGTAAAAATGTTTAATTATAGAATCATTTTTTTCAAGAACGACACCAACTTTGGTTCTTCACTATAATAGTACAGTGCTACTACATCAAGCACTTCTACAGAGAACATAAATCTCCAAGTGTGACTAAGTGTTTACTTTAGTAAACGTAGTTTGCGTGAAGATGTTGGAGGTGCGTGGCACCAAGTTCTCACCTCTGGAGAGAAGATTTCATAAACTGTAACAATAGTGAATGTATCTGAGAAATGACACTCATTGATGTCATCTTTCGCGCTTTTTCTGAGAGAAACGCGAATCCGGCAGGCGGGTAAGAACCTTTTTCTGTCCTAAGGTCATTTTGACCAGAAATACACGAACATCACAAATACAACATCTTTTTTATTACAACACAACGTTCGACGTTGTCAACGTCGAAGCTATTTTTTTAAATAGATTTTAAAAAGGCTAGACTCTTTCGTAAAATAAACTGGTCGTCCTGGGTCAATTTTTTCTTTTTATTAGTACTGCTCTGTAAATCTATGCGTTTAGCTCATGATTTAACCCCTCACACATGCTGTACTTTTTGATAAGGCACAAAAAACCTCTCTGTAATCTTCTCTTCTAACGCGATGAAACAAAATTACTTCATCACTTTTCTAAACATCTGGAGTGCTGCTACAAATGGGATGAATTGATTTGTTGTTTAGTATGTGAAGAGTGGGAGTCCTGTTAAAATGGAGATGTAATTTTGAAATATAACAAACTTAAATTGTTGTTCTAAGATTCAGTAGAACTTTATTATTTGCACAATGGCAAGAGAAACTAAACACATCACATTGGAATTGAAGATCTAACGATTAAAGAACAGGCTTTGGTTTGTTAAAGCGTTATTAAAAAAGACTAAAATGATATCAGGCACTCATGTCAACACACGGCATGTTAAAAACGGCTGATCTGAAACAGCACAGTGTGAAAAGGAACAGCGGTGTAGATCAAATGACCGTTGGCCAAACACGTCATTTACTCATTCTCAGATTGTTCAAAACCTGTATACTTTTCTATGTTCGGATAAACACAAAGCAAGATCTTTGGAAGAATGTCAGTATCTCATCCCCCATTGACTCCCATGGTATTTATTTTCCCTACTCTGGGAGTCAATGGGGGGCGAGATATGCTCGGCTACCGACATTCTTCCAAATATCTCTCTCTGTGTTCATCAGAATAAAGAAATATATGCAGGTTTGGAACAATCTGAGGATGAGTAAACGATGAAAGTATTTTTAGTTTGCGGTGAAATATCCCTTTAAACACGTTTGAATAGTCAGTCACCCTGCATCTAAATTGATTTATTGTTGAATTCTTTCAATAGCAGTTAAGTGCATTGATCACGCTGTATAAACCTTACAAAACCTTGGTTACAACAGAAGCATGCTGTCCAGGTAATAAAACATGCGGATCATAGATATGTCAGTTGTTGTGCAATATAAAACCAAATGTTTAAACGTGTGATTATCCACAATTTAATTGCTTTTGAATAGCTTGTGACTTTGCAACATGAGTTATTCTTTCCACTTTGTCGAAATGTCTGTAGGACAAACATTAGTTTGTCGTGGATGAATAACGTCACTTTGTTTTAGAGGCGTAAATATCGTCCAGATCTGTTTGTTTTTGAACAAGCCCCAGCAGCAGACAAGCCCTCAATGCATTTAAACGGTTCCTTAATGAGAGCTTCGATGTGTCTGAGGAATTAGAATCTTGGCATTTTTGTAAAATGACCTCCAAAGCAAGTAGAGGAGGACCGCAGCTCAATGCGTTTTAACAATCTATTCTCATCAATTCCATATAAGTAACACGCTGTTGCAGTATTGTTTAATTCATTCTCCAAAAATCAATTGTGCATGCATATACGCTAATTTTAGCGTGCGTGCACCTCTACCCCGACCCCGACCCCAAACCCTAAACATCACAGTATTTTTTTAATTATTTCAGTGTTTCCACTTCATTTACATTTCAAAATGAGTGCTTTCCACCGAGGATAATCGTGTTGAAAGGATTGCCGTATCATATGCACACTCAATTGAACTTTGGCGTACGTATTACACGATATTGCGACAGCGTGTCATTTATAAAGAATTGATGAGAATAGGTTGTTAAACACATTGAGCAGCGGTCCTCATCTACTTGCTTTGGAGGTCATTTTACAGAAATTCCGAGATTCAAATAATGATGAAAAAGCACAAAAATAATGATAAAGAACTCCATTGATGAAGACTCTAGTCTAATTAAAGCCGTTTTATTTGACATGAAACAGAGTAAATGAATAATGGCTGTACGCTGTATAAGCAGTTCTACATGGACATTAGTAAGTAAAACTATTGCTGTTGCATGATTTATTATCTACACCTGTATGTGTCGGTCTCAATTCAAGGCATTCTGATACTGACGACACAACACAAACAAATAAAAGTACCCTAAATCTTTCCATTTGCATCAGCATTTATATCTTGGTTCTTATTCTGCATATTTGTGCCGACGTCTATCAACCAATGTTGTGTCACTTATGGAGACTTTCTGTACATTATTCTGTAACATTAATTCATTTAAATTTGATTTGTAAGTCGCTTTGGATAAAAGCGTCTGCTAAATGACTAAATGTAAATAGCGCTTTTCACATTGTGCATTGTTCCAAAGCCGCTTTACAGGAGAAAATAAGAAACACAGAAAAGGTAAAACACATCACAGTGCATGTTGTTTATAGAAGAAGCCTGATCATTCTAGTAAAATAATATCTAATGAATGGAGTCTCACGACAAGCAAGCCAAAAGTGTCCTCTGGCGAGGAACCCAAACTCCAATGATAAATAAATGGAGAAAAAATACCTTGGGAGAAACCAGTCTCAGCCGGGAGGGCCAGGTCTCCTCTGACGCGTCACAGCTGCACTCGCACGAAAAGTTACTTGCCACATAAATAAGTTAAGGACAAAGCATTTTTTTGTGACTTAATCTTTTTAGTGTAATCATAAACTTTAAATTGGTAAAGTGGCCCGCCTCAGCAGTCACACATTACTTAATCCTCAAATGTACGGTGGTTTCTGTGGAATCACAGGTCGCTGAATAGCATGTGACATTTATCTGAAATAACTCATGATGAAAATATGATGTAAAGGTGTGATATGACACAAGGGCGACTAAGTTTTCATTTTTATGTCTGAACCACTCTTTAAAGAAAGTGCACTTACACTCATAAAAATAAAGGTGCTTAAAAGTTCTTCAGGGCGATGCCATAGAAGATCCATTTTTGCTTCCACAAAGAACCGCTCAATCTCTTGTTTACCATTTTATTATCTGAAGAACCCTATTTTTGCCACAAAGAGCATTTTGTGAGGCTGACAGGTTCTTCCGATGTTATAGGTTCTTTTTGGAACCATTTGAACAAAAACATGTTCTTCTATGGCATGGATGCACCTTTATAGTGAGCCTACCCTAAATACACTTTCTTTAAAGACTGTACGTGGCCACACCAGAGATAAAGCACACAATTAAGAATTTATAATGTTCTCATTATCATCTGGGTGGGCACCCTTTCACCTACACAGTCTTTGGTCAGCTCAGTACATTCATACATCTCTCTGTCTTGTTCTCTTCACTGCAGGATTTTTGTGGCGGGCATCGGCTTCTTCAGTCTGTGCTTCTTAATGACCTCTCTTGGGGGCCAGTTCTCTGCCAAGCGGTTGGGCGATTCCCCATTCAGCATCCGAACCGAAGGTACATTAATAACACGCTGGTCTTTACGTCCACCTGCTCTGGGCGTCTGCGCGTCTAATTCATCTGCTGGCATTTAGAGAGTGTTAGTTTATGGGTTATTTAATGGGGGTAATGGTGGGTTTTGTGCTGGCCTTTAACAGACTTGATTATACTGAGGTCTTTGAGCTGCAAATAACAGTTCTGTCTGCGAAGCGCACCCATTCGTCTTCGGTCATCACTTTTTACAGGTATGAAAATAGATCATGCTAGAGGCCATATCCCTGACAGCGATGTCAAAAAAGAACATGTCCGTGAGGAAGACGCAGACATCTTTTAAAGAGAGAGGGAATATTTTATGAATTATTCTGACAAGAAATTGTGAAAAGCAGTTTGTTAAAGCTTCCTTGGGACAAAAGACCCACAGCCTGTGCTTAAAGGCCCTGAAAGTGATAGTTCACCCAAAAATAAAGGTTCAGTCCTCATTTATTTACCCTCTTGTCATTTTAAACCTGTATGCCTTTCTTTCTTCTGCGAAGTACACAAGATGTTTTGAAGAATTTTGGGAAACCATTCAGTTCTATTGTATGAACGCAAAATCGGTGCAAGTCAATAGGTTCCATCACAACATTCTTCAAAATATCTTCTTTTGTGTTCTGCAAAAAGAAAGAAAGTCAAACAGGTTTGAATGACAAACAGGTTTGATGACAGATTTTTATTTTATTTTTGGGGTGAACTGTCACTTATTGTGAATGTTAAATGTGTGTCAATATCAGGGATGTTAGTGAAACGTGTTCAAGATCTATCACTACTTATGCACATATGATGCCGTTTGGTAGAAAAAATGAGCCCTTTTTAGGGCCTGTTGTACCGTACCTAACTCCTACTAGTATCTGAAAACATAATTACATTTGCCAAATGATTTGAAAAACAAAGAGCTGAAGGGTTAAGAAATGTGTAACGTTTTATAAATTACATCTTTCTAATTCCGTGGAAATGTGCAGAGCTTTCTGAGGACTTCTGCAGGCAGAGAACCTATGAGGCAATGGCCTTTCCTCTGAGATTCAATTAATAAAAGACTTCTGGGTTGCAGTTATAGTGTTTGACTTCACCTCGCTCTCTACGGCCCACATAAGCCTTCAAAGGGAGCATCCTAACAGACAAAGATGGAAATTAAAATGCTCTGCATAGGTATGCGGCATACAAAAACTTGACCGATTTTACATTTCTCTGTGGTAAAACATTACACACTAACTGTGATTTGAAGCATTAAAGGTCAATGTTTCATTTTGGTGTATATCCTGAACGTTTTACATTTTAATGAATCATCAGCGTTCCCTAGGCTTTGTCCATCTTACATCTTAGAGGAATGTTTTACTACTATTGCTTTCATCTTAAAGAACAAGAGAGACCGTCTTAGATTTTGGCCAGAAGCATAAGCTTCTTTTTGAAAGCGTGATGCCTTAAAATGCAGCCAACACAGGCATCACGCTAAGTTTTAGTACAGAGCCTTTGTATATAATATTACATTTTTTGGGCTTCAACAATGTGCCCAAGATCAAATGGTTTACTGAACTGTGGAAAATAGGTCTTACTGTAAGAGCTCCATTTGGAAAACTGCTGCATGGTGTGTTCAGCGAACCTCCATAAAAAGCTGAAAATGATGGATTAGAGTTCTGTTATGTAGTGAGAGAGAGAGAGAGAGAGAGAGAGAGCACAATCTGATTAATTAACCATTCCCAGGCTGACGTCTTGAAAAAGCAGCTGTGCACAATTCGCTCATTAAACAGCGCCTGCTGATCAGCCTGAGAAGGACATCGTTGAGTTTTTGAGCTTTGCCCCTCTTAATGTCTCAAGGTTCAGCGCTGAAAGAGATGAGAGGGTTACTTTAACATTTGTACGGTTCTGTGTCAGAAAGATTTTTAATTGCTCAAAAAATGTGCCACCATTAAGGTGTTACTTTAAAACGTCTTGACTTTTCCTAATCTTTTGAGAAGTGATTATGCACGAATTGTGATTGGATAACACTTCATCTGTCCTCTGTAATGTTACAGTAATTATGTTCAGGGTCTTGGAGAGCCCATCTGCAAGCGAATGTTGTCTGCACTGTTCAGTTCATTTTCAATTAGCGTTGTGAATGAAACAGAGAACATCAGATGTCCCGAGACTTTACCCTGGAGGACCGATAGAGAAGTTTCTTTGAGTGCTGTGTGGGGTTACAGCATTGCCTATTGCTTATGTTACATATGCTTTATTCCTAAACTGCTTAGGTTTAGTTTTAGTTTTGTTACCAATTTCTCTATAAGTTTAAATCAACCAATTTATCCCAACCTTACATTTCATTTTTCTAGTCAGAGCTCATACAAACCCATGTGACAACTGGCCCTATTCTTCTCCAAAATAAAAGTGTAATACGAATTCTCATGTACAAAAAATGCTTCAGAAATGTTATTAAAATTGATATTTTATTATTAATATTCAAATTGTGTGGATTGAGTTGCTGAAATTTAGCTGATTTGGTAGAGCATTGCATAATAAAATGTTGCCCAACTGGAAAATCGTGGGTTATTGACGGTGTAAAAAGTTCACATTTTACTTGTAAATGAAACCATTTTTTTTTTGGTCAAATGTCAAATCCAACACAAAAATAGTTAATTGAACGCACAGTTCAAAGCTTCATGCACAATTTTAGAGGAGGACAGGCTAAGTAATGCCCAACCCCAGTAAAGCTCAACTCCAGTGATGTTCAATTCCAGCAATGCTTTATGTTCTTGTTCACGCTTCCTGAATGGAAGCTGTTCTTTATTAGTCCCTGAAAGGCTGTTGTTTCAACAAAAACTCTTTTCACGTGAGGGATCCTTTCAGTTTCCACACCCTTTCTATGACCCTGTTCTTCATGAACATGCTGCATATTATCATTCTGCACAGGTTCTGGGATTAAGCCTCTAATGGATACTAATGGCTGTGCTAGAAGAGGTTTGTTTTTATACATTTTTAATGAACATTTGTGAGTGGGTTGGTAGAGAAAGCGCTTTACATACCAGGCTTGTGTTAGTTAAGCGAGAAAAAACAACATGTCTAATAGCTTAAAGACTAAGGTTTAAACAGTCCTCTTCCATTATGATTCAATTCTGTAGATAGCAACTCAACTGTACATTCTGTAAATCATATCTTCCCTTACTCTGCACTTTCATGTATATAAAACACTATATTTTCTTGCACTTGTGGTTAGATGCTAACTGCATTTCATTAGCTCTGTACTTGAACTCTACATAATGACAATAAAGTTAAATCAAATCAAACCAAAATTCACACGGAACACCCTGAAAACATACCTGAAATTTAAATGGAGCACCTTTAAATTCCGATTGCACACAACGAGTTCATTCGAGATTTTTTGTACCTTGTAAAAGTCACTAAAGACTATCTATGATCTTCAAGACCTAAATATCCAGCTGTTTTAATTCAATGTTTTAAATAAATTAAATGGCAACAAATCATGTTCCGAGTATGTGCCTTTGTGTGCACATTGTCAGTTTTACATCTGAGATAACACACAGCCAGTGGAGCATTATCACGAAGCAACCTCCAACCTCACACAAAGCCTCAAATACCACTTATTACATTACAGAGTTTTTTTCTTCATTGACAACCATTCAAAAGCTGCTGTGCATAGAGTTGCTGTGCCAGCCGACCCACTTTCATCGGGATGAATGGGCACACTTTGGATAGCTTTTTACCAAGTATTATCGATCATATTTGTTGTGTTGTTGATTTATTAGATTTGTATAATTTTATGCCGCCCAGTCCCTAAAATATCATTTCTTTTACTGTAGGATTTTAGATTCTGTAATGGTGTAGCTCTGGCACGATAATGTTTCATTATGGTGTTCCAGCTATTGAATCTAATCTGGGTTGGGTCTACCGCACACCTTGCATGAGAAGCATGAGAAGAATCATTTCATGACAAGCCCATTGCTTTAAATCTGCGTTTGGAAGTGTTTTATGTTTAGACGGCTGTTAGTAAAACCAGTCATTTTGGTCTTTAGACTGACACCTTTTCTTTTGTTGCTTCTGTCCATAGTTTTTTATTTAATGTACACAAATATATACATTACATAATAGATGCGGTGTTTAATTGCAATTATTTTTTGGAATGTTTTGATGGTGTGTCCTGTTTGCACACAGACAAGACTAGCATGAGCTCATGTATCAGCTCATGTTTCTAAAAGTGCTGTTCCTTTCTCATACTTTTTATATGCATTTATACTTTTGAAACTAATTTCATAAAAAAATATGTTTACACCTTATTTTGATGATCCCTTTTAAATAGTGAGTTGACTAACACTATGTCTAAACCAGACACGACCGGTGTGATGCAACACGACAAAAGATATAAGATATGCAATAGAACCCATTATGATTTAAAATTGTATCTGCACTGGATGCGGCGCTACACGACAAACCCATTAAGAACAAGCAGGTTGTCTCAAGTCAGTGAATTTGAGTAAAATCACAGGCATCATTTATCCTGTGCGAATGCGCCACATGAAATACAGATGTGGGGAGGTCATTTATAAATCACACCAGGTCCCCAGATAATACTATTCCTGTGCAAATAGGGCGAATGTGTAACCTAACGTGATCTCTCTAACCATAATCCAACTAAGCTTACATCACAAGCTGAAATCCAATCATAGCAGTGGGCGTTTACTTCCAAGTCTTTAATGCGCCACGTCCATTAAAACCAAGCATTTTTCTTATTAATTTTTTGTGTTGTTTTTAGCTTTCCGGTGGCTCAGTGGTAAGAGCATGGCACTAGCAATGCTAATAACACAGAGTCAGAAACAAAATGTATAATGCAAACCAATGTAAATAGTTTTGGATAAAAGTGTCTGCCAAATGAGTTAATATAAATGTTTTTGAATGTAAAAACCACGCAAACATCATAAGTAGACCTCATACAACAGTATAAAACAATAAAAAAGGCCAGTTCATAAAACAATAGAAAAGGCCAGTTTACGACACCTTTAACAGTTTTGGTCAAATTTGGTCACAACCTTATTTTTTCATGTTCAGTTTTGAAATGTAATCCCTTCATGTTGGCACTAAATAGATAATTTGTGATGTGTTAGCATATAATTGTTACAACTAAGCAGAGGATTTATTTTTCCCAGCATGCTTTGCATAAGACTGCAATCTCAGAGTTATTTTCTTAATGAAGTGTTGTTATATATGTTTTTCAGTAAAGAGAAACACTTGGTAGTGTTTAATGTTCATAAATCTTTGAAATACAGTGGAGTTTCTTCTATTTATGTGGTTACCATTGTTCAGAAAAGCGTTGCCTTTGGTAAGGCAGTGGGCAGTTATATTTTTTAACTTTTAATATCTATTAAGCTCTGTTATCTTAAAATAAAATTACAGGGATTTTATGAGGATCTATTGACAGAAATGGAATATAATACACAAAACTATTTCTTCAGAGGTGTATAAAGACTTTTCAAATGAATCGTTATGTTTGTAATACCTTAGAATAAGATGTTTATAGATACACACAGAGCGGCCCTACACACATTGAATTTGTCGCCATGTTTTGTACAGCAGCCCTTAACGGACAAACAACTCTACAACACGCGTTTAATCTTCCTCTCCGCTGCGGTATAATGGTGGAATGAATGGCAGGATGATTCGTAATCCGTACAGATCCAGTTCTATGGTTCGGAAAGCATGTGACCTGCGGATTAACAGAACGTTAATTCATCATTGAGTAAGAGAGTAAAACACGCTCTCTCGCGCTCTCCAGTTTCAGCTCCAACGCGCTTTTGCTCTCTCTCAATCTCAGGTATCTGTACGAGTACAATATTAACGCAGGTCCAAATAAACAATGACGCTCAAAACTGCTCCGTCAAACAGCTAATATTACCACAACAACATATCTTGGTATATTACTCACATACTGATCCAAGTCAAAGCAATCTCATCGGGGGTGATTTTAAGACGATCTTTTCTCTCTCTGCGGGAAAGTACCTAGTACTAAGTCAAAGGTGTCTTTCAGTATCTTTGCTAAAAGCCTTAGTACCGCGGGTCCTAACGCGTGAAGTCTTCCTCTGCTGGAAAGACTTCATAATATTAGCATAGGTCCTAGCTCCTGCCTGACTTTTATTCTTCTTTTTATACTTAAAATCCACAGACCTTTTATTTTAAGTAATAAACAAGACATCGCTCTTTCTACAGTCTTTCTAATGCACGATTGGTCTCCTCCCTGCGTCAACATGAGAACGACATCTTTTTGTACTGTGGGGGCCACCGTCGTGTTTGAACTGAGCAATTCATTGCAAATCTATAATAAAATGCTAGTTGTCGCTGTTAATCATAAACTGCACCTTTAATATCTTGTTATAGATAAAAAAAACATTTCAAGACACCATAAGTAAAAACACCTGTGTTGAGAATATTAAAGTTAAAATATGAAACATTAACATATAAAATCATGTTTGATTGACAACCCTTAATTTGGCAACCTGAACATAATGAAATTAAGCTTATGAAACATAACTTTATTATGTGCAACCGATGTACATAATTTCTTCATGTTAATCCAACATATTTTTGTTCAGTGTAGTCAGTAGCAGTTGGAGGACATAAAAATAGTGTTAGCAGATATTAAGCAGAAAGCCAACAGAATGTTCAAAAGGACCCATCAATCATCACACGCAAACAAATAGAAAAGATTAAACCTTTAAAGAGTGTTTGCCTTCTGTAGTCAATATAGGCAATAAAACCACAAACTCACTAGACTTTGGAATGGCACCATATTGTTTGCTTTTATTTATCAAATAGAAAAGGGGCTGTAAAAAAGTTTTTGTAGTAGATCTTCTATTGTTCTCCAAAATAAAAATCACAGAGGGATTCTTTCATGACTGTCGAGATTCAGTGCAGGGTTCAAAAACTGAAGCCTTTGACAGTTGACAGTTGGCACACAGGCACAGCAGGAGATACTTGCAAATCTTGTTCCTTCAGTTTGGTCAGTTTCTATACAGTCTAAGAATATTCTATAAATTCACCTGCAAGTGAATATCTCTCTTGCTTTCTGTTTAAATACCACCCTGACATTTTCATCTGAAGGAAGGAAGGTGGTTCAATCAAAGGAGTTGAAAACAAAATATAGGCAAAAAGGAAACCAGTTCAGGGATTAATTATAAACATATAACAATAAAAGACGATTAACGATTATATATTTTTTTACTTGCAGTAACACATATTAAATTCCTTTTGTATTTTAATCATCTGTGATGCTCTCAGACGGCATACTTGTATTAATTTGGCAGACTCTTTTTTTATTCATTTGACTTGACCTTTAGAAGTGATCTATTACATGGGTTCCCAAACTTTTCAGCCCGTGACCCTTAAAATAACTGTGCCAGTGACTCGAGACCCCTACAGTAAATCGCTTTCCCGCTCATTCTCATTTACAGCTCTTTCCAGGTGCAACATTCTTCCTAACTCAGTCCGGTCAACCACATCTCTCTCAACATTAAAAAAACGACTTTAAACCCATCTCTGCTATGAATACTTGACAGACAATTGAGGAAAACAACTATCCCTCTCTCTTTGTAACTTTGTATTGGCACCTATTGTATTATTGCTCCTGTATGACACATCGCTTATTGCTTCCTGAATTCTGTGTAAGTCTTGTATAAAAGTCTCTCCTCAATGACTAAATGTAAACGTAAAAGTTTAAAAGTTAAAGAATCTTTAACTATTGTAAAGTAGGCATGGTACATGACTTTCGGTTATCGGCTTCTAACGTAAAAGAATGATCAGTTATCATTAGCGGCCAAAATGTACATATCGCATCCCTATTTATTATTGTTGATATATTTACCAAACAATAAATTTTGGGTTCACATATGATGAATATCCCACAAGCATGGTTTAATTTCATGTCGACTTTTAAATGTGGGCACATATGTGTTCATAGTGCTTCATATAGCTACACATTTAAGTCCCTGATGCTAAATATCTTGGACAGATGTGGGCACACATTACATTTGGAGCTGAGAGGAGTTAGTGATTGTGGAGCTGTGAATTTGACCTGCTGCTCTCATGGAGCCCTCAGGTCATGTTACAGCTGGTGATTCATCAGAAAATCCATGCAGTTTAGTGGCAGAATGGCTTCTTCCCTTTTATAATGTACTCCCACAAGTGCTGGGATACAGCCAAGATAAAAAAGAACTCCAAAATTCCACACTGACTCATCAGACAAAAATCCACATTTGTTTTCGTCACATTTTAACACCAACATGACCGAGTTGTGCCAAATTGGTGAAATTCTTACATATAACATGAGCTCCTTTGAAAATATTAGTGAGGAGCGCGTATAATGTGAATGTAAAACCATGACAAAAGCAATCTGTATTTTTTCGTCAATTTTGTTATTTTTGGAGGGGCTGTTTAGACAACATTAACAGGGTAAACAGTCATTTGTCAGAATGGATGATGTGTGTATAATCACAAATTTCATTTTTGGACATGGAGCATTTCCTTGTTTGTTTGAAATCCAACCTTCAAAATCTCCAAAAGCCATTTGGGACTAATCGTGACTAATAAAATATTGTACTGTGTGATATTGAGCTCTCTTTGAGTAAAACTGTGGCGATAATTCTGTTACCTGAATGTATTTTTAGCTGAGAGAGACAGAGTGAGATCTGGAACCTGCAGCATACGCACACCCCAATTTCATCTCTTTAGATTCTGGTTCTCACAAAATCTACTCCAAATCTATAAATAGAACTAAAAATCCTTTAAATGGTTCGTTCAGGGTTACAGGACTCTGACAAGTAACTAATGTTAATGATCATTTGATGTGTTCTATTAATTCATACGTAGTGTAGTGACACAACGTGACAATTTTGCCTCGGTTCACAGTGTGGGAAATGACTTTACTGAAGGTTTCAAACTTCTTACTCATTTAATTCTGACTTCACGGCAATGAAGTTTTATTTTTGCTGTCAGATGCACATGCACACAAGTGACTGGATTTCCTGCAGTTTAATGGTGTTTTTGACAAACATCATTTTGAACAAATCGTTTATATGACAAATGTATTTTCTCAGCACAAATTCAGCAGAGAAAAGAAAATTAAAGCACTTTACAATAAGGTTGTATTTATTAACTTTAGTTAACATGAGCTAACAATAAAAATTTTGTATGACATTTATTATTCTACTAATGTTAGTTAATGCAAATTTAAGATGATATAATTTTATTTCTGGCTAAACTATTCCCTAAAAAAAAAAATGCAACCTTGTGCAACAGATGCAACCTCACTGTAAATTATGGAAAGGAGATAAATAGATGATATTATACGATACACATATTATATGTACTGGTGCTGGTGCAAAATATAGAATACCATATTATGTGAATTAGCACTTTTATCAGTAATATTCATCTCTCCTTGAATCTTCATGTAATTGTAATTCATGTTGCTTTCCTGTAGCTGAGTGGTAAGAGCATGGCCTTATCAACACCAAGGTCATGGGTTCGTTCCCAGGGGATTGCACATACTTAGAAATAAATGTATAGGATAATGCAATGTATGTTGCTTTGGATAAAAAGGGGCTTCCAAATGCATAAATGTAAACGTATCTTAATTTGACCATACCCTACGCCGTACCCTACACCAGATGTGTACCCTACACCGTACCCTATGCCGTAGCCTGATGTGAACCTCTCTAAAAATCTAACAAAGCGTCAATTAAGTGTTACAGTTTTGTCATGTTTTAACTCTGGTTTTCTTGTCCGTTCATTACTATGTTTATTACTTTGGATTTATTTATAGAGACCCTTTGGATTACCTTCTTCGACGTGTGCTTGTATCCACACAACGTTCCATTACACTCAACCCGGACCTCAAGCACTGTGATTGGTCTGTTTGAACCCCTGCCTCGGGTAAAAAAACTTTGCGCTATTGTCGTGTTTACTTAAACGCTTTAAAGTAAAGTAAATAATTTGATCTTCTGTGTTAAACATGTAAAACTGCAACAAAAGTGGCTGTCCACTAGGGGTGGGAATCGCAGGGTACCTCTCGATACGTTCCGATACGCAATACAAGGCTCATGATACCGATAAAGCACGATGGGACGACTCGCGTTAATTGATATATCGCTTGGCAATTCTATAACAATACATCACAACATGTGTAAATTAATGTATTAGAGGAGCATTTTTAGGCCCAATCCCAATTCTATTTTATATCCCTTCACTTACCCCTCACCCCTTGAAACACATTGGCAAGGGGAAGGGCTAAAAATATTCCCCTAAGAAATAGGACACCACTACTACACTTACATTGGCCTAGGTCATTATAATACGTCACTGACCGTACGAAGATGCGGCAATGTCTATCACAAACTTACAAAATGCCGCTATCAGCTTTGGCCGTATCAGTGTCGTTTATTACAGCCTAAATGTGCCCCTGAACATTTTCGTCAACAGCAGCTCACTATACACCCTCATAAGGCGGAGCACGTTTTGATTTACTCCGCGTTTGAGATCGCATTCCGTGGATTACTCACTCTGTCCGGCCGGGGAATCTGAGAGCGAACGCGAATCTGAGAGGGAGCGTGTTCTGCTTCCCCAGGTTTGTGATTGTATTCCGGAGACGGCCATGATTGTTTTTGCGGTTTTGAATGTTCCGGCACAATCGTGCAATCATTAAAGTTACGTAAGTAAAATTTAGCGACTTTTTATAAACGTTTCAAGTACTCACGACAAAAAAATGAACAAAACATACAATTCAAAATAAACATGATGATTATTAGCTATTAAAAACCTTACTAAAGCCCAAACAAAGGCTTACATTATATTCGCAAAAGCAGCAATGTTGGGAACTTTCATAACACTTCGTTTGAAGTGAGGTCCTGAAAAATCTTTGTATGAGGGGCTATATGGCCCTTCCCCCTAGCCCTCCAATCAAAAGAGAATCGATGGAGAGTGTATCGTAGTGGTAAGGTGTAGAAATGGGGGGCCACAGTCTGTTGCAACTCTCTGTCTTTAGGTTTGTTTATTCTTGCGCTTGTCTTTGGACTGTGAGTCTCTGGTGAATCCACACGCGTCCCCCTAAAACGGGTGTTTGAGGCGTGTCACGTCAAAGTGCTCACGCTATGAGCTTTATCGCTCATTTCAACGCAAGTTTCGCCCCTGCTCGCCTAAAGTTGAACTTTATAAAAACTATTAAAGCTTTACAAAACAATATGATTGTTTTTTAATATGCGCATGCAGATATTTCCACCCCTGCACGGGCAGTGCGAGTGAGAGAGAAAGCGCCGGACTGGAGCGAATCACGAAACATCATTCTGAAAGAAGGTCAAAACTCCAAACTTGCAGAGCACCGAGTTAACCACGCCCCTTATTTACATTCACTACGAAATCGAAAGTGCGACCAAACTTTTGATTTAAAAGACGCTAGCGCATCTCTAATTTGTTGTTGGTCCGCCATTATGCTTGTATTTCTTTTCTGCTGTGAATTACAATTTCTGTTCATCTGAGCATCCCTAATCTGGGAGCGTCACCACAAGAAATATGTGGGTACTGCCGTTCTGGTAAGCACAGTGTAGGTTTGAATTTAGATCTTTAGAAAAATGGATACTTTGTGCAAGAGGCTCGTGGGTTGAAATGTCGCGATGAATCGACATATCTATTTTTTATCCCATCCCTACTGTCTACTCGCCGCTATCACTGCTAATGCTTCTCAAACAGCATACGCAACGAGCTGCTTCTTCTTCGGCTCTTGTCCTGGTTACACAATTAACGCAATGCAGACAAAACTAGCGCGTTACACCATAACGTGCCCTTTACTCAGTCACAGGACAAGATGATAACCTCTTGATGTAAACCCCTAGAAAGAGTCACTGAACAAATCAATGAATGAATCTTTTCAATCTGTTCTTCATAAAAAATCTACTGGAACGAATCCTCATATCATGTCGAGGATCAACCTGGATTATGGAGAATTAACATAATTACAGTGATTCATTTTCTGGGCAGTGATCTGATCGTGATTAATTAGCTTTCATCTGATCATTACACTTTAACTTAATTGAGAAAATCCCATCGATGCGTTGGGGGATTCAAGCAGGGCGATTACGCCCACAACACAATGAACCTTTAAAAGAGCTTGCAAACGAAAGCACGATGGGCGATGTTGCTATTTATGACACATTCACGGTTGAGCTTTTGATGCAGACCCAAGTCTGTTGGACGTCACAGTTTAGTTGGTTTGATGTGTGTAGATGCTTTTCTCTGAATTTCAATACACATTAGCAAGAAACTGCGATCTGAAGTATACGTGTGTGGTTCAGCGTGGTTTGAAATTGGTAAAAACAATCCACAGCTGTACCAGACATCATTTTCACGATGTACATAGTTCCATAATGCCATTCTCAATGCTTTACGTCTCGACTGAATTCGCAGCTTGTTCTTCACCTCGTTCACAATGCTGGTGCTGTAATGTGTTAAGTATAGGCATCCCTGAGGCACAGCAATACCGATAAAACAGTGAATGTAGCATCTGTACCTGTCAAACAGCTGTCACTGGTACTCTGGGAAACACATGTGTTGATGATGCAAACATACAGGTTGAAAGCAAATAATGCAATTTGGATCAGGTTGGGACCGAGTAATCAAACCAACGTGAAAACAGATACGGTTGTCAGAAATCACCTCTGTTCCAAAGCTCAATGACACGCCTCACCGCCTACTGTTTACATAGGCAGATGTCTTCTAAAACAACAACCCAACCCGAACCATATAGGTGACTAATCTCAAGCAGTAAACATGTTCTTCACTGTTCTTCATTCGGGGTATTTGTAAAAATTCATGTTTGAGGTCTGCTTTTCTCTGACATTCCCACAGGACCTGATTAGACTGTTTGTAGTGTCAAAAGTGGGTGGTATTTCTAAGAGTTGTGGGCTGTATGAGAGATACTTGCAAAAATTTGGGAGGCTGCAGAATTATTTTGTCATTTTATTAGAAAAGCATATGAAATTGAAGTCGGAAATCAATTATTTTCCTTTCAAGTCAGAGCGAATTACTGTATGTAAGACCGATCTGTGATGGTTGGCAAATGTTGGGAGTAAAGATAGCCAATGTTCTCCAGCAGGAAGTTTTCGTACAATACATGCGAGCCAACATCTTATACATCAAAAATTCTGGTTTCATTCAACTTTCTCAATTGGTAAACTTCTGGAATTGATTTGGCCTAACAAACAGACCATTCGCAGATAATTGTCCGATTTTGTTTTATTAAATGTAACATTTCACATTGTTGCTTGAACATCATCGCTTGAAAAGTCTTTTTACGGTGCCATGGAAGAACCCTTTTTGTCGAAATGGTTCCATAAAGAACTTTTAAATACGAAGAACCTGTTTTACAAAATGTTCTATAGGAAAAGGTTTATTACATTATAAAAATGAAAGAGATCTTTATAAAACCCTTAGAATAAATGATGAAATGGGGAACTAAAATACCTCATCTGTGGTCTGAAGAACCTTTTGTAGGACCATTCTTAAGCCTTTCCAAACAGCCTCCCTGTTCTTTTGCTGTCTTGCAAGCACTTACTGTACTTTCCTTAAGGAATAATGTGAATTGGGAATTAAAGGTCCAGTGTATGACATTCAGCAGCATTTAGCGGTGAGGTTGGGAATTGCAACCCGCGGATTTCAAAGCATTACGGAGGCTGACACAAGATTAAGATGTCATCATATGTTCGCTTCTTTGCATGAGATAACATATTTACAAAACGAATGCCGAATTCCATTTAAGTGGGTCGATAGTGTCGATAGAAATAGCTCATTCAAATTCATACATTATGTAAAGTCTTTATACATCTCTGAACACATAGTTATATTGTATTTCTGTCAGTAGATCCTCCAAAAAATGACAGACTGGAGCATTAAGGTTAAACTGAGAATCAGAGTATGGCATTTTTGGCTTAAAAAATACTTGATATTTCGAAGAATCTTTGTGACACTGGGTAAAAAAAGTAAAATGTGGGATTGTGAGAACTCGATCCAATGACTTGACCGGGAATTAATTAAATCCAATCAGCTTTATGTAGGGAGCAGGTGTACTCTGGGTAAAATTCAGCAGTGAGTATTGCTGTAGGATGGAAAATGCAATTTTCTAAAGAGGCAAGAAAGTCAGCACCTCCTCCAGCAATGTAGATGAAGAAATAATGAGCAACACAAAATATGACAGAATAAATGCTGTGATTCGTTATACTTACAATGTCAATGTGATAACGCCTGCATTTCATGATCAAGGTAAATACATTTGCTGTTGATGTAAAAGTACTTAAATTCAAAAAACGTGAAATGTTTACATTCATGAGATACATCTGATTGCAGATTTTGGTGTTTTTTGCAAATTGGATCAAATTTAAATAATTACGAGACATTACTGAGATTTCTTAACTCTAAAGGAGACACCAGTGAGATCTTTTTCTCATTTAAAAAAATCAATGAAAAAGGAAACTGCACAAACGCTCTCTCTGTTTTTCACTTTCAATTTAAACCTCTTGTCTGGAGAAACAATTAAAGAGAAATAAATGAAATCTAATCGTTTAGGTGTCATAAGGGGCAGTAAAGTGTGTGAGGAGGAGCAATTATCTGAGTCCTGTTTCTCCTTCTGAGGAAAACATAGTCCTGCCCTCACCTCTGAAATATCATTCCATAGCTCTTTTGCCCTTTCAATAACAAGCCTTCTAATCCCTCCTGCGGGCTTATTCACTCTCATATCTGCTCCTTGCGGAAGCATATGCTAATTTCAAAAGCACATACACTCCATGAATCCCCAACCGCTTCACGAGCTGTCATGAGATAAAGATGAGACCAAGAGCAATCTGTGTTACTAGATTGTGAAGACTTGAATGGGGAGTAAAGCAGGTAAACAAACAGGAAATAGTTTTTGGTAATTATTTATAACTCTATATTTTTATTGCGGCAGAGTGCTGCAACGATGGAAGGGATTAAGTTTTCCGGAGAAAATTGAGAATTCATTACTTTTCTGTTGCACACACATTTTAGTTTCTCTTCCAGCTACTTCATCCAACTCCATTATGCAGAATTCAAAAGTAACTTTTTATTTCATTGAAATTATATTTAATTTCGTTTGAAAAGACTTTAATATTTTTTATTTTGATGTTTAATATATTCACATATGCACTTGTGTGCTTGTAATTCCCATAAAACAAATGTTTTTATTGTTTCAAAAATAAAATAATGCTATGCAGGTTTGTCTATCCATCCTGCACTTTGCATATCTTTAATTCAAAGAGCATAAAACACGCAAACACACAGGCTTGTTATATGTGGGTGTGCTGGGTTTACCTAGTTTTTTATGTTGGGCTTCATAAAGCACCCCAGTAACCACCAAGAACATACTTTTAAGTTGCATGCTCAACAAACCAATCATTGTCATTCTGGATATGTGGCACTTCACAAACATGATGTGACTTTAACCGTGTACCAATTAGCTATAACACATCTGTCTTTTTTCGCCCAATGAAGCCGAATTCGCACTGTTGAAGATTTCACCCAGCTGTTCTGTTCCCAGCTCTTAGAAGACAGATGACTTGTATTGATCCACATGGGAACATTCAGAAATAATGAAGCAGTTTTCAGCAGAGGATGCTTTCCATACGCCAATCTTTAACGTTCCAGCATACTTGTGTTGCCCACTCTGCAGAAACCCACCCAGACAGGTCTCATGCTTACAACCCTTGGTTTCAAAGGTTTTATCCACAAAGCCAGCGAGGCTTACAGCAAACTACGATATCAACTCAGAGTCGATCACAGCAGTACACATCTCTATATTCACGAGATTGAAGCCGGCAGTGAATGTTTACCCATCAGTCTGAGCTGACTCAGAATGTTTACCTATCAGCCTGCTGCGCAAAGCTGTTCTTAGAGAAGTCTTTCAAAGAGATGCGATAGGCTCTGACTTTGTTGAAGATTGTATTAAGTGTGTTAGCGCAACTGTGAGGCTTGCATTGCCCACTGCCATTCGTTTGCCTGTCAAACTCTGAAGGCATAACTTATGTTACTTCGTTGTTCCTTTCCCAAAGAAAACTTGTTATAGAAATGTGGATTTTCAGGATATTTGTTTGCTGTTTATTTTTTTGGTGGATTATTTCTTTTTTGATCTACAGTATTGACATATACTTTACTTTTGAATTTTCATTGCATGCCATTTACCAAAAAAATACTATAGGCCTACTATGGCCCTACACTGAGCAAAAACATATGTGGTTTTTGGCCTGCAGTTTCAAAGTCCCGGGGCATGAAGACCCCTGAAGACTCGGGGCATGAAGACACCTGAGGACTCAGGGCACTGGAGTCGCTGATCAGGTCCATAATCCCATGAAATGTCACCAAAATTTTACACTTATCTCACACTGCAGTTACAGATGGACTGTTCAAGAGTATAGTTTTGAACAATAATATGGCAAATGAGACACCCTACTGTACTCTTTACATTCGATAATCAGCCACCCGTGATAGATCAATCCAGTCTCCTGGGAATTTGTGAAATTGTCACAAACTGAAAACGATTAACTCATCAACACAAATTTCCCCTTTTTTTTCGTGTCTATTAATGACTTTTTTCAATTCACAGACTGTGTGTATACATACATTTTTATATTTGGAACCTGATATCAAAAAAGTTGCAAATACTTTAGGAGTTGGCTAATCAACAACCAAACCCTAAAATCACAGCCGCAAAGGCTAATTTAGCTAAACATGCTAGTTTCATGAGGGGGCAAAAACAATCATAAATGACCTCCTATAGGTCTAACCCCGCCCCTAAACCTAATTTCACAGGGGTAAATTCATATCATAGCAAAACATGAGAATAAGATCGTAGGAAATATGAATTCACACAAATTAGCCACCTTTTTGAATAGGTATGAACTGCATCCGATTGTGTTGATATATTTATACATATTAAAAAGATATCGCGTATTAAAGTACTTTTGATGGAAAGTCGTGCTGGATGACACGCAGAAATTGCGTGCTGACTGACACGAAAAAAGGGGGAAATTCGTGTTGATGAACACAAATTAATAGATTATGGCTCGTTACAATTTCACTAATTCCTGTGAGACTGTGTTGGATAGATGGCCAGTACATCACAACTCAACTCAACTTTATTTATATAGCGCTTTTTACAATTTTCATTGTTACAAAGCAGCTGTACATGAGACACATTGAATACAAGTAAAAAAACTAAAGGCACCTGTAAAAACAAGAAAAAGGTGAAAACAACAAAGACAGACATACAAATGCTCCACACACACAATATGCAAACATACATACACACACACATTGACATAGACGCACACACACACAGTGAAAGCACACATTGGCGATAAAGGAGAAAGTACCAGAGGTCAAATATTAAACGGACTATAAATTCTTATATACAATATTAATTATGTCTAATTTCTTAATTCTAAAGCAGCCCCCCCGGCCAGGCAGATAGTGCAAACCAATATGCAAACGGTGGTGAGGAACCCAAAACTCCCATTGTGAAAAAAAACCTCAGGAGAACCCAGGCCCAACCAGGGGATTCCAGTTCCCCTCTGGCAAAAAAAGCTGCCTCTGCACAAGCTCAACAGTGCTTGCACAACAAGGCTAAATAAAAATAAAAAATGATAGATTTAAGATTATCATTAACAATCTAATAACATTTGAAATGTTGTAGGAAAATCAAAGTTGTGGCGTCCTTTATCCAGCTCTATCCTCTTAGCTCTTGTCAGGTCACCGCTTCCCATTCTCAGCTCTGCCATCAGGTCTGGGCATGAACTGCATCCTGCGGTAACCTTGGAACAAAGAGACAAGACTGGCTGAGAGTAGAGTACTGTTCTGCACTCTTTGATGCAACAAGTACATCATAATGCAGCCTAAATCCTCTGAGGATTAATATTATGGAGGTGTAGTGTATGCAAGATTAAAAAGATGAGTCTTTAGTCTAGATTTAAACTGACAGAGTGTGTCTGCCTCCCGGACCGTGCAGGGAAGAATATTCCAAAGTTTAGGCGCTAGATAAGAAAAGGATCTACCACCTGCAATTGATTTTGAAATTCTAGGTATTACCAACTGACAGGACGCCTGAGAGCGTAATGTACGTTGAGGTCTGTAATACAATAGATGTTCATTCAAATACTGCGGCGCTAGACCATATAGGGCTTTATAGGTAATAAGCAGGATCTTAAAGTTAATGCGATGCTTTATAGGTAACCAGTGCAAGGTTGACAGAACCGGGGTTATATGCTCATACTTTTTTGTACGTGTAAGAACTCGAGCTGCCGCGTTTTGAACAAGTTGCAGTTTTTGTAATAGGCCTGCAGGGCATCCACCTAGAAGTGCATTACAATAATCTAGTCTTGATGTCGTGGTTGCATGAATGAATTTCTCTGCATCTGACAGTGACAGCATATGACGTAGTTTAGATATCACAGGGCTACCATACACAGACAGAACAACATAATCACACTCACAAGTCACACTCATGTGCAATTTAGAGTATCTGGTTTAACCTGACCTGCATGCCTTCCTGGGAAACTTGAGTACATGAAGGAAATCTACGGCAAAATGCAGAAAACATGTCAACTTCACAAAGAAAGGCCCTACGGGTCAGCCAAGCACAAATGAGGGAGCTTCCTGTTGTAAGGCAATATTGCTTCCTCACCTGAGCCACTGTGCTCCCGAGGGTAGACAACAGATACGTAAAACTACCTTGAGACTGTTTTGGTGTAATGCTAACATTGTATGTGAACTCAATCCTTGAGCAGCTTCAGAAATATGTTATACAGGAAAACAATATTTATGCTACATAGACAGTTCTACTGTATCGAATCCTTTCACCCACACTTAATACATATATAATCACGGCCTCAAGGACCTTTCACAAAGACACCTGCACACATGCACACACAAGCATTTCAGTCCCGCATCCGGCTCCAGTCAGCAGAATACAGCCACGTGTGGGAGTCATGAATCACTCTATCAGCCCTAGCACGATCCTTCTGTTTAACAAATCGGGGATTTTCAGCAGACTAATAAATACATGAGGAAGCTGAGGCAGCATGTGTTAGCGGGATTAGTTTGACTGAGGCAGACACTCTTCACAACATTCACCGATCCAGAGCTATACAAAAAAGCCATCCTCAAAACAGCACAAAGATCACATATACAACTTAAGGTTCAGAGCAGGGGTCTCATGTGTAAAACTCGCCATAGATATCATCGTAAAAGTGTACCTACACACGTAAGGTTGCCCAGAACCTGCGCACAAATCCCTTTTTAAATCCCAGTCAGAGATAGATTTTGCGTACGTGCATCTCTACCCCGTCTACTCCCCGAAAGTACCATATATGGAGTTTACAACGCCTAGTTTTTCTATGCATAACCTCCTCTATATACATTTCCATGGATTATCCAATCCACATGACGCAATGTTTAACACCGTCAAAGGTACAAGACAAATTATGAGGTACGGAACAGCCTTTAAATGCCATTTGTGCCATACATATTACATTGCTAAAAGTCCTCCTGTATCATTGTTATGTTTTATCATTTATGCAGGTATTGTTTATGCTCTAACATCAACATTACAAACTAACTTAAGGTTGAAAAATGGGATGGGGCCTTAAATAGTTCTCAAATAAAGATTTTAGAATAGTGATCTCACTCTTTTCCACTGGCCAAATATTATCATTGTTTTAAAAATACTAATCAAATTGGATTTATCCAGTTTTGCTGAGAAGGTGAACATCTTTAGCGATTTCAGTGAAAACAGATATGTTGCGATGTAACCTACAATTGTCTGACTCCGCGTATTTAAAAATAAAAAACGTGCAACTATTACTGTTCTCTCCTTGAAATACAGTGTTATTTTTCATAATATTGTGGACATGCCTTCACACGACATCAACCTCTGTGCAGCTGGGGTTGAACAGAAAACTATTATCATTAGACATTTTCTAATGGACAACCTCTCCAGAAGTGTCCACTATAACATTGAAGTAAGTAATCGTTGTTTTCGTCGAGACATTGCGCACCTATATCATGCAGGTCTGTCATTAAAACATAGCATGCCACAGAAAGTACATCAGGCCCTGGTCTGTTTAACTTCACAAATAAATGAAACCAAATGAAAATGGATGATTCCTTTATTGTACAACAAACTATAAACAGTACATTTCACCATTTCCAATAAGATGAAAGAGCTCATTCGCACATCATGTGACACGAAACTAGCTGTCGTTAAAATGCCCCCAAAATACATCAGTGTTAATTTAATGGTAAGCATAAACCTTCTGATAGATGGCTTAAATTCCACAGGTAAAGCAAATAAACAAAATCTTGCTCAAAACAACAGTACGATTCTAAACTAGAGGGCCATAAAACAAAGGAAGACATTACATTTTTTTTAAACATTGTATGCTAGGTGAGTGCCTCATAGGCCTGTCCTGGGCCCACCCCAACAATCACATAACTTGATGTCCCCTTTGCCTTAAATTTGATTCAGCTGATCAGCTCACCACTACAGATTGCAAGACCCTAAATGTGTATGCCTAAGAAGGGTTTCAGCTACTATAGAAAAAAACTGTTTGAATTGAAGATTATTCATATTAAACCAAATTATACCAAAATGAATGTTGTAATGTGTTACATAATGTAACTCAAATATATAAATTCTATTTTTGCATTATTGCATAATTCATTTAGATTTTTTTAATATCTTGGTTGGGACTTCACTGTGATACAATGAATATAGATAAGCTACAGCAGTGCAGGTTGCAAATTATGGATTTTTAAAGGTTTGCTAATTCTATGCTTGCTATCTTGGTCGGGCGATGTCTCTGCAGAGATTCTTTGCTGTTCTGCACTGTCTTGTTCAATAGGACTATAACACATTTCCCTGGAAGAAAACATTCCCTGCTGTAAAGACATTTTTTTCAAGTTTGTGTCAACCTGCATTGTTGGTTAGTGATGATTTGATGTTGACCCGGTTATTCAGCCAACATAGCCATCTTGCATTTTAGACTGTATAAGAACCTTCTTGGTTCATCAGTACAACAGCTAACAAACATAACATCTGCTGGAGAACAGTTGAATTGTTTTCTCGTGTTAGACACACAGACATATTAGTTGTATTCTATAAAACTTTTTTTTTCACACGGACACACAAGTGCAGAACACTGTTGAGTCCAGCTCAATCTATACAATAAGGAAAAGACAATTGGGACTTCTCATCAGATGAAGAAAACCCTTGCCAGCATCTCTTCTTGTAATTAAGCAAATGCTGTAGGGTTTCTGTCTGTAGTCTTTTGATAGGGTCGACTTTTTCATGCACAGTAATGACTGAACTGAGCCCCTGGTTTCGCTATCTACACTACTTTGCCTGCCTAATAAGGTTGATTAAGGAACACAAAGGGAGAAATTTAGAGTCAAGCTTAGTGCTATCTGCTACTTTACTGCTTTCCTGTTCTGATTCTGTTTTTGATAAAAAATACATTAATTGCACTGTCTCTTATAGAAGTGTTTCAGGCGAATCTCAATCAAATATATACAGACAGTATTTGTGGAAGTCTGTCGAATTTAAATCAAACAGATTCAATTGAATAGGCTAGGCCAGTGGTTCTAAAAGTGTTTTTGAGTTCAGGAAAATCAACATTTCTTTAACATTTAACCGCAACCTCTCCTAACTTGCAGTATTTAGCACCCAGACACTGCTCCTGATTCCGGGTCCGGGTCTCAAATAATAACTTATAAATTGAAATGCGTTTTAAATGTATGAATACATTTTTTATGCATATTTGTGTAGTCCTTATTTCATATAGCAATACTATTATCATAATTTATTGACTTATTGATTTTCAATATTTATTCCTAAATTTCAGTTTCTCTCACATACCCCCTGCAGTACACCTGGGGGTACGCGTACCCCATTTGGAATCCACTGGGCTAGGCAAATGGCGATTAAACTAAATATGGTCAAATATATCATTAATTCATTTTACATTAGAGTTATTCCACAGTTTAAATTAATTTACTGTCACGTTTGGAAAATCCTACAAACACACTATTTATGTAAATATTAAGTGTTTGCATAATATTAGTGGCTGGATACAGACTTGTTTTGTGTAATATTACAGATTATCCAGCAAACCTTTTGCTACAGAAGTAACATATGTGTGGTATCCACACAAAACCAGTTACTTTAGTAGCCATTCAATACGGGACACGTACAATGGATCTAACTTTACATAGAACACTTGTTGCATCACACATTTGCCTACAGTTATTTAGAAATATTATTAAAAATTAGAAAAAAAGTCAAGTAGGCAAATGGTGGCCAGATGGTGTACCCCAGCAGTGAACTCTAGAAGTGTGCTTCCATGCATCCATAATACCCCCTAAAAAACCTGTTCCTACCTGACCACCAAATTGGTTTCACACTCTTCAGGCTTGATGCGTTTAGAAGATTTTCTTGGTGGCTGAACATTGGCACCACCATGTTTACATTACTTTTAAAACCCTCTGGGTTTCTCTGTAAAGGCATCACTTTTGTTATTGTTGCCCATAACAGAAAACGCAGTCATTGTTTAGTCACACTAATGGCATGCTGTTTATTTCCCCTTACTGGCACGATGCCTGTCAACCTTCACAAAGATTGATAATCCAATCCACGATGCAATACATACTGTACAAACTGTGCACTTTATTGCAAATCTTCTGAAGCAACTGGATAGAAAACAAAATAAGGGTTGTTATTTACTGACAACCTCTTCAATCTAAAATCTTGTATGTAAATCTTATTCCTTCAAAAGACAATGCAGATCTAAGGGAAATCAGGCACTGAGTTCTTTGTCTTGTTTTTTTTTTTAAAATAAACTCTTCTATTATGTTCCATCGTAAGCCTTGATCGTAAGATGCATTCAGTTCAGTACGAAGCGAGCAGATCTGTAGGCCTACTGACCTCACAGTTGTGGATATGTTCTGTTTAATTGGCCAGGTGAGAGACATCCATTCACTCCTTCCACCGGCTCCTCGAAACAGATGGATGGAAATTAAACCCGACTGTCATCCTAATTGGTCCCTTTTCTGTTTTGTGCTGTTTGTGTCGTTTCTTCAGTTATGAGAGATGAAGTGGGCTGCGCTCCGCTGATGCTCTGGAGTAAGAGTCTGTGCTAATAAGAGGCTTAGAAAATCACCCACAGCCTGCCCTGTTGTTTGAATTATGTATTCATACAACTAAGATGCCATAGAATTTGAGATCAATCTTCATTTATGCCTTTTGTTTATCCATGACCCATTCTTCTCAGAGGAGAGTACTTTCCAAACCGACATGGGACGTTTGTTTCTTTCTTACTTTGCTTAGACCATTACATCATTTTTCCATCATGATTTAGCTGTTGGACAAATATATCCATCGTCTCACAGTTTTTTGTTATACAGGTTGTTAGTTGTTAAATATTTTTCTGGTTTTCCTAATTATGGACAGCTCATTATCGCATTGAATCATCTGGTAATATAAACCTGCAAATCGATCATATTGTCCCGGTAAGGATGTTGCCCAAATCATGAATCTGGGACAAGGATCTAAGTGCAGCTTAACTCTTTAATATATACAAAACGTGAACAATAATCCACGACACGAGACACAGCAAACATGACTATGCACCCCTTACATACCTACATTCAATAACTGTCACTAGACACATGAAACACCAGACTAAAGACTTACAAGGCAAACCAGATGAGATTGAAACAATTAGGCAGGTATACTCAAAAGACAAAGACCACGGACAATGGGCATTTTCCCAACGGAAGTGAGCAACCCTTTGCTCTACTCCCTTTGAAGGACTGAGTCTTGAAGTTAACATTTTGAAGGGTGTAGGGCAGGGTTCCTCAACTCTTACCCTCGAGGTCCGGAGCACTGCAGAGTTTAGCTCCAACCCTGATCAAATACACCTGAGCAAGCTAATCAAGCTGTTCAGTATTGCTAGAAAATCACAGGTATGCAGGTTTGATCAGGGTTGGAGCTAAACTCTGCAGTGCTCCGGACCTCGAGGGTAAGAGTTGAGGAACCCTGGTGTAGGGCATCACTGTCTCTTGTGTGTGTTTGGAACTCACTTCACTAAGGGAATGACAGGCCAAATGTTAGCTTGACAATGTCACACGTGCACTCTGAATCCCTTGCTCGTTTGTTGAAAATAAACAACACTTTTAATAGTTCTTGTGAAAGTAAGTCTTACATCACCTTGAATCTTATTATTAATAAAGGGAATTTTTGATAAAGGAAACTTTTAAACAAGTAGCTATTTTTAAACGTAATAATTAAACTTTCCTATAAACTAAATTATCTTCATACTGTAATTAAATAATCTCAATTCATATTTATGACTGACAAAAATAGTTTAAAACAAACACAAACTAAATGATGTTTCTTACATTTGTAGGTAACCACACAATCTAAATCCCGCTCTCATAATCATAAACTTCAAAATGTGTCGCGAGAACCTGTAATCTAAGATCACATGATCACAATCAAACCTCGCTTCCTTGAGGTGACCATGGCATGTACCCTTCGCTAACGGACCCCTTCAAGGGAGCATAAATTCCGTTTGAAAAATGCGCAGTGACAAAAAACACTTAAAAATAAAAGACACATAATGTGGTAGCGAGTGAAAAAGTATTTATTAAAACCTTCAAAAGAGGTACTGTAGAAGAGAAGATTTTTGAGCCAACCTCCCTAAAATTTTGTGGGGGAAAATAAACAACACACAATAAATGACAAAGTGTGACCTGACAATTGCTGCATTTCCAGTTATGGGTAACAACAACAAAAGGTTTTTAATGAGTAAAAGAGTGATGACAATGGGACGAAAGACTAAGAAGGCATGCCTGATTTAAGTTTCATTTAAGTGACATGTATTCATTGATCTTTGTGATAGTGTTGGGCGGTCTGGAGTCTCGTGGTGTCCTGCGAAAGATCAGCGATATGTTGGAGATCATCATGAAAAGGATCGACACCCTATCAAAGCTGAGCAACAACAGCGAGTCTCAGAGACTGGAGGAGTTGAGCTCTGCTCTCCACAGGTACACCTTCACACACTCATGATCAGAGCACAGCAACAGCTAGGCTCAGTCAACGCCTTCACACTCACGATTACAGCAAAACAACACCTCAGCTCCGTAACACTCTTGCTTCAGTTCATTTTGACATGATTGGAGTCAGGAGATGAAATTAGCGCTGGGAAAATCAGGGATATCTGGAAACGCTGCCTCTTTGAGCTCCCATGGAAAAGAGAAGTAGATTTCTTTAGTATTGTTTCTCCTAGAAACCAATAGGTGTTCTGTTGGGCTGGGGAATCGTATGCATGTGTGCATATAACTGGAAACATGACATCATTAATAAGGCAGTTCGTTCGAAAATGGGTTTATTAAAGGTCTGGTTTATACCTTGCCACTGTAAAACCCTTCTGAAACTTGCAGCATGATTATGTGCCAATTCCCAAGAGCCATAAGTGATAGATTTATAAACATAGGCATTTGAGAGTACTGTGTGCCATTGCACCCCTTCCCCCAAATGACTTAACATAAAAAAACACAAACTAAAGAATATTATAACATGGACCACCCAATGGTATGTACTCATTGGATTTCTTTTGTCTATACAATAGAAGTGAATGGGTACTGCCATTGTGTAAAGATCCCATTCCTCGCGATCCCATATTTCAAACTTTAGTTAGTTTGTAATGTTGCTGTTAGAGCATAAACAAAAAATGCAAAATGATAAAGCTCAAAGTTCAGTGCCAAGTGTGATATTGTCTTAAACAGAATTCGCTTTTCGAGCGCTACAGAGAACGGCTGGAATCGGACTACAGCCCTCTACTTCCCGGGTACATGATGTCACTATTCCGAGTGATTTTAGTAACCTCCGTCCAAAGGAATTACAACAAAGAAGGGGCGAGGCCTTGCTTAGAGAAAAGGAAGAGCTGCTGGAGTAGTGTTCGGTATCAGTGTTCAGTAAACTACTCTCACTTTGATCAGAGTCCTGCAGCTGGTAATAAGAATTCAGCTACACACATTCTAAGATAACCAAGGCTCAAATAACAGCTTCCATGACTTAACCCATTAACCATCGGCTGTGAAAGCTGTTCTTTGTAATATTGTGTGTGTGTGCACCTACCGCTTAAAAACTTCTATGAAACGTCCTTTGATATCCTGCTTGCAAATGCTCCTGGTCAATCTGCATGTTTTATTATCCAACTCAGGTCCAATATAAAACAGCATAGCTAACGCTTCTTTTAATAGTTTTAATTAATATAACACACACTCAAAGCGGGGAACCAAACATGACAGACCTGGTCAGCTTTACAAAGAGTATCTTGGAAGGAGGGAGTTTATAGAGACCGGAAGTAATCCGGTCGTTTTGTTTGAAGAGGGACATCGGTGAACACTAGACTTTTGTGAAATATTAAGCTTTTTTTTAAAATTAGAAACATAAACATGCATTGTTTAACACCCCTAAAACATAGTTAAAGCCTCTCAAACAGCCAAAGAATGGTTTCTTTAACATGTCAGTTGTGATGTGAATTGTTTACTCTTCATTTTGTTATATTTGCACTTAAAGAGCTTGGTCAGGTTGGAAAAATGTTGGAAAATAAATGTGAAATTGCTCATTGGAATTGACATGGACCCATATGGGGATTTCAACTTTCAACGATGACTCAAAAGGAAACCCATTAAACATTACTCATCTAGGCGAGACGGACAGCTCTACTTGCTCTTAAGTTATTTGAGACACTTCCTAGATTTTTCACCTGTCACCATGGAAACATAAGCCCGGCAGATCAGACATTCAGAAGGTTTCTGGTGTCACCGCTTAGACATAACTTCAAACAGCAACTAATCACTTGCGATAAAAACACCCACGTTGCTTAGAATCCTATTTGAAACCAGTTAATTTAAATGGTGTTTTTAAAATAGGACAAAGACAAAGTTCCACCAAAAAGGAAAATTGTCTCATAATTTTGTCACCTTCATACCTTTTGAGATGTGTGTGACTTCTTTTCATCAGCTAACTGACATTTTTAAATATAAATGGTCACTTTATGCTCACTTTTGACTTGTTGAAGCTCAAAAAGCACATACATTAATCATGAAAGTAAATTCAAAGGTTAACAAATGTCTTCTAAAGCAAAGAATATGTTTTGTGTGAGAAAACATTTCATATTTTGAGCTTATTTAACAAAACGGAAGCCCATAATAGTACCAAATTTAATTGATCAAATGAAAAGTCCATAACTTCAAACACACTCTTACGGCAAAACCATAACCCATTCACGATGTGACTTATTTTGGGTAATTTGTATGAATTTGTACAATCTCATGCATACATTTCAGTACGATTTGCATTCCCGCCAGTGACCTTTGCTATGATCATCCCTTGTCATCCCTATGAGACCCCCACATGTTTAGTGTGGAGAGAGACATGGCATTGTTTGTTTTGGCATGCGCTCTCTCCGGTCTCGTCTTTTGACCCCGCCCCCTTTTTTCCTGATTTAGCTTTCCGCCGTTGTTTCATTACCCACACCTGCCTATTGTTATCTTCTCTTGTTAGTTCCCATATGTAATGCCCTTGTGTTTCTTGTCTAGTGCTGTCTCGTTACTCCCCATCGTGGGCTTTTGTTTGTATTTAAAAAAGTTTTAGTCTATCTTTGTACCACTGCCTACGCTTGGGTTCTCTTCCGCGAACATAACCTGACAACGTTAGGTTTAGGGGTGGGGCTTCAGTATTGCTTTTTTCTTGAATTCTTACAAATAAGCAGCCTCGTAAAATAGTTCAGGGTCCCTAGAGATCAGGTTATAACTTCAAATGTCATTGGTTCTGCCGTGTCTAATAATAAGATGTCATAAAATATTATTTTGTCACAAGACACGCAAGAGTAATATTCTAAGGAATGGATGTATGCCAATGGTTTAAATAAAAATCACTGACATTGGCAAAAGAAGAAAAAAAAACATTTTAGAAGTACAATGATCTCCCAAGTCAATCCTGTATGTGACATTGAGGCCTAAAAACTTTTTTGTCTTCAGCTGTCCAGTCAGAAAGGTCAGGGTTTAGTCGAGGTGTTTTGTTAGCATTCAACTCTGTACTGCATTGAGGTGACATTTATTGGTAGTGACAGAGGTGCTCATGGAGGGGAGCCGCTCGGTTCAGCATGACTCTGGGAGCCGCAGGTTGCAGGCGGCTCATGCAAGCAGTACTATGAAGAAATCAAAGTCAAAAGATGACAACGCATTCCTTGCACTTACTGAAAAAGACGTTCCGATTTGCCTGACAGAGAAAGTCTCTTGTTGTACCTGAGATAAAACCAATTGAGGTTGGAGATAAGCCGGATGTCAGAGTAAAGCTTAAGAACAGGTGCAGTGGGTACTACGTTTAATCTTAACATGTAAATAATCAAAATTTTGTGATTTCAGCTTTTTGTCAGGAACGGTATGTCCGGAAAACTCCCAGGTTTCCGAGTTATTTATTCAACATAAGCAAATGTGTGACATTGTCCATGTAGCTCCTTTGTAGAAAAGCTCAGATTTCCTGGCTTTTGAAGCACACTACACGTTCTCCTCATTCTCAGATCATGCTGAGATAACATGGATCATCAGGTTTTGCACAAACCAGAATTGCTACTGTCATTAAAGCATAAGACGGGAAATACCAAATAGTTTGATATGCAGCTATGAAATTCTATGATTACTTAAAGAGTGAACATTCTAATAAAGTTGTTTGGCAGTGCTTCACACCATGATCGGTTTTCAAGATGACCATTTGAAATATTTTGTTGTATAGGCTGAAATCTTCCCTGTGGTCTGTATGCCATACAGCCCAAAAAACACCTGTTAGTTTCACAGTCTGCTAACAGCCCTGTCAACCACTGCATGATACATCAACGTATCATGTAATGACTCACTCCCCAACCGAAGAAATTATGGTCCTTCTTGACATTGATTATTTTCAATATATTTTCTATAGTCAAAGCTAATTAATACTGGACTAGCCATCTATGCAGGGTGTACCCATGCTGTCATCCAATATGCCTGAAGAGAGCCTTCCTATGCAGAGGATTTGGAACATGAACAGATGAATTTATGCTGGATTCGGTTTGTATTCACATAATTGATCCCTGCAGTCACTTATGTCCATTGCTAATTGGGTACCATTGCATTAGACAGGATTTTTATAGTTTCAAATATAAAATCTGAAAATGTACTTCTGAGTGGATTGGTGATTATTCTCTGCTGATGTCAGTTTAACGGTTTGAGAAGAACATCCATTAACCCCCCCGCCAATAAACAACTACTTTTAAAAATCCAATCGATTTGCAGTGAAAAAAATAAACATGCTGAATCCTCTTATTTGACTCATTCAACAACGGAATTTGATCGGTTCCAGTTCACATCGAATAAAAAAAGGTTTTGAGTTCAGTTTGGTAAAATGGTACGTAAATAGTTTTACAATTATTCATTCATTGTAAAACAACTATTGTTAGTTTAAATGTATAACTTTGAAACATAGGGTAAAATCTTCCTACGATAACCCAGACTACATTTTATCAGAAAATGCAGCACAGTCAAAAAACACAAAGTAAACAGTACAATCGGTTTGCATCTCTAGAGAATATATGATTCAGAAGCAGATTGAATCCGAACGCATTTTAGATGTCGGGGACAGATGAGCGACTTTCTGCTGGATTTGACAAAAATGGAAAAGTTAATGGAATGGAATCTTTGAAATACATTTTGTTTGAGGCCATTCGGTTCAACATAACAAAACTCCAATTTGTATTTATTTTTGCAACTTTTTACAGACAGTGACACCACCATGCTGTAGCCACTGGGGTGTTATTATTTTCAGATGTATCTGCCTCTAAACAAAACGTGATCTGTGGTTAATTCTCGCTTCTACCTAACTGATTATTAAAAGTCCTTCTATCCTCAGAAGATCTTTTAACACAGTGAAATTGAGGTTCTTGGAACTCTATTAAGCTCGTCTTAGTCTGGTCCTTATGGGAAGGTGAACGCATAATGGTTGAAGATCCAAACTGGTTATTCAAGTTTAAACACTGTGATTGATGTTTATTGAACTGCTTTCCATCATCACTGTGCCCTTGAAAAGAGACGCTTAGCTCCAGTTTTCTCCAGACTGTGTGTGCATAAGCTTTAGGAAATACAATTAAAGGTGGTTTAGATGAAAATAAGTCATTACATTTAATAAATATACGATTCTGTGTTACACGATCAAACATTTCTAGAAAACATCGATTTTCCCATTTCCGGAAGGGTTTGTGTCTTGTATAATTCCTTATCATTTAAAATGTATTTTATATTTTGTAGCGCCATAAGCAAGACTCTTCACACCAGGGTCCTCCTGTCATCATTTATTCTGCGGCAGTGAACAGATGACTGCGCATTCTGTCTTTCGTATGTTTCTCCTAATTTGAACCCAAGTTTAAAATCTCTCCGATCATTTCTAAGCATTCAACAGCGAGGGAATAAAGTCGCTACCGACTTAATTGGTGTAACGTCTCTATCTCCTGGGGCTCGGCCTGAACCTACCAAACGGCGTTTTCATTATCTCCAGGTATAAACGGTGTCAGTGCGGAGGCTCGGCTTCTTTCACGCTCCAAGCAAATCTCAGACAATTAGCATGTCCAATGGGTAATCACGCTATTCAAGAGTTATACAATACAAAGGCACAACAAATAGAGAGAAATATGCTGTAGCACAAGCTAGAAGACACGTTCAGTTGAATACATGCCTACTTTAGGTTGTAACATGTGCAGGTCGGTTTTCATTCAGATTAGACACAAGCAATCTGTTAGTCGTTTTTCCACATGCGTTTGACACAAACAGGGTTTTTGCTCCATTTCTGTTATGCATGTTTAAACAAATGCAAACATCTTTGACTTGCCATCATTTTATTCCAAACCCATGTTTTTTTCCCCTTATTATCTGCAAGGAATGCTGGACAGAATGTCTGAGCTGCTACAACACATCTAGATGATGATTTATGTCATATAAGCCTATGGCTTGTAGAGTATATATACAAGAAAGTCATCCTAAGCAGCTGTCATGTCCACATTTGCCTCCAGACAGTTATTTCAGTCATAGAAGACTTGAATAGGAGAAGACGAGTCATAATAAATCGTTATAAAAGCAGACAACATTAAACCTGACATCAATTTTCACCGGAAATACTAGACCATTTGAAGAATTTTTCAGCATACTTTGATTTGGGACCTAATAATTGTCATTTTAAATACTATTTAAGATGAATAGTATGTGAATTGGGAGTCAGGGAAATGTCAAATTGCTTTTTTATAGAAAGTCTGTCTTCTCGGTTTTTGACAAGGCTTCAGACCTCCTAGTGGCCATATAGTGTCATGATCTGCGCGGTGAGACATGGCAGGAGAACCCAATTGCAGGCAGACACAGACGGTAGGGGTAAAAAAGGTATTTATTTTACAATAAACAAGACAAAAGGTAAAACAAAACCCACAAGGGGGAAAACAGGACAGGGTAATATATATAAATAAAGACAAGGACACTGACTAATACTAAACTAAGAAAACAAACACTTGAAACGAACACTAAACTACACTTACTTGACAAAGGAAAACAGGAAACAGCAACAAGGACTTAGCATACTGCTACGGCTACATACAGGTACAGATCCACATACATCGATAGGTACAACATGTACAACAAGACCAACAGGTACAGGTACAATGAACGAGCACAGGACAATGAACACAAGGGTGTTTTAAAGGGAACAAACACAGGATCATTAACGAGAAACAGGTATTGGGGATTAGCACAAAGGAGAGGCTGACGAGGAACGAGATGTAGGGAACAATGACGAGACACGAGAAAGAATCATTCTTTCTCACACAAAACCATCAGGTTTTGCCATGACTCCACTCAAATAACACGAATGAACATGACATGATAGTGGAATCATGAAATATAAAGTGGAGCATAGATGACGTATTTGTATGCAAAACCCGGAAGCGAGTTAGCATTTTAGCACTTCCGGTTCCTTCGGCCCAAAGTCTACAGATTTTTTGAAAGATTGTTTGGTAAATTGCCTGAAATAAGATTTGTGGTTAGCAAAACCTCAAAATATTTTCAAGTTTTAATCTATGACATTAATCACACCGTTATAACCTTTTTTCTAAACTTTATCGTGTCTTAAAAACTGTGGTTGCCAACAAGTTGCTAAAAGCGACTACATCCTTTGGAGGGGACGTTAGGTGTCATCACATATATAAATCTCGGACACAAATCTCTAAAAAGGTGGATGGGGATTCATTCAAGACGTGCAAGTACTTAACGGCGAAAATAATTTTTTTAGTAAGGTTTAAGAAAGTAGTCGGTGGCTTGGTGGTGGTGACCGAGCGACTGTAGTGTAGTCTGTTAACTCTTTCACCGCCATTGACAAACTATTTCGTCATTTAAAAAAAAAAACTTCCCCGCCAAAGACGAGTTATTACGGCAATCAGTGTTTGTACTGTTGTACATCAGGTGGCGCTATTTCTCACCACTGGGAAAAAGTACAGAATCCCAGAACCTAGAACGTATATGTTTTAGCGGTTTTTAATGATTGTTCTGAGTGGGCGGAATCTGGGCGGAATCTTTGACAAAAAACTTTAATTATCTCAGCTGTTTAATCAATATGAGGCATTTTTGTAGAAACCTACCCACATCTACGGAGTGATAAAAAAACGAACAAATGAAGATAGAAGAATGAGGTTTCTTTCGTTTAAAAGCTGCGACTCTGTTCTCACATTCTTGTTTGTCCATATATTCTTTACAGAAAATTTACTGTGAGCCATTAAAGTTGGGTGAAAATGTTACAAAACGCTCTTTTTTTAAAGAGGCTGGCGGCGAATGAGTTAATAGCGTCCTGTTAGCCTTTTACTTTTACAGATTGTATTAAGACTTCAAAAGTAACAAATGTTATGTTCATTTGTAAAGATTATCTTGACAGACAAATCATGTAAGTATCATAAACCTTTGATAATCGCACAGCTAATTTTTTCACAAATACACCATCTCTGCAATACCCTATTGAGCATCACATTTTTCCCTATGGTAATAAACCTAAAGCATCTTTTTAGAATCAACGATCTTTGTTGCATATAGCTTTGTGTGTCAAAAACAGATATTTAAAGCTGATCATTTCCTATACTTGTGTTTGATTTAAAAAAGTGGCTCCAATACACATCATATCAGGTTTGATGTCACCGAAGCAAAGCGTCATTGGATATCATGTGACATGCGACGCATTATGACAGACTAACATGTTTGAAACATAACCACATGTTGGGCAGAAAACTCCAGCAGAGAAGTTAATCAGATCAAAATGTCCTTCCATTCCTCACCCACAGCAACTGTACGATGTGTGAACTACTCTATTAATAGCACTGTTGTTGATGGACATCATCTCTCCCTCTTGTTTTCTCAGGTTCCAGCCGGTAGGTCTGGTGGAGCGGATCCAGGCCATCGCACAGAATGTGTCAGACATGGCTGTACGAATGGAGCAGATTCTGAAGAGGATAAATATGCCAAGCAGAGGTGTATGTCTATTATCGCTTCTGTTTTGGTGGCATAGACACATGATATGAGAGGAAGGAATGATCACAAATGGGATCTCTTTATCTCAATCGTGTCTCCGTGGCACTAATGAGATTAAATTGACGGATAAAAGTCCCTCCTGAGAAAAAGATGCCAGTAATCCTAACACTGTCTCAAACTGCTACCAAGGATACCAAAGTGTGTAATCAAAAGTCAGGCGTTCTAGTTATTATCTCATTATACAAATATCTGAGTTTTGTGTGTCGTAACCACAAGTTAGTAGTCGTGCAAGGGCTTGTCCTACAGTTGTCTTCCAACTATTCTTATATGACACATTTTGAAAGAAACATGATCAGTCAATCAAATTTGATACCTTAACATCAGTGAACTTCATAATATCCAAAGCCGTAAAAGCTCAACCTCAGGGCAATAAAAGTTCTTTCTCGGTTACCTTATTGCACATAACAAGAATAAGTGAGAAAAACGATGTGATGAAAAACTTTATCTTAGTTTCATGCTTTATGAGCCAAAATTATACGAATGAGCCATGGGCTGAGATCTGGGCTCAGAGCCATTTTCCACGACAATACATTCCCTCTTTATTATTTAATGCAATTCAATTGGAATTCATTGCAAAAATGCCAATCATCCTTTGACGCTGTCTGAAGAGCGAGCCCCACTGTGTCGCGCTAATAAAGATTGCATAAAGACCTTGGTGGAGATCCAGCAGGTTTTTAGTGAGCAGAGTGAACATATGTGCAGGCCGGGTGGGAGGTTTATTTTAGCTTCTAAAATAAATCAGACTTAATTCTTACTTGTAAGCTCAACAGAGTGTTCGAAGAATTCTTCTATAATGAGGGAACACTGCATTGTGTCAATGTATGCCTGTTTAAGTCAAAGTTGAGAAGCACTTTTTAATACTTTCTATTGGTTGGATACTTACATAAAAACCGAGTGACAAACATAAATGGTGACTGATATCAATGATTTATGGCAAAAAATGTATAATACATAAAATATGGAGATATTTCAGAGGGACAACAATGATACTTTCCTTTTTTCAATGCACAGAACAACAAGAAAGTATAGTGGAAAGGGAATGAGAAACATCATAGTCCACATTCGCACCTGTATCATCCAGTCATCACACAGTATTGGATTGGATTCAATTTATTGGCATTACACATATAACAAGTACAGTGTAACGAAATGGATTACGAAAGTATATGTGTCACACATACTTATATATGTGTGGTGTTTGGTTAAGTCAGAAATGGCGACAATGATTCATTCATTCTGTTGAGACAGATGCTGGGCTGTTTATCGCTCAGTGTCAGTCTGTTCCTTTCAAACACCAAAGGTGTCTTACAGTCCCAAACTGTTTTTAGATTTGCCAACCCACAAGTCTGCATTCAGTGTCAGACAATACAAAACATAACATAACTTATAATTTCTCATAAGAGCAAATTATCAGAGCTCAGCTATAGCTTAAGATCTAAACAGTGTTATAGATCTATACTCAACAATTGATTTATGTCTGTTCCTCCAAAGTTGATATTTAATTAAACCGCAAAGAACTCAAATTCTCCAGAGCCATAACATTTCCTCTGGGTAAATATCCTACACAAACAGCCATCCAAGTCAAGCCGCTTTTGCTTTAGGGGGTTGTGCGTGTTGTGTTTTTAATGTTGTTTACTGTCTGTTCATGAAGAATTTCCCATAATTCCCTGCTTGATTGATCCAGCCTTTTGGATGAAGAAGCACCTCTGTTTCCATTAATTAGGCTAACTGGGACCACCGGCTACCATTGAGCGATGGGAATTGTATTAATGAAGGCGATGTTTTTCCTTCAGTCTTCAGAAAGCAGATCCTTACCAAACCCCGAAGCAAGCCTGAAGCAGAAAGTGCCAGCGTGAGGCCAAAGGGCCACTTTCATGATGCTTAATAAAGAAAGCTTGAAGGAAATTGAGGAGATGGGAGAAGATATGGAGGCTCTCCCAAAGCCTCATTAAAGCAGAGAGCAGTTTAGTCCCATTGGCGTTCCACAGCGGAGCGGCTCGTAGAGTTGAAGATTGCTCCCGTATCGGACTGTGACAGCCTGTCTTTTTCATCTGCAGGCCAAGATGGAGTTACAGGGCAGTGCGAGATCCCCAAGGATCCCGGGTACCCGGATTGTGCCAGCAAAGTGGATGTGAGTTTACACAGAGATTTTTCAAAAAAAGTCGCACACTCCTTTAACACTCTCGCGGTTGCCTTAGAGAAAAACGGATTGGTAAAAGCAACACAGACACCCGACAAATGGATTTCTTGTGGGGTGTTTTCACACCTGTTCCATTGATTGATGATGTGGTCTGTTTAGATGTCTGTGTGTTGTTGTTTATTCTAGCACAGTTCATCAAAACAATTGAATGAAATGGTCTTAGAGATGGCAATATAGACTCTCTGACTCTTGAATAACATGGGTATTTAGTCGTTTTTATTATGTGCATTAATAATAAAATAAATAATTAACAGCGAATTTCATATCTTAACCATGCATTTTTGTAGTTGTGACCGTAAAACTTAACCCAACGGGACTCAATCATTATTTTTAAAGCTTAAGGAATTTTTTTTTTTTCTTAAACACTGTCTAATACTCAGTTTACTGGACGGTTTTAAAGCAACAAAATAATCAAAGATTACTGCATATGCACACTTTATTGGCCAAACTTAACTTCTGGTACAAATTCGCAAATAATAGAGTCAATTATTTCTGATGAAAGCAAAAGAAATGACAACTAAATTTCATTAGCTAGCAAGTTAAAAGTATGTCTAGCCAGTATTATGTGTGTCACCAATAGAACCGATACTTGGCTTGACTTAAATGCGAAAAAGCTAGAAGACCCAATTATCAAACTGTTTATTTAACAAAATATAAAATATCAACAAATTTATTTTTTAATAAAATTAAAATAAAATAAATCTAAACATTTTTTTTTATTAAATTATTAAAATAATAATTATATTATTCGCCACTAGCCAGACTTATAAACAAACACAGACAAGAAGTTAAAGGGATACTTCACCCCAAAATGGAAATTCTGTCATCATTTACTCACCTTTGAGTTGTTCCAAATCTGTATAAATGTCTTTGTTCTGATGAACACAGAGAAAGATATTTGGAAGAATGCTTAAAACCAAACAGATCCAGCCCTATATTGACTACCATTGTAGGAAAAATTACAATGGTAGTTGAAGTACCCCAGAAGTGTTTGCTGTCCTACATTCTTCAAAATGTCTTCTATTGTGTTCAACAGAACAAAATAATTATAAATTATTTTTTCCTACTATGGGAGTCAATGGGGGAGGAATCTGTTTGGTCATAAGCATTCTTCCAAACATCTTTCAATGTGTTCATCAGACATAGTTCAACGAAGACATCTATACAGATTTGGACCAACTCGTAGGGGAGTGAATGATGACAGAATATTAATTTTGGGCTGAACTATCCCTTTAACTTCGGGCCAGGCGCGTTCGTCCAATTAAACTGTTTACATTAATAAACCTAAATGATATTAACATTATGTTCATGCTGTACATTAAGTGGTAATGCTGTCATTCGTTCCATGCCACAGTTGCCCTTGACTTGCCCAATAAAGACCTGAAGATAAAGATGTTTTATTGAACTGCTCAACAGGGACTCTTAGACAGTTAAGGCACTACAGCTTTATTTTCTGTCAAGCTGCTTTGAAACATGATACAGTTTAATGTGAACGTGACACCATCATCCATGTGCAGTGGCTGTTAAATGAAAGAGAGTTTAAACATTTGTTCAGCACTTCTGAACGAATCCTGAAGGACGCCAATTCAAAGCAGAACCTAAAACAAACCTGAAATTTATGATGACAAATTCGTCTCGTTCCGCCACGCTCAGATCAAACATCTCATTGTGACACAGTCAAATCCGAAATACCCTAAAGTGTTTCTCATCTCCTGATGTTCAAGTGGATGAGATCCAGGTGGACGTCGGACCCTTGCTATGCCTTTTATGGAGTGGACGGCTCTGACTGCTCTTTCCTCATCTACCTTAGCGAGGTCGAGTGGTTCTGCCCCCCGCTGGCCGGGAAGAACCACAGTTCCCATCCAACTATCAGCACCCCACCAAAGAGACAGGTGAAAGCCTTAAAACAGCCAATCATTTCAATTCATGATTCCTTGCTACAGAGAGACCAGTTGTGAGTCTGCGAAGAGCAACGGTGGCAAATTCAACTTTCTATGATCCTGTTCCAAAACCTGTTGATCTGTGTACTTACAGTGCAGTGTAATGCAACGAGTTTGCCTATCTAACACATTTCAACAATATACTGCTTAAAACATTGCTAGACTTTTATTTATTAACTAATTAATATATTTATTATTAATGTCATACATTGTATATATTGTTGCTGTAAAATAATCATAACAACAACAATAATAATTAACATTGTTTTTAATTATTATTGTTACTATTATTATTATTATTGTTACTATTATTATTATCATTATTATTATTATTATTATTGTTGTTACTATTATTATTATTTCTTTTGTTATTATTATAATTATTGCATTTGTACGCAGCCTTAGCCAGCAAGGCAACCCATTAGAATTTTCTGTTTTTGTTTACAGTGTGGCTTTTCACAGGTTTAGTTACTCTCACAGTGTCTCATTTGAAGTAAACGGGTTCCAGCTGTCTAACTTACACACAACATCACTGAACCCTGCCAGGGCTGAAATGAGACATCGCTCTTATTGCGTTTATTTTGTTGGGGAGTATAATATAGTGTTTTTACAGCAGGTGAAATGGCTTCTCTAAAATCAACGCAGCTGTTGCCAGTTTGAGCTGGAACTCTTTGAAAATGCGTCATGTGTCTTTGAAAACAGCAGGTTTTTTCTTCGTATTCCTCTGGATGGCTTTTTTTTCTTCGTCCCCTTACTATTCTTCTCTTTCTCCAGGCATTTCTCCGCTTTGATCTGGCTGCGCTGTTGGAGCGGGTCGGCTCAGGGAAGGAATCTTTAAGCTTTATGAGGAGGCGTATGCGCAGATTGGCCGTGCAATGGGCCGCAGCCGCACGCAGACTTGATGAGCGTCTGCGCAGTCAGTACAGAGAGCAGAAGAGGGTGAGCTGTCACACACTGTCTAAAGAAGGTGAATTAAAGGTGCTAAAGATATAATGGGGTTGTTTGTTGTAGAGTAAGGCTTACAGTAGCACAATTCAGACAACGATCTGTTGATTTGGATCTCTGTAAAGAGTGAGAGTCACAAACATCATTAGAAAAACCTACCGAAACTGACAAGATGTGTATATAATTTATATAATTCATGTGCAATATAAATATAAAATGTATATAAAAGGAAGATACCTGACTCCACTTCTCAGTGAATAATCAAAGCAATTTCTGGTGGAATTTCACTAGTGTTTGGAGAATTTCCAGTTATTAAAATAGACTTGAGAAAAATGATATATAGCAATCCATATAATAGGATTTGATATCCTGTTGGAAATCACAGAGTTGGCCAAAAAACACATTGATTAATGTATTTGATTGAAACTGAGGTTGTATTCGAAATAACATAATCAGTTCAGACAGGATTAAAATCACAGTATGTGTCAAATAAGTGCCATATTGAAAACAGCTACTTAGACAACAAAACCAGTCTTATTGGTCAATTTCTTGAAATTGAGATTTTTACATAATCTGAAAACTGAATAAATAAGCTTTCTACTAATGTATGAGTTGTTAGAACGGGACAATTTCTGGGTGAGATACAACCGTTTAAAATTCTGGAAGCTGAGAGTGCAAAAAATCAAATTATTTAGAAAATTGGCTTTGAGGTTGTTAATCAGGGACACTGTGGCAGGTCATCCACTCAAAAACATAAAGTTTTTATATATATAAGGTTGGAAATTTACAAAATATCTTCATGGAACATGATCTTTACTTAATATCCTAATGGTTTTATGTAATAAAAACGATAATTTTGACCCATACAATGCATTTTTGTCTTTTACTTAAAATGTTCATGTGCTATTTAAGACTGGTTTTAGGATCCAGGGTCATATATAGAGATATTGTTGTATAGATAATAGAGGACTGCGTATTTCCTTAATTTTTCATATAATGGTTAGCAGAAAACCTAAACAAGACTGACACTTTAATTTCCTAAATTGTTACCAAGCCAGAATAAAGTCTTCAGCCTTTTTAGACTAAATACATCTGTGCTACAGTTTAGATGTGTTTGCTCTAAATTAGACTGACTTTTTCTGTCGCGTAGAGATTTTTTTTGCTTGACTTAGAGTTTTGAAAAGGAATTTCCTTAAGTGAAGCATACATTGCTTTCAAGATGGACATGTGAGTATTGCTGCATTTCAGCAATTTCAGCAGCCTGTGAATCAGTTTGTGGATGCAGGTTAGATTTCCCACATGCGATAGTTGTCCATGTTGATTTTCTGTTTGTCGGTCTATTCTTCTGTAATTACACATCTTTCTCTCTGGTATTGGTGAGACATTAATGTCCAATTTCAAGGCATTTAACATCCCATTAAAGACCTTTGGTCTTTCCATTTTTAATCAATACTCCGTTTTGGAGATACACTGTTTCACACAACTACTTTTGAGAAGCTGAACTCACTCTAGTCCATGGATGTGTGATGTTTGTGATGCAGAACCAGACTGTGTTGACATTCATAGCATAGTGTAACGATTTGGTTTTGTTTCTGGTTCATGTTGTCTCGTCTTTTATTTTGAATTTGTTTTGGTAGTACTTGTTTTATGGGGATTGTAGTTTCTTAAATTTTTCTTTGTGACAAGCAAAGCGGGACGAGGGCCGTGAGGGAACGGCACAAGGCCGGTGACATGAGTGATAATGAGCGTCGGTTGCATGTTGCACCGGTCTCGCATCTCTAATGGAGGAGCTCGGAAGCATAAAAGGAGGAGAAGGATGAGAGAGAACCAGGCCTGGATTTGATGTTATATTTATTATGTATGTGGCCGGCAGTAGACCTTGAGGGAACTGTCAGCCCTTTACTTTTGTTTGTTTGGTTTCTTTGTTTATTTTATTAAAAGTTTTTTCAATGTTCGCCGGATCTTGCCTCCTTCTTGATATTCCCATTTACTTGGAACTTTGCTGCATAATAAAACATAACATAAAGTCCAGGCCTGGTTGTCTCTCGCCCTTCACCGCTGTCACTCCTCCTTTTATGCTTCCGAGCTCCTCCGTGAGAGATGCGAGAAGGGTGCAACACGCAGCGTTCCCTCACGGCCCTCGTCCCGTTCTGCTTGTCACAGTCTTGTTCTTATTGGTTTATTGTTTGATTTTCATCAGGTGGGCCTTGTTGGTCTCTACTCAATGTGTTTATATATATACCACAGTGTTTCATGTGTTAGGGGTTGGTTATTGAATGAAGTTTGAGTGCTCTGTCTTGTTTTCTGGTTCTCGCTTCATGATTTGGATTACTTCTCATTTTTTTTCTACTTCAAATATTAAAGACTTTTATCCGCACATAGATCCATCTCCAAGTTTCAAGTTTTGGCAACATCGTCACACATAGGAATATTTGAAAAAGCTCCCCAAAAAATGCACGTCATGCACTACTATTTAAGAGATGTCAGCATCTTGTTGGAAGTCATGCAACTCTTGCATACATTACATCATGCAACTGCTTATTTGCGTCTAACGGTTCTGAAAGACTAAAACAAAACTAGTCTAACCATTAGGTTTCCTTAAACATTGAGTTAATACTTTACTAACCACAATACAGTGGTCTTCTTAAAAATACTTCTACTCAAGTTCATTGAAAGCATGTGTTCCGAAGGTGTCCTAAGCTGTAATATCAAAGGCAGCACCCAGACAAAACATATATAAGATAATTTCACGCTCTTAAAAGACATGCGAAAATTGTGTTATTTATAGTACGGTGCGATTTTTGTTGCTTTAAAGAAATGTCTATTTTGAATACACACAGCTACAGTAGCTTTCTGATGCTTTTTGCCCTCAGGTGTATAATTGCCGCATCTACCAGCAGGAGACAAACTAGACGTTGCTAACTTACCAAACCTTCCCCAAGAGCCATTGATCAGCATTTCCAAAAACATGTAGTGTTTATCGACTGAAGCTTTAGGCATTATTAAATTGAATTCCAGGGTAATCTGCTCCAATGCTTCTTTTGCATGATATAAGAGTACAGCGGCAGTGTTTTTTTTGGCCTTGCCCTGGAACAGTAAAGCCTTGAGTTTGTCCCACCGCTTCACTGAGGCGTTTACTCTTCTTCCAATGAAATGCTGCTGGATTATATTCCAAAGCCAGCACTTGAGTGACGTTCAGCCTGGGGATCTGCAGGCCCCTTAACTGACCACGATTCCACTGACTTGACAGCCAAGCGATGATGTAACGGACAAATAAGCATTTCAGCATCTTTATTCCATCACGACCTGCTTCTGAGGCCAATTTTGAAACAAAATGATTTTCTAGAGTTGTCTGTCAACAAAATCTGCACTGCATCACATTTGCAGGCAGCTTTGTTCGCTGTAATACTTTGTTATCTAGTTTTGAGTTTTATCATTTCCTGCCAAACTGATTTGTTTTTACTTACTGGCATTGTGGAGAAATAACAGATTTGTTCTCTTTTTTTTGGCTTGTGTTTATCCATTAAATCTGTCAATGACTCAGCTAAACTTAAGGCCAAAGACTTCACAATTAATCTTGTGTGTGTTGGGAATATGAGTCACAGATGTGTACAGGAGTCTGCAGCTGCAGAGAATTTCCACTGCTTTTTACCCAGTTTCTGGTTCGTGTTGCAGAATGTTTAATGGCTCATTAGATTGAATAGCTCGTGATAGATCATTCCACAAGTCACTTGGGCTTGAGTGCTTGATAAATAAATGAATGTCTTGGCTACACTTGATTATTCATAATAAACATATCTTGAGGTGCCAGTCAAAACTGACTAGGATTTTATCTAGACTTCACACTATACATGGAACTGGAGAAATTACATTTTTGACATATGCTACGTTATTAATCTTCATGTTTTGGTTATTTTCAAAAACTCATATACTCACACTTTAGTCACGGACGTTTTTAACGTTAACAAACAAATACTATTTTAGTCTCTTTAATCTCTTTACATCTGACATAGAGAAATATCAGAGACATTAAAAACTGTCATTTTCGCTTCTTAAACTTGTTTATAAAGTCCTAATAGAGGCATTCATTGCTAAAGTTAATTATTGCCTTTGTATATTGTTGACTTATACTTTATATACTATACTTTATATACACTTTTTAATCATTCATAGTTTGACTATTTTTACTGATATCCATCTGATACACATAAAAAACTTGTTTTTTTTTCTAAAATATTTTAAATAAGTTTTTAACAATTTATGTGTTTGTTTATTTTTCCGTTTTTTCACTTTTGTCACCTTTTTTTCACTGGCTTGGGATAAAAAACCGAAATTCAACTTGAGTTTAACTAATTAATTTCTGTGATATTACAATCTGGTTCATTGACTGGCTTTAAATTGAAATTAGTTCATTACAAATTGTATTTATCAGTTGTAGATTTATTAATTACGAGCAACAATCAACAATAATGTCAAAAAGCTGTATATCAAAATATGTTCATTATTATTACTGATTATATATTTACTATTATTTTATCATCTTCTATTAGAATAAAATAAAGCACATATTAAAAGGACAAAATATAGGAACAATAAAGGGTATGTTAATAAAACAAACTCATAGTATAAATGCATACAAATCTTACAAAATTCATATTTAGTGTCCGGTGTACACACGGTGCAACACTGACATAGTTTGCAGGAAATAAGTGGCTCCACACAAAGTCCTGTGTGGTTATTTTCAGATATGATGTTGATTTTTAGGACTGTATGCTTTTATAATAGTTGTTTTTGTAGTTAATCTTTCTTTGATACCTTTTGCACTCTTCCTTTCAGATCTTGATACATGTGGGCTTTCTAACAGAGGAATCTGGCGATGTGTTCAGTCCAAAGGTGTTGAAAGGGGGGCCACTTGGAGAGATGGTTCAGTGGGCCGACATCCTCACCACCCTTCATGTGCTGGGTCATAACCTCAAGATCTCACTCTCAGTTAAAGAGCTGCAAGGGTGAGTCGACCAGAATACAGTCAAACAATGTTCATTCATACAGAAAGCATGCCTCCCCTCGGACGGGTTTTCAGTGCAAATCCAAAACGTTAACCCATTTCCACCTACACTGTAAACAAATGCAATACCACTACACTGTCAGCTACACACATGATGATGCGTTTTGGTAGTTTCTTGTGTTTGTTCTATGAGAGGACTCATTACTTTCAAGATCTCACGCACACCCTTAACTATTTAGAAGAAATCTTTATGTCTCTACCTTGGATAATTTGCATTACCGGAATGAAATGAGTTTGCCTTTGCAGTCTATTTTGGGCTCTTATTGTCTTCTTTTTCTTCATTACTTGGTCCAATTCATTAATGAATCTGTTCTTTCGTTTGTTGGTTCATTATTGGCCAGCAACACAATTTTCCGTCCTTTTCTTGGACCACATTGTCAAGGTACAAAGTAAGCCAGAACTGCCACTGGTATCCCCTCAAAAAATAGGCACATGAAGCCCACTGATATGATGCTACAGGGTGGCTTTCAGCACCATGGACAGCTCCCACATACACATTTATATCTGGTCGGCTTTACTGTAGTTTTACACAAAATCTCTCTGGAAGGTTTTAAAGCACTTCATTTATAGTTGTCATGGAAGCAGAATTTGATTAGAGCCGAAGAGAAAGCTATTACAAAATACCCTAGGGGTGACGCCTGCTTGAGTTTGTGCATGTAATGAGTCTGGCTTGGTCAAGTAATTGACACAGAAACAAACACACTGATGCCAACATGCTTATACACGCTCACCCTTACAGCTTGTGAACTGTAACATGAAGCACATTTTTTTTTATCTCCTTTGATAAATGCATATAGTATAAAGGAGGTTTTGTTTTGGAAAAAAGATAGCATGCAAACAGTCAAATATGAGCAAAGTGACACATTGATGTCACACCCCCGTATATTTAAAGCCCCACAGAAACTAATTTTGAGATAGACAAGAGATATATTAGATTTATTCCAGAGATAGATGTATTTAGGGAGGAACATATATCTTTGTCTGCATTTGAGGTCACATACAGTATAAATGAATTATTGCATTTCTTTTCAGTTGTTGTGAGGTTTGTATTTTTGTTTCTCATTTAGCGTATTTGGTGTACTATTCCATCTGGTTAAAAATATTAATCCACCAATTTAAATGGTCATCGACATGCCATTCAACTTTAAAATCTTATACTGTATAATACTCTGCTATATTCAGAGTCACTGGCGCAAGAGATTGCACACATATCCTATTATTATGATTATGACATTATGTTGATTGCTTACGTTTCACGTACCATTTCAATGTACAGACATGTATGTGGTTTACTTTGTGACGGCTCATTTCTCTTCAACTAACCTGATGACCAGATGTTTTTATACCAGTAGGACACGTAGGGCATCATCCAAACTGCATTTTCGCGCCCTTGAAGGGCCCTTTGAGAAAGAGGACGTCATTTGTAGGGCCGTTCCAAACGAATTAAACACTTGAATACCTCACGAAGGGACACCTCTTGAAGTCTTTTAGCGGCAATTTCAAAAAGTTAGTTTCGTTTGTGATTATGAGTTTGCACAACTCATCTTGAAGTAAATATAGTGTGGGATTTTGACGGTGTAAGTCTAAGTAGAATAATTCTGTCAAAAGAGTCAAAAGAATATCAGGCAATTCTAATTTATTTGAAACTATGTTCATTAATAGTGTTTAAGGAGGTCTTAGGGATTCTCACTTCCGTTTGAAAAGTGCCGACTTGATGCGGGGACACAGACTTGTATTGGCATGTGTGAGTTTTGGTTGACCAGGAATGTCATTTGTTCTTCTATTCAATATGGCGTCTATACCAGAAGGAGACGGGTAAATCGTGCCAGCAGAATACCAAAAAATTTTGCGAAATATCGACACACTTTAACCTTCGCGTGGTGCTCTGGTCCCCCATGGTGTTTGAACTGTTTAAAAAAAAGCGCATTGTTTTTTTTAACCTGAGACTTTTTGTTATTTATTTAAGATTTGTTGCTTGTAATTGTAATTTAACACAAGATGGTCTGTAAATTATCATAGCGGTGCTGTGTTCTCCATGTTTCAGGTGATTCTCTGGACACTGTAAACATTACAGTTTGAAAATATATGCAATTTTCACAAAATATGTATGTATTATTAGGAAAGTCTAAACACCTTTAACCTTGAGTTGATTTGACTCACTTTACCATACAGGGCTTTGTTGATGTAGGTGCATCGTAGAAAGAAAGAACAGATTAAACATTAATGCGTCACAATGCTTGTGGTGAATGTAAATTAGAGAGTCTAGACACTCATTCCAGACTCAACAACAACCAGTCTGACCTTCTCCTGCTCAGTTCTTGTCATTAAAGTGACAAAACATACAAATGTTATAATTGCAAGCTACAGGCATAGCCTGTCAAAAAACAAACATCAGATGGCACTACACAAAAAATGAGAAGCTATTAAAATACATATTATATGGGTTTTTTATTTATTCCTTGTTGATTTAAAGTCAAATCTTGAACTGAGTACAGTTGTATGTGCAATTGGAAAGTTGTGTGAACTGTCAAAGTGTAATTTGAACTGAAGCAAGCATCGTAATTTGGTGAGCGGGGTTCGAAGCATTCGCCAACATGGACACAGTTTTACTTTGTCATTTTCTGTTAAACTATTTTGTTCTGTTAAATATTTAACAGTTTTCCTCTGAGTAAAGCTTCTGCAGTCAAAAGCTATTGTTCTTGCTTTTCTTATAAAGTTCAAACTTTCTTCTTGAAGTTCAGCTTTCGTTCTGGTGTTTGTGTTTGACTAGTAGACGCTATTCTTTAATCTATTTTGTTCGTGCTAGCCCGCTAAAGTTATGGCCTTTGCTGATTCATATCTGTGACAGACTTCAGTGCGCTGCTTTGAAGTTAGATGAAATGTAATTTATGCAGGCTTTTCACGGGGAGAAAAAAGAATTCATTTTTTCGTGATCTGATCGGTCTATAAATTGGCCCGTGAAACTGTAATACTGAAGAGCCAAATGCTCCTTTGTGAGAAGCAAAAGAATAACACACTTTACAAATTCTTCCCAGAGTTTAGTAAAGTGATTCTTCTCAGCTGGATGTGTGTCACGGTTGTCGAGACGTACTGATGCTCAGATTCATTGAACTGAATTGGTGAGATTCACGTATCGGCTACGTTTACATGCAATCTAACAATAGTTGATAATCTGACTGCAGTCTCAACTGGAATGAAACGCTTTCCTGTAAACACTTCCAAGTGAGCTTCATCTTAAACAGAAGAACACTATAAGAAATGTAAACCTTTGAATCTGTATACTTTTCTAATCAGATTCAAATATGTCGTCAAATTGTATGTGTGTTTCTTTACATTTTAATCATGGTAACACACATGGGTATATTCAGCAGGACACATTATGTTTTTCATGACATATAAAGAACATGAAGCTTCTTTATTTAAGCCCCCAAATCAATGTTGTGATGCCATGTCTTATTTTCTTCGTTCGCCGAATAAAGAAAGCCATTCTTGCATATTTTCACATACAGTATGTCAGCAAAGCAAAAATACCAATTAGGGACTTTGGCGGCATGCTTGCGGTGACTTTCTTCACTTCTTAAGAACACAAAAGCTTTAGTCTGACTACACTGGAAGTGTTAAAGGGATAGTTCAGCTAAAAATTAAAATTCTGTCATCATTTATTCACACTCATGTTCCAAAAGCTGCATGTCCCAAATCTTTGTTCTTCTGAATGCAACATGGATGAATGCCAGTGACCAAACAGATCTCTTTCCCCATTTACTGCCATGGTAGGGAAAATATATACAATGGGAGTCAATAGGGGATCTACTTGGTTACAGACATTCTTCAAAATATCTTTGTTTGTGTTTAGCAGAACAAAGACATTTATACAGGTTTGGAACAACTCGAGGGTGAGTAAATAATGACAGATTTTCCATTTTTGGGAGAACTATCCCTTTCCATCTGCAGGAATACACAAAAATAGTGTCAAACCATTCAGTCTAGCGTAAAAAAAAAATATTTATTGGAATTTAAGTTCAGTTGTTCACATATGATTAGAATTCAAATATGAGTTGAAGGGATAGTTCTCCCAAAATGTAAATTATTTTTGTGTTGTTGCAAACCTGTATACATTTTATTGTTATGCAAATACATTTAGAAGATTATTTGAAACCAAACCGTTCTGGGTCACTATTGATTAACATAGTCTAACATAGTCTAACATTGACTAACATAGATTAACATAATGGAGTTGGTGGTCTAGTGGGTTAAACCACTGAACTGGTAAATCAAAAGGTTGCTGGTTCGATCCCAGCAGCCACCACCAGTGTGTCCTTGAGCAAGACACTTTACTCCATGTTGCTCCAGGGGGACTGTCAAATGACTAAATGTAAATGTAATAGTCTGAATAGAAACTACTATGGTAGTCAATGGTGCCCCAAACTGTTTTGTTTCCCACATTCTTAAAAATGTCTTCTTTTGGGTTCAACAGAACAAACAAATGTGAACAGGTTTGAGGTTGAGTAAATTATGACATTATTTTCATTTATGGGTGAATGTCCCGTTAAAGTAGTTGACCCGACCGGAGATCAGAAACATCAGAAGCTTGCTTTGATGTGATGTTTGCTTAGATCACTAGTTATTTGAACAGATCAATATAAATTGAGTCACACATACTGTATGATACTTAAAAATTATTTAACTGGTCCATCTAAAATAAAATGAAGTGGGTGACGTGCAGAATGGAGTTAGGCACATCAAGAATCGACACAGGGATGCTTTCACTTTATTTTGACTAAAACAGATTTACAGTTTAATGAGAGTGGTTTGCTTTGAAGTGATGCAAAACACCTCACGTCCAGTCTAAACACAGCATGAGCTTTCAATTCGACATGACTTTGATACAGAGAGTCAATGCCCAATACTAAATCGCATCTCATTGCATCTCAATTTCACTGCAGCTCTTTGGCAACGTTTGTTTCACTTGTACTGTTGGAAGAATTTTGAATGCCTATTTAAAATATCTGCTTCCACCTGCCAAAAAAATACAATTAGAGCGACATTAAACTCATCGTCAGTCAGAGCACATCTTGTGTTAACTGGATGTTGATGTGAATTATTAACTTTCACGATTGTTGTTTCTGTATAAATACAATTATTTGTTTGAATTATAACATATACTTTCGTTAATGTGTGCCCACTGTGGGTTTATCTTATCACCAAAAATTGTAATAGACTTTAATAAGCTGTCTACTATCATACAAAAATAATGCATTGATAAAAAATATAAAATAGAATACAGAATAAAAATAGAATAAATTATTAAGGTGCCATTTTATTATATATTTTGTTTTTTTACACAAATAAACATATTTATATACCATTATTATATATTTAATATTGTTTATTATATTCATAAATTAGGCTAATTTTGGAGCAATCATTTTCATAAACAATAACAACTGTATTTTTATTTATCTTCATACTTTGTTTGTTGATTTAATAAGCCATGAAGAAGACTTCATTTATATGAACTTCTGTTTGCTAAACTCATTGTAATACATTTTCTGTAAAAGATACATGTAATGGTGGCTTAGAAATTTGCCTTAGAAAGGCAGGACAACTGGGCTTGTCATATATCCTACAGTGCCCTCCACTAATATTGGCACCCTTGGTAAATATGAACAAAGAAGGCTGTAAAAATAAATCTGCAATGTTTCTCCTTTTGATCTTAATATTTTCAAATTAAATAATACAATATTCCAACATTTCATCAAAGTACAATTTGAAGTAGGGGGAATATAACATTATAATTTTTGTTTTCTGTTATACACCCTGGTCACAATACTTGGCACTCTTGTATTCAAAACTTTCCTACAACCTCCATTAGCAAAAGAAACAGCTCTGAGTCTTTTCTTATATGTCTGATGAGGTTTAAATATATATGAGTCCATTCCTTCATACAGAATCCCTTAATATCCATTAAGTGTTCGTTCTTTCTAATCTTGAGTTCATCCCATTCATTTTCTGTATGTATGTTGGGACCATCTCCATATCTGCGCACAGTAAATGGAGTTTTCCAGGAAAGTCCAATATGTCCAATATGTATGGAGACTCATACACGCACTCATTTTCTCTGGGTCTCACTAATGCAACGCGCTCTGATTGGCTTTTCCTCTCTCTCTTCACTTCATTTCTTTTCTCTGTAGGGAACGGGCAGCTGCTGGAGAGGTCTATGATACTCTCTCCACCACAAAAGCAGCTGCTCTCTGTTCTCATCTTTACTCCTGCTGGCTATATGCTGTCAGGCTTAAAACACAGCAAAACATTCACTGGGAGCGCGCGCAATACCAATGTTCCCTGTCTAAAGCAGAGCGCACGCTACAAGACAGAGGCTTGTCCCCTTTCATCTCTTAAGCCCCAGATCGTGGCCAATTCTCAGTGTGTGTCCAGACTGAGCAGTCACAGGCACTTTGATAAATTCAACCTGATCTCTAGATCTCAAGTAACTATTATATGAGGTTAAATTTCCTTCATTTGAATGATGGGAAACATACTATTACTAGAAGACAAGAAAGATTGTTATCTATCTCATACTGTTAAACCAAACCATCACTGTGGCTAGAGCAGATTGCACTAAATTGAATGAGATTAAAATGACTATTGAAATACCTTAATGCTTTGGGTCTGTTCTGACTACTCATGGATCACATGACTTGAATTGCTCTTGTCCTCGTGTACATGGCAGGAGGAAAGCTACTGTTCACAATCCATGCCCTGAAGGATTATGTGTCTCAATCTCTAATCGGATGCAGTTTCATTGTTGAGCCTGATTTTGTAAATCGTTGTAATTGGGTGTTTGTGATGCAGAGCATGATGGGTATTTGTTGTTCTGTTCTCACCCTTTAGCATATATTACAGTGCGTTCAGTTGTTTGCTTTTGTTTTTAGAGAAGTATCCTGGGTATCCTGCAGAACAAAATGCACCTATGACTTTGCCTTCTCATCGTCATCATTATCATTGTGCGATTGTACCTCAGACGCAAATCAACAGCTATTGCTTTTGCAAACATTGGAACTAAATTGCTAATCTGAACAGAGTAACAGAAGTGCATTATTTTCAGTTCTCAGTCTTTTCTTCAGTAGAGTCTCATGTTTATTGCATTGTGTGCTCACCTCACGGAGTTTAGTGTTAAAGGAGGTTAAAATGTTAACTTTGGGCCAAAAGAACTATGCCACATTCAATACCACATTCAGTTTATTCTTCCTGCACACGCAATTTGATCCAGGGTAGACTTTTTATGCATTAAACATGAATTGATAAGCTACACAATGAAAGATCAGCCAAAAACAAAAGTTAGTTTGTTTATTTAGTCAAACATGATTCAAATTATATATATATATAGATAAAATAGCAAGAGTAAAGAAGCTTTCCCAAAATGATTTTGCTTTGTTTTGGCAGTAAATGTATTCTTTTGTTATCTTAATAGGTTGCTGCAATAATGTGTCATCCATTCTGACTTCTTTACAATGTTAACAGGCTGTCCACAGGAGAGCAGGAGAATGAGCATGAGCAGACGTCACTTTCACTTGTAAACAGGAGAGAGAGAGAGAGAGAGAGAGAGAGAGCATATGTTTGTGAAGTTCAGGGTTTAGTTTGTTTGTTTGCTACATTTGTGTGATGAATGTTATATAAACATTGGAAATAACGCTAGATTTTGAGATCTTTTGAAACTGATATATGGAGGCGTCCCAGAGCTAAAAGATGCCGGACATGAACCGCATGTGGTGTGTAAAACTGATGTCTGTGTTTTGCTGACAATGTGCTTTACTTCCGCCTAAAACATGAATCTAGTATAGGGAGACATTTCACTCAGTCATTAAACACTGACATTTATTCTAAATGGCGGAATATAACTTCTAATCTAATTTCACCATAATTGATAACAAACAGGGGTGTAAAAATCTTTATATTTAATAAATGTTGTCCACAATTATTGCCATTCAAAGTTTGGTAATTGTCAAATCTTTATGATATTTTATTATGTATTGCTACCGTACAGCAAATAAAATAGATTGCTTGTCAAATTAGAGACATTATTACGTAATAGGAAAAAACTAAATTTCAGTTGTGTGGTCCATCACGACAGCAGGAAATTCAGCAATAAATAGTTTGACAGGAGCTGGGAAATTGGTTTGTACACTGAAAAAAAAATTCATTCATCCAAATAAAAAAATTTAGGGTAATGGTTCACATCTATATTTTATAACTTGATTCAATGAAAAATAATAACTTACCCTAATCCATATTTTCTCTGTCTATGAAAACTATTTTATAAAACCTGGCACAAAGTATATTTTTCTTGTTGTATTAAGTCAATTTATTTAAATTCTATTTTTGATCTAAACAAAAATATATAGATTTAATCAAAACAAAACTTCTCATATAAGAAATATGTATTAGAAATTATTTGTTTTCTCCAATCAAATATATATAGATTTAATTAAACAATTATTTCTCATTTTTAAAAATACAAGTTAATAGAAATTATTTTAAACAAACAAAAAGATATGGCTTTAATAACACATGTTTCCCACTAAGGAACATTACTTAATATTTAATCTTATCCAAAATATAATTAAAAAAAGACATTTTCATTGCATCAATTTTTATTAACTTATACACATCCACAATTTTAGGGCTTAAGTGTCATATTTTTAACTTCTGAGCTGGCAAACATTGACCTGAAAACAACAGCCATAAAGTAACACCACCGTTTTTTGAAATAGAGGTTATTCACCCTCTCAGTGCATGCATTGTCTTAGTTTGGCAGCGCCACCACTAGCTTATCTTAGCATAATGAATTTAATCTTTCGGTGCCGGATAGCATGTCGTGAGTAAAAGTGATAAAAAAAAAAAAAACGAATTACTACTCAAACATGACATCACTTACGTGTGTGGGAACCCTCAACACTCAAAAAAAGAAAGTTTAAGCTCTATTGTAGAGCTGATCATGCCTTTCGGGTCCAGCTCCATGATCACTTTCTGGACATATTCAAATGTCAGTTTCAATGTCTTGGGATATTCCAAATTGAACCCATAAAGAAGGCCCAAAAAGAATTTGCGACAGACGGCAAGTCGCTCAGAACCTCTTGACCCTCAAGAATGATGCCAATGTTTGTGGGTACAGCTTGTGCATCTCTGATGATGAAAATTGCCATCGTTTCATGCTGAAGAATTTGTCCAGCCTCTTCTTTCTCCGACACCTGGAAAATAATTTAGGAAGGAGAAGAAAGAAGAAGAAAAATGAATAAGGAATCGATACAGCTTGGGTTTCCCCCTATTAACATTCTGAAGGCCCGCAGGCTTATACCGTATATATTCTTATATTCAGCCCAGTCAATACCGTATTGGCCTGAATATAAGACCACATGCAAATAATAAACTTTTTTTAACTGCAGTGTCCTGTTCCTTAGCGTTAACATTTGATGTGAATATACGTCACGTTGTATGTTGAGACGGAGGCACCAGAACTGCAACTGAAAGAATGCACAATACTACGATATTTCTTCAAAAGCAGATCGTGGAGACATTTTAATCGTCCACAATCAAAAATCTTGATATCGCACACCCCTACTGTAAACTATATAGGTAGCCCTTGCTTGCACATTACTGTAATATGAAAGCAAAAGTAATCTTGCCTTACCAAGAAATCTTTGATGAGGTCCTCCACTGCTTCTCCCATGTAACGGATGAGGCATTTAAGTGCAATCTCCCTCTTTGTAGCAGTGTCAGTATCCTGCATCAAGATAGTAAAAATTAATATAACTGGTTCAGCCGATCCATGAATTTACTGTGAGTGTGTCAAGGTTTGTTAAGTGTGAGATTGAGAGCTAGTTTATGTAGGAATATATGAATGGGAATGGTCATACATGCGCATGAGGGCATAAGGGTAGGGCCAGACATTATGGTCAACAATTTTTATCAAAATATACATTATCAGTTTATATAATAATCATTACACTATGATTGAATAGTGTCAGCCCTATTAATGCCACAAAAAAACAGCCAAGAATTACCACGTACATCACAATAGATGTCGGCACTTAAACATGTAGAAAAACATGAAAGTGCCAAGTATATGAAACCTCCAGCTAAAACTGTGCCAAGACCATGTCCAATGCTATAAATAATGTATATTGAAAATGTATTGAAGACTTAAGAGGACATGAGGGTGAACAGGAAAATAAAAAAATATCTATACCTTTTCTACAATTGGCAGCAGCCTTGTCTTCTCCCGAATGGCTCCACCCTTCTTTCTGACCACCTGCATTAGTTCACTGCACTTCTCATCGAGTTTCTGCATGAATCTTGCTTCAAGGGGTATTGTGGTTACCCTCAGGAACTCTGCATTCACCTGGGGTTATATATATATATGTGTGTATGTATCGAACATATCTCATTTCAAATATTTACTCTTTTCAAAAAAAGATGAATGATATGTTTCAAGCAAAGCATGATTTGACATATATTTGAAAAATAAAAATTCATATTATGAATAATGCTAGTGTACCTCTTGAACTTCGAAGAGTGCCGGCCATCTCTCAATGATACTGAGCAAAGATGTTTTCTTGTCGACAATTTCTTGCCTCCGGAATGCAAATGTCTGAGCCATCTTCTCTCTTATAGTTTTGACATTGTTCCTTTTCTTTACCTCAGACAAGAGGGCAATTCTCTCTTGCTCCATGGACTCTGGGGTCTCTTTGAGAGGTAGAGAAGGGTAACGGTTAGACTCAGCTCGCCTAGGTTTCTTTATGTTCTTTGCAGGATGGGCATCCATCGGGGACTTTCTTTTCATAGTGTTGATGGTCAGCATTGGCCGTACGTTTTCAACTCAGCCATACAAGACGTCTACATTAACAGACAACCTTAAAACATTAAGCATTTATATTCATTATCAACTGAATTCGGACGTATTTTACTAACCTTCAAAAACATGAATGACTGGAGCGTCGTTCATTTAATAGAGTGAACAAACAAACCTAACTTAGCTCTTACACAGCATCCGGTTGGTGTCAATGTTGGTTTTCAAAGTGGCTTTACTGCCCCCCAGTGACCTCTGGCTAGTACTTTTTTTTTTGAAAACCAACCGACATCGCCGATTGGCGCCAATTAATGTATACTTCTTAGCCATAAATAAATGACCAGTCACTGCGTTAGCTAACATTACCATTAAGCCAGTCCCTTTACATGTAACGTTAGCTCCTTCACTAAAAGTTAGTTGTTGATCAGGTTGTATGGTTTTAACGTTATTCTTATGACGCTGACTCGATATGGCCTACGTCCAATGCTTAAACGTTACCTTTAGTTACCCTTGTAAAATCAAAAGAAGCCACGGCTAATTTTTTTTAACTTATATGTTCCCTTTTACAATCGGTCAGGAATTGATTAACGTCGACATAACGTTAACGTTACCTAGTCTAAACTTAACTAGCTAACACCAAGTTAACATTTCAAAACCTAACGTAACGTTATATCACAGAAAGTCAGTAACGTTAACGTTAGAGCACCATGTTGTCTGGCATAAAATACAATTAATAGGCTACTACAGCAGCACACTTAAATGGTTGTTTGTTTTACTTACCACAGTTTTTCCGCGATGCAACTTGATCTCTCTGCAACAGGAAAGTAAAGTGTCGTGATCCACGGAGGGTAGACGATAAAGAGCGGTCTGGTGGTGACTGGTCGAGATTGTGTTTAATGCCCATGCGCGCTGGCCTGTGTGTAACCTTGAAATTGTACATTCGTCGAAACAAAATTTTCTTAATTGAGCTCTTAATGAAAAATATTGATATTTAACAATGTTTTAAACGAATAAATTATTACTTGAAAAATAAAACAAATAATGGTAAACTGAACTGAATGAAAATTTATTAATTGGATGAATTGCTGTTTGAAAACCTTTTTTCAGTGTACGAATAGATGAAACATCCATGTGTTAATAGCATGGAGTCTCCGGCATCTGCGGAGAACAGGTTCAATAAGAGTCAGAGCGAAGTCACTTGAACACAGTTTGTCACAGAAGCTGAAATGCCATGTGTTACAAGACAGCAGAAGTGACAAGAGAGACCAAGACAGCTGTCACGTCGCATCGGGGATCTTCCATAACCAGAAGTAATGACTAAGCATCACTACATATGAGAGGAAGTAAATGAAGATTTATGCAGTGTTAATGTTATTTATTACAGTCGGATCATTCGGGACAGTGTAGCAGTGTGTTTTCTCCTTTAAGCACCTATTATCATCATATGCCCTGGAGAAAACAAGCCAGGGGAAGGTGTAAATGGTGATCCTCCTGCTATGACAGGACAGCAGTTTAGTTCTGTATTTTAAATCTCAGCTGTCTTTACGATGTTAACGATGAATGCCATTTTAAGCAGCAGTGCACCCCAAAATGAACTTTTTATCCAACGATTCAGATTCATGTGATTCCAAGACTTTTAGAGCCAAATGACACACATCTACATTCTTTATTACTGTTTTACAATCAGTTATATTAGCGATGCAAATGATGAAAATTCTTGGTTGAAGCCGAAGCCAAATGAACATACACTTGCCCGAAGACTGAATACAGAACGCTGAACGTGTTTTTTTGCATGTCTTCTATTTATTTAGCTAACATTTTCAAACTAAATGATCAAAATATGTTTTTTATATTTTGTCTCACTTTTCATTATAGTATAATTGAACTTAATGGCGTAATATGGCGCAAACACGTGTTTTTCTGTGTCTTTTGTGTGTTATAAGTTGCCCATGCATGTATTTGACACGTAAAATTGCACAAATGAAAGTGTGGGAACAAAAGATGTATTGTTTCTAAAAGCGAATGCTCACCCACACCCAAAACACCTCGTTTAACCACACCACCATAAATCTACATCAGTTGGTGGTATGATTTGACAAACACCGCCCAATGTAAACGCATAATGTGGGTGTACCTGTCAGTACAATTGCTCTGGAACCTGATGTTTCAAATATGGTAAGAGGCGTTAGATTTCCGTCTCACGCTTGCAGTATTCCACCAATCATACGCACTGTTAACTGGCCAATCATAAAACCTCGCTTTTCAGAGCCATGAGCTTTGTTAAAAAATCTGTACGTATCAGAGAGGCGGAGCAAAGAGGAGATACAAACATGCGCGGTATGTGAAAAATACAGCGTTTTTGAACATTAGATCGTGTATACACATTTCTTTACATCTAAAACAAACGATAGTATTAGTTTTAGCCCTTCATTTGACCCCTTTAAAATATAAAATTGAGGTCTTCAATGGATTAACATACTCCAGAAAGAATGTAATGTACTCTGTTCGCCTAAAAAACAGCAGTTCATTAATGACTGTCATTTACATAAGCCAACATCCATGCAAACAATGCATGCTGAGGCTGACTCTCTAAACTCCGCCCACAAAAGCTGACCGACTGTTCTCTCAGAGGGTGTACTGGGAGGCACAAACATAGCTTGACCTTTCAAGTTTGTTTAGTACGGCAAACTGTGTGCACGCTACCACAGTGCGATGTCCGAGGATGTTGAGAGTGGAGGGGCTTCAGACTGCCCTTTCCCGTCTGTCAAGTACAGTCTACCGGTAGCAACGCTTTCATCTGGAAATTTACTCCTGCGCCGCATGTCCCGTGTCGTGTCTTTCTCTGACACTTTAAAATCTTTTTACACTGTGTTTGCTGCATTGTAAAGCGTGCGCGTCTCTCTCTCTCTGAGCAGCTTGCTGCATCAGACGTCGGTAAAATGTATTCGGCCATATTTCACTTTTTGGGCCAGACACCGGACATGGTTTTCCGCTATTTACAACCGAATAATTTCGGTTGCCGAACATTTGGTGCATCTCTAATTTAAATGTAGGGTCATCGTACTGTAAAGGGAACATAGACACTGATATCAAATCAAAGAGTTGGTCAAATCCATTTGGTTTTCCTTTCCATCGTAACCTCTTTGAGTTTCAACACTCAGCGCTCTCATTATTTTCTGTACCCCACTAAAGATAGCAGTCAATGATGCATACATGCTCCACTGTGATTTCCTTTGAATGCAGTCTCATACCCTTCAAACATTTCTCTCTCCTGCATTAGCTATATCTCTAGTGCCACAAGGACACTAGCTGCCTTTTGTGTTTCCTTTCCTCCCATTTCTATAGTGTTGTGTAGATGTTTTGATCTGAGCCATGTTACAGGGCCACCAGCGATCTGTGCCAGAATAAGATAACAGTTATATCGTGCATAGACACACGAGATCTTTCATGGCCATGAAACATATTTTATAATAACATTGTTAACCGATAACAGATCAAATATTGCACAGTATTTGGAAACAAGTCTGTGCCCTGTGGTGCATAGATTACTTTTTCACTAAAACTGTGTCTTCAGTAAAATACAGTATGAAGGAACTGAGCCATTTATGTCTTCTGCTCATGAAGAATGAGGGGCTTAAGATGTCGGGGGTTATTAAAACAGTAACACCTTTATAGAAACAATAACTTTCATGGATACAGATCTAATTTACTTTTACAATGTGACGTCAGAAATAGTAAAAAATAAATGTTCGGACCAGGGAGAATTTTTGTTAGTTCCACAAATTACAATACGTTTTCATACAGTAGTAAAATGAAGACTCATGTAACCATACAAAACAGAACTGAATACATTTAATCAAGGCTATTGACTTTTTAAAAGAATTCAACTTCATGGGTGAATTTGGCATATAAACACATAAGGTTGATCGCTAGCAATTTAAGTTTGAATTTAACCTGCCATTGAATTACCTTAAATTGTCAGCAATATAAAAATCTACATTAAATCAAGTACCTGGTATCTCAGGGATCAAAAACTGAATAATGCTGCCAAATTGCAATTGCATTATTTTCTGATAGATAAGAGGCAAGTTTTCTATAAAAAAGCAATTTAAAATAAATCCTCTGCTTCATTCAGGAAGACCATCAACTTTATCCAGTAATGACATTGGTAGTATTGTACAGGGTGCAATGACAAGGGCTACCTATTCTCTTTTAGCCTTTTCGCAAGAGAATCATTTCTTTGCTGATTATAGAAATGTACTATGTGGCCGCCTCTTCCAAGGCCAGAGGAGTTGCCAGCATGCTGATGTCCCAGAGCTTAGACCCAGAGCATTTAGTATGGTCTGTCATAAGGGCGGTGTTCTCTTGTCAGTCCTCACATAAGAAGGTCAGCTCTTATTAGAGATCACCCCTTTGAAAATTAAAGAAAGAAAAAAATTCAAGCCATAGCAAAACACAAACATTACTAAAACTATAGTTATTTGCATTCAAGAATGAACATTTAGCGTCGATTGTTCTTTGTTATTGTATTCGCTTGTCAGTATTACTCTCACATCTATAAGTTTCAATGTAAGACTGAATGCTCCATTGCTCCCTGCTGTTTCAATTTGAGCTCCTGTGACCCCTTGTGCAGTTCTAGGAGCTGACAAGAATTACGTTTTTCGTCTATATTTATAGACCCAGGGTCACAGTGAAGTGGAACATGCACTTTACATCCTTTCTCATGCTATTTTTCATTTCAGGAGAGAGATTAGTAGGCCTTTATAGGATTGGCAAAGTGTATAAGGTCTTTGTACTCAGCAGTGTATTACAAGAGCACCTACCACATCCTGTAAATGTGCTTCCGCATTCAGTTTTGCCAATATTTCTCTTGCTCTCCTCTCACATGCTTCTGGAAAAAAAAAGGGCCAAACACCAAACCCTGCGGAACTCACTTCAAGCAGATGTTTGAATCAGCAGATCAACCAGGCAGGAAAGTGGATCCACTTGCAGTTTTGAAAAGTTAATTAACTAATAACAAAATAAAGATCACAACAAAGTTTTTTGTGTATTGGTGTCTTTGGTGTATTCCTTTGGAGGGAGGCTATCAAAAGTATTCGGAATGGTGACATCATGGACCCGGGAAGTAGAGGGCTGTAGTCCTTTAAAGGCAAGTTCTGTTGAAGACAATATCACGCTTGGCACTGAACTTTGAGCTTTATCATTTTGCAGGTATTTTTCATGCTTTAACAGCAACATTACAAACTAACTAAAGGTTGAAAAAGGGGATCGGGGGGAATATGATCTTTAATACCAGGAAAGACAGTATTTAGGCATAAATGTTTCCTATGATAATAGCTTTATACAACCAAAAATGTGAGATCACGTTAACAATCTAGAGATACATTGAAATCTGTTAATAAACAGAGAGGTTTTGCTTTCATTCAAATGTATATTATTTGAATGTTGCACCTTTAGACAAAATTAGAAAAATAGATCATCAATGACCTTTGGTGTGAATGTTTATGTGTATGTAGTGCTCATTTTACAACTCTTCTCTTATGCTACATAACTGCAAATGTGAACCCCTGATTGCTCTTCATTTTCTTGATGGAATTAGCATACATCCCTACAAGCCTCTAACAGTGTTGAGTTAATGAAACGGCAGTCTGCTAAATACAGCCTTGTGCACTTCCATTGTAACACATTCCTTCTCGCTGTACCACACACCGGCACTTCTCTTGATTTCCCTCCATCATAATTGTCCATCTATTCATAAGCGCTCCGCCTTCTAAACTGCATAATCAGTTGCATTTGTTAAGAAAACACAAGTGTCAGATGTATTAAAGACCTGTCCTGCTGTGAATGGGCCTACATTTCCTTGCATTATTGGAGAATAGGCTTTATTTAATTTTTTGATCAAACAAACAGTTCCTTAGAGAATATGAACTAAATCACGGGTAAGGTTGACTCTGTCACTCTGGAATATTTTTGCTCTTTTAAAAGTAAGGGACTAGAAGGTGCTGTAGATTCTACACTGTATTTACAGAGCTTTTATTTTTTTAACGTTTATTTATAATCGGGCTCTGTTGGCAGCAGAAGAAGCATTTTGAAGCTGTGAAGCTTAAAACAAATGAGAGGAATTTAAATTTTTAATGGCTCCACTGCTATGACTGCTGAACCTGAACAAGTAGGCCTACAGCAATGAGAAACTGAGGTGTGAGAAAGCTGATGTGCGGATGACTGTGTAACTGTGTGTGTTCATTATTGACGTCGGGCATTACTGCTGTCTCATGGCGTTTGATAGACTGTGAGGTAAAAACAACTTTGAAACGTTAATAAAGCAACAGACTCAGCCTTAGGCAACGCCACAGACCACAGTCTGTTTACTATCTGATATTGCACCAAAAACTATGAATATATTATAAAAAATAGATATTTATCATAGACAAAATACAATATGTATTAAAATATAGTATAAATATTTATACTAGAACTATTATGTATGTAGAATATATTAACTACAGCAGATATAAACAAATTGTGAAATCTGTCTATCACTACCTTTTACTTTTGAAAAGAAAAGAACATTTCTAAAATTGTTGTAACCATACTTGAATCAGTACTAAAATGATGTTAATTGGCATGTGCAACATGAAAAAAGCGGTGCACTCTTCACAAGAGGGTGCACTTATGTGCCCCTGCATACTTTTATCAGTATAAAACATAAACACAAAGTAATATCCAAAAAGGATGTGAATTAAAATGGTTTTATTGTCATGAAACATCTTAAACGTCACATAATGTATCATGACATATATATTGTCAGTCACACGTATATAAATGCCATATAAATGTCATTGCATTAACAACTGTCATGACTTTGCCTCTTCATATCTTGTCTTTCTTGATCTTGTGGCAGAGTCATGACAAAGCCTTAGGTTTTATGTGGAGCAAGACATTTTGAACATTTTGGCTTTCCATATGCTCTCTGGTCTCGTCTATGCCCCCGCCCCGCCGCTCTCGTTCCCCCTTTTGCCTTCCATTAATGTTTCATCCCCTACACCTGTTCCCTTGTTAATTATCCTTTGTTGGTCTTCCTATATAATATCCTTGTGTCTTTTGTTCTGTTCTCGTTCGTTGTGCTTGTATACGAGTTCGCTTGTTTGCCTTGACCTTTATTACCTTCCTCTGTGTGCTAGTTTATACCTGGGGATCCCTCACCTATGTCTGGAATTGTATTATTTACTACACCGTGTCTAATGATGTTTGTAAGTATTTTTTAAATATCTGTCTCCTTTGTTTGCGCCTCATCGTGGGAAGTCTATTGTTTCATGTTTATATTTAGTTGTGCTCCTTGTTTGCTCCCCATCATGGGTTTTTTTGGTTTATTAAAGTCTTAGTATGTTACCCCTTCACTGCTGCCTGCATCTGGGTGACAAGCAACATATCAAAGTGGCATCTACAAGCAAATATTGCATGAGTTACAAATGGACATGTTCCACTTTAGTCTAAAAAGCACGTCTTGTTTTGTGTTTTCCACTATACCATTAAGGGTCTCTGTAAAGTTCAAGTTAGCATAGGCTGTTTACAGTTGCCAAGCAACATAGAAACTTGCAGCATTTATGCAGAATTCAATGGATGTGCGCCTTTGTGTATTTCACTCACACCTTTTAACAAGGCTCATTCAGTCAGATATAAGAGACAGCAGAACTATCAGTTTATAATCTGAGCTTTTATAATGCGAGCTTGGCTTTGGAAAAGTAGGCTGGCCTTAGAGATTTTACTTTTCAGCTAGTGTTTGGAAAGGAGACATGACATTCACTCTTCCCTTCCGTGGAAGCTGAAATAAAATGCTGCATCAAATTGATAAATCCATCACAGGGAAATAGAACAACTGCATGTATCCGCATTTTAACCGTGTGAGAGCATTTGCTTCACTAAGAATTGTTTTATTGTGTGTGTGTGTGCCCACAGGAGAATTGTATTACTCAGAGGTTGCTCTTTCATGGCTCAGGACACCTAAAATGCCTTAAGAAAATAAAGATAGACAAAAAATACAACACGATCCTGGAAAAATTCATGTCATTGCAAGAGCTATAAAAAAGAAGGTAGATGGCAATACTAGTGTTGGGTCTTTGAATCATGAAAGGTGATGTGTATGATTAATCTATACTAAAACTCCGTGGAGATTGTAAAAGCTGGTTGTGAATGTCATTTCAATTGGACAGTTTTCGATTCAAACATCTCCATTTGTTTTCGGTCTGATCTTCAGAGAAAACACTGACTGAGACACTACTGGGAGCTGTTTTTCCCAACAATGATGTCATCTTTCCACAGCAGTAGTAGATGGGGAAGAGATGTGATGTGTTTATGGTGAATTTCTGTGTACCGTTCACTGTGACAGCTTGTATGTCTGTCATCTGTCACTTTCGCTGAGCTCCAGTGACCCAGAGAAATGCAGCTCAATGTTGTTTTTAAAAAGAGAGACAAACATACAGACACATACAAACAGCTCCAAAGACAGCACCGAGTGTGACTACATTTAATGGGAAACGCATTGGTTTTTACCCTTAGAAAGACACTAGCCAGAACATTTTTAGTAAATGATATCTTGTTACAGGTCTCTTGTGGAATTATGGGGAGACATATTGGACAATATTGCAACTCCCTCCACGAGTCCCAGTTTTAGGCGGGTCAAGGGTATGTTTGTGGTGTTTGTTAGAGCAACCACTACACTGTGAAAACGATTTTGTGTTTCATCTTAAAAAATTAAGTAACCCGGATGCCTTAATTTTGACTTAATTCAACTTAGAAATACTTAAATTTTGAATCAACATTTTAAGGCATCCCAGAAACTTAATTTATACCAACAAATCAATTTGCAAAGTGAATCATTATTAATACTTAAATTTAAGGATTTATAACATCTTCTAACTCATTTTGTAATGTTTGTGTGGCTTATTGCGATTGGCTTTGCCGTCACATCTTTAAATATGCGTTTCTAAAGTCTATAATTCTCTTTGTTGGTCAATGTTGTTATTCATTGCTTTGTGTTCTCAATTTCATTTACTTTCTGTTTGACAGCTACTAAAGATATGTAATTATTGAGATTAGTGAGATCTGACATGATTCAGCTTTAGCTGGTCAATTACAGCCAACTGATATTACCATTTTACTTTGAATGATTCATACGTCTTATTCAGGATAATCTGTATTAGTAGACTTCTTGCCTAGAGGTAGATACAAAGCTCTCACACTCGTCTGAGAATGATCAAGTGGACTCAGACATCATGACATAATATAAAAATCCTGCTTTTTTGAACTCATGTTGGTCTAAATCCATATGATGATGTTACATTCGTCAAACAATAAAGGACATGAAACAGTAATACGGGTCATCTTTTAAATGCGATTGAATTAACAATCAATGAACAATGAATTACTGAATTACTGAAGCATTCAAGCTTCAAAACTGCAGTATAAATATTGTATTAAAGTGCCCATTATAACTGGTGTGTTACATTTCAATTGCTCGGTCGTGACGTCATGTCTTTATGTAAGGATTGGTACTCACAAAGAACACCTATGTGTGATCTTTCTTCTAACCATTACATGTAAGTGCTATCTTTGCACTACAGTGTAAAATATGAGTTTTATTTTTACACTAGTTGGTTTCTGTAAACAAACAAAAAATCCAAATTGCAAAATGTTCTCCCTCCTGGGATTGTCACGGTACCATAAACATGTCTTATGATACTATACCAGCTGAAGAATCTCGATACCAAGTAGTTTCTCGATGCTGTGCCATGTTCATAATTAAGATCTATATAAAAAACACAGATTTAGATGAAACATTCTGCATTGACTATAGTAAACTGTGTTATACTTTGCAAGAGAATATTTTGTTGTCAATACTGTAGTATACTTAAATATTTACTATCGTAAGACTCAAAAACGTGAGTGTCTATGATTTTTTAGTAGTTTTTTTACTTTAGTAAATACTTAAATACACTAGATCATTTTTCATGCTGTATCTAATTCAAATGTAGGACAAATTTCATTGATACAGCAGTCTTTATGGAGGGAAATATTAGGCTAACTTTAAATGCAGAACTTAAACGGTCAGTGGATGGAGTAAATTTTCCACTGTGTTAGTGATTCATTTAACCAACTCGTTCAAAACACATTCATTTAGGAGATAAACACTGCAAAAAGGCAGATGTAAGTGTTCAAATGAATATCAATGCGAATATCCAACATTAACTACGGTACTACGATGCTACCGTTTCAAAAATAGAGGGACATTACAAGTGTTTTGAAGCTTTAGCATCGCGATGCTACCGTAGCACTGGTACACCGTGCAACCCTAATGTACTCCCTACAAAGATAAATGAGTAACAAAGGAGTCAAATTATTGTTTTATATATACAAATCAAAATAAGCCCTATGTTTCTAACAAAGATTAGTGATTTAGTTCTTGCTGGCTTAATTCATGCTGTAATCTCGTTGTCACTGTTTTCGTATGTACATTTTTTTTATTGTGTTTTGAGTTTTTTATGTACGAGATGTAAATGCATGACATATCGGCACAACTGATATAAAACAATCAACACGTTTAAACTGTCTGAGACAAAATACACGTACAATTGTAGTTAAAGACAAACACATTTGTTTATATATAAACAATCAATCTATATTTTTTATTTATGTTCAGCCAACAGAAATATTTTGTTTTGTTGTTCATTAGATAAACATGACTATGTTGTGACAACTAATGACTTAAACGGTTCGCTAGACTTCTTTTTTTAACTGAAAACATGTTTGTGATATGTTGCTTTATTATTTAAAGTTGACTCAACAATTTATTACAGATCTCCTGAACTTAATTGTCTACTATATATCAATATTATAGGATATATAGTACATTGCATTAGGTATTCAGGACAAACACAGTAACATGTAGTGGGGCTCCATCCCATTCTGTGAGTTGGTGGTCATTTTTCAGGGTCCAGTCAATATCTGAGTCACGAGTGAATGCCAAGCCTAAGGTGTGAATGCCTCTTAATCTCTATGGTCTATATTGATTTGAGCAAGGGTTTGTGAGACTGCAGGATTTGCTTTGGATCATGTAGCACAAAGACTTGGGGTCAGTGTCGACCTGCGTGTTGCTTGTGTAACAAAGACAAGAGATGAAGAAGAAGCAGCTCATTTGAGAAGCATTAGCAGTGATAGCGGCAAATAAACAGTCACTTTAGTTGCAGATTTGAGATGTTTAATACAGAAGCACAAAAATTTTACTTAGATATTCATTCGGAATTGCGTTTGAGTAAACATGACTCTATCGCTGAGTATTTTGACCTGAGTGAGGGGTTCATGCAGACCAATCTCAGTGCTTGCGGTCCGGGTAGGATGCGCATTGAGTTTGCGCGTTGTTACATTTTTGGAGATGTGCGCGTCAGGTTACGCGGCTCTGCAAAGGTTACGGTGTTGGTCCTACGCTCGAGTGTAAACTTAACTTTACTGGACCGTTGGAAGAACATACAACAAGTTATATCAGATGCAGATGAACCACTTCTCCTTATTCATATAAACACAGGGTTTTCATGGGGCACCTCAATATCAAACCAGCATAAACTAGATCAAGTCACTGTACTTAGTAGGCAGTCTGCAGCTGAAGTTATTTAAGTTATTATCTAATTATTAAATGCAATTTTGGTAAACTGGATTGTCTGGTTCTTTCTGAAGGCACATTACAAACAGATGTTTTCAACTCAATACCTCAGCTAAACAAAGAAAGGTGTGCTGCCTGTATCATTCTGTAATATGTTTGTCACGAAACATATTAGCAGAACCCAGATGCAGGCAGACGAAGTTAACAAAATACTTTTATTTAAGTAAACAAAACAAAAAACCCACGATGGGGCAAAACAGAGACGTACTCTCAAAAATAAACACTTCCCACGAGGAGGAACAAAACTGAAGAATATACAAAATCCAAACACTCCTATTCTACAAAACAGAACTTCAGTGTAACATACCAAATACACGAACCGACATGAATGGCGACAACAATCCAACAAGGAACATTGAAACAAAAGGGAATTAAATAGGGAACAAACAACGAGGGATAATTACAAACGGGAGGTGAGCGGCAGGTGACAGAGATTAAACACTGAGGAACGATTACGGGAGACAGAAGGCGGGGCTGAGAGGCATGACAGGACGACACGTGGTGCAGGTAACAACAGCAACCACGCGTCTCCACACAAAACAACCACAAGACATGGATCTGTCCTGACTTTGTCCAGAGAGTTAAAGAACTCAAAAACATGAAGGACAAAGTCCTGACAATGTTTTACTGACTATTGCTTTCTGCTAAGATCTTTGTCTCTATAGGCTATTGTATCCATAACTATTAAAGCAGATAAAGGAAAGAGACTGTTGTATAAGCACCTTATTACGACCAACAGTTATGCCTTAAAGTGATAGTTCACCCAAAAATGAAAATACTGTCATCAATAACTCACTCTCAGATTATTCCAAACCTGAATACATTTCTTTGTTCTGTTGAACACAACAGAATATATTTGTAAGAATGTCAGTAATCAAACAGATCTCATCACCCATTTACTACCATGGTTGGGAAAATGAATATTATGGGAGTCAATGGGGGAGGAGATCTGTTTGCTTTGACGTTCTTCCAAAGATCTTCCTTTGTGTTTAGAAAACAAAGAAATGTTTACAGGTTTGAAACAATCTGAGGGAGACAGAATTTTCATATTTGGTTGAACCTTTTCGGATGAACGCACTCTAGCGCCAGCAGCTTATTACGACCTACGGTTATGTGCATTAATGTGTCAGATATTCCATTGCTTATAGTTGTTCGCTTTATGCATTTCATTCTTCGCATTTATTTTACTGTCAATGATTTTATCAATATTTATGGTTTTAAATATATTTTGGAGCCACTAACCCAACCCAACCCAACCCCCACCTAAAACCTTACAAACTGCAAGTACAGTTACAGGTATTGTAACTGTACAATGTAAATGTAACCGCTGTTTCCAAATGTCATTAATGTAAATACAGTTAATCCTGACAGTTTGAATTGAAAATCACACTTGCAAAATTTTACAGCAATGTATCATTTTTATATTTTGGTAGATGCGCTAATTCAGTGAACGTTGAGTTAAGGAACAAATGTCTTTTTGGAAGAAAGTGATGTTCTACTCCTACATAAGTCACATTGTCTAGGATTGTTGTATATTATGTTGTGACTTTAAACGCAGCCCAGGGATCTCAAATCTAATGTGGACCCACAAACCTGGTTTATGCAAGAGATCATCTCCCTTACAGCGATGACATTTATAGAGAAATGATTCACAGAACAAGCTCTAAAAAGGCCTCACCTGTGCCTGAGGGTTTGCACTGCTTTCAAATAAATAGATACAAATTTCAGTATTATCTATTAAACGCTGTGAAAGGCTCTGACATTTTGACAGTTCGGCTTGAAATAAGACTGAAAACGTTGGGTATTCACAAATGAATTTTAACGTCACTCTAACCTGATTTCATTGCGCTTTCTCACTGTCTCTTGATGAGAAATGTAGGTGTGTAAAACCATTCCAGAATTCATAACCAGACAGCAGAAGCGAGTTTAGCAGCAGATCTGTGTTGTCTGACACATTCCCTCCAGAATCATCTGCTCAGAAACACCATCAGCTTTGGATTTGGCAGTTTCCGTATCCCTGGAGGACAATCCCAGTGAAACTCTCCCGACTGAAAAATGATCTTCAGTAGAGAGGAGGTGCACTCCTCAGTTACCTGCTGTGCGTGTGTGTGCTCCGGGTGATGAGATAGACCAAATTCATCCGCAATGCCTTATACTTAGTGGCAAGCTTCAATTTTGACTCAATTCACACTTTCAAATTTAAATGCTGTTCTTCTATCTTCTCTTGTTAGGGCCCTTGGTGTACCTCCGGGTAGAGGAAGTTGCCCTCTGATTGGTCCATTGCCCTTTGACCTAATCTACACAGACTACCACGGCCTGCAGCAGATGAAACAGCACATGGGCCTGTCATTCAGACAGCACAGGTAAGTCAAACGCTGTCACCTCGTTGCAATAAAACCTCAAGGGAATCGTTTTGAAAAGTTCAGAAGACCCACAAATAATTTTATAGAGTTCACCTCTAACATATCACTAAGCTAAAGAAATCCTTCTTAATATTATATTTTGTTCAATACTTAATGTAAATATTCACAGGTATTAAACTAAAATAATGTTTACGTATAGTAAATAAATCAAAGTATATTTGAAGAGTTTGGTTCCAAAATGAGATAACTTAAAAAAAATCTAAAATCATGTTTTTATAGTGCATTACAATTAATATCAATCAAACTGCAGTTGGTTTGTTTTGCTAACTAACACAATAAAACAAAATAAAAACATGATGACATAATAAAAAACTTGATTTGTGAAAAATAAATAAACTGAGTTTTCTCACCCCTCAGTCATGATAATGACAAATGTGATTAAATTAATTCAATAGATATGGTCAATTTTGTGAATTAATTATTTACGATAATTTATATGAAGTTTGTTTATGGGCTAGTTGTCATGGTCTCTTTAATAATAAACGCCCCAACGCAGGACATTGTTGACATGACTGCTTGATTGGCGTGGCGCCGGTGAAGCTAACTTCAGCTAAAAAATTCAGAATAATAAACCTCCACTCGCTATCGGGAAAAGAAAGCGTCTACTTTTTGAAGGGCTATTACATCAGCATTTAAATGCAGGATTCACTCTCGAAATATGTATGATTGACATATTGATATCCAGAGTTAGTTCCTGAATAAAGCAGACTTTTGGACTGAAATGGTTGAATAGTTCTGACTGACAAACTCACTTACTCAAAACAGTCCTTTGCCACCATCTTCTTGATGTAACTATGTAAACTGCACTGAAATCATTGAAAAATCCCCACAACACTAACACACAGACTGACAGCCATTCTTATCACAATTTATATTTCTAATAAAGTAGTTTCTTGCATTTAAACAAGTCTTTTGGAACAAAAATGATTATCACAAAGTGTCAATCATTCAGTTTTTAGGGATATGGTAAATACTATATTTGTAAACAATGTTACAATTATTCTCTTGGACTTACACCACTGTTCAAAAGTCATTTCTCTTCACCAAGCCTGCATTGATTTGATCCAAAATACAGTAAAAGAAACCTGTTCTTTCATGCAAGCCTGTTTTAAATGAATAGTATATAGTCATGCATATTATGATCAAATGTTTTGTGTATAAATTGTATATTGCGGGACAAACCCCCAACCCCACAAAAAAAAAACTTATGGACGGAGCCCCCATAAGACTTGATTCAATTTGAGAAATGATACAAACCACAGCACAAATGAATCGACAGGAATGTATTGATCGATTGAAAGAACAGGATACAACCAGATATTCAAAGTTTACATGACAGTCAATCAAATTATAAAATCACTAACATATAAAATGATGTAGTTGATGATTATGATCCAGTGGCAGCTTGGGGAGAACGAATGGCGACGTAACTAAACAGACCTGACGGCTTATTGTCCCTCCTGCCAATGATGAATAGTTCCTATGATATTTTAACTAAACATTTAATTTCTTGAAATATTACTACTTTATTGATTTCAATATAATTACAAACAAGCTGATAACGTTTGAAATCAATAAGAAGTAATTAAATGTATTTTTGGATCACGTTTGATCTGTAATCCATACTCAGCCTGTGAGTTTGTGGTAGGCTGCCCAGTCGAACTTTTCCAGCACTTTAGTGAAAGAAATGTGATGTGAAAAGCAGAGAACTCAATGAAACATTGCTCAAAACAAATCATATTCACCTGCAACAGAAGCTTTCCATTTTACTGCAGAGAGCAGTTCAGTAGACAGTACTATGCACGCCATGGCAAATCAAATGTTGTGTTGTTTTTGTACGTGAGCGCGGGTGCTATCTTACGTTTACATTATAATTACAGGATTGTAAAACCAAAGCGTAGAATATCTAGTTCGGACAAATTGTGAATATATTCAACGTTTTGTTTAATCTGCTCCTCATGGGGACGTCGTAGTCTTTGCTGAAGTAACCACGTTTCACTGCAAATTCTATTTCTGTTTAAAGAATAGAAGTGTATTACATTGATAAGTTTGCTTTTGGTTATAGAAGGAATAATTAGGCTAGCGAAGGACCCTTAGTGAAAGGACTCCAACCTTGTTAATATGCTATTTTCCCTTAACAGAAACATGAAGTAGGCTAATAACAAAACCATACGCTGACAGTACGTTCTGCATGTTTAGTGCTGTATTCTGCTTCATTTTTTTGTGGTTTAGTTCATAATTACGTCTGTGTTGTAGGCTACTTAACACATTGTATAATTTTTTCGACAAAAAAGCACAGAAAATAATCTAAACTGGTTCTAATGTTCACAAAATCTTAAATAATTAAAACCAACTATAAGTAAGTGCACCCATAGGAGAAGAGTAGGCTAAAGCACTACAACAATATTTTTAAGAGGCTGTTCTTTATTTTAACTGCAAAATTGCATGTTGTCTAGATAAGGCATTTAAGAATTTAAGAATTTTATTAGCCCACCCTCCAAACTGTTAATCCCCCTTTAGCACCCCCAAGAAAAATGTCCTGGCGCCATCTGTCATGATCTATAATATAATATTTAACATTATGGTAAATGTAGTATACATACAAATATTTATTATCAGAGAACATACATTTAAATGGATTGAAGTCTATTTCAGGGATGTAAATAACGACAGAGAAAAGTGAATTGAGAGCAACTTCATGAAACATTTCCGGCAGCTGCATTTTTTATAATCTAGAACTGTGGAAACAAACTGATTGGTCTAAATAAAACCACAACAAATATACACAAAACATAATCACAATCTGACTTGTTCACCTGTAGTGCTTTACTACAAGAGAGGCGATGAAAGCACGGCACAGTTAGATGCTTATTTTCTCAGCAGCGTTTGATGGATCCCAGTTGAATTAATGAAGCTTTTAACATTGTGTGAACAGTGTGTGACTCCGGCGGCTTTATTTATGTAATGAAAGTGTTCTGAAAGGTCACCTTTACAGTCAAACATACCGGCTTGTTTTAACTCATGGTTGGGTTGAATCACCTGGCATTGTTTAAGTATAAAGAACAATTAAAAAATAACTAGTCAGCTAGACTCTTTATCAAACTTACACTCTGTTGTTCTTTTCCACTATCAGAGATGAAAATCTTTTTTACTTTCCCCCGTTCACCCGGTTGAACAGAATGAAAACCAAAATGTATGAATTGGTCCAGAAAACAGTTTTTACTCAACAGACATTTATTAATTTATTTCCCTTGTTGGCTTTTACAGTTCAGACCTTGTCAAGTCTTTTCAAGCTGCAAAGAATTGTTTTTTTCCGTGGCCAGAGCGAATGCCTTATATCTACTTTCATTTAAAGATTTAAAGTATTTTCTGTCATGGTCTGTGAAGTAGATTTATTGGCTTTTAGCTTCAGTTGCTGTAACACAAAAGCCTTCCTGAGCATCTGACTGTCCTCAGTGATTCTTCAAACTCTTGTATGTAGATGTGCTCTTCAGTTGGCGTGTTTCACACAGCGTACAGCATTGAAGCATCAGCGCACAGATCATTACAGCATAATCCTGAAATCTGCCTCATTAATAATGGAGAATATTTGTTTCTCACCGCTCACATCACGACAGCCATATGCATAATGCATTGTTATTATTGAAGCATCAATTAGAGGCTATTTTTCATTTGCCAGCTGATTTGTCTTTTGTGTAATGAATCATTGTGGCCTTAAAATTGTAATTTATAAAGGAAAATGAAAATACTGCAATTTACTCAGAGTCACCTGATTGTTATTTTTATGGAATGTTCACACACCACAGTTTACAAGGACCATGGCTGTAAAACTTCATATAAGTAATATAAGTATCACTTTTGCGATATATTGCAAGTATTTTGTGATGTCATTCGCCCATGGTTTTCCTTAATTGTTTATTATAACTAAAAACAATGAATTAAAACTAGAAATCAATGTTAAGTAAAACATTTGTTTTATTCTCGATTTCATTATTATATAATTTTCCTAATTTTTAAACATGTATACAACTTTCCTAAGTTGGTTAGCACCAGCAGAGGTCTGTCTTTTGTTGGCTTGTGTGGGCAGACTTTTGCATCCACTTTGACCATTACGACACATAAATATAAAGGTCTGATCTTCTCCTGTAGACATTTATAACATTTAGTAGTGCTAAATGTTATGAAAATTTGCATTAAAATCATAAATCTTACAGAAATACTATCTGGGGAATTCCATGAAAATTTTTGTTTCTACCAGCAGTTTTTACTAGCACAGATTTAAACATTTGGTGGTTTTAATACCCATGTGAGATCTCTCTTTAAATTTATAAAGCTTTTGTTTTATTTTTAGTGCATGATTTTTCATAGTCAGGTAAGTGCCATTTTCAGGTTTGTCACATCCATAACACTACATATTCCCTAAATGGACACATGAAAATGAAAGAGGCATGCCTTCTCCATTCATTGGGTATTATTGCTTCAGTATTGTGCATTTTATTTTACAGAAATCCAACAAAGTTTATCGTCTCCCAAAAACGGCATCCTTTTTTGTCACATCCATAACGCATGTTTATTTCCCTTTTATAAATATATATTTTTTACATAGACTGACATTTTTTTATGTTTAGACTATCAACAAGGGTCCCGTAAAATATAAACAGATGGTTCATTATAATATTATTATCGTAACAGATTCATTCTCTGAGAATTTTTATGTCACGACCATAACGCTAAATGTCCGTGTGATGTATCGTATAATTGTCCGATTTTTATTTCGATAAGAAAACTGAGACGTGCTTTAAAAATTATTTTTGAAAGTAATTACAGTAAAACTTATTTCAATTGTATTCAATAATTCAATATTGAACGATACGCTAGTGTATACACAACAATGTTTGCCGACAGGACTCTGTTTTCAGTTCCTGACTGCTCTAATAACAGTGTTTCCCATTGGCTGGATTGCTGACTTCTCTGCTTTTTTCGAATCTATTCCAATTTGCCTCTTTTTCTGTTCAGGAGGCAGTTTTGCTGTGATCGTAACTCTTATGTTTGTTTATACAAGTCAGAGTTACACTTTGTTGAGAAGCAGCAAAATGCTTTTACAGAGAGCAATCTATTCCCACTACAGTGCAGTAAGGCCTTAAATAAGTGTAGAGTTTAACCTGTGGATCTATCAGACTGCACCTTCCCTGCACTATATTTGGTAGGTGAAAACAACACAGAGTCACAGCCAAACTGGTGCGTTTTGGAGATGTGATCTGAGACTTTTCTATTATGTTTCAAGCAGAATGTTTGATATTTCTATAGTTTCAAATGTCAATAGTCAATAGCTGTGTCCACCACATCTGTCAAGGAAAACATTTACATTTGATCATTTAGCAGACTCGTTTATCCAAAACGACTTACAGAGAGTTCAGGAAGCAATAAGTGATATGTCACACAGGAGCAACAATACGATAGGTGCTAATACAAAGTTACAACTAGTTGTATTCTAATGTATTTGATTAAACTGCATGCTTAAAATGGCATATGCCCTTTTATTAATGAAAAACAAGCAAAACTTTCAAGCATGTTGTTAAAATATCCTTTATTACTTGAATGATGCAATTAAACGTGATATTACTTTACACAAAAATGTGTTAAAAACACCTTTAAAAAAAGTGTTTATTAAGATTAAAAACCTCAAGTTCATTTCTGATACTTACCTGAACGGGCTTCCGATAAAGTCCCTTTTTAATCATTGTTAACATGTTGGAGAATACATTATAGCATAAAATTCGCTTTTTTGTTTCGGTGGGATGCATTACAGTAAATGATCATATCTGTCTATAGGTGTCACATTCGTGTGATCGACACCTTCGGGACAGAGCCGGCGTACAATCACGAGGAGTACGCCACACTGCACGGCTACAGGACCAACTGGGGCTACTGGAACCTGAACTGCAAGCAGTACATGACCATGTTCCGTAAGTCCATCTTTGAGTCTTATTCAGTGTTGTTGAATACTGTTTGTAGTTTGGATGTGACTGACAAGCGCATCCATGTCAAATACAAACAAACTAATATTTTAGACACAATCAACTGACCATAACAACTGCATTAAAAGAAAACACCATGAAACAACACCACTTCCAACTAGAAAACGGTCATGTATATAATTTACAGCAGTATTTTCTGCCACATAAAGAATCAAAATATCAACTTGATACTTACACGAACTAAGCTATAATTTTCCATTACTTGATAGTAGGTTAGTGTTTTTCACACCGGTGTATAGCTTTTCCAGGAACAGGCAATGTTTTTGTGTTAACATGAGGTGAACACTGAATGAGCAGAGGCAGGCGTATCTAGGACACACTCCAAAAAACATAGATAGCATTCAAACGTCTGTTTAGCGACTCGGTGCCCTGTGCGGTGTTTATTTTCAGTTATAGTTCACCCAAAAAATGATTTCATGATTTAGTCATAACATCCCAATTATTTTTCTTGACAAGTATGACATGAAATTCTTTATTTTTCTAGTTGTATATGTCCATATAATTGATGAAAACAGGATCTAAACCAAAGTGAAACCTACAGTAAAAATGAAATATGTAAAACATATTGAGCAAAATTAAAACTAGAGACATCCTGTTGTAACAACTTCCCAGTTTATTTGTAAGCAGCATTGTTGTTCAAGCTAGTCATTTATTACTTTCATTGTTGTGGTAGGGGAGAGCGGGGACGAAATAAGTAACATATCGATTTACTCCGAGCCCTGACTACATTTGCATTCCAAGCTTTGACCTCACATTCAGCATGCAACCTTGGACCTAGCTGCCGAATATCACGTGATTTCATCATCGTTTCCCGCGGTTAGGTCCGCAAAATTGTTTTCGAGCACAGAAAGTAAACTTCAGAAGCTGAGCTTTTTTTCTGATCACAAGTTGTGTTTCTGGTTTCATGTGTCACAGTAAGGATCCATAAACAGGTGATTCATTCCTTTAACACATGCTGACTTCATTTCATTTAATTTTCATATTGTTCATAGTGTTAAAACATTTTATAAAATGCATTGACATTGCCAATCATAAAATATTCGAAACAATTAAAGTTTGTACTATCAGGTTCTTTTTTAAATGTATGATAACACTGAAATGTGAAATGAAATTCAATATTTTTTTAAAGAAAAAAGACATAAGGTGCATGCAGTTACATATTAACAAGGTCATAGTCAGTTAAATTAATAAAAAAATCTAGCCTATATTGGTGTGTTACATTTGACCCACCTGTGTGTTACTTTCGGCCCTTCTGATGGGATTGAAAGTAACAATGTGCAACTTATCTTCAAAATGAAATTATACAAAAGTCATTCAACATTTGAACAACATACCACCTGATATTGCTAGACCACACTTGTGAGTTACGGACCACAACCGAAGCAGTAAAGAGGAGTGTTGTGCTTATTTTGGCACAATCTACACCGCCTCTCAATTGTATGGAGAATTATACACTGTTCACACGAGAGATGGCTAGATTGCAAGCAAGGTCGGTCATCGATCACAGACTATACTGTGTAAAATAACCCCAATGTTTTTGTTCCCAAGAAGTACTGTTTAGTTATTTGAAGAGTAAATTTTGCAAATCTCCCTAAAATGACATTTCATGCGGTGTGTATTGTTGCTGTGTGTGAGTCTGCCAAGTTGTAAAGCCCAAAGTGAACGAATAACAATGATATTGGCATAGGAAAAAAAGAGTTGACTGTGAATCACGCGAACGAGTCGTAAGTCGTTCTAATTTCAATTTCGTGTAATGCCCGCCTATGTTCCATTCGCGACACTGTTGCGGTCGACCAATCAAAGCAGACTAGACCATCTGACCAATCAGATCAGAGTAGGTACAGAAAGTAAGAAATTAGATAGATGAATTGCTGAACGAATTATTTGAGAGTCGGTCAAGAAGTAGGATAATAATAACTGCCTTTATTAAAAATGAAAGTGTTGTTACCTTGTACGTAAAAGTATTGTTGGACACTCCGTAAACCAAAGAAGGACCTTAAAACCACAAAACATGTTCTCTTAAAATGTTCTACATGTAGTTACCAGATTACACACTTTGCTTGCAGTGTTGCTGATGTTTTTAACAAGTAGGACACCAAAGATACTATTATTCCCTAACACTTGAAGAACTAATAACAATCGAAATATGGTAATATCTAGCAAAGCTTATGTTGTTACTCCAGTTAAAACCATTATAAGACCCGACAGCAGGACCCTGTGTGCATCCTTTCTCATTTCCCATGCAAATAGGGCATAGTGGTCTTACAGGGTCAGAGACATTGTTAAACATTTTTTAGAAACAAAAATCTTTACTGACCTTGTAAGTGGGCCTTAGGGAAATATGGGCTAAAAAAAGATGATACGACACCTTTTGGCACGTCATTGGTTCTCTACTGCGTTTCACCGCCTCTGTATTTGTACTCTGAACAGTGAATGTAATGTTAACCTTTAATGGATGTTTAGTAAGACCACGAGAGCATTGAGTACATGTCTGGGTAGCAGATGCTATAGGAGCAGAGCATCTGTAAGGAGTGGTCCACGATGTGCTCTCATGAGGAGAGAAGCATCTGTTCTCTCAGTAAACTGGAGAGTCTTTGTGTCTGTACGAGACACGGCTTCTCATTTACATTTATTAATATCATACTCAACAAGAAAGCTTCTTTCTGAAATGGGATGTTAATGATTGTTAAATATGAACATTCATAATTTCATTGATTACACGTTGGATATACTTAAATGTCTCCAAATCTTGAGACACTAAAACATGATTACTGCACAAAATAAAACAAACATTACAGTTTTTTACAATTGTTGTATCAGTTTTTCCAATATTTTTAACAATTTTCTAAACTCTTAACACATAAGAACCTCTAGCTGTGTAGGCAATACAATCAACACATTTTTGTTGCTTTGACACAAAATACAAACATTTAAAATTCTTTAACGTCTTTAACACACAAGCTCAACCAAGACCATAACTCTGTATTTTAACTGTCAAATGTACAAATGCTTTCACACTGTTTGTCAGAACAGATAACATCATATTCAAACGTCAAAGTGAACAGCAGAACACAAATAAATCATCTGTATTTTGTTCCATTGCTAATTAGAAAAAGCAAATTGACGTTATGCAAATATATAAATCACAGCTGTAGTATATATTTCCGCCTGCTGTCATAAACATGTAAAGTGAGGGACAGAACATCATCGTAAGATGACCCCGGACCCCCCTCCTAATGTAAAATACATATCAATATAATTTGTTATGTGTAAATAAACATTAACATTTTATTAGATAAACAGTGAATGTGACCTTACTGTTTAAAGACAACATATTATTTCCAAACTTACAAATATTGTTGGAGGTATATCACCCTGAAGAGACATTTCAACATGTAATTGTACTGTAATACGTAACTTTCACTTTGAGTGCGGAAAAATTGAAATATTTACTGGGAATTAACAAATATAAATAATTCTGATGTTACATGTAGCAAAAAAAGCAGATAAACACTTAACCTTCTGGAGGCCACTGGGGGTCCCCGGACCCCAGTTTGAAAATCCCTGTCACGTCAGATAGAGAGGCTGGTGAATGAATAAAGACAAATCTCAGCTTGGACACAGTGGCATTTATTGTCCAGATTTTTCGAGAAACCCACAACTCTGATATTGTATAAGGGCAGACATGACATTTAAAAAAATGCGTTTCTGTTATTCCATCATATGTTAGTGTTTTTTATGACGTTGTGATATGTTTGAATTAATGTTCCTGTCAGTAGAGAACATGTGTTAGTGTTTTGGTAGACACAGTCTATTGTATGAGTGTATTCATGCGTTTTTATAATGAAGTTAAGTTTTAAGATTTTTAGCATGAAATTAACAGTTTTGCCAATTGCGTGTTTTAGGTGTGTTGCTGTGTTAAGGTTTTAGGAAACTTGTCAGGTGAACTGAAAAAACGGTCAAAGCAATTGTAAAAAACTGGTATCTACTTATGTTGGCATTTAAATCTCTTAAGGGAGCTGTGTATTCACTAGCTGGTAAGCTGTCATAAAGTCATAAGGAGTAACCATAAACCGATGAATGTACTGTATGTATTAACAAAACTGTCTTTCCTCACAGCACACACTCCTGACAACTCCTTCATGGGTTTCGTGACTGAGGAACTAAATGAGACGGAAAGACTCAACATACAGAGGGACAAAGCCAACAACATCGCAGTGGTTTATGGCAAAGAAGCCAGTATGTGGAAGGTAAGAATGAATGTGGACAGTTAACTATTTATAAGCAGTCAAACAAGATTTTGCCGAAATGATCTGCTCTGGTTATGAGTAACATCTTACAGCACTGTATATCACAGTTTATGGTTAAATATTGTGATACCAGTGTGTGTATCTGTGTATGAATACTGCACTGTATGTAAAGCAGTTTGCACAATATTTGCTTTTATTGATCCTACGGGTTTAAGAATAGCATCGATATATTAGCTACTGTATATGGTACATTGTAAAAAAGAGAAAACATTAAACTTGTTTAAGGTGTTTGGTTTACAAATTGATTTGACAAAGGACAACACCACTGAATATCAGGATTACGTTTTTGTATACGGAGTGTCTATTTACACTGAGTACAAATAGCCCACCATGTTGGCAGAGACCAGAGCTTTGAGAGAAAGAGTTGCACCAACGGAAGTTAACCATTTGTGGGTGTCACGTGATTCATAGAGCCTTCAGAAAGTTCCAGGAAGTTATGTTTTCTCTTTACATGCTTTATTTCTTTCATTTTTATGTTCATTAAATGACCTAAGTCTTTAAATTGGTTTAAAGTTAACCTCAGTTGGTCAGCTCCATGCGCAACTAGTTACTTCCGGGAACTACTGAGTTGAACTGCCATTGCTTTGAAAAAACTGTTGCATTGGAGTCAACTTAGTTGACGCGACTCTCTCTCTCAATGGCTCTGGCAGAGACTATTTGCACCAGCTCCGCCCACCAATTTGTGATTGGATTAGAGAAAGTGTAAGAGCAACGCCATTGTAAACAGCGACTCCAGTGGTGTAAGGTATAAAGTCTGTATAGCTTTGGCGCTGGAGACTGGGGTTCTCATCCACCTCTCACTGAAAATGCTCTTTTACCTTTTTCTATCACATTACAGATCATATAGACTTTTGTTTTCAATAAAATTGATTTAAGACTTAAAAACATATTTTTTATTAATAAAAAATATGCTTTTGTTGAAACTAGTAACTGCTTTTGCTTTTGTCAGCTTTTGTTGAAACTAGTAACTTTGTATTGGCACCTAATGTATTATGGCTCCTGTATGACATATCGCTTGTTGCTCCCTCACTCTATGTAAGTCGCTTTGGATAAAAGCGTGTGCTAAATGACTAAATGTAAATGTAATAAATGTTAGGTTTATGTTCAAGGTTAGTGGTTTAAGGCTTTAATATCTTAATAAGTTGCCATCCTTTTAATATTTTTTTTATAAATATAATGATTTACACTCTGTTATTATAGCATGATTTTTAATGCACAACAATACTGAGGTGCAAATAGTACAATTTTCGGTATTCACTATAGGGGGCAATTCTCACTATTGACTAGTTATTAGCATGCCTATTATTGGCATATTGGTTGTTTATTGGTACTTTTAAAGCACATATTCTGCATGACCATACTGTTCATCCCTCATCCTACCCAATTCATAAACCTAACAACTACCTTACTAACTATTAATAAGCAACAAATTAAGAGTTTATTGGTGGAAAAGTCATATTTAATGGTTTGTTAATAGCGAGAATTGCCCCCAATACTGAAGTGTGACCAAATTTTCACCAAAGTACCAATAGCATCTATCTCTTATTTATGCTTAATCCAAAGAAAATAAAGCTATTTTCGGTCATTGTTCCCGTACATAGCAAAACGTAAAAACAAAAATTATTCTCTGAATTCTATGAAGAAACATAAAAAGTCTTTATTATAGTCCTTTTTCTAAAATAAGTAAAGCACTAGAAATTAAATGTACTTAATTTCTTATGTTTATTATTTTCATGATATGGAACTAGATGGTCAAACGCCAAACATAAACTGATTCATAACAAATACAACTCTTACATTATGTAACATTTAAGTTCAAAAGGGGTGTTTAACATTCAGGGTTTATGTTTACATAATATACAGTATGTCTGTGCATTCTGCATATTCATTTAGTATTAATAAACACATTCACATCCATATATATATTTAAGAAAAAAACATTCAAATGTAATGTAAAATAAAAAAATGAATAACAATTATATTTATTAAAATTAAATATTAATACAGACATAAATATTCCCTAAATAAATACGTGCATGTGTACATGGATGTCTTCATGAATACAAAATAAATATGTACAGTGCACAGACACACATGCAATGTCTGTGCATTATTATGAAACCTTTTTCTGGATGCGATTAATCACGATTAAATGTTGAACATTGTATCAGACTTTAAATTCTGATTGGATGAGTCACATTCGTATCTGGAAAAAAGCTACATTTTCCTCATTTTGACTGCTCCGTAACTTTACGTTTGCGCTATGTTTCTTTATTGTTTATTCATGAACATAATGTAAGCTTAACAACCCACAATAACCATGCAAAAATATATAGCACTGAGTGAAATATTGCACACACATCTAGCAGCTAGCACTTTATTATTAATTGTTACCATTGCACGGTTCAGACCTACTGCTCAGCTTTTAAAAAAACTGTTGGGTCTCTGCTGTAGACTTGTTTTGAGCTGGTGTATCTGACAGAACACACAGAGATTGATTGCCTGCGTCTTATCATGGCTTGTTGGGCACACTGATTGCACTAAAGTGGCGTTTGGACGTGCTGACAGCACATAACATCAGCTGCCTTCAAAGCAAGAAAAAAGCGAATATTCTACGAGCATCAAGCAAGAGTCAGCCTGTGAACATCGCCCGAGGAAACGGCGCCCACCCTCTCTCCCAACAAAAAATAAAAGATATGACAAGCATCAGACCTTAATCAGAAAGCGTGTTCGAACCGCGGGCGCTCGGCAGCTGAGATTTGGTTTTGATGAGAGCAAATGCTCCCCAGCAGCTACGTGAAGCTTCGAGCCTTTGAAGGATGAAGCCTCCTCGTTTAACCGGAATGTTGTGACTGCCATTTTCCTCAGAGTTGAGTTATTCGCTGTCTTTGTGCATGAGTTGCGTTTGAGGTGCGTATTGTCGTGTCTGTTTTGGTTGACAGGTTGCCATTTTAAAGCTATCTGCACTGTGAAGTCCCTAAACACCGACAGTTCCCTCCAGGCCTAATGGCAGCCCATTTGCTTCTATTGTGCAAGTGTCACTCGGCTCGGCACAACGACTGTACGCTTAGAGATTGGAAAGTCAATCACCTCACCTTTCCTCCATTTTTACAGTGTTTGCTTTTCAGTCTTGTGTGACTGAATTGAACTCTGTCTTGAAAAAAATCTATAATATATGGATGAATGGGGGAATATTAACGGGCCACATCTTATATTTTAAAGTGTCCAAAAATCCTTTTTTAGAGAGAGAGAGTTGAACATCATACAACAAAGAAAACAATTATAGCCAAATCAAAATGTTGAACTAATATACAGTCTTTATGATTTATTACAGTATATACAGTACATAAGATTTAAAAAAATAAGTGGTTTTGGTCCAGTGTTTACATCTTGAAAAGTGGTCCATACCCAGATAGCACAATCCATCTGGCTTACGTCTATTTGACGTCTGCATTTACATCTTACAGACATCTGCAATACGTCTCGGAGACGTTTGAATGTTTGTAATACGTCTGCTAAAGATCTTGTGATTTGCTGCGTAAAAAAATCTGCTAAACATCTTAGAAAGAACAGATTTACATCCATTCTAAATCATAAACATCTTACAGGCGTCTTTTAAGATGTCTATATGACGTCTGACGGCAGACATCTCCGAGACGTATTGCATATGAGCAAACTATGTATTGTAGATGTCTGCCAGATGTATGCGTGCAATCAGGGTACTGAGCTCAAACACTAATGCTAAATGCTAAAGTTGCTAACAGGTAGCTTAAGGATGAATCCCACAAAGATTTGAGTTTTAGTGTTTGCTAGTCACACAACCATAGTCCTTATGTAACAATGTTTTACAGTAAGTGTTTTTTAAGGATGTTACTGCATGTGCAGGAAGTTTTTGTGGAAAATAGTGTGATGTGTAAGTGCAATGATAACGTTAAATATTCGAAAGAAAGTGTGTTTGTGGTGGCCACAATACTAGGGTACTGTGTAGGGTCTGGTACGTAACAGTACCAAACGGTTCCTTTTTTGAGTACTTTAGTCTCTGTGTAGTAAAACGTTTGTTTCAGTGAAAAAAAACACTTTGTTGAAAGTTTTCACAAAAGAAACAAAGATTATAGAAATAACTACAGCATTAATATTACTACCAACTTATTCTATTTCCTTGTCACAAACCTCATCATTTATTTAGGCACTGTGATAATTTAACTAAACCATGAGGCCTCCGCTATTAACAGACCATAAGATAATATATAAAAACAAACTTGAAAAGTCTACAAAAATATTTTTAAGAGCATCATTACTGAAAATAACAGATTGATTTGAAATATTCATTTTTAACGGAGATACTGAAAGAATTACATTTACATTTAGTCATTTAGCAGACGCTTTTATCCAAAGCGACTTACAAGTGGGGTAGGTAATGGAAGCAATTAGGACAGCATAAGTACAACAAGAGCATAAGTGCAATCAAAAAGAAGACTGGTTTCATATAGCCTAACACAGTATACAGAAACATTCATTCATACATTTTTTTTCAGAGTAGAGAAGAAACGAGTAGAGAAGAAAAGAGTAGAGAAGAAACTTGAGTCCGAACAGAACAGTAAGATGTTGGCGGAAGAGATGTGTTTTCAGGCGTTTCTTAAAGATGGCTACAGAATCTGCAGATCTTGTAGCAGCAGGCAGATCATTCCACATAGGTGGAACAGATCCGGAGAAGGTGCGCGAGGGAGATTTTCTACCTTTATGGGATGGCACCACAAGACGCCGTTGGTTTGCAGAGCGTAGGGATATGCCGGGTACATATGTCTGCAGTAGTGAGTGAAGATAAGGTGGTGCCAAACCAGTGGTGGTCTTGTAGGCCAGGAGCAGAGTCTTGAATTTGATGCGAGCGACTATAGGGAGCCAATGTAGCTTAATGAGTAGAGGAGTGACGTGTGCTCTCTTCGGTTCATTAAAGATGACTCTTGCCGCAGAATTACATATATATAATGTTGATCATACAATAATACATGTGCATCAGTCTCGTGCGGCGCTGCTTCAAGATGCACCTTGACGTCCTCACTCACCTCTTTCCATCGACTGCTCTAATCTGTCACTAATAACTTTGTTTCGGGACTTCATGAGATGATTTTTTTCATTGGTGGACAGAAAACACAAAGCGCCTTAACAAAACTTAAATGTTCAGCGCAGTGTTATGTGTGTGCGTGTCGGCTGCGTCTGAGCGCGCATTTCCTTAACACAAGTGTATACTTAATTTTCTAAACAAGAACAAGTATAAGAGTCGAGTGTTTATTTTCATTTTGTATGTTGATTAGGACAGCCTTCTTTATTAGCGCTTTATTTTTGCTTTGCGTGAAGTAAAATTCTCTCTCTCTCTTTCTCTCTAACGTACCTGCTCTTGCGCAACATCAGATGCTTAGTCAGTGTAATAAAGATTCAAAGTATGGAAGGAAGGAGACGGGAACCGGCAAACATTTAAAACATTTAATCAAATAATAACAGCCGGCGGCCCCTCACGGACGACCGCCGGCGAACAACAACACAGTAAACAAAACATAAATACAAACATGTTCGGGCCCGGTCCTCTCTCCTCGACGGTCCGGTCGCTTGTTCCTTTTATATGCTCCCAATCTCCTACGTGATGCGAGGCCGGTGCGCGCACCACTGGCGCTAATTAACAATTACTTACCGGCCTCGAACCACGGTCTCGCCTCGCATACTCCACTACAGTCAGGTACCGAAATTAATGTGAATTGATATTCGTAATTCGGTCGGTGCCCTTAAAAGTACTCAGTCCGGTACCCAACCCCAGTACTGTGCAAGGTTGTCAGGGTGTTGCTAAGTGATCACTAACATGTCCTGAGTTGTTGTAAGCATGTATCAATGTCATTAAGAATGTGTCTTTGGTGGTTGTTTTTCTAGCCAAAGTCAAGAGTTCACCCCAAGTGTTTTTTCACATGTTCTGGTTTAAAGGGAATTGAATAACTTGACAAGAACAACTAATGAGCTGTTTTCAAAAGTGTGTTTTAGTAAATGGTGGAAGTGCACTGGGAGATCTACAGTGTGAGCATTAGACCATGTCTGCATAATACTTCAAAGGGTTTTGTTTCTAAAGTAGTTGCCGTTTTAAGACTAACTCACACTACACAAAAACAGTTGTTGGAATTTGTTAGTTCTGTGAGGAACCCCTGTTGGTGTTTGTTGGATCAATGTCAAAGAAGATTATGAATGTGTCACAGTTTCCCTCTGTCTCTCCACGTGTTTCCCCTTGGACTTGATCTTCCACGTTCCCTCACCAGTCCCTTACCCGGACTCTTTATATACCCAGTCTTCGTATGCACTCATTATCAGTTCTCTCTTGTGTTAGCTTCCAAGTTTGTATACCTGTCAGTGGTCTTTAATAAACACGTATCTTAGTTGGATCCTTGTCTGCGCTCGTCTGTGGGGTTCTGTGACAGAATATTTGTGTTTGTTGGATCTGTGTAAAACCCTTTTTTAGTGTTAGTTAAATCAATGTCATTGAGAATTTAGAATGTTGGTGTTCGTTGGTGTTTGTTGGATCAGTGTGAATTAGCCTTAAATATCAACATAACATTACATTGACAAATGGATAATCAATCAAAAATGTGTTGGACAAAATAAGAACACTTGTTTTGATTCATTTTAAACTGATTGGATTGTTAATGTGGGTGTTAAGTGACAAAATGAAGTCAAGCTATTGGAGGAAAGGGATCGAGCATAAGAAATGAATCAGCAGACAAAACATGTAGGCAGAGACAGTTATTACATTTTGATGAAAGATTTGGTAGACAATTTTTCTGTAATAACATGCACCAGTGAATTGGGCACACTCGGTTCAGAACCATTTATTAAGAAAGTTAAAAAGTGCCATTTCGTTTTTATTCTGTCTTTAAGGAAAATATAGGAAGTTTAGACATTTCTTTTTTAATAATACAAAATGTAGGATTGTATTTTGACTCAAAATGAAAAACGGATATTATAAGGCACAATATTCATATATTTTATTACTATTGTGAATGACTATTATGATTAGATTTTTTTCAACAGAAATGAATGTGGTTACTCAAAAATGTATGGTTTTATGTGGGTCTGGGCAATTCTGTAGCAATGTTTTATTCTCAGTGTTGTTTAACTATTGTTTGCATCTAGAGGTCGATACACAGATGTCATTAACACTGTGCTGCCATTCCTAAGATAGGAAGAAATCTTTAATGTTAACTTTAATGAGGGCCGCTATTGATTTTCTGAATGTCACTCTGCCGCTTGTAATAGTACATCGCCTGTTTCTCTGAACACACAAATGCACGTCCATTATGGCTGAGAGCCAAAGCAATTTTGGTTTAAACAAGAGTGATTGAGTCCGTACACAGTATGTCCTTTAAACGTCTGTGGTCACTTTGTTAACCCGTCTTTCTGTTGTCTATGGTTCCAAAGTATAACCAGCACAGGTTCCTTAACAGCACAAGGAAAGTTATGACGTTTTTAAGAGGCCCTGATTTGTTTCAAAAACTTATTGGTGTGTGATAAGAAATTACTGTAGGTGTACAATTTGCCTGATGGTCTGCATAAATTGTTTATGTAGTAATTATTTAAATAAGTAAATAATTCATATTACTCTTTAACTGCAGCATTTGGCATATGCAGGAAATGTTATTACCGTCCAGATGACATGAAAAACACACCCGCTGTGTTCTGGTGGGATGAGCAATAATCACAATTGATGAAAACCTACAGACTAATTTTGGGACTGCAGTGAACTAAATATCTTTGGTTACTTTTTATGTATGTATTTTAACTGTAACGTTCAAATTATAAAGCATTATGCATGATTATATGTGCATACATAATTGCTAATAGAACTGTTCATTAGCAACATCGACTGGAATAGAAGTTATGGCTGTAAAAAAAGAAAGGCTTTGTAAGGCTCATTGTGATTTCAGGTCAGCTTCTCGTGGTATCAGTAATAATTAGGGCTGTCAGTCGATTAAGCAAATCAATCTGATTAATTACTTGATACGGTGATTAATTAGCTGATTAAATAGCAAATAACTGCATATATCAACACTTACTGGGAAAAGCAGTAGATGCAGTAGATAATGCAGTGAAAAAACCTGTTCACACATAAATTGGTTTTGACAATGTTGGTAGTTGCTGTTTTTATTTAAGGCAATATAGTCTTTTCCAATTTATAATCAAGTTTGTCATAGACAGAATTAAGGGTTCATGTACAAGCATGTAAGAGTCGGAACCTTTGGCATCCCGTTCTGTTTTGCTATGCTCTGTCTAGCTTTTATCAAATGCAATGTGTCCTGGGTCGGGGGCGAAAACACACTTTGCATTAATATTAACTTAAAATGGTCTGATGATATAATAGATGCGTATTATGATTTTTTTTAACATCGTGTTTTTCAAAGAGTGAAATGAAATGTATAGTCTTAGTTTTAATGCATGGCAGGGGTGGACTGGCCATCTTGCCTACCGGGCGTTTTTCCGGTGGCCCGCTAAAGTATGGGGCCGGAACAGATGCTTTGGCCGCTCAGATGGACGTATTATAAAAGTAAATGCAAAGGACCAGTATGCATGAAACCCCCCTGCACTGTCATGATTTCGCCATCATGTTCTCCCCAAGTCAGGAAGTTAAGTTTAGTCTTAGTTGTATTTTCTAGTGTTGTATTTAGTCCTTGTTAGTTAAGTTTAAGTGGTCTTTATTTCTGTTCTTGTATATGGTTTTATCCCCACGTGGGTCTTTGTTTTGTGTTTAAATAAAATCCCGTCTGCACCGCTGCCTGCATCTGGGTTCTTCCCCCCGCAAAACCCTGACACTGCACCATGCGCTTCCCCCTCCCCCCCTGTCGACGGAAATAGTGGAGGGCCGATGGGGGCCAAAAAATGCCAGGGCAAATTTCTCTTCCCAGTCTAGCCTGATGCATGGTTTACTATATTTATTCTGTGGAGACTTGTATATTACTGCAAGCGATTCACATATTGTAGACTTCAAAGTTGAAAAATTGGACAGGGTTGTTGCCATGTGCAGCTGAAATGAATGTTTGTCTTTGATGTTGCATGCAATGCAATTGTTAAAAAAATATAGGAAAAAAGAATCTTACAGTGTTTACTTATATATTATTTTTTTGGAATGATCCGAATGGCCAGATTATTTCTACATCTATATCTATACAGTATTCGTCATTGGACTTGTTGGTGCTAATAATAGAATTCCATTTTTCGTAACATTCATAAATTAAACAATTTTACTATAAATAAATGTAATAATAAATAGTGCATAAATTATGTATTCATACACACCGAAATCATCCTCACTCTCACACTATTTTTAGAATGTAAATGTTGCTCATCACTGAGTTGTTTATTGAACAGGGACTGGAGTGCAAACTGATGACAGGTGAGGTTCTTGGCAGCCCAGATCTCTGTTTTTGTCAGATGCAAATGAAAATGTTTCCTTTGACCTTGTGATGCCGTAGGGTTGCATTTGGGATTCCTTTTCATCTTCAGATGACAAGGTGAAGCTGTTAGCAGCTGTGGGTCAATTTCACAGCTTTCCACTCTAGTCATGTGCTTCTGTTTGGGCCAAAGTTCTTTCCACAAGTCAATCCACTGCTTGGAAACAGACAACGACTTGGAAGCACTGCTCCGATTAATTGAGGATAAATGAAAACATTTGGCTTATGTTTCAGTAACAACAGAAACACATTTCTTAAGTAGCGCTTAAAAAGTCTCAGGCAACATTTAAATGATAAAGTTTTAAAAGTGAAATAAAGCAACTCAAAGTAATTGAACAGTTGGTAATGATTTTTAATAGTTTTGGAAATAATCATCTTATAAGTTGGTCCAGTTGTTGCACCTATACTTGAATGTTATAAAGTGACATGTCAATTTACCAATAAGGCAATTTGGCACTTTTTAAAGGTGTCATATGATAAGGCTTAAACGAATATACTTTTTGTTTTAGATGTAATGTTATGTGTTTTTACGATTTAAGGTTCAAAAACGCTGTATTTTCCACATACTGTGCATATTTGTATCTCCTCTTTGCTCCGCCTCTTTTAAACGTGCAGCTTTTTTACAAAGCTCATGGCTCTGAAAAGCGAGGTGTGCTCTGATTGGCCATTTATACAGCGTGTAGTGATTAGTGGAATACTGCAAGCGTGAGACAGAGATGTTACACCTCTTACCATATTTGAAACATCAGATTCAAGAGCAATTGTACTGACAGGTACACCCACCTTACTTGCTTGGGGCGGTCTTAGTCAAATCATACTACGAACTGATGTAGATTTATGTGTGGTTACAAAAGGCGTTTCAGGCAGGTCTGGGTGAGCATTCGCTTTGAGATAGAATTCATCATTTGTTCCCACACTTAAATTTTTGCAATTGTGCGTGTATAATACATGCATGAGCAATTTATAACTCACAAAAGTGTGTAGGCCTTACAACATCTCCCCATGCTGTCCATTGAAAGTGCTCAATATCTGCTGGCCATGGTGCTGATCTCAAATCAAGCATTGCCTTCATGTATCTATACTGCACTTATGTGATGAGTGCACATAAAAACCACCACAACATTTATGTAATATTCTCACTTATCAGACCATAGACTGAGCCATTTCGTTTCTGTACATTTTGTGTACCGTGTATTTCTGCCTTAAGTAATCAATGAAATGCTTTCCCAAACTCTGAAATATGCAATTGTTACTTAAGACATTTATGCTTCATTTAATCATAAATATTTTATAGCTTATGTAACCTGATGTAGACTGTTAATTTATTCATGTTAAATAATATATTTGTCTTGAAGAATTGGTTTTGTTAGCACACACTGATAGATCGGAGGATTTTTTAAAAGCAATCTGTTAGTGTATATTCTAAGGACGATGAAATTCTGACTTGAAGTACAGAGAAACATTTTGTGTTGCATCTTTTATTTATTTTATTCTTTAGTATTAATAATATTTGCTATTTATTTACTTTATCCCTAGAAAAGAAATATTAATTTATAATGCATTTATTTCATACTAAGTATAGCTTAAATCTATTTAACAGATTTAATGACGTGACTTACTGATATAAAATTATAATTAAACTTTATTTGGGGTACTATTTATTCACAATGCAACTTTTATTCATAATAAGCCTGTGTTTCTAATGTGTTCTAATGTCACTTTTGATAAGGATTTTATGATTTTTTAATAAAAGCAATCGTTCAATGCAAGATATTTAAAGTGTACCTGAAGCATACTTGCAATAGTTCCACTTTAACACAATCAAATACACTTAAATGTATCTTTCGTTGGACTTCAGCATTATTTCTGCTCGATTAAAGTAAAGTAAGTACAAAATTACTTGTTCCAATTTAGCAGACTTTAAGAGTACCAATTAAGTGTACCACAAATACAATCGCAGTGTATTTTCGTTAAGCACATAAGATGAAAATGGATTTGCAGTATACTTAGCATGAAATAAATGTATTTCGAAACATATTAGTACATTTGTTTTTCACAAGGGATTAGTAATAGCTTATGTTATCTTCTTTGTTATATTCTACATTCTGTTGGATGCTGCATTTGTATTGTCTTCACAAGTAGATATGAATTTGCAGTGGTCTTATTCTCAAGGTTCAAAGAAATGGTGCTATATAGCACTTAAACTTCTTCTTTGCTCCTAATCATAGGGGAACCACTTTTAGTGCTAAATAGAACCAGATGTTCTTCGGAGTTGCTCTGGGGTGACCTGTTAAGCCCCTGTGAATAAACACCAAAGCACCAAAATATGGGTCTACATGGGACAAAAAGTGGAATCCCTATGATTAAGGGTTTTCTCCCTCAAATAAACTTGCTTCATTTTATTATAACATCATTTCATCTCCTGCCTGATGTTCTTCCATTTGGCATCCAAGTCTGCAGGATAATTAGATCTATCAGTTTTGGCATATGAACAAGGTAGAACAACACCACGGTATACTTTTGGATCAATAACAAGTTAGTAGAATCTATCAGATCTATCAACACATTAGCATTTTGCTTTTTATTTTGTTGCTTGAATGCACATCGCATCGCCATCATGACTTTAGACTTTATTTGTGGACACAATGTCTTAACTGAGCCTCAATGTCTGTGCTCCTGCAGGGAATGGAGAAGTTGCTGACCATCTTGCATCGGTACATGGACATCCACGGTACAGTCTACTATGAGGCGCAGCGCCCACCAGAGGTGCCTGCATTCGTGAGAAACCACGGCTTGCTGCCTCAGCAGGAACTACAGCAGCTTCTGAGGAAAGCAAAGGTATTGCTTTCTGAGAGATATGTTTAAAAATAAAATGCTTTCGAAGCCTCCTGTGTTTTTGGATTGTGTGATCTCTTTTATATTCTCCCAGCTCTTCATGGGACTTGGCTTTCCCTACGAAGGCCCCGCCCCTTTAGAGGCCATAGCCAATGGCTGCGTTTTTCTGCAGCCGAAGTTCAACCCTGCTCGCAGCTCCCTAAACCACGAGTTCTTCAGAGGAAAGCCCACTTCCAGAGAAGTATGTGAAGCACCACAGGACTCTCTTTCAGTTTCTTTGTTTATTAAAGTCGGGCAAAATTCTGATTCGGCTGGCTTTTATTTCATGCATTTGGTTTTAAAGGCGCAGTTTTGGATTAACAGCGGCCACTAGTGTTGCGTTATAGATTTGCAACAAATTGGTCATTCTAACCACGACGGTGGCCACCACAGTACAAAAAGATGTTGATCTCATGTTGATGCAGGGAAGAGATCATGCAGGCATTAGAAAGACTGTTGAAAGAGTGATGTCTTATTTATTACATTAAAATAAAAGGTCTGTGGATTTTAAGGATAAAAAGAAGGATAAAAGTCAGGCAGGAGCTACGACCTGCGCTTATATTAGAAAAGTCTTTCCAGCAGAGACGCGTAAGGACCCACAGTACCAAGGCTTTTAGCAGAGATACTCATATATATCTATCGAGATACTTTCCATCAGAGAGACGTTTGAGAGAAAGATCGTCTTAAAATCACCCCCGAGGAGGTTGCTTTGATTCGGACAAGTATGTGAGTAACATTGTTTTTTCTGTTTGTTAGAACCAAGACATCTTTTTTTGTTGTTGTAATAGTTGGCCTTGCTGTGTGACGGAGGTGCTTTGAGCGTTATTGTTTATCTGGAACCGCTTTAATATTGTACTCGTCCAGATACTGGAGAGAGAGAGAGAGCGCGTTGGCGTAAAAAGTGTACAGAGAGCGACTTTTACTCTCTTACTCAATGAGGAATAAACTTACATTTAATCCGCGGGTCACATGCGTACCGAACTGTTGTGAACTCAAATTTGATGACTTACGACTCAACTCGACAAAAGACTTTGACTTGACTTCGAGTTGGACACCAATGACTCGTGACTTGACTATGGACACTATGACTCGGCAAGTCTTTCTAAATTTTAAAACCAAACATCGAAGTTGTGATCACGGTCGGATGTTCTCTGGAGTGGATCACACAGGTAAGAACTGCGCGCTGTATTTGGCACTGTGCCAGAGAAAGTCTCGCCCATTGTGACGTTGGCGCTTGTCATTTATCAAAACTGTTCGGTGTTTTAAACCACATAATGTTATTTAATATTTCAGAAGATTATTCCATAAATTAGACACTAGTTAATAATGTATTTAAAATACTAACTTCTTTGCAGGCAGCAAAGATTTTAAGATTTTAAAAAATTGGTTGAATTAATAATTCAAGTTAATATCATTCAAAGTAAACTAGAACATGTTGTCCTGTAGCTTCCCGGATGTATTTAATTGTGATCACTATTTAAAAAAATTAAAAACCTGATTGTTTTTTCATCTCTATCTGTATTTTGCATCCGAGTGTGAGACGCTGTTAATAGCTGTAAGTGATCTGGTGCGTTAGCAGGAGGACTCGAGGCTGAGAGACTTAAACAAGGTTCATTTTTTCATATTAATGACACATTTCATAATATAAGATGTACTTCCTTCTTTTCACGAAATATCTTTACCACTTGTGTTGCATGTGATAATGCTGTCATCTTTTCTCACAAAGTTAAACCAAACTTTTGTACGTTGGCTGCGTTCATGGTGCGATGGTATTGAACTGCGCGTGTACGTACGGAGATAAGGTCCCTGTCACAGGTCCTGGCAGACAGATACAATGGTAAAATGCTAACTGCCTTTCGGGAGTGATTGAAAAAAGTCAGGAACCATAAACAGAACCGAAATGCACGCGTCCTATCGAATCCCCGGTTCTTTGAAATTTTGATCCGGTTCTAAAATGGAACCGGTTCTCGATACCCAACCCTACTTGCTCATTCTGTGCAATCCAGAGCATACAGCATTGCATTTTTGTTGACAGTCATTACACATTTCTTGAATCCAAGCTCTGTAGTTTTTCCTGTAACTGGCTAAAAGAAATAAAATCTAACACAAAGTACTATTGTAGAATGTAATGTTAAGTGTAAGTGTAACAATTTTGAAATTGTGTAACGTGATACCACACAAATAAATTAGGTGGAGCTCAATAAAGAAATGTTTGTATTTAATTTTTATAGATTGATTTACAATTTTTGTTTTTATTTTGGAGGGCAGGGAGAGCAAACTTTAGCAAGATTAAAACAGACCGAAAGACAGAGTTGGAGAAAGGTAAGAGATCATTGAAAAAAACTTGCCCAGTCATTAGTTCGGCAGAAAATATTTTTTTACTTTCTAGAGTCTTACAAGAATGATGTTCAAATATGTTTTATAGTCAATGCATTATTTAACATGATAATTAATAAAATACATATTTTGTTAAAATGTGATTAAAAACTAACTAAAAATCCTATCATATTGTTCAATAACATTTTGATTTATGTTGTATACTTAAATTTTATTGGAAAGTTAATAAATAAAATATTTACATTTATACAATGTATCGTTTAATGAAAATTGCGGTGTGTTTGTGATAAAAAAAATATTCCTACTGGAAACCTTGAATATACTATTCAAGACAAAAGAACAACAATTTCATAACTTAATTAAAACTTAAATTCAATTTTCTACAGTATCTTACAATATAAACTACATACAGTACAGTAATATTACAGTTATAGATGTCATAGCCTCCAGCATGCACTGGAATGGTTTGCAGCCAAGTGTGAAGCAGCTGGGATGAGAATCAGCACCTCCAAATCTGAGGCCATGGTCCTAAGTCTGAAAAGGGTGGCATGCACACTTCAGGTAGGTGGAGAGTTCCTGCCTCAAGTGGAGGAGTTCAAGTATCTGGGGGTCTTGTTCACGAGTGACGGAAGGATGGAACGGGAGATTGACAGACGGATCGGTGCAGCTTCTGCAGTAATGCGGTCGCTGTACCGGTCTGTCGTGGTGAAGAAGGCGGCGAAGCTCTCGATTTACCAGTCAATCTACGTTCCTACTCTCACATATGGTCATGAGCTGTGGGTCATGACCGAAAGGAAAAGATCCCGGATACAGGCGGCCGAAATGAGCTTTCTCCGCAGGGTGGCTGGGCGATCCCTTAGAGATAGGGTGAGAAGCTCGGTCACTCGGGAGGAGCTCAGAGTAGATCCGCTGCTCCTCCACATCGAGAGGGGCCAGCTGAGATGGCTCGGGCATCTTTTCCGGAATCCCCCTTGGACGCCTTCCCGGGAAGGTGTTCCGGGCATGTACCACCGGGAGGAGACCCCGGGGAAGACCTAGGACACGCTGGAGGGACTATGTCTCCCGGCTGGCCTGGGAACGCCTTGGTGTCCCCCCGGAAGAGCTGGCGGAAGTGTCTAGGGAGAGGGAAGTCTGGGCATCCCTGCTTAGACTGCTGCCCCCGCGACCCGGCCCCGGATAAGCGGAAGAAGATGGATGGATGGATGTCAGAGCCAAAATTAGAATGGTTAGAATAGCTAGTGTGTCCCATACAGCTATTATCTATAAGCTTATCTTCAGTCAGTTGTTTGGAGTAAAATTCAATCACAGTGCCCTTAGTTATCTCCTATGAAATATTGTGAAGCATTTCTGACATAAATTAATTTAAATCTAATATACTATTTATGACAGTGATTTGGGATTTGGGAAAGAGAACAAATGACTTGTTACAGAAGTTTAAACTTGAGGAAGACTTGGACTCATCTTGGACTTTATTGTCTTGACTCTGGACTTGACTTGGACTTATCTGTCTTGACTCGAGACTGGCATGTAAAGACTTGAGATTTACTTGTGACTTGCAAAGCAATGACTCGGTTAGTACGGATCATGGATCATCCTTGGTCTGATTCACCACTATGCCACAGGGGAGAGGGAGAGGAAACATGTGTTGTACAGTTGTTTTTCCGTTAAGGGCTGCTGTACAAAAAGCACCGGCGAAATCAATGTATGTAGGGCTGCTTGTGTGTAGATATAAACATCTTATTCTAAGGTATCAGAAACAAAACAGTTCATTACGTGAGGTCTTTATACACCTCTGAAGAAATAGTTTTGTATATTATATTGCATATCTTTCAAAAAAAGTTCCTCCTAAAAAAACCTGGCTTGTTCCTTTAAATAACTAAAGAAAATAAGACATTCATTCATGTTCAATTGGTGAATTTGGTTGTTTTGCCAGCAAATATGTATTTGTTAAAATGTAATTAATTCTATTCTTTAATGAGATTAGAAAATGAATTGCGTGATATGCCATGGACAGCCCAAATAGAAATATTTTTTTCGCCACACTGACATCAAATTCTGAATATTCTACGAGGCCAAAGGGCTCAATTATCTTTCTAAACAATCTTCATGACAGAAGCATTTGGTTAAATCGCCCCATAAACATTGATTATATAATCCATTGATTGTAGTGCTAATGGCTGTGGAACATTGCAGAAGCGTCTCAGGTAATAGAGTTTGTGACCTTCATTATCACTCAGACTGTAATTTTAGTTCGTCTTCATTTGCATCCCGGGTCCAACTTTATTTACCTTCATGGTAGCAAACTGTTCATAAAATGCAGAGCAGGTTTGAGTGTAGAATGCTCAATATTCATTGAAACTGAATTATAATTAATCGGCATCTGTCTTGTTATTGTCATGTATTATAAATGATTCATCCAAGAATTCAATATTTGATAGAATATGATATACAGTATAGCGTTGCGTGAATGTTGTGCCATTTTAAATCTAGCTCTTCAAATTTAGGGAGATTTCTGTTTCCTGTGTGCATCCTCAATTCAAACTCCAGTTCGTTTTAAGACGTTATCAATTCAGTTCAATTTAGCCACACAACCCTGCTGTTCTTAAAATGATATCTAAAGTTATGAATCAGGTCCACTGGTGAAATTCATGTTTCCCTGAACATAATGATAATGTCTCCCTCTTACAATGAACAATGATCTGACACTGCAGCATTCATCTAGTGCTCTGTCATTATCACGTTTAGACCTGTTGAAGAGCAGGGGGATTTTTTTCTTCTCTCCACCAGGTATCTTCTCAGCATCCCTATGCTGAACATTACATCGGCAAACCCCACGTGATAACCGCAGACTTCAACAACTCTGAGGAGTTTGAGGCAGCCGTTCGAGAAATCCTCAATGTCAAGGTAAAAACGTCATTTGTAATTGTGTTGACGTGCACCCTAATAATAGTCAACTTGAGAATATAAAGCCTTCATGTACTGTAAATACATAAGTTATTTTCTGTGAACATTCTTCCTAACTCTGTCCGGTCAACCACATCTCTCTCAACATTCCAAAAACTACTTAATACCCATCTCTTATGTGAAAACTTGACAGGCAATTGGGTAAAAGAACTAACCCTCTCTCTTTCTCCCAACATGTAGTGGTCTAGCTTTTGTTGAAACCAGTAACTTTGTATTGGCACTTATTGTATTATTGCTCCTGTATGACATGTCACTCATTGCTCCCTAAACTCTTTGTGAGTCGCTTTGATTCAAAGCGTCTGCTAAATGACTAAATGTAAACGTCAAAGCTGCTGAGAAAACCGCAAGCTTTAAAAGGATCATAAAAGATCTTGATAATGAACAAATAATGTAGTGATTTTCTAGTTTATGGCTATCCCAGAACTTGCTCGGTCATAGTTCAGGAGACTTGATCAAATTCTCAGTAACGTTAAAATTGTTGCAGAATTTAGAGTATTGAACTCTTAACTTTAGGTCTTTGTGCTTAAATGACCGAATGCTTCAGTATTGTCTTGTATAAATGGTCCTGGATGTGTTTTTAGCCAGTAAAGGGGAAATATCTGAGTCAACGTGGTTTTCTTTACTCAATGTTTTAGCTGTAGAACAGCAGTAACACCAATCAGTGCAGAGCACTCAAGCGTCTCCAGCAGAACCAGCATCGCGATCGATCAAACCCACACTGTGACTTCTGTGTCTTCAGCCAGGTGTGTCGGGCAGGAAGCAAACAACCCGAGCTAAAACATTTGCCATCGTGACGAAGCAGTCAGACTTTTATATATTAGAGGGAGTCATGTGAAACAAAATCTTTGGGTAGATGGCAGAGCTGTATTGTGCAGCAATGTATAAATCATTATGAATTATTTGCAAATGTATGAGTAAGTGGCTAAAAAGGACTCAAATACCTTTAGATGAGCATTAAAGTAAATAAACTCTTACACTCTTAAATCAACAAAACGGAATAGAATGAATCAATTGTTCGCACCACAAACTTTATAAAGCTCATTTCATACAAATAACTTTTGAGCTATAGCGTTCTGCACTAAAACTAGATTCAAGACAGATATCCACGGAACAACAATGCTATTACAAGTGTTATTAGTTCAACCTGGTGATATGAATAAATAGGCACCCAAAGCTGAAAATGTAAGCCACTAGCAGTCATCTTCCATAAAAGGTTCATATATAGTACAGTATTACCGTTCTCTAGCTGTCAGATAAGAGGTTTGTTGAAACCAGGACATTTTCCTACAGTGTTCAGTATTGGAAATGTGGTTGCACACAGTTCTGGTGTTGATGGAAAATCTGAGCTGTCCAGCCGCTAGGTGCCAACTATTGCTCCAGCGATGGGAGGAATTTGGCCCAATGCATAAAGGTCCTTTATGAGCACCCTCAATGATGTGCCCTAAAATTTGATGTATTCCCTAAGCATGGCATAAGAGAGAGGAGGCCACTGTTAGCACCATGAAGATGAATCTATTTCCCCCTGTACCTTTAAAATGCATGAGACCTGACGAGCAGAATTTGGAGGTGTAAACTAAAGTGTAATGTATGTACACTTTAGGTGTACTGTATGCATTTAGGTGTAATGTATGTGCATATTACGCAAAGGATCCTTGGAGAAAACACACTTGCATGCAGGCCCCAGCCCAAAGAAGTTTAAATGTCTAGGAAGGAGGTGGTTCTGATGGACAAGAACAAAGTTTTGTTGACTCAAACATGTCATCGAGAATAATAATTACATCCTTCAATCAGTATTATCGGGAAGACAGCTGGATGACCGTTTACATAATTTTTTCTAATTAAACAATTTTGCCCCATTTTTAGTCAAAAAAGGTACAGTGTTGTAAATATATGAAGCAAAAATATTTGTCTTCCTTTATCCTATTTAGTTAATGCACTCAAGTAAACAGATGTTCCTCTATAGCAGGGGTTCCCTGGGCTGAAAAGTTTTAAAACCCCTGCTCTATAACATACAACATAAGATGATCATATAGGAAAAACATTCCTGAAGGACAATGTTGACTTTGTGTCTGTTTGTACAGGTGGAGCCCTTGATACCCTTCGAGTACACATGTGAAGGGATGCTGGAGAGAGTGAACGCTTACATTCAGCATCAGGTACGCCTACAGTATAATTCCTCTGCTTCCTCAACACATGCATTTCTAAGATCAGAATATAAACACATAAATACACTCAAAAGAAAAGTTGTTGAACGAGCTTAATTAAATTAAGGAAAACTTTTCCACAAAATTGAATTACATATCTCAAACAAAATCGTATTTGTTTGAAACGATTCTTTATAATCTTGTTGATGAACTTAATTTTTTAAGTAGTCTTGATTAAATTAGTTTGTGTTATAAACATGCATATTTTAAATAAAACCAATATAAAAAAACAATTTTATCGATGCGATTATAGAAAGACAAGCACTCAACAACATATTTTATATTTTACTTTAATAACTTTGATTAGACATTACATCATTTAACTTCAATACGAAGATGATGAGTTAACAGAATTCAACAGTAATGCAATTAAAGGATTGTAACCCCCCACGACCTAACCAAAGGCAATGCTTTTCTGAACAATGGTAACCACAAAACTCAAAAGTACAACAAATTCTTCAAAAACTTAAAGATAAATTGATATTAAACACTAACAAGTGTTTATTTTGACTGAAAAATGCATAAAATAACACTTATTAAAGAAAACAACTCTCAAAATGCTGTCAAAAAAGTCCTCTGCCAAATTGAAACACAACTCCTTTATTTTGTTCCAACATGAATGGATTCCGTTATAACACTAAACATAAAAAGAAATCACGTTGTAACCAAATTTTGTTTTGATTTAACTTAAGCAAGTTAAGTAAATTGAACAAGCATCAAAAAAAAAAATTTTAAGCTACGTCCTGAGAAACATCTTTTTTACATGTGATTGGGGTAAAATGCCTTTTACTCTTCTGTAAACACATGTCTTTTTGCTGGTGAGGTGAAATACTTATATGTACCCATATATCTATGTGGTAACCCTGACTCAATGTAGTGTCCCTCTACAATCTTCACCGTACAGACCAACCAAACAGCAGAGAAAAAAAAAATTTGTGGGCACACTTAAAAATCCTCCTGATTATTTAGACTTCATTGTACAGTAGGGTGGGTTTGGACACAGTGCAAGTCTGTGATCTGTTACGCAAACATGCACAAAAAGAAGAGTCTGTATATTGTTTTCATTAGTGGTGTGAACTCTGCATCTGCCGAGCTTTCGTTTGGGATTTTATGTCAACTTTGACGTCAATTATTTTTTTATTAATCTAACGATATTTTCCGCTACACATTTAAATCGTTGTACAACTTTTCTTCTGGTTTTATCTTGGTTAAAACCTGTTACACTGACTGGGAGTGTGACGGTTCGGTTTTGTTTTAGTTCTGGTTTTCCCATGTATATTAGTCTTTATTAGTTTATCACCTGTTTGTCCCAGATCATCTGCCCTATTTAAGTTGATGCCTGTGTTCAGTTCATTGTCTGGTTTTGTTTATGTGTACGTATGGTTATGGTTTATTTCTGTGGATTTATTAAAGCATACCCTTTTGGATATACTCCTTCGCCGTGCGATTATTGTACTATAGCATTCCGTAACAGGAAGTAAGTTGTCCATAATAACACTCAGTTAATGTTAGATAAGCACTGAAAGTTGCATTATTCTATAGCAAAACAAGCCAAGCCGATTTATACTCAATGACCTGTGAACATTAGTAATTGTATTGCCAACTTGGGTTTATTCTTTCACTAAATACTGGGTGTCTCCTTCGGCCAGAGAACTCTCTTGAAAGTAATTAAAGATCTCTTGTTAAATAAATTTTCAATTAGCAACAGTGCTGAAAAACATTTTGTCATCATTACTGAGGGTTCTAAGCCTCTGCTTGCCTCTACAATTAAAGAACTTCTTCCAACATTAAAGAAGTTTAAGGTTATTAAATAAACAACTTTTCCTCAAAAAAATGGTGACAATAAAGAAACACCAGTAAAGTGAAGCTGTGAAGATTACCAAACAACAAAACAATTCACTTACAGCAATCACCATAAAGGTAACCATGCGCCTGACATTGCCTACTTCCATAATATATAGTAGTCAAAAATAGTCACGAATAGTATGTCTGAAACCTCAGAATGCAAAAAACGGTAGATGAGAAGTATACGGATGGTCTACTACTTTCGTCGAAATTTGTGAGTCGAGATTTATGAGTGTGGATCAGATGGACATGTCTCTGTCCCATGATGCCACAGGAGCTGAGCAAATGTCAAATTTCAAAATTAAATCAAATATCGAAGTGGAAAACTTTGAGGCGGACATTCGTTTTCAGTGTAAGTGCCAATAAATGAATTTCTCATGACAAAATTATGTTTTTATCAACGCTCAAGTAAAGGTTGTTGTTAATATTTCATAGGTAAAAGAGCATACGGGTGTCATGACCATAAAAAATACTGTAGTATGTCCGAAATGTATTCATAATACTCCCACTCATACTATATAGAACGTACTGTTTTAACGGCCGATAGAAAGCCAAGTATTCAAATTCAGTATATACTGTTACAGTACTCCAGTATAGGCGTATGTCATTTATTCTTGGTGCAAAGGAATTTGTAAATGCTTGACACGACAATAGTATTGTTCAACATCGATTGGTTGTTGGTATAACATGTATTTGTGTGGAGATTCGCTTTTTACAAACTCATTCACGTTTCCGGAATTTTTGTATTGTATATATTGTTAAAATGAAAATTGTTAAAAAAGAAAATTCTGTCATCATTTGCTCACCCTCTTGTCATTTCAAACCTTGATGTTCTTTCAGAACACAAAAGAAGATACTTTGAAGAATGTTGGTTACCAAACACCACTGGCCCCCCTTCACTTCTATTGCACAGTCACAAAACCAATGCAAGTGAATGGAGGCCAGTGAACAACATTGTTTCAAAATATTTTATTTGGTCTTAGAAGTCATACAGGTTTGAAATGACAAGAGATGACAGACTTTCATTTTAATTCTGGGTGAACTATCACTTAAGTATGACAGTTGAAAAATGTCTAATGTACCTGCTCTCAGGTTTTTGATGTGGGTGCTTTTTTCTCCTGTCCTTACAATGTAGGTCAAACCAAATACACACACACACGCTTTACTCTTTACAGACAAGTCCCTGGTCTCTTTTGAAATAGTCAGAGGGGAATTGTTATTGAAGGGACAATATTAAGTAATGAAGAAGAAGCATTTCTTGTGAGCCAGTCAAAGTAAAGGGATACTTCACCCAAAAATAAAAATTCTGTCATCATTTACAGTTCTTGGACCCCATTGACCAAATTCTTCCAAATATCTTTCTCTGTGTTCATCAAAACAAAGAAATGTATACAGATTTGGAACAACTCAACGGTGAGTAAATATTGACTGAATGTTCATTTTTGGGTGAAGTATCCCTTTATATCGACTTTGAGCCGCATGAGTTTTAGTTCAGGAGCAGCTAAAGTGTTTTACACAATGGCTCCCCTTTGAATCCAACCATTAAAAATATAATACATGGCAGCTCCTCAGGGGTGTGTTATTAATCTGCTAACTTCTCTATTAATCTGCTAACTTTGATCCTGCACCCAGATACGCTCTCTGGTTAATATTAACACCTGAAAGTCTATTTTAGGGCTGATCTATTATTAACATTGTTCCTAGAACGTTCTAAAGCTCACCTCAGCTTCTTCAAATGTCTCATATATCAACATTTCATAACAAACTAAATAAATGCTCCCAGGAGGCTAACTACGATGTTCATTAAATATCAGTTGTTTGTTTGCATTAAATGTTATTTGATTTTAATATGTTACATTTATTATGTAAATTAAGCCTTAAGGAGAAACAGTGTGCTCCGAAATTGCTCTTTTACTATTAATGCACCATGAGATATGGTCATATGGTCACGTGAAACATGGCATTACTTATAATTCTTATGCTTTTGTTTTTAAATTCCTCGTAGGGTTTTTGTCAACAAAGTCGTCCATTTCCTGCGGTGAATGAGTCCAGATCATGGCCAGGGAATCCACCAAGCCCTTTCGTCCAGCCGTCAAACTCCACAGCTCTGATCTGGGCTCCCAACATCTCTGCTCCGGCCTGCTGGCCCCCCCTCAGAGCCCTCCGGCTCTTCCTGTCTCCAGAGGACTCGTCCTGTGTGAAAACCTGCCAGGACGCTGGTTTCATCTGCGAGCCAGCTTTCTTTCCTTTCATCAACAGTATGGAAGCCTTCAGCGGGTGAGACGCACAGCTTTCTATTGATGGTGTATATGTGTGAATAAATGAATCTGCTCTTTGAAGTGTTACAGTTAATATAAAGTTACAATTGTTTGAGGAAAGCATAGTGTGAAGCGCGAATCATGTTGAAAACTCAAGATCAGAATGGTTCTTTAATTAACCAATGACCACAATTGAGCGATTTTCATGAATTATTGGTATTTCGCTAATGTGCACGGATCACTGTCCAAAAATACTGTAAAGATATTCTCTGATTCCAGAATGAAAATACTTTAAATTAACCACGCTGAATAGGATGTGTTATCTCATGTAACCTGAATATGGCTCTTCATTTTTGTAGGCTCGACGCTCGCTGCGAGTCGCTGGAAGCAGAGAAGAACCACGTGTTTCCAGCGGTACAGGTGGAAAGGAGAGAATGTTTTGTGCAGAAGGACCCACTGCTGTTCAGCTGCGCCGGGTTCAGTGCCAAACACCAGCGCCTTTGCCCCTGCAGAGACTACCTCCAGGGCCAGGTGGCGCTGTGCAGAGACTGCGTTTGAGACATCGGCGGTTAACCGAGGCCGGTCCTGGACTATAAAACATGCAAGTTTTCCCAGAAGCGCCCGTATCAACAAGTTAATGGGGCTGCTCTGTCGGGCTGTTGGTTCAAGCATGAAGCGTCCAGAGAATTGTTTCTTTTTGCACTTTGATCCAAAGCAAAACTTAGCCTCCGGAGTTCAGAGTAACGTTTCCAAAGAATGATGGCACCACGATGTCTTGGCTGGCGATGGCTTTAGGGTTGAGAGGTGTGTGAAGGCGGTTCAGATGGAAAATAAATGCAAATTGCAGTTTTGAGGGCGCAGCTTTGTGATTCAGGTCAGACTATGGAAGCTATAGTTTTAGGAATGCGTCAGAATTGCACATGTGTTTTGAAGTCAACATGAAATGGCAATCGCAACCAATTTACTTCCGGATTGTGCCATACGTCCTAATAAAATGGGTTGTTCAATATAGAATGAGATTTAATTTGAGTGTAAAAAATGAGCAACGTACTAAAACGGACCAAGATTTGAATGTGTTTGCAGTACTCCCCTCAAGAAACGAAGCATGCACCAGATTTTGAGGAGACGTTCATCCTCTGAATCATCTTTATTCCAAACACTTTTCAGTACTGTTCTTTGTTATAACTGCTTTAACCTTTCTTAGATTTAAATTACGCAGGCATTAGCACTTCATCACAACATAAAACGGTAATCTCAAGCCCTCCATAGATAGCTCTTCGGCTGTTTGTTAGCACTAAAGCCCCGTTTACACCGCCATTGACGGCCAACACGAGGCGATGACATTCATTTCAATTGTAGCGTAGCGACATGAGCGACATTGACCGATGGCGACAGGAAGTGGGCGTGTCTGGCAACTCGACAAAGTTGAGATTTGCTCAACTTTATGCAAATGATGAACGACTTTCGGTAACAACTACCAATAGGTGTAAAGCAGCAGAGCTCACGTCAACCGTCTCTCGCCTGTTACTGAAGAGTTTGCTTACAAATGTTTCTAGGAACGCCTCTAACAACCTCGATGCGAGAGACTACGCTCTGAACGCATCTTAAATAGCGGCCTGTGCAGCTTAGAAAACAAACTGAAACTTGTTTCTGAAGTAAATGGGGTCAATTCTGATTCCATGTTGACTGGAAGTTCGTGCGGAAAACAGAATAGATTTCTGCTTTCAAAACAAAGTCTCTCATAAAAAGTGGAGGAGAACGGATGTGAATGATTTACAAATGTTCAAAAAGCCATTGCATTTACCTATTTCATAAACCGGATTGTTTGTACAAAATAAAAAATACTTTTAAAATCTGCGCATTGCATTTTTAGCTCCTGCACTTACTGTAGAAGGAAATTGCACTTGAATGAGAATGAAACTGAATGTCGATGTGAAAATGAGTGTTCGTACCTCAGAAAGCGGAGGGATTATTGACTCTACTGGTGGGTGTGACTCATATGTTTGATATCTTTGTTCTGTTCTCAATGTTATTGAGCTGACGTTCTCAAAGCAGGAGGCATTTTGGGTTATCTGGCAGTGAGGATGCGGCTCCCTGCCATCGGCACCATCTTCAGAGCGTGTGAGAAACCTGCTGAGAATAGAAACTCAAGCAAGCCTAGTGAGAGATACTAAGAAAAGATGCTCTTCTGATCACAACACTTCTTCCTGAAAAGCATAGGCCGTGCAGTTCATACTTAGAGAGTAACTCACTGCTTACGTGCCTTACTTTTAGACAACACAGTCTCACAGGAATTTGTGAAATTGTCACAAACTGTAATCTATGAATTTGTGTTCATCAACACAAATTTCCTCTTTTTTTCATGTCACCGGCACGACAATTTTTCAAGAGACAGACCGCGTGTGTATGTACATTTATATACCTGATATCAAAAGAAGTCGCAAATACTTTAGGAGTTGGCTTACCAACATCTTACCTCACTCCATACCCTCAAATCACAACCGCAAAAGGCTAATTTAGCTAAAAATGCGTTTCACAAGGTGGCAAAGCGAAGATAAATGGCTCCCATAACACCGTCACAGGGATAATGTCATATCATAACAAAACATGAGAATAAGATCGTAGGAAACAGAAATTCACACAAATGAGCCACCTTGTAAAATAGGTATAAATTCCCATCAGATTGTGTTGATATAAATTTATACAAATTAAAAATATTGCGTATTAAAGTACTTTTGATGGAAAGTCACGGTAACACCAAAAAATGGGGGAATTCGTGTTGATGAACACAAATTATTAGATTACGGTTTGTGACAATTTCACGAATTCCTGTGAGACTGTGTTGTTTTAGAACAATACATAGGGCTTGGCTCAAAATATTCAGTATAACTAAAACATTTTTCAAACATTTGACGGTTAAGTTCAGCTTTGAATGTAATACAAATCTGCCATCCCCCACTCACCCTCACCTGTAACCCCTAGCATTCACTCTAGACACAGTAGCTTTGTGTGAGGAACATCTTCAACAGAAGTCTACCCTCCGCAGTAACTCTCAAATGTAATTCGTACTTGGACTTCATTCAAAACAGATTTGTGACAGAATGTCGGCAATGTCAAATGTTAGCCATTATTTCTTGACTGGCATAGGATTTTTGCACTGTAGTCTTAACATTATGCTACTTGTTTCATTAAATCAGAATTGGAGATAAGCAGTCCAACTTGTAGGAGTTTCAGCGTGATTCACGTGATGCATCTGCAGGCTAAATTAATCCCATCAATGTTCCAGACACCCCCTCAACACTTCTGTCTCCATCTGGCTCTCGTTCTCATTTATTTATTCAGACGATTCCTGTTCTGTTTTGCTTTAAATGTTTGTAATGCTGCTAGCTGTCACAAAACAACATTTAAGCCAGAAGTCCGATTTTAGAATTGTGTGAATACTACATATAATATTTCTTAAATAGACAATTTTTTATTTCTTATTTCAGCCCAATACTCTTAAAAAGAAAGGTGCTTGAAAGGTTCTTCAAAGCGATGCCATAGAAGATCCATTTTTGTTCAATAAAAGAAACATTCAGCCAATGGTTCTTTAAAGATCCTTCTTTTTCTTACATTTTTATAATCTAAAGAACCTTTTTTCGCCATAAAGAACTTTTTGAGAAACAAAAAGGTTCTTCAGATGTTGAATGGTTCTTTATGGAACCGAAATTTTTTTCTATGACATCGAAGAACCTTTGAAGCATCTTTTTTTCTAGTGAATATTGGGTCAAAAATGGACAAACCCATGGTTTGATTTGATCCATTGTTGAGTCGAATAAAAACCTTTTCCCGGTGAAATTTAACCCAACAGTTTTCTCATTTTATATGCGTTAGCTATTAGCATTAGCCTTTTTAGGCAATATGTAATATGTAGTACTTGACAGTACAGTAGAAAGCAATACTTTGTAATACATACTGTATAAAGGCTTTTAAGACACAAAATCAGGACATTTGAGCATTTATTGTGCAGTTTTACATTTAATACATAACATTTTTGAGAGAGATATAGGAACACACTCGTTGGTAACTCGTAAGTAAAAGGGCTACCATGGACTAACTTCTTGCGGTTTTATGAAAGGTATTGAATCCTAAGGCCTTCAAAGATTTCACAATCAAATGCAGCAGCAAGTTCAAATGTCTCACTTTTGCAGTTACATTTTTACAACATTTAACAACAAATTTTTTTGTAAACAGGCTTGCTGTACTCATTCACATTACCACTGGTTCTCATGTACTCTACAAATGTCAAGACATTTTTCCAGATATTGAATCGAACTCACACTAAATATAACATTGAGTTGTATGATTATTCGATGTCACAAAAACAAAACTGAATTAAAGCTGCAAGCAGCCTTTTCCGGGTTCGAGCGCTCAAATGGATCTTAGGTAGGCTTGCCTGGTAAAAAAATTGCAATGACAATCCATCAATCGCAGACGAAGTCGTGAGCCAGCAAATAGGTTAACGACTGAGGGGTTTTGCCAAAGTTGTCATTTTCACTGTTATAGCGCCACCTTGTGTTCAAACGCCACGGTGTTTTGCAGGTGACCTCGGAGTGACGGTTTACAAGGTAGTTACAAGCCCCATGACGATATTTTGAGCCGTTCATGAGTTAAGGACATTTTAATGTCAGAGGCTCCGCCCATTTCACATTTGGGTCCCCTAAGAGACCGTGAAGGGAAATTTCAACGTTTTTTCAATAACTATTCGCAATCACACTCAAGAGAAGACAGCTGCGTTGGTTTGGTTCCGATCGGGTGAAAATCTTGGACTAGTTCGCTAAAGTAGGTTTTCAACATCATCGCTGATTACTCACTAACCGTGCGATCGACATCGATCGTTCAAGAGGCAAAGTTGTTCGGAATCAGGAGAGCTATCATACGATATCAATAGTTTGCGTAAATGTCAAATGTCACGTGATGCACAATTGATTTGGTTCCAAAAGATAAGTAAATTTCGCTATTTTTAACTGTTATGGCGCCACCTAGTGTACAAATACCGCGTTCTTTTGCATTTGACCTCGGAACAATGTTCTACACGTGATTTACAAACCTTGTGATGATATGTTAAGCCGTTCTTGAGTTGTGGACATTTCAATTGTAATAGGATCCGCCCATTTTACATTTTGGCGCTGTTAAGAGACCGTGAAAGGAAATTTCAACTTTTTTTCAAAAACCATTTAAATTCACACTCCAGAGAATCAATCTGCGTGGTTTCGGTTCCGATTGGGCGAAAAACCAAGGACGAGTTCGCAAAAGTAGGTTTTTATCGTACCACCGATAACTCACGAACCGTTCAATTGAGAGAAGTGGTTCTAGAGGCAAAGTTGTTCAGACTGAGAAGATCTATCGTTTGATATACATCTTTTGTGTGTGTGTCCAACGTCACGTGATAAACAGTCATTAACACACTAAAAATAAGTTAATGCGCCCCCTGGTGGCCGAGTGAGTTCTTATTTCTTACACAACTTCAAGACCATGAGTCGAATGAGCCCAGCGAGCGTCGTTCCGATCGGCTTCCGTTAACCTGGTTTAATTAGCGCTCAAACTTTATTGGCCGATGGCGGCCATTTTTTTGGGCGAAACAGCAATATCGTTTTAGGGATTTGTGGTACATGACTTAAAGACGCATCAAAAGAAGTACCATGTTAATCGGACCAACGGTTGCGTTGTTATGAGCGTTTTACAGTTTTTTCATGTTATAGCGCCACCTAGTGCCCGAACGCCTAGTTTTTGATAATTTGAACTCGGAATATTCATATATAGTTGTGTTTTAAGGCCCATGAAGATATCTTAAACCGTTTACGAGTTATTTACATTTTCCCTTAATTGGCTACTTCCTGTTAGGACGTTTTGGCGCACCCTGGCAACCGTGTATCGAAATTTCAACGTTTTTTTCATAATTATTTCCATTCACACTCCAAAGAATTCATCAGCGTTGGTTTGGTTTCGATCCGGCAAAAATCCAGGGACTAGTTCATTTTTTTTGGATTTGCATAAAATGCAAATTAGCGAAAAATTTGCATACCGGAAATGAAATCGGAGATATACAATTATTAAGTTTTGAGCCACTGATTACACTGATATAAAACACTTGGGTGTGCGACAAACGGTTTATGGGTTGCGCAAGCAAACGCGTGCGGCATCGCTGTAGCGCCACCTAGTGTCCGACATGGCTGGCTCCATGTATCTGAGTAGCGAGCAAGACTACTACCATCTGACCGAGTGTCAGCTCTGTCGGTCTTACGGTTTGGGCTGCACGACCAGTTTTACCGGAGAAAAATAATAATAAATATAACTGCAAGCAGTAATCATCGGGTTCGAGCAGTGCAAGGGGACTAAGGTCGACTGAATTCGCTGACTATGGTCAGGAATCGCACCATAAGACATCCGCAACGGATGACACTTCCCATAACCAAAAATGAAAGAAATGGTCAGCAACGGTTTAATACACACCACGCATGCTTACACTCATATGCAAAAACAGGTTAAACCGATAAAACGTAAGGAACGTGAAATGAACCAATTCTCATGTCTCTATATGTTCTGTTCCAGAGATAGGTCTAGCTTATGGTTGCTAAGTTAACCTGTTTAGTTGCTATTGATGTGGCATGGCACCTGCCATACATTTGATAGACTGTATATAAAATTAGGCTTAAGGCCAGGAGCATCTTAAATAATACATTGATTCTTATTCATAATTCTAGGTGCCGTGCCATTTAAATGGTGCTTATTTTGTACACACATACCTCACATATACAGTATATCCCATTTTGATGTTGGGGGTTGTATAATATATATATATATATCAACACAGCATCATAAAAGCAGCCAGACATGTGCTATATTTTATAGATTGTAAATATGGAGCAACTTGTGTATACATTTATTTCTTACACTGTCTTCCTGTGAGACACGTTTCATTCAACACACATGCACAGCTCGATCACACACGACACACAGAACTATACAGTACATGCACACTCTTATTATACACAGAGACATAATATCCATAAATACACACACACACACACACACACCCACACACACAAAAACAAAAAACCACAGAATATGAAATACATGCAAACGTATGCACATAAAAACACACTGCAGTGCACAACTGCAAGGCGTTACAGTGGACAGTGAACACAGCCGCAAAAAAGTTTTTCAAACTACATGCATTGTGATCTGCTGACTCTAAAAAATCCATTTGAATGAATGATATTTCACCTTTTGACTGTTATGAAGGCATGCCCCTTCTGATGACCTTCACATTTTGAATGCTTGTTTAGTGTCATAATATGTATATAGTACTTAATGGCAATCAGTTGGATTATTCAAGGAGCAGCAAGCTCTCAGGTAGACTTTTGAGGTAATATAATAAGGACCCTGTTA